>OU383773.1:78062299-78769799 GCA_910950805.1 Acrocephalus scirpaceus scirpaceus | reverse complement strand
ACTTCTGTTTATTGTTAACAGTCTGCCAAAATAGTAACAAACATTGAGCAACTCAAGCAGAATCTAAATTTTCTATGTTTTGTCATAAGAAAATTGTTCCAGTCACAACATTATGTAATCCTAAATTCTAAGAAATAATGTTTGCAGTACACTCTGATAGATTTGTTGAAATCTGTATTTATCTAAAACATGGCTAGAAATTTTTTAAAAATTATAAAATCTGTTGCTAAACAAGGCAAAATGCTTCGCATAAAGTAAGCACTTAAAAATACATTTCATTTAAATTTGTATACAATTCTTATAAATAATTTTAATTCCTAGCATGCTAAAGAAAATCTAAGAAATTGCCTAAAGGAAGACAATTCATTGAGCTTATTTCTGACTCCACTGAATTCAACTGGGGCCATACTGCTGATGTACATAGAAAAAGAGTTTACCAAATGTATATGGAAGTTATTTCATTGGGGAGGGAGGTGTTACAAGATTATAAAGCATTTTAAGACATTTTGGTCTTTTGTGTGAAATACAACAATACAAATATCCTTTTATCCTCTTTAAATGGATTATGAAGGAATGAAAACAAGTAAATAAAACTGAGGATGCTTTACTGCAATAAGTCTTCCTTAAGGACAGGAAGAAATTTAACTTGGATTCAACATCCAGCTCTATTGTGCTCTTTCAAAAATTCTCAAAGTTCTGTAGCAGCTTCTGTTAATATTTTTAATGAAGAAAATTGATAAGACAAATATTTTCAATATGGTTGCTCACTTTCAAATTATTTTATACTCTATTGTCTCATATTCATAGTTTTCAGCATGCCCTGGATCTCTAATTTCTGAATGAAAGAATTTTAAATTAATTCACATTTCTGAGAATTACACTCAGCTGTATATCACAGAATTTTACCCTTCATTTTAAATCTTCTGTGAATATTTTAGGTGACACCAAAAAAAGTTTAAATAAAATCCTTTATTTTGGTCTGATTCTCTATTAACCATGATTTTGTATTTAGCTGTTTGCCAGCTGTAGTCAAAGGCAGGGAACTGATTTCATGCAGATCAGATCCTGCAAGAGTCATCCCAAGGGAGACAAATATTGAGCAGTCTGCCTGTTGCAGCAGCTGTTGGAGGTATCTTCAGTCACCCAAACAGAGAGAAAAACAATACCTGCTATGCCTGCTGAATTCAAATACATTTAATTGAAGGAAACATAGTTAAGGGAAGAAGTTAAATCAAATTACTGTAGAATCATAGAATGGTCTGAGTTGGAAGGAACCATAAATACCACCTAGTTCCAACCCCCCTGCCATAGGCTGGCACACCTTCCACTAGACCAGGTTGCTCAAAGCCTCACCCATCCTGGCCTTGAGAACCTCCAGAGATGGCACATCCCCAGCTTCTCTGAAATCTCTGAATATACCCTCATCCAGTTTAAAGCCATTCCCCCTTGTCCTACCACTATAAGCCCTTGTAAAATGTCCCTCTCCAGCTCTCTTGTAGCCCTCATTTAAGTACTCAAAGGCGGGTTTGGGGGTCCCCAAGACCTTCTCTTTTGCAGGATGAACAACTCCTGCTCTTTCAGTCTGTCTTCAAAGGGGAGGTGCTCCACCTCTCTGATCATTTTTGTGGCCCTTCAACAGGTCCAGATCTTTCCTGTGCTGAGGACTCCAAAGCTGGATGCAACACTCCAGGTGGGTTCTCACAAGGACAAAGTAGAGGGGGAGAATCACCTCCCTTCCCTGCTGGCTACACTCCTTTAGACGCTGTCCAGGATGCTGTTGGCCTTCTGGCAAGTGATTGCCAGATCATGTTGAGTTTCCCATCCCCAACACATGTCCCAAATAATTCCTTTTGAATCCTTTGTTCCTTCCAATTTTACCACCATAAAGGGCTGAGAAATACTTCTTGATGGAATGAAGAGAAGAACCATAGAAGAAAAAGATATGGATGCACGGGAATATGAAGATAATAGTAAGAGTAGTGAAGCTTAATAAAAGGACCACAGACGCAGCCATTCCTAATGACACAATTATTGATTTTTTCATGGGCACCAAGAGTACAAACACAAACACAGCCTGGCTTTTTCCATCTGAAATTTGAAGAGCCTCCAACACAGCATTTTCACTGAGTTCATTCATATTTTAAGGAAAGACAGATAAATAATATGCATGAGGCAGTCTTGAAAAGTGCTGAATTGAATTTTTCAAATGCACTCTTTCTCCCATTCTCTTGTTGATAATAAATATCACCAACACTGGATGCCTTTCCCCCTGTGTTAATGGAAAACTTCTCAGATATTTTATGCATGGACTTTACACCTTTTAAGTATCCCAAGATAGTTTATGCTGACACAAAGATATTTTTCATATTTGGTTAGAGGAATACTAAAGTTAAAGAAACATTAGAAGAATATAATTGAACAGAACCTTGAATTTAAAGCTCTGAGGTTAAAAGTTGCTTTGCTCCTCTTCAGAGGTGCTGCTCATTGAAATCCATTCCAAGAGTGGGCCTACAGAGAACTGCAGTGGGACTGACTTGCAACTATCCATTGGAATGTCAGTAAGAATATAATGATTCTGTTCCAAACACCAAATGATAATAGAACCACCTCCCTAAACAAAAAATAACATAAACATAGTGCAGCCTTCTAGTGATAAAAGCAAATCAAACTGTGACTCTTCAATTGCTTCTGTCAATTATTATCTATTGCTTAAGCAAAATAAATTGGCAGACAATATGAAAGAACAGTCCTGTGCCCTTTAGTTTCTGCTTAATCTATAATCCATTAGTAGTGGGTTGAGGCAATCATTTTATGAAGCACTTGGAGAGAAGAGAGCATATTGCAAACAGGAACTCTCTCTGGGAATGTAGGACTCTCTTTCTCTGAAAAAAACCGCAGTGAGTGTTCAAAATACCATAGTGACCACCTCCTTTTTTCACACATGCACAATATGCAATGACTCAATCACTTGGAAGTGGTTGTAATATGAGCAGATACAGCCTTTTCTTTATCAGCTCTGCAAAATGTGTTGTAGGCCGAAGGACAACCTTTTAAAGACTTAAAAAAACCCAGCACCGGAACCGGAGGATCTGACAGGGATTGCTTGAAGCAGAAGGAAGTTATTAACATTACTGCTGTTGTCACTGTAGCAACAGTAAAAAACTGAAACCCCTCAGCCCTTCTCAGTAAATGTCATTTGTTTCAGTTTGTCTGTGGCATGTCACATATGCCTGACCTTGTTAATATTCCCATAAATAACCAACACAGGATAGGTGGTAGTCCAAGACCAAACCTTTGTTTCTGGATGTTTTTTCAGGCATTCAATCTCTCTCGATTGTTAATCAAGAGTTTAATCAATTGAACTACTGGGTTTGTATGACTCAAAGGCTTTCTCTAATCATCAACAGCAACGCCTTCTACTTTTCAGTCAAATGAGGGGATATGCATTTAGAAGCCTTCTAGACCCAGGGACACAGACTGCATCTTCTTCTTTCTCAGAAATTTGGGATTTTTCTTTTCTCTAGATTTTGGGTGACTCAAGGACTCTTCAGCTTAATGAGGATAGGACTCAGACACAGAACAGTCTGCTACAAGCAACAACTAGTTTCTCCTTCAGATGTAGCAGGTTCCTTTGCATGCTAAAGTCTAGTTATCAGTTCAGCCAAATTATTGTCTCTGACAATATTTGTGTGAATTATTGTTCACACTGGAGATGAAGTCTACATGTTTTCAAACTAAGCTATCTACTCCAGCTCTCCCACTGGAGCATCCCTTCATGATGAATCATTTTATCTGGGGTGTACAGCATACACTCCCAGCAAGTCAGGACCAAAACCTGAGTATGGTCAGTCTCCATCAGCAGAGGAAGTGCAGCGTTGATGACAGTAGGTTCCCACCCATTTGGTTTCCTGTTTCTGTAACAGCTCTGGGGAAAAAAAACAAACCTCAGACCATCCCTGCCTGTGCTTACCAATTCCCATACTCTTTTCAACTATGGACAGCTGACTACAGGAAGAATAAGTGTTTTAAATTTTCTTCAGATCTCTGCAATACACTCTTTCTAGTCTTTCCATGGTCAACAAGAAAATTTTGGACTGAGATGCTTTATGTGAAAGCAGAACCTCTCTGGTAAGCTCTTAGGAGGAGCAAATGAAAAAGGCCACATCTCCTTTTCTGCTGATACATTTTCTCTTCTTCTTTTTTCTTTTTTTCGTAAATTTTGAAATTTGGATATAGCAAGAAAACACAGATAAGCTAAAAAGTGAAGAGTCTCACTGAGCAACGTCTGTCTTCTCTCAGCAGTTCGTGGAACTGAGCCATAAAATAAGGAGAGGGAAAGTACTTCTGTGTACCGTGGTGCACGCATGCATCTCAAATAGCAGATGCTCAGCTCCAGGATCTCCGTGTTATCAGCTGTGCTCCTAGGATTTTGCCAAGGAAAAGACGCAGATACTGTGCGTCTTTTTATGAAGCTGAAGGGGGGAGCATCTGAGTTAGCAAACACGAGGGCCTCCAAGCAACAATCCACACAGCTGAAAAGGGAGCTGGCCGAAATTCTCTTGGGAATTAGAAATACATCTACTCCTCTCTGGTCTTCACTAATGCCTTGTAACAGCAGTCATAAGTGGAAGAGCAGGAGCACACTTCTGTCCCACGTAAAACATTTAGAGAGAGATCGCTGATTAAACACGGCTGCATTTGGAAGCCCATGTCCCCCCCCCTCCCCCCCCGCCCGGCAGTGACTGAGTTTCCACAGTCCTGCTCCTTACGATTTTGGACGGATCCCTTTCCTATCTGACCCCCACACGCCCTCCCTGCCCTCCTGGCAAAGCGACGGGGCAAGGTGACACCGAAGGAGCATCGAGATGTCACCTGCCGTGGGGCGGCCGATGCCGGCAGCACTGCCGCGGAGGAGCCGGCGCTGGCGGCGGCGCCTGAGGCACCCCGGACCGCCTCGGACTGCGTTCCCTGCGGGCCAGGCTGCGACCCAGCCCGGCCCCGGCCCCTCCAAGCCGGCGCCAGGCCCCGGCGGCAGCGGCGGGGGTGGTCCCGGGGCGGCGCTGTAGCGCGGAGCGGGCCGCGGGCAGCGGCAGCGGGAGGCGGGCGCCAGCTCCTCCTTCTCCCTTTCCTCCTCCTCCCTCGGCGCTGGGGTGGGCTCACCCGCGGCAGCCGGGGTGTGGTGTCCTGCCGTGCCGACCCCCGTGTGCGATGGACTGGCAGGTGCTGACCAGGGAGCTCTCCCTCTACCTGGAGAGCCAGGTCCGCGTGGGGTTCTTCGGCTCCGGCGTGGGCTTGTCCCTGGTACTTGGTTTCGGCGTCGCCTACGCCTGCTACTACCTCAACAGCATCGCCAAGGTGAGCGGGAGGGCGGCGGGGCGGGCGGGCTCCGCAGGTGTCCCGCCGATGGGGACAGTGCCGAAGGTCACCGCGACCCACCGCCCGCAGGCGAGGGGATCGCAGCTGGAATGGGTGGGGGACAGGGCTCTGCGGCCGCCTTGTCCTCTCATCCCTCGTCCGTCCCCTGGAGGTGCCGCCCCGGGGTCCTGGCCGGCCGAAACCCCGCTCGAACCCCACACGGGCCCGGCAGCGCAGCCTCCCCCGCCCGCCCGGGCTGCGTCTTCCGCGGGGCCCGCCGGTGAGCCCCGGAGGCCGCCGGCCTGCAGGGAGGGAGGGCTCCCCTGGTCGTGCTCGGTCTGGGAGGGGAAGGGGCTCCGGTCTCGGCAGTCCCCGAAATGCAGCTGTACCAGCTGGAGAGCTTGGCCCGGTGCCATGGTTTGGAAAGGGAGGTGAGGAGACTGCCCTCCACAACACAAACCCGACCTACTTGGGTCACTAGCAGGGCAGGTGATAAAGTAGTTTTGCTGCCCTTGTGTCCCTGTCGGTACCATCCTAAGTACCTCTGGAGGCACCATGACAGCGTTTTGGGGGCTGGAGCACTCTTGGGCATCTCCTCATCAGCAGTGGTTTTACAGATAAATTAGGCAATCGCAAATTACTTGGATACGGTGAGCCTGATGAGATCTGAAGTGGCCCCGTGGTGAGAGCGCCTCGTTGAATGCGTAATCAACTGAAAATACGCATATCAAAAGGCTTTTGACCCTTGAGAACCTGAGTGTTGCCACAGTCCTTCAGAGAACCGCTGGGAACATAGCCTTCCTCTTCACAGAGAAGAGGGTGCTTGATTTTGGTCAGAGGAGAAAAACGAAGGGAGGATGTGCCATTACAGCTGTTAATATGGAATGGTTTTCCTCAAAGCATCTGTTATTGTCCTATTAATGCTTGCATATTGGGGAGTCATTGTGACAGAGAGTAATAAGAAAGATGGTTGCTAAAACCTGAGATGTTTGGTGTACAGGGACTTTTCCATGTTAATTGGTATACAAATGGAAACTGTTAGCAAATTGTCTGCATGCAGAGCATTATTAGAGAGGAGGAACCAATGCACTTGTGTACGGTAGAATGAGATGGGAGGAGAAGTGCCCTACCAGGTTAACAAAGGTACTGCGGTCAAAGTGCATGCATGAATTAGATGTCATTTTTGTGCGGTCCAAGAAAACGGACTTGGTAAAATCTTTCTTGCCTACTAAGAAACAGTGTGATTTTAATTGGGCAGTGAAGATACAATGCTGGTAAAAGTAGAGCTGGATCAGTATGTTATTAGAAATAGGTAAGGAATCCATTACGCTTAATGGGTTTGGCTTTTCGCTTGGGCATTTTGGCATTTTGTTTGGTTTTTGTTTACTCATCTCTGTACCATGAAAGGTAAAAGCATTGCAAATGATTATATGAAATAAATTAGCTCACTGAGAGTGGATTTAAATAAGATTTATTTATTTTTTTGGTTTTTAGTTTGTTTTATAAGAATACCCATGTCTGACTGTAGTCTCTTTTCCTAGAAACCCCAGCTGGTGGCAAGCAATGACCGTTTCTGCCGCTTTCTCGAGGAATATTGCCCTGTTGTGACAGAAACTTACTATCCCACGATTTGGTGCTGGGAAGGTCGGGTACAGACGCTCCTGCGCCCCTTTATCACATCTAGACCCCAAGTACAGTACAGGAAGTAAGTGCCTTTATTCTGGAAAGTGATTGATGTCCAGCTGTTCTCTTACTCTGAGTTACACCCACTGTCAAACCCACAAGTTTGTGCCTGGTTTTTTTTGCTTTATGCCCACCTTTACAACTTTGTCATAGACTTGGAACTAGTTTTCTCATGGGTTCAATATGAAGTAGGTTTGAAAGGTCAGTGTACCCAAATGGCCCTATTTTAGCTTCAGAGAGTTTTGTAACAATGAAATATGGATGACAATACAGGAACTGATGTGGTTATATGTTCACAGGATTACACAGTGGATGAGGTCATAAAAGATCTCTGGAGGTCACCATCTCCAGTCCATCTCTCCTGCTTAAGCAGGGTCATCCAGAGCCAGTTGCCCCAGATCATATCGAAATAGCTTTTGGATTTCCCTAAGGGTGGTGACCACACAATACCACTGGGCAAATTGTGCCAGTACTTGGTCACTGTCACATTGAAAATGTGTTTCCTGATATTCAGAGGGAGCCTTCCATGTTCAGGTTGGGCCCATTGCCTCTTGTTCTGTTACTGGGCATCACTGAAAGGAGCCTGGCTCCATCCTCTTTGCACCCTCCCTTCAGGTATGTTAACACATTGCTAAGTTTCCCCTGAGCCTTTTCTTCTTCAGGCTGAGCAGTCCCAGCTGTCCCAGTCTTTCCTCACAGGAGATAGGCTCCAGTTTGTTCATCATCTTTGTGGCCCTTTGCTGGATTCTCTCCAGCATATCTGCCTTGGACTGGGGTGCCCAGAGCTGGACTCAGTACTTCAGGTGTGGCCTCACCAGTGCTCCATAGTGGCGAGGATCATCTCCCTCAATCTGCTGGCTATACTCCTCCTCAGCCTCCACAGCCTTCAGACTGTTGGCCATCTTTCCTGCAAGGGTGCATTACTGGCTCATGTTCATGGTGTCCACCAGGAGGACCCTTGGGTCCTGCCAAGCTGTTTTCCAGATGGGCAGCCAACATAGCGTTGTTCCTTCCCAGGCACAGGACTTTACATTTCCCTTCACTGAACTTCGTGAAATTGCTGTCAACCCATTTCTGCAGCCTGCTGAGGCCCCTTTGTATGGCAGTACATTTACTTGGTTTATCAAATATTCTGGTGCCATAGTTGTGCAAAGGTCATCCTGTCACTGTATGTGTCCATTAAACCAACATGCTGTACCTTAACCATAGCACGGCCACATTCAGCCTTGTTTGGAATATACAGAACTTCTGGGATTTTCAGAGTAACTTTTACCTGTGGAGTTTATGTTGTGCTCTTTCATGCCTAAATTCTAAGAGGGAAAAAAATCCCTTATATTTATTTTTTGTCCTCAGCTGATCTCTTTCACACAGAAATGAGACTTAGTCTGGCAAATGAGGCACTTGGCACAAGACCTAAGGAGAAGGACTTTTATGCGCCGGAACCTGGATGCAACACAAGTTGTTTCAGCTCTGCTTGCACGGTAGAATAGATTTAGCATTTAGCAGCTTCCCTTAGTTTTAGTAACTAGGAAACATTTCAGTGGTATCTCCATGTCCACTTTTTCTAGTCCTTCTTGTACACTTTAGTTTTAAGGATTTTGAGAGAAGAAACATAGTTCCATGGGGCAGTGCGTATTTTGCCCCATTTTAGATTGTGCTGGCAGTACTCACTAGCATTGCATCTACTTCCCATTACTGAAAAAGGGCAAAGCTGAGCTAATGAGTCTGACAAGGCTGGTCACCTTTAAAATCTGCAGTAGTCACTACCAAGAATTTCCAAAGAAAAATCAAATGCAAGGTAGGCTTACATTTCGGTAGTTTCCACACCAACTCCCTTGAACCATTCAAATATGTATATATTAGCCTTTATCTACATATTTTGCTATCTCTTCTCCATTTGGATAATTACCTTTCTAAATTATGAAAGTAAAGTAGCACTTTACCTGTTCAGATTTCCAGGAAGTGGGAAGATTTGTATGTTTCTAAAAAAAGAATGAAACTTTTTTGTCATTGTTTATTGCATGCATAGCTTCTTGAGATATTACAATATTTGTTGTATTATTAAGATATATGCTATAAGAGTGCATTCTAGCACAGTTTGTAGTGATACGGGGTGAAAGATGCAGTAGTGTGTGTCTGTGTTCTGCATGTTTAAAACATAGCAATCCATTATACACTCTGCTTCTTTGGATGAAGAGGAAAATAAATGCAATAAATGTTTATCACATTACCCAGCATGCTATCAAAAGATTTAGATGATTCAAAGGAAATCTGCAGTACACAAAAATGCCTGTATAAAACACAAAGCAGTGCCAAGAATCACATTAGTTACAAGCTTCCAGTACGTCAGCAGCAATTTATGAAAGGCCATGTCTTCATTTACTGTCTTCGTTTACTGAAGGGGGATTACTCCGCAAATTGGCAGTTCTAACTCTTGTCAGCTGTAGGTGCAACTCTTTCTGAATGAAGACATGCCTAGTCAGGTGGCACTTTGAGTATTAAAACATAATGAAAAATGCAGAATTCATACCTGGTAATTTTTAAACTGCAAGAGTGTTTGTATTTTTCAATCTAATCAGTGTTCTCTTAAAATGTACCTTTCAGTGAGCTTATTAAAACAGCAGATGGAGGACAGATTTCGTTGGATTGGTTTGATAATAATGACAGCTCATATTATCCGGACGCCAGCACAAGACCCACGGTCCTGTTATTGCCTGGCCTGACAGGAACAAGCAAGGAATCCTACATTCTTCATATGATCCATCAAAGTGAAACACTGGGATATAGGTACCGTTGTTTTTCACTACTATTCCTTTTGCTGCTTCTGGTAGGATCCAATATCAGTATGTATATGTATGAGATGCTTTCCTAAGGCAAATGAGATCTCAATACAGTAGTTTATGTAAGAAAGTGTTATTAGTAATAATAATCACAATGGAATTATATAACAGGCAGTACATTTGGAAGGGCTGTTTTAATATCTACAGATGCGCTCCAGAGATTGCAGTGAAAGCCAGCTAAGTCTGCATAGGGCTTTGCTGCTAATTCTTAAGTTATTATATTAGGTGTTAACCTTTACACTTTCTAGAAAGGGTTTGTATTCAACTCCAAGACTTGTGTGGAAGGGTTGCTGGCAGTAGGCCTTTGAGGAGGTCAGCTTCTGAATGCCAAAATTGCTTGATTCAGCAGCCTCAAATTCCTGGGTGCAGAAAGGAGAGCTAGCCTACTCTTACCGATGGTGTTTGAGGGGGTCTGTCACCTCTCCGTTGTCACTGTGTAATTTAGTTTCATTCTTAAGGCTGCTGGTCAGAGTTGGGTAACATAAGTGGATTAGTAGATGAGTAGACTCATTTATGTAACCATATTGCTGCTGCTGTGCATTAAAACAAGTTGTCATTGCTCCAGGATCTGTATTTGGAATATTAGATTTTGTCTTTGCAGACTGGTTTCTGGTGCTGACTCCTTTCAGTTCTTCAAATATGTATATATTAGCTTTTTTCTACATGTTTGGCTATCTCTTAATTATATATATATATATAATATATATATATTATATAGTAACAACTTGTTATTATTAATTTTTAAAGTATTCCTGGAAGTTATATCTGCATTTCATCCCCTAAGGGTAGAAGGTAGGACATTAAAAAGTAGAGCTTTAGGTCAGATTTCAAGAGAATGATAAATGATATTTGTTTTTAAATAGCAACATTTGAGAAAAATACCAAAATAAGTATTGTTTCATGATCTTAACGCATCCAACTATGTATATTATTTAATAAAACTATTTCAGTAAGATGGTAAAAGAGTAATAGAAAAAGTAATATTTATTGAGAAAGTATGGATTCTGTTAGTTCTTTAGTATTACTACTAAATCGTAGTAATACTGCTAGAAGATTCAGAGACTCCCAACGAGAGAGACCAGAAACTTCTCCTGTACCAGATAAAAAAAAAAATTTCTGAAGAACCTGCAATTTAGATCCAGCTGTCATTATCGTTTTGCCTTGGCTCATTTCTTCCAATTTAATAGAATTATGTTGCTTTGAGGGATGTCTACACATGGATCCCTGATGTTCTTTTTTCAGAGCACAGCTTTAGGCTGGGCCCTGCACTGGCAGAGTTCATAGGAGAGTGCAGGCAGGACATGTCTGTACCACCTTCAGCTAAACCTTGGGGTTCTCACCCTGCAATCTGACCTTGACAAATCACAGAATACTGACAGTCTCACTGACCTCACTGAACTCCATTTTGGTAGAAAGCTTGTTCCCACAGGTCAGCCTCTAGGATCTGTAGGTCTGGAAATATTTATGTGCCGAAATTACTCATAGAAGTGGCTCATTTTTCTTTATGCATTTTCTTTTTTTGTATGTGCTTAAGTTATCTCTTTTGGTGAAATTAACAATGTGCACAATTCAATTTACTGTCTCAATTTTTAGATGCGTGGTTTTTAACAATCGGGGAATTGCTGGCGAGGAGCTTTTGGTAAGGATGACTTCTAAGATAAATATCTCTCCCTTATAAGTGGTAATTATTAAATCATTTGTGCCTATTTGTACAGCTGGATTTAAATGAGAGAAACTCAGAACATGGGTTGAAATTGCAGAGAAGAAAATTCAGCCATCTGGTAGATCAATCATGTGCCAATATTAATTTTTTATTTTGTAACCCAAGAGGATCAACTCACAATTTTTTCTGAACATTTCATCTTGGGAAATTATTCAATTAATAATATCTGTAACATTAAAATGAACAATACTTACATTTTCTTTCCAAAAATAGTGCAGTAATTAAAATGTGCACATCTCTACTCAATCATTGCAATTTTCTCCCATTGATTTTATATACATATCCAAATATAATCCATTGTAATTTCTTTCCCAGTTTAAAATATATTTTTGATATGGTTAAAAAGTGTACCATTAAAATTGATCCATACTACATGTTAGTGAATTAATGAACCAGCTTTATATGGATATCTGTGTCCTGAAAGTTAAATGTGTTCTTCATACTTTTCTCAGAAATCATGACACAAACTCAGATATACAGAGGACATTTTTTTGGGACAAACATATCATGTTTGCTTAGAAATAACTGGCCATTCCTCAGGTGAAAAAATCTTGAAGCTAAAAGTTTTCTGCAGCTAGGGACAAGGCATGATGAAATATTGCTGAATAAGCTTTGTTTTTCCATATGCCTTCTGTTGACAGTTCTGCAGCTGGAATGAATGTGCATAATACTCGGTATTGTTTTGCATTTTTTTAATCCTCTGGTTTCAAACTTAAAAAAGCTCAGAATGTTTTCCCATAATCAGATAAAGCATTTCAATGCAAATATTGCCATGTTAAGAGTAGTTTTCTGCATACTTTTGGAGATGGATCTACAAAGCAGTTTTGTGACACACAAAGTCCTTATTGATGAATTTCTGAATCATTTAGAGAAAAGATCCCTTGTTCGGATACATTGTGTGTATTTTACTGTAATCGGATTTACATCTTTAAGCTTTGTAAGTTCTTGTGGTGCAGCAAACCAGCTGAAATTATCACATTTTCTGCAAAGAGGTTTCAACATTTTAGTATAAAATCTCTACTTAATGAGTCTGAAGCAGAGTTAAACACCACAGCAGAAATTAGTTATGTAAGCAGTTCTTTTTCTAGTCACTTTAAAGATAGATTCAATTTTACAACAAATAATAGTTATTTAAAGAATACTGTTCTCATTGATTATTGAAAGCTATTGTGAATTATTGCTCTGGAATAATCAAGTATTATATTGACCACAGCCACTGTGAGCTAAGATGGTGTTTGACAATATCTTCATACAAAGCATAGATAGCTAAACATTAAACTGTCTGGAATTAACTGAATTTAAAATGGAAGATATATCTCTAGTTTTATAAACTTTAATCAAATACACTTTCACTTAGAATGCATCAGATCCTAGTTACCAAAAATAATTTGTTTTTCCTTGTGAAGTTGACAATTTAATTAAAATAAAACACATTCACACTGTTTATAATTAATAGGATGTAAAACAGTGAAGAATGATTCATGCGGATGAGAAATGGAAAAGCAACACAAATGGAAATTAAAAATGTCTTCAGTTTTAATTATCTAGATTTAGCTTTTCTTTCCATTTCTTAATCTTTGACGTCAACATTCCAATATTCTTGTAAATGTGTTTTAAGTAATTAATGTTGTTAAAATCACCCACAAATAGCCAGGCAGTTTAACTGAAAGCAATTTAAAAGAACACCCTTGAAATCCATCGTTGCTTCAGGCAGCAGAAAAGTTTCACTAACTCGTAGTTGTGTATTTTTATATTTCGTTTTAATATTTCACTGAATTTTGGCAATTCAGTCCTATAGTTAAGTCCAGGTCACGAACATGTTAGTAACAATTCTAAAGTTAAAAACTTTATTTCTCTTTAGATGAGATCTGGACAACATCATTAGAAAAAAACTTACGTTACTGTGATTCTTATGGTGCTAAATGGACTTGTCTCCCTCATACTGCTCCAGACAGTTCCTCAGGTTGGACTATGTGGCCTGTTCCAGGTGTCTGTGCAGGGGAGGTTCAAAAGTTGTGCTTACCCTTCAATAGCAGAGAAGTTAACCAAATCTTACCCAAGGGGTTACCCAATCTGATGCCAGTAGAAGTCATTCCAAGTCTTGATTCAGGATTTAAAGGAACACTAATGATGGATAAAGAATGGCTAATATATGTTTCATTGCTTTAGTTAATAGAATACTTTACTAAATTAGGTAAACCACACTGGGGAATTTATTTATCTGTTTATTTGGTTGTGTTGTATGTAGAATCTAAATACAGGTTAGTTTTCAAATGCTGGCTGACAGAACTTGAAATCTAATGCTTTCTTTTCCATTTGAATGTGGGTGAATGTAGTGAAATTGTTGTTATAACTTCGTTTTCTGTAAACTACAGCCTTTATATTGTTTCCATTTCCTTGAGGTATTTTAAAAATACCAGTATCTATCTAGTTCTGATCTAGTTCTGTCTAGCTTAGCACATTGTTCTCTGCTCAGATTTTGTCTAATGACCTGGAGGCTGCAGATACTGAAGATATCTGTCACCTTTTTTATTTTGTAATGATAACAAGTATAACTCCTTCCTTCACCTCCTTGTGAAACGCTCTGGATTTATATTTGCCATTTAGTGAAGCTTCACAATAAATGCTAAATTTATCTTCTTATATAATGATCCACTGTTCAGTTTGCTTTGTCCTTAAAGGATAATACAAAAGCTTATGATGGCATTTTTTCTGCTCTTGACTCCTTACAGACACCAAGGACTTACTGTGCAGCTAACACAGAGGATTTAGAGGCTGTTATTCATCATGTGCACAGCTTGCACCCCTCAGCTCCATTCATGGCAGCAGGTGTTTCTATGGGAGGGTAAGGTTGTGTAACACAAGCCTCAGCTTAACTGTGATCATAAGACTGGTGTAGCCTGATTGTAAATAATTACTCTGGAATACTTGCATTACTTACTGAACTGCAAGCAAGTTGGGTTTCTCTCCAACAGTTAATATGCAGAAGACTTTTAGAAACTTCGTATCTTTGAGGAGGCTTTTACCTCTGTGTCAGGGATGGTTGAAATTGGGTGACATTTAAAATTTGGGGGAGAGGGGTGGAAAAAGACAGGAAACAGTGACATGCAGATTGACAGCCAAACAGGTAGGCAATACAGTCTTTGGAAAATATGGAGGTTGTCTTTGGAACAGAGGGATATAAAACAGGATCTTGAGCTAATAAATCATGTTTCATAGCAACCTCTGGCAATAAGATTTGTCTTCACTCTGTTTGTGTTCGGCAGTGTGTGGGTAGGTTAGGCTGGAAGAGGTGTGGATATCTGCTCTGTCTGGCTCAGAAGCAAGAAGTAGTATTGTTGTTCAAACAGGTATGGATTAGTAGAGCATGTGGTATTAAGACTTGCCGTGTCCTGGCTTCTCTCCAGAAAGCACAGCAAGAGCAGACAATGATAGCACAGTTTCTCAGGGAAAAAAAAAATCACTGCTAGAAGCTAGCAGAAATATTCCAGCAGCCTCTTTAACAAAAATCGCAGCAGATGAGAACTTCCCTTAGGAATACGGCAGACACAGTGGTAACTTCCAGAGATTTCCCTTTTCTCTGATAAATTTTGTGGGGGATGGGCAGATACAACCCATATATATAGATATTAAAATATATTACTATATATTGACATTAATCTATCAGTGACTTGTAGGAGCTTTGAGATAAATATATATATTTGTTCAAGACTGGTATTCTCGGCTCTTTTGCAAATCTTTAGTCACTAAGTCCCCTGTTCTGTTGAATAGTGGTCCCAGGAGGGAAAAAGGCTGGTCAGCCTAGCTTCAGTTCTTTGGGAAGATCCTCTGAGAGCCATTTCCAGGCATATGGGGAATAATGATGACTGTTTTCATCAAGGACAACACATGCCCAGGTGATCTGATTGCATTCTATGAAGAAATGACTGGCTTCACTGATGAGGGGAAAGAAGAGAATGTTGTTTTTTCTGAGTCTTCTTTTGTACCAAAAGACTTACAGAAGCCTTTCTTGCTGCAGAAACCTTTCTCTTGTTGTCTTCCATGTCCCTTGCTTGTTCCAGCTCCAGCTGGACTTCAGTTTTCCTAACTGTATCCCTGCATGCTGAGGCAATGAACGTTTCTCCCAGGCAGACAACCACTCTTCCACCTTAAGGATACTTCCTCCTTGAAATTCATCAGAAGGGTTTTTTTTTCCTCCATATGATCTTCTGCCACTATTGCTCAACTTCCTGCACATCAGAATGTATCACACTTTTGCTTTATGTTTGCTTATCCTTAAAGTCCCCTTTGCTCATCAGGGCCATCTAATCTTGCCAAGCAGATCCCTGAGCAAATGAAAGCCAACTCTCTCAAGTATTGTAATTCTGCTGCTTACCTTACCCACTTACTTTCCATCTTAAAAATCCACCATCAAATAATCTCAGTATTAAAAACAACCAAGACTGTTCTGCATCTTCTCTACCTGACCAGTTCTTCCTTACATTTGAATAGCAGATCCATAGAATATTTTTCCTATTTAGGTCCTTGATTGTATATCAAAATATTGTCCTCAATACTCTCAAGAAATCTGGCCTGCTTGTGCCTTGCTGTGGCAGTTGATGCTGGGATGGCTACAATTCCCTGTGCCTGGCTATTATGCAGGGCTGAAGGTGTGGTAGAAGCTGGCAGTTCTGTGACTGGTACAAAAGACCACATCAGCCCTTAGTGTCATTTCTGTCTTTGGCTTAACCTACTTATGGTATCCAAAATACTGGCAAAATCTGTTAAAATGGCACAGGGAATCTGTGTTGTGTACCTGGCTTATATGTCACCAGCACCACTGGGCAATTTTAGGCAAGGTGTTCCACCTTCCCCCTCCAATATGTTTTTAAAATCCTGAACCAAAACCAGAAAGCATATGTTTAATTGTACAGAACGCTGGAATAGTCTCTAATCATCTACATGAGAACTGCTTCCATGCTTCAAAATTAATTGGAGCATTGCATGTTTAAAATAAAGCAGGAGCAAAGATCTCACCAGGGACATACTGCAAAAATCATCCACTTGTCTTAATATTACGGGAGTTTTTTATCATCTATTGCTTTTCAGAATTTTCTCAATAGTCTGATAATCTATATAAGACAGATATGCCCCAGTTAAGAATTAAAATAGATATTCACTTCACAGACATATATAAATGTAAATGAAAGACTACCTGTTATACTATCTTCAGTAGGTATTATTGTGGACAGGGACTTTATTTTGTAACAAAAAGATTCTTAAGTCTTCTCTCTACCACATATACTCTGTGAATTCTGTTAGAGAAGTCCTTCTTCTGCTACTGCAACTCTTTTTTTGGTTGGTTTACTGGACTGCGGTCCTATGATGTGGTAGGTAGTACAGAGGGATAAAGTCTCTGTGATAGAAGGCTGGTTCATAATGTCTCTGCTAAAGGTTGCTGTCTCCTGAAGTACAGTAGATGATCCAAGGTACAAAGTGTGGCAATCCAGGGAGCTATCTTAATGTTACTAATTAACTGTAGTGGTTTGTGTTGGTATTAAAATGCTTGTTGTATACTTTATGGTCTCAGGCAGTAAAGTAAGACATAGAGCTTTTTTGTCAGTATTTTTATTTTACTCTCTTCCTGCCATTTTATTTTTACTACATTTGAAGGGTAGGTACTTGTGAACTCCTTCCATTTTCAACTCAATACATTAGCAGTACAGTACATTAGCAGTAGAGACTGTAAGTTGCAATTGGTCAGAAAGACAAGATCTGAGCCATTTATTTGGGTCATAATTTTGTTTCTCTAGTTTTATTCATTATCCAAGACTTCATTCTTCACATACTTTGTGTTAAAGAAGAGCTATGTTCTTTCATATGTGTGAGGTAAGGTAATGGCACTACCTTAATCTCAAAAGACTTCTTCATAGTGAGGCAGGTGTACCAGGGGCAGATTGCATTTGTCAGGCACGCTGGTCAGATTTATCACATCAGGAAGACCAAGAGCTTCTAAGATGGTAAAATTTATTAACACTTAGGAATACTTGTTCCATGACTAAGAATCATTTGACTTTTCCCTCCCTTTAGTGATTTAAGTAAGACTAGCACATCTCTATTCCTAAATGCACTCCTACCCACACCCTACACAGTGCACCCTGTTCCTCCCTGATAGTAGAAAGTAAACTTCATGAGTCATATGTTGATTATGTGGCTACCTTCTTGGTGTACTAGGCACAACTGTAAGACTCATAGGAGAAACTACTGAAAAACAGACAAAACCAGGGCTGACTGTTACATTTACTCTAAATTGAAGCAAACAGTTTGATAGTATGTATGTTTCTGTTTTTCATTTGTAGCATGCTTCTTTTAAATTACCTGGGCAAAACTGGCAGAGACACTCCTTTAAAGGCAGCTGCAATTTTCTCTGCGGGTTGGAATGTTTTTGAATCTGTAGAATCTCTGGAGAAGCCACTAAACTGGCTTCTTTTCAACTATTACTTGACCACTTGTCTACAATCCTCTATCAGCAGGTGAGTTGCCTTCTGAACTATTTAACAAGGTGGAAGGATTTTAACATGAGATTGACAGCAGGTATAAAAATACTGGCAAAATTAATGCTGTAACAACTCTAGTTGTTCTTTTTGCATTATTTGGTAAGTTTTGAAATCAAAAGGATTTTTTCAAGAAAGTTTGTCATCAATGTGACTAGGTTTATATGCTGCTCAAGGGACTCGCAACAAGCCCAATGTACCTCTGTATCTATTGATGAAGTAAATGGATTTGCAAAATTTTTAGACTTCCACATACTGACTTTGAGTAGATTTGCATATATAATAATTGTTTTAAGTTGCTGTTGACTGCAAAAACACAGAAAGGCCTAGTTCATCATCGGCTTTATAAAACCAGAGTGTATTTTGTATCCCCAAATAATAAATTCTCTTATCTTTGGCATCTTTCTCATGGCTTATGCAGATTTTTACCGTGTTGCTGGATGTGCCTACATATGGATGAACAATTATTCTGCTCCTGGATTCCAGACAGATTTTTAATATGACAGGAAGTTAAACAAGCATGTTAGACAGTTACTTCTATAAATGTATCTGTAAAGCAGAGAACTTCTATGTTTGTTTACATAACAAAAAAAAAAAAAAAAAAGAAGCCCTCCAGTTTTTCTCTCCTTCTTTTTAGGCATCGACAAATGTTGGAGAAATTATTTGATATGGATCTTGTGATGAAGGTATGTGAAAATATTACTTCTGCTTGAGCTGGATGCTGTTTTCCAAATGCTGACATAGTTTCCTATTTGAATTCTGTACTTCAGGCTAGAACTGTTAGAGAATTTGATAAGCAGTTCACCTCAGTCATGTTTGGCTACCGTTCGATTGATGATTACTATGAAGATGCTAGCCCATGTCGCAAGCTGAAGTCAGTAGGAATTCCAGTGTTATGTCTAAACTCTGTGGATGATGTTTTCTCACCAGCTCATGGTAAGTTTAAGCTTTTTAAAATATATTTATCTGTATACGCAGTCATTAAGACAAACTACATAGGTTTGAGAATAAACTCAGACCTATGTGTAGAAGTGTACTTAAATGTTACTTGCACATAGGATCAAAACTTCCATGGAGGGCTCAGTCTTGCAGTTAAATTTAAACACGTATATAACAGATGATGGTGGAGAGACTTGATTAGTACAGAATGCAGAAGTATATGGGGTGGCTTCATTAGGCATTAGCAGAGTCTTTACAGTCAAAAGAAAGAAATAGGCACATTCAGGGTGTGAGTTATCTCACTGTAAGGAAGATACCAGATGTAATGCTTTCTCAGAAGCACCTGTTTCTGTTCACCAAGTATGAAGAGGCCCCATAAAAATGAAACTTGGATTCTGATGCGTGGATATAGTTATTCAGAATTCAAACTGGAAACAATTGAGGTTTTTTATTGCCATTTTTAAGTTCCTAAAAGTGTTAAGTTTTAAGTTATTAAAGAGTGTCTGGGAGTTGCTTATGTTTGAGATGACATGAAATCCTCATCTGCTGATCTCAGTGTCCCCTCCAATGTCTGTAAATTAAAAGTAGAAAACCCAACTAAGTTAGATTAGTTACAACTAATCCTGCAGACTAAAATCTAGGGTAAGGGAAGAGAGACACACAAGGTGAGCTAGAAGGAGGCATGTTGAAATTAATAAGAAGCATCAATATCAGCTAAGTAACAGGCTCCATTTTCCATTTTCTTTCTGTTTCATGCCAAACACATGATCATGATGAACATTTTGCTTTTGCTCTAAAGATCAAAACCCTGTTGCTAACTATGCTGAAAACACATGCTTGTTCCTGTGATCTGTGTATTGGTTATAGCTTCTGAGAAGAGAAGGTGAACAAAAGCTAATGTAGAGGAAAACCACTAAAATGAACAGCTGGTTGAGGCAACAGTCATCAGCAATGAGCACCTGACACCTTTAAAAATGTAGTTTATACAATTGATTTATTTCAGGGAAGTTTCCTCCTGCCATCACAAGTGAAGTGAGATTCTTGCAGAATGAGTCATGAAACCAAAGTGAGCAGGCAAACAGATCAGAAGAACAAGCAGAAATTAAAGGGTTGGAAGTTACTCTGTGTGTGTTCTGTTTATCTGTGTGCAGATGTACAACACATACAGAAACATGCACACACATTACTATTTATATTTCAAAGACCAGTTAAGAGACATATGTGACATGAAAAGGGCCACTCCAGTACAGTGCACTAGAAAAAGTCTGATTTCTTCTTCTCTAGAACAAAAAGCATCCATGCTTTGCATGAACAATGTAAAGAGATGACAGACACCTAAAATGAGGGGGAAAAATGGCATCTCTACATTAGCCAAACTACTTATCCCTTACATTGGCCAAAACAGAGACTTAAAGAAAAATAAGGTCTGAGTAAACATAGCAATATTATAGTAGAATACTGTATGCACTTTAAAAATTTGCAGTTCAAAAGCTTTCTGAAACAGAGTTAGTCCCTTTGCATTTATTAACCTCTGTGGGATTTTTTTCCTTGAAATTGGACAGCTGCTTGTTCTCTTACAAGCTTATAATGGTCTGAAAATGAGAATGGATGGGCTGTGACCCTAAAATCTATGTCCAAATATAAATTCTGGCTAGGATAATTTTTATGGGTCTTAGGACCCTGGAGATGGATTTCCCCATAGTCCTCTAGGGAGGCCATCTGCTGTACCATGTTTCTTTCACAGAGTATCTGAGATAGGGAACAATGGCTTCACCTCTTTGTTTAGCACTAGCTTAATTTGTGGTTTCTGTCTAAAGTTAAGTAATAACTGTGGCAGAGTCTACCTATTTAGCATGGTGACAATAGCAGTAAACCAGTCAGTGTGCCTCAGTGCCTGAAAGATTTGTTAACTTTTCCCAGCCCATTATGACTGGGACTGGGACATTTGTTACCTAGATGAAAGCTAGTGCAGATACTCCATCCTCCTTTTACCTCCAGCTCTCAAGAGACAGCTATTGATCTGACCTCATGACATTGAATCTGAACACAAGAAGACACTTATTTTTTTTACTGTGAGAGTGGTCAAATGCTGGCATAGTTTGTGTGGTCTTTATCTATTGAGACACTCACAACCTTACTGGACACAGCCCTGGAAAACCTGCTGTTGGTAACCCTGCCTGAGCAGGGGGTAGGACTAGATGATCTCAAGAGGTCTCTTACAGCCTCAGCAGTTCTGTGATGTGTAGTTTGAGTACTCAAAGATTGAGTCGCTAGAGTATAGCTGTAGTAGATCTCTCAATCCTTGAACCTGTTTTGTAAAAGTAACACAAGTCTTGGTGAACAGTGGGATGATTGTTTGTGTAAAATTAGGTATCTAAACTATTGTGAGGATGCCTTAGAAGTCTTGAAGTTTAGAGGGGGGTTAGTTAGAATACCAGTACTTCTGAAACAAGAAAGTGCTAAGAGTCTATTGTAATGACTGTCCATCTTCTCCTAAAACTCTGACTGTAATCAGCCTTTCTCCATGAAGATATTTGGGTGGTTAGGCATTCATTTATTCCTTGTTCACAGAGTTAATGCTGTTAGCTGTAAACTCTTGTACTTGTGCAGATAAGTTTACCTCAGAAAGGGCCACCAGGACAATGTTGATATCCAACTTATAGCACGACTCTGTTATATCTGTCTATCCTTGGCTCCTTTTTCATTTGTGCTGTGCACCCTCAGTGGGAATCATTGTGCTGGCAGGAGACACAGAGCACTCCAATTGGCAGACGGGGATTTATGTCTGCTGCCATTAGTTACTGGAGTCCATTCATCTTGACATCTTCTGTGAGCTGTTTTATGTTAGCAAACATAAAGGGCTGGTCTTACTCTTGGAGGTGACTTTATTCTGGCAACTGGCTTTTTTTTTTTTAACTTAAAAACTTCTATGTGTGAACACATAGAAGCCTGTGGCAACCACAGGCAGTTTCCACTCACAACTGTATCATGGATTCAAAGCCACAAAATTCATACTCATCCAAACCCCAGCCTTTTATTGACTTTGGGGACTGGTTATTTCATGCCTCATCTCTCTCAGTAATACTTAACAGCTTTTAAGCTACCTTCCAATTCTGTTGTAGATAGCTGTAGTTTCCAAGAGCTGGGAAACCGGCCTAGAAAACACATCAGGGAGAAAGCTGTGCCAGAATTCTTTTGTGTTTAAATAGTTTCCATAAAGCCAGGGACATCTATCTTCCAGTAACAGAGCTTGAGGGATACAAAACCAAGTCTGCTTTGTCACCACATAATGTGGACCTAAAGAGACACTTGCCTTAAAAAGTGCAGATGCTGCCTTGTTACTACCTGATCATTTTTTCTCCTGTGCTTTTTGGTATGCTTTGTACTCCCCAGCAGTTATTTTTAAATATATTGTGTAAATGTGCCATTTGATCTCAATCCAGTATTATGAAGAAGCAATCAATTTGCAGTCCTTCCTTAATGTTGCTGTTTAAAGTTCACAGAGCTTGGCAGCTGATGTATCTGTAGTTTAATTCTGGAATGCAATTCTCATATTGCATAATACTGACTAATGAAAACAAATGCTTTCTTCATTGCATGACACTTTTCTCACCATAACTAATTTAAACAAGCCACTGCTTCAGGAAATATGTAATAAAACCTAGTCAAGCCCTTGGATTTTGTAAACATGAAAAATAAATCAGGAAGACGGAGTGATAGCATTCGTTATCACTGTCACATTTAACTTTTCATCTGAAGTGGCATTTTTCTCTGAAGACACTTTAAGAAGTGTATTAGGCATCTGACTTAAATTTCACTAGACTAATGCTTAGCTAGTTGCTGCTGATGAGCATTGTGCCTGAGCTGGAAGCCTGCCCTGGGAGCTAGGTACCATGCCAGCTCCCTCCTGATCCACTGTGACAAAAAAAGTGCATGTCTGAAGTTCAGTTATATATATTTTATTAAACTCTCTGAAGCTTTTGTGTCCCCCTGAATCCAAACTTAGAGTAATTGCTCTTAGGTGTTACTTTACATCCTGTTATGTAAAAGAGCACAGTTGAATGAAGTTGTCAGGAGAGACCAAATGGCCAAGGAATGGCCAGACAGATAACAATTAGATTAAAAGTTTAAGGAACAGAGAGAAATCAAGCAAAAAATGGAATGTCTGTCAGCAGTTACATGTTTTTTCTTTCATTCTTTAAGAAAATAGTAACTTATTTTTGGCAAAGAATGTACAACAAATTGGTTTTGAATGAAGTGATTTTGCATAAAAGTATTTACATTGTGGTTCTGTGATCACAAATCACAGGTCAATGTGATTGCTGGATCAAACAGCAGTATAGATTTTGGCCAAAAGAAACTCAAGTACAAGGTTACATGTGTACAAAAATGAACAGTGGTATCTTTCGGTTTGCCATCCTGTCTCCTAGAATGCATACATCCAGTGCTCCATCCATCTGCCCTTTACATTGCAAAATTTACTCTTTTGCATTGTGGTCTTATTTATTGGATGGCTAACAGTCCTTTTCTCAAGGCTAACCCTAGGAACAGCCTTGAGAAAAGTACCACACCACTGCCAAGCATCATTTGCATTTTGGCACTGAGGAGCAACACAATATACTCAATTCTCTTCCAAGAACCTCCAGAGCAAGAAACTCTGCTGGGGAGGAGTTACATGGACAAATAGAGGGAATTTCAGGATGGGAAGATGACATTTGTAAAGACCTGCATGTGGCTTGTACCTTGCCAGGCCTGGAAAATAATCAGAATCCTAGTGCAGGACTGGTAGGCTTCTAGGAAAGAGCCACTGTAGCGATGTGGAGGCAGGTAGCACTTGGCATCCATTACAGTATTGCCAACCAGTTCGGGAATAAATGACCACCAGCAAACTGATTTGGGAGCTACAATTACACTGGCAACCTCTTAATGACAGGCATGAAGAGGTCATGGTGAGATTGGCCTGTAAGGGCTTCCCCAGCTGGGTTGGCACAGTAGAAGAGACATTTATTATGACCTCCCTTTTAATCCCCCAGTACAGCAGTTTCTTATCAGGAAGGGACATTCTCCCTACACACTGACACTAGTCTGCCAAATTGAGTGACTGTCGTGTTTTTGCACGTTTTAGCTAGTGAAGAGGTATGTTCAGGCCAGTTAGCAGCTGATCCTGAATCTGTTAGGACCGATGGAGTTCTGATGCCTATCTCTGATACTTGGAGGTCAAATCTGTCTCTCCTCACATATTC
The DNA here is from genome assembly GCA_910950805.1 of Acrocephalus scirpaceus scirpaceus. Classification (NCBI taxonomy): domain Eukaryota; kingdom Metazoa; phylum Chordata; class Aves; order Passeriformes; family Sylviidae; genus Acrocephalus; species Acrocephalus scirpaceus. The sequence continues at coordinate 78,745,483 of OU383773.1, read as the reverse complement.
CTTCCCATGCCCTTCCACGGAAGCCTATTCATTAGTCCCCTCAGTGACCAGGCAGACAGCTGCAGAACGGGTGTGGAAAGTGTGATTCACTGGCTGAAGCAGGCATGGGGTTTGTGTTTGATCCCCACTTCTCTCTTGGGATTCTGTTTAACATGGACCACAGGCTACTGGTGGGAAGAAGAGCAGATGGCTTAGTACAGATAAGTGGCAAATTTCTATGGAGTCGGCAGAAGCTGACATGAATCGCAGCCACTCTCTTTGTACACGGCAATGTGTTCCTCCACAGAATCCAAGAGAGACAGATCAGAGATTGCTGAGCAGATTAACTCAGGCAAAACTCCAGACCAAGCGCGTGCTGAGTCTGAAAATGATGCATGTGTTGGATTGCAAGAAATAACACATTGTTTTCTGCATCTCATGTTCCCAGCATGTGCTATTCCCCAGTCTAGGCTTTTACATCATTGACTTTTTAGTCTGGCCTCAGTACTGCTTTAAAAGGCGCAGATCCTGCATACAGTATTTTCAGTTTTCCAGCTGAACAAAGGAAAAGTCAAGGACTTCTTGTAGAAACAGCAAGATGCAATTTCTTCCTCCTAGTAAAGAATCGGAATTACTTAATAAATGCCAAAATCCACAAACCACTTAGCTGCCTGCAATTTTGAAAGGAGGGAAAGAATGGAAGAAATGGATAGTGCTGAGTAGCAAAGAACCTCATATATTTGGCAAGAAAGCCCCCATTGCTCTCTGGAGCTTAGTCCATGCTCCCCCAGGGCACGGTCAGATACGTCATGTTATGGGCAGGGAGCTCATAACAGGCCTTGACAACAGACACTAACTCAGCTCTGCAGGCAGTTGGTTCTGCACCCGTGCTGAGGCCCTGGAGTGGAACAGAGCGTGTCGTTCCAGGCACTGCTGGTAGGGACCTCAGGGGCACAGACTGCTCCCCTGGCTCCACAGGTCCGGTGCTTCTGCCCTGATCTATTTTAAGTTGCACAGCTGTTCGCTACAGTCATTGCACTGAAGCTCTCCTGTGGCTTACTCAGGATGGGGGTCCTTTTTTGGCTAAGCAAAGAGCTGCTCTCTGCTCTTACTCTAGTCGCTGAAAATGAAGTCAAAGTGGCATCTCAAGCACACAGCTATGAGTTTGCCAGCATACAAATGAAAGTAAGTAGCACATCTATGAAGAAGGTAGTCATATGCAGAGATAGGGACTATTCAAGGATAATTACCTTTGAGATATCATATGTATAAAGGGGTAAAGGAACAGACTCCTAGAAACAGGAATGAGTGGAAGGTGTCTCTGAAGGAAGTGCAGTCAGAAAGGGGTGTGAACAACGGAACACCCCCAAAATTGAACTTGATGCAAAAATACTTTAAAGTAAATGAGGAAGTAATATAAATCTTGCTGCTTAGTGTTATAGTGAAAAGGCATTTTTAGTTGAGCCGTATATGACTTATAATCAGCTTTATTTTCTTGTCATAACCTTTTTTTAGACACAGTGAAACTGCTGCTACTCCCTTCTTCGGACAAAGCATTTTTCTTTTGCTGTTGCTTTTCCTGTCGATCCTGAATAATCAAAAATTTGTATGTTTTTTTTTTCCATTTCATAAAGTTTCTTACTTGAAAACTGGAACTTTGAAAGGCATTCTTTACTGAAATGTGCTGAGATTTCTACTCATTCAGTTGTCTACTTGGCATACCTAAAACTCCGTAGGAATTTGCTTAAATAACTTAATTTTTATGGCTCTGTGGTGTTTGCAGTCTTGATATGAAGCTCCACTGCTGTGTCAACCAGTTCAAATGATAACAGGGTCATCCCATTGCACCAAGTACCTTTTGTAAAGTCATATGCTTTCTCTGGTGTCAGTCTGTGCTAACTGACCTCGATTTTCCTTCACAAAGGGAACTGCCCAGGTGGTGAAATTGATTAAGCCACACATCTATGCAGAGTCAAAATAGGAGGCACTGAAGCCTCCCTCCCACACATTTACAGATCAGTGCATATCTCAGCTGTCATTCACTGACGACTTTAAGCTAATTGTAGGCCATTGCTGAAATGGCCACCTCACTGAAGACTCCATCTGACTGTATTCAGATGTTGGCATTAACATGGGGAACTGGATTAGGGTGCTAATCAGATCAGGAAAACTAACCCAGCAAAAGAAAAATCCTTGTACTATCCAGTCTAATAATCTGCATTCTAAAATAATTTCTAGCAGTCACTATTCAGTAGAGAACCACTAATGTCCTGGGTGGCACAGAGCAGCTTTCTGTGTCCTTGTACAATTGTTTGCCCCTTCCTCTTTCTCTGTTTACCTTGTGTCTTAGATTATGGGCTCCTCAGGGCAAGAACCGTCCCCCAGTGTGCTTGCATGGTGTGTTCTAAACATGCAGATGTAAACATACGGCAGATCCAATATAATGATATCTTTTATATTAGCTGATAGGGTATCTTAGAGACCAAATCCTACCCTGACATTAAAGGTTCTGTGCTTGGAGTATCATACAATTGCAATTGAGGTCCGAGTTCCTCAGCTTTTCTAAAGTTGAATATTGCAATAGCAGTTAAAAATTAGAGGGCTGATTGTCTTTTTAGTTACACTATTTATAGCAAATCCTAAGTATGCATTAACATGGGTGGTGTTCCATCAGTATGAGTGAAAGACAGACAGCAACCAGGAAAAAAGAACCAAAAAACCTCACAGGTAAGGTGAGTTAATGATGAAGAGAAAAATGACTTTTAATACAGCTGTGGCTCTAAACCCTGTAAGACATTTAAGCATTTATTAATGTTGTGCCTATTTATTCATACATAATATGAGAAATGTTTAAGAGAAATAATTCAATGGCTGGCATTTCCTAGAAGGTTAAGGACTTAAAACGTTTTTCCCCCCTTTTAGCTATACCAGTAGAAACTGCCAAACAAAATGCAAACGTTGCTTTGGTTCTGACTTCGTGCGGAGGCCATATCGGTTTTCTGGAAGGAATATGGCCAAGGAAGTGCACTTACATGGACAGAGTCTTCAAGCAGTTTGTGCAAGCTGTGTTTGAGCATGGAAATAAAATCTTTAGCATGTAGCTTTGGACCACTATTATAGCACAGTGGCACATTCTGACAAGGGCAGTTAAGCTTAGTGCACAAATTTTAACTCCTGTAAGCCAGCAAATGGATAAAGTCCATTACTACATGCAAAAATATTTTTGCCTAAGATTTTGTAGCAGGAAACTAAATATTATGTTGTCACTTTTATATTTATTTTTAATATGCCTTACTAAGAATGACCTTAAATGAAACAGTGTTCTGCATACATCAAATTGCACTTAACCAAAACTATCAAGTAGAGAGATTATAATTCCTCAGGATTTTAATTTAAACCAGTATGTATTTAGGAGACTTTATTTAGATGGCTTTTACTATTAGAATGGTGACACTCAAAATAGGTTATATTATTCTGTCACATATAGTACCAGTTGGCCCATTCCTTAGAGCACTGATGGTGAAAATCTTAAAATATGAAAACAAAAGGAGGGATCAAATAAAAGTACTGATTCTTCAAGTAAGTCAAAATTTCAGCATGTTATTCCATAGCATTAGATTGATACCTGCTTTTGCTGTTCTGCCCTGAGAGTATTCAGATTTAGGGCTGTTTATTGTTTCTTAAACTATGTTAATGCCATACTTGTCTTACATGGTTATCTTTTAAAGAGCTAATTTATAGTGTTTACATATAACCAAAAGATTCCTTTAAAACAGTACTGTAATAACTTATGTAATTAAAAGACATTTTGCATTTCAGAGTTTATGTACAGCTGGGTGTTGTCACATAAGTAAGTAACACATACTTCATATAACTGGTAAACTCGGTGATTGAACCTGCTATGTTTATATTACCTTACAAGAACATTTCAGTTTTAAAGAATAAATATTAGAGCATCAGGAAATTATTATATAATCTGCTTTAAATTAAAAAAGAAAAACAAATTCAAACCTTTTGTCTCTGCTATTGTTTCATATCATTTCTGAAAAGAATGGAACAAACTGTTTAAAGAAAGTTGGGATGGGGGTAAGAGTTGTGCCTCTGGTTTGTTTATTTGATAATTTGTCTCCATTTTGGCAGTAGGTTGTCAAATCACTGAAGCCACTGCAAACTGACTTCTGCCCTAGCAGCTTATGAGTTGTGAGGGTGGCCGAGGCATTGCTGTTCCCCTGAGCCCTGAGGGAGTGACAGCCAGTGCGGGCGTTTGAGAGAAAGTACGGTTGGACAAAATATATTTTGAAACTGCTGAGAAGCCCTAATTTAGGGCATACTGAAGTTTAAAACAAAGGCCCTTAAGCAGCATCTTTGGAGCTCCCATCTTTTGCTGATCACTGATTTGGGCCCAGCCACATACAAGAAGTCAGGAAAGATGCCTCTGCATTTTTATTTTTATCTTTTGAGCAGGGTCAGTACAAGAAGAAAATGCAGCTAAAAAAAGCAAGTCAGGTCTTTTGTCTCAAGCAGTACGTGAACACTCCTCTTGCAAGGCATGTTTCCTAGTAACAGCAAAGGAAGAACAAAAATACTTTTTGTCTTTAGAAAAAGAAATTGGGACATGCTATACGAGAGCTGTTTTGTAAGGTGGACGGTTGAATTAAGAAAATTAAAAAGTGCTTTCAAGTTTTGACTTTTCAAACAGGAACCTGCCCAAATAATGAACTCTTATTTTTTCCCTAACAAGAAAAATGAGGAAAGTGACTTGCAAAAGCAAAATGAAATTTTGTGCATGCTACTACAATAAAGAAAAATAGCTATTAGTAGGGTGCCTTATTTATTCTTGTATTCATTTCCAGGTTTTATGTTCATGCAAAAACAATGAGCAATAAACAATATATTTAGTGTTATGTTTGTAAAATTGTTTAGGTACAGTACTGTTCAAAATTCAGCATCAAGTATTAATAAAAATAAAACCAATTCCATTAAATCACACCTTACAATTTAAATAAAAGTAATATGATTAATGCCAGAATTTCTGTCTCTCTGCACTGTCTTAATTTAGGTTTGATCCCTATAGAGATCTCCATGAGGCATTTATCTTTAAAGCTACATCAAGCAAAAATCTGTAAAGCTGGTGTTCGCCCCCCCCCCCCCCCCCCGATGTACAGTGTCATTATACCCCATCAGGGAAAAGCACAGTGTGCAAGGTGGTAACAATCAAATTTTAATATGGGTCTCTTCAAGCTTTCCTAGTCAGATTTTTTGAAACAAAAAAATGCGGTCACCTCAGATCTTACAGGGTACACACAAGCTAGAAACAAGTGCCATAAACATTTTTGTACCTCACACACAGTTTTATAAGTAAGCCAAAGTCCACAATGTGCCCTCTATTCAAAACAGTGTGAATTCACAGGGTCTTTATTTGGCTTTTCATGTGATCTGAGTATCCAGGCATCAACAGGGAAATGTAATGCTGAAGGTGGGAGAAAGTTGTTAGTTCTCAATGTACTCATTACTGAAAAGATGGAGTAGAACGAAAATGAAATCCCAAGCCACAAACACTGCAGACACCTACCTCTTAAAAAAACTTTCTTCCTAGTTCAGAATCCCAAAGTAGCTGAAGTTGGTTGTGTTCTCTAGAGCTTATCTAGTTCAACCCTCCTGAGCAAGACAGAACATATCACATACATGCTCCAGAACATCCACCTCTTCTCATTTTTCCCTTAAAGTCAATGAATAGTACAATTCTTTTTCTTTGTGAGGCCTTCAGTTACCCAAGAGCCATTTGTGGCCTCAGCTGACTTAGCACAAGATCATAAAAACCAAGACTTTAAGGTGTAATTTATTATATCCACTCCTGAAAAAAAAGACTTAAAAAACCTGAAAAGTTCCAATAGGCAAATATGGTTCTTTGAATACTAATTAAATTAGAGAAACTAATCCATGGTATACATTTCACACTGAACAGAAGAATTAATGCACTTTTTAGAAACCAAGACACATAACAGCACCAATTAACATACTCCACAGCAAGGGCTGTGGATGACAGTCTACAACTCCACAGGAGCTGGTGTCAAGAAAATGCCAATAAAGCCACAGTGACTCCAGGTAGGTCAACACGGTCCTTTCAGCGTGGCACCGAGTGTCACACCAAATTGCTGACTATTGCAGAGTGCAGTCACCCCAAGGCCTAGACTCACCAGTACAGAGATTGGAAAAGGGCTCCACATTCAAAAACTAGATGTGGTTCAGGAAGCTTCTCCTTACCTTCTCCATGCTGCAAGTTGCAATTTCCAGCTGAGATCTAACAGTCAACTGTTTGAGCCCTTCAAGTCAACAGAATGGAGCAGCTTACTTTATCTCAGCAGTTCCCAAATATTTCAGACAACAGCCTCCTCCGCTTTTTCTGGAATGATCTGGACCCCTGTGTACCATTCACACATATATCCATTCTCTATCCCAGATCCAAATCTCTGTAATCAACTGTACCAGCCTTCCCTCCAGATGTTAGCTATCTGCAGTCCTTTTTATTCCTGTTCCCCTCTTCCCCTGAAAAAAAACCCAAACCAAACAACTCACATGCAGCTTGCAAGCCAAGTGGACAAGTCCCAGCCCAATTTTTTTCCCTGCCTCCCTGCAAAAAGAAAAACACCAAAACAAAATTAACTATTCAAATTCTGCCTCCCCCCATTTTGAAAACATCCTCCTGTTTTTTCGGCTAATTTCCCTGTAAAGCTCTTTAACTCCAGGCAGGTAGGGCATTCTCCAATCCCTGTTGTCCCACGTGCCATCTGTACAGGAATTTCAGAGGGGAATTGCCTCTTTCACCTACAAGTCCTGTAGCTACCTGGCTCATGTCAGTGACTCACACCTGCCAGGAAGAAGACTTTTAGCCCTGCACTCTGCTTCTCCCCAGGTTGCTTCAGCTCAGTGCATCATCACCCTTAGGAAAAAAAAGGAAATATTTGTTCCCTGAGTCATCGAGTTGCTGTAACACATGGGCACACTTCAACCTGTGCCATTTATTTGGGTTCTCATCCCAGCATGCCTGCTGGTCAAAAAAAAAAAAAAAAAAAAAGCCTTGGAATGCTCAAGGTAATGAATAAGAAAGAAGAAGGTACAAAAAATCCCCGAGAGACTCACCCTGGGGACTTTGCCACTGACTTGTGGCATACAAACTGGGTCCCCCTATGTAACTCCTGCTGCAGCCAATCTGCTGTGGAATATCTCAGCCATTTTTTGGGTTTGGGTTGTTGTTGTTTAATTTTCATTCCAGCAGAAGGAAAGGGAAAATCTGCCAAGCAAACAGTGGTTCTTCATTGGGAAACATCTCTTCCTCTGAAGGATCCAGTTTTCCTGTTTCATTCCTTCTACTGGAGATGCAAAAATCAGCTTCTCCCTTCTTCCTAGGATAAAAGGGACTGAATCTGCTGAAAGGAGGAAAATCGGAGCCCTGTGCTTTCTCAGCTGCTCCTCCACTTCCTTAGGTGTTCTGTATATGTAGTGATTAGAAAGCCATTGGTTTAAATGAGCTTCCCGTGTGGCCTTACCTCACCTGTCTGAGGCACTCTGAGGCGCGAGCGCTGCTTGCAAGGTTAATTAGCGGTGAAAGGTTAAGCAGCTCCTGCCTTTTGGTTGTCTGGCACCACTTCCTTGGTCAGATGAGATGGCTGATAAACAGCAGGGCAGGCCGGGAGTGTGTTTGCATGTCAAAGGGGGCTGTAAAATCTGCGTGCTGGCAGGGCCGCTGGGCTCCTGCGATCAAGAGCTCAGTCCCGTAAGTATGCAGGCCCGCCCTAAGGCTGTGGTTTCACAAGCAGCTGTCAATGTTAACAGCTCCCTCATGCCAAAAGGGGAAGGCTTGGCTTCCTCCTCCCCTGTCTTTTCTTATCCTGATTCCAGTCATACGGTCCTCAGCCTTTCTTACTCTGGTAAAATATGATTCAGTTTCTCCACTTTTTTTTTTATTGCTAGCTCAGGAGGTTAAATTTGCTTGCCTATGGGGGTCCCTCAGGTACTAGATAGATGGAGGCTGGCATGGTAAGGAGCTGGAGAACGCTGCTGGGAGTGGGCAAAGGAAGTGGAGAAAATAATAGGAGAAGCTTCCCCTCTCTGGTGACAGTCATCTCCCAAAGCTGTAGCCCAACAGGACATTCTCTGCAATTAGTGGCGCTGAATTATTCCCTGAAAAAAGGCATAACCTAGAAGCAAGTAATTTTTTGCTTAGCTGCAGACAAGAGGCACTCCAGCAGTATTACTGCACTGGTAAATAAACATGGCTAAATTAACAAAGAATCCTTTTGGGGTTAAATCTGTCCTACTCGTACACTCCAGCTATGTGAATGCAGTTCCTCCCTCCCCAGGTTCCCCAGTTCAACAACAATTCATGCCCAAGCACTCCGGTTTATATTCACCACAATTTCCAAGGAGAGTAAATTTCTGTAAAGGTTTTGTTCTTTCAACAACGGCATTTGCTAGCAAGTTCACACTGACATCAGGGCTTCAGAATGCTGCCACCTTCTGTGGAAAACTGGAAAATTACTGATACTCTTCTATCCCACGAACTAAGTTTTCCTAAATTTTGGAATTTAATGCTTTATAAGAATGCCTGCTACTTTACTATTTCCCTGCTGTACAGCAAATTACTATTTCATGGAAGGATGTAAGAAAATCTAGGTTTACTTGCTTCATGTTCCTAAGAAAGACATGGGAAAACATAATTTAACATTTATAAAGATAACATTAAAAAAAGCTTTTTTCATCCTTCAGGAAATTTACATGCAATCTAGTGATTAAAATATCCTTCATCTGGAAAATATTCTGTCGGTTACTGAAGGAGAGCAGGAGACCACACGTTGCTGCGTTCATTGTGAAGTCACAGCAGATTATCATGCATTAAAGAGGAGCTGCTACAGGGAGTTATAAATAACATCTCCTCCTATCAGCTTTTAAAAAAAACTACAGCTGCTGAAAATTCCCATTTGTCCAGTACAAACTGTGCTTCAATGAAGTGTGTCCAGAAAGAGGACTTACCAAGGAAGGCAGTTCCTTGTTCCAGTTAACAAAGAGACAGAAAACTTTACAGGCAAAACAGAGTATCTCCAGGTAAGTTTGATATTTATAGAAACAAATTTATGCTAGTCAGAAACTTGACAGCAATTTCCAACAATTAATCCCATAAATGTGATAACAATAGAAATCACTAAAATATTTTGAAGATTATTAAACAGACCTGGAAAGCTTATGATAAAAACAAAAATAACCTCCTTTTAAATACTTCAAGCATTGACAAATTAATATTTACAGAACCAAATACTAAAATACTTCTGCGGTCTCCTTTAGATCAGTGATCATTGTAAAAGATACACTTACACACTTATGTGCATTTCAGGTAGGACCTACTTCAGGTTACCTCTAGGAAAGTAATATGGATGGAGCACACTAGATTTGCATGAGGTACCTCTGCATCAGAATTCTAGTTAGGATCAGCAGCTCACTTTTGAAGGGAGTCCTCTGATGGCTCCCACTTACCATCCAGGGTCTTGGAGTGTGCATAATGGATTCCTTTTGAAGAAAACCAAACTAACAGTTACACCCCCAGAAAGCACTCAATATATTCAAACTCCAGCTGTTGCTGCATCCACAGTGACAAAAGCTGGTCTGGACTGCTACATCAGTGTTGTGGATGTCAGATCTTCAGCTTTTTCTTCAGAACTTCTATTACTTGCCAATGTAGACAACAGGTTCAGATACATATATATGTTGAGGCAAAGAAGCCATGATGTAAGGTTAGCTGAGGTATAAACACAAGTGTAGCAAGGACTGAAATATCCTAGACCATGGCAAAAATCACAAATAGGTGGTTATGCTATAGAGTGAGTTGTGAAACACTGCAGAATACACAGAACAAAAGAGCTAAGCTGGCACCTTCAGAGTTAGTGCTGAACTTAGGAAAGCAAAACAAGTTGGACAAATGGACTCAAAAAGGGAGCTCACTGAGTGAACTCTGGAGTGAAGAGTTGAACATTGAGTGCTCTGAGGGGAGGACACAGCACAGGACGAAGGCATACCAAGAACCCTCTTTAACCTCCAAGCCACAGACAAGCATCCATCTTGCTTTACACCTAAGTGACATACGCTGACACCGTGACACACCTGCACCACGGGGGCTGGCAGCTGTCTGCACACCTGCACAGCTGAGCAGCAGCTGAGTAACGTATTTCAAAGGTGTCTGCAAACATAATTGTGAGAAGGGGCCTGCAAACACTAAGGAAACGCTGCTGCAAGTCCCACCAGAAACTTGGTGGGACTCAGAATCACTGAAAAACAGAATCAGTCACGTTGAAAAGGACCACAGAAGGTCATCTGGCCCAACCTTCCTGCCCAAGCAGGCTTATCCTAGGGCACATGGCACAGAACTGTGCCCAGATGGTTCTTGAATATCTCCAGTAAGGGAGACTGCACAACCTCTCTGGGCAATCTGTTCCAGTCCAGTCACCTACAAATTAAAGTTCTTCCTCATGTTCATGTGGAGCTTCCTGTGCATCAATTTCTGCCCGTTGCCTCTTGTCCTACTGCTTAGAACAACCGAGGAGAGCCTGGCTCCATCCTCTTGACACCTTCCCTTTGGATATTATACACGCTGATGAGCTCCCCTCTCAGGTGACTCTTCGGTCGACTCTTGTCATTTTACTACGGCTGCCAGCCGTGAGGTGTCAGCCACTGACACAGCGCGGGCCGCCACCGCAGTCACTCCGTCCCTACTCGCTCCACGGAATGTGGTGCCGCTTTTTCCCCTTGTTTTTGGCAAGGGATGAGGCTCGGACAACCCATCCGGGCGCCCGGCGGTGCGAGCGCACTGAGCCACCGGGACACGGCTGCAGAATGGGAGCTTAAACATCGTCTGGATCCAACGCCCTTGCTGTGGGCAGAGACACCTCCTACTAGACCAGGCTGCTCAGAGCTCCATCCAGCCTGGCCTCGAACGCTTCCAGGGATGAGACATCCACAGCTTCTCTGGGCAACCTGTTCCAGTGCCTCATCCCCTCGCATTACAGAATTTGTTCCTAATACCTAACCTAAGCCTACCCTCTCTCAGTTTGAAGCCATCCCCCCTTGTCCTGTCAATACATGCCCTTGTAAACACCGGCCAGTCCTTAGATGCGTGTTTTAATTAGTACTGTCTCTGGATTCCTTACTTAACATTCCCATACGGCAGACGCCCTCACACAGGCGGCTGCGCATGCGCAAACCACGCCGCTTCCCGCCCTCCCCGTTCCGACTCCCGCCGGAAGATGTCCCGGCCCCGCCGGGGGAGGCTGGGCCGGCGGCGGGCGGGGCGCGGCGCGGCGGGGCGGGCGGGACGGGCGGGACGGGGCGGTGCCGCGGCGGTGCCCGGCTGTGGGCGGGTTCGAGGCTCGGGCTCACCGCCTCCGCCAGCGCCGGCACGTCGCTGACACCCTCGGGAGGTAAGCGGCCGCCGGCAGACCCGGAGGGGGAGGCGGGGGGGCTGAAGAAGTTGCTCTCCCCCACCCTCCCCTCACCCCACCCGTGTCCCGCGGGGTCCCGTCATCCCAGCTGCCCCATGCCCGCTGCCCCCCGCGCCCCCGCCTGGGGCCGAGAGCCCGGCGGCGGCTCCTCCCCGGGCCTGCCCGCCGCTGTCGCGGGTGGAGCGGGCCGGCCGTGCCCTGTCGCGAGCGGGAGCCGCGGCGGGCGCCCGGCCTCACCCCGGCACGCCCGCCCTGCCCCGGGCGGCCCTGGCCGCGGGAGCTCCCGGGCCGGGAGTGGGGTCCCCCCGCCAGGCCCTGCCCCGGGAGAGCTGTCACCGCGGGGCGCTGGGGTGGCTGACACCGGGCCACGATTGGAGGCCTTCCCTTCCCTTCGCTTTCCTTCCCTTCGTCTTGAGTTGTGCCGTGGGCGCTGCCAGGCGCTGCCGTGGCCCTCAGCCGGGACGCCTCAGGTTCGAGACCCCCGCGCCCTCTTCGTTTGGTGCGTAACCAGCCCCAGCCCGTGCTCTAAGGACTGGAAGCTCTGGGGCTCGCGTTTCTCTGTTTGTTCGTTTGTTGGTTTAGGGTTTGAGGTGTTTGTTCTGTTTTGTTTTCGGGTTTTTCCCCCTGTACTTCTTGCACCAAACCTTTGCTCCTGTTCTAGTTTGTTCCTGCTCTTCTGTGTCTTCCCTGCTTTCCATAATCCGGCTTTTACTAGAGGGTGATTTCTCCAGGGCAGAGACTGCCAATTCTGGAATGTCTGGAAAAGACTTTGCTCTGTTGTACAGAGTATTAGTAGGAAAGAAATTACTGTTCAAGAACTCTGTGGGAGGAGAGTGTATTTTTTAGTTGCCTTGAGAAGGAGTGCCAGCGAGGGGAGTTTTCTACTTTCTGTTCTGTACTTGAAAGTCTTCCCTGAGTGTGCCATGTCGTGTCTGGAAAAAACCAAAGAAGGTCCAGGTGCATACAATGTGTGTCATGGTATTCTCAAATTCTGAGGGTCAGTGTTGTGCTCTTAGAGACCAAAGACCTGTTCAGCAACTAGGGCTGCTGTTTTCAGCATGAGTTACCATGCTGCATCTCTGACGGGTTCTTTGACTTGTAGAAACGCATAGGCTTGTGAGGTGTCGTAGAGCTCATGAGCTATTAGAATGTAGGCTTGCAAATTCTATTACCTGCTCCTTAGGGAGAGACATGAAAATAGCACCACAAAAAGTGTTTTTAGAGGTTTCTTCCCTGGGTAGAATTAAAAAAATATACCTCAAATATGGGTTGTTTATCACATATCTTCTTTAAAGGTCAGAAAACATCACTGGTGTCTGGAATCTTGAGTTTTTGATCAGCTTTTAAACAAAATAACCAGTTTTGCATGGTTAGAAATGCTTTCATAAGTGGATAAATAAAAATGAGGTTAAGGACAATATAAAGTATAAAGAAAAGAAAAAGTAAAGTTGTTTACTTTTTCCTTTTGCACAATGATCAATTATTAAAAGGAGCTGAACATAAATGTCTTTCAAATTGTTAGGGAAAGACATTCATTTGTCAATACTGGAAGTCATACTTTGGTTGTAATGAACCAGTGACTTGTTCCTGTTTGACCTTAAAAATGTGTCAGATGTAACATCAGATCAGTTAAGGTTTGAAAAGCAATATAGTTATATAGAAATCTACATATAATCTGTAAGTCTGTCAGTGACAAAAATTAATAGGTAATTCTTGATTGAAAAAGGTGATGTGGAAGTTCTGACTACTCAATCTTCCAGTAATTTTATAAAGTTATTAGTGAAACTTTATTAAACAATTATTACCTATGCCATAATACAACAACGGTGTCTTTGAATAAGGGAATTGAAAAGCTTCACAAGTCAGAAATGTATATAAAAGGGATGATCAACCAAATCTGTGAAGATTTTTTTATCAAGAATCTGTTAGCTTTCAGACTCTTATGCAGAGTAACTTCTGCATCGTTAACAGCATTTCAGTTCTCATGAAGACATTGTCTTTAACTGCCCAAGGCAAATGTCTCTAATAATGCTACTTTCTAGGCTTCCCATCTCTGATTTGTAGCTTAAGTCATGTTAGAAGCAACAGTTGTAGGTTGTTGCTGATGTCTGTGAAATTCTGTTGTAGCAGCCACAAAACTTGGTAACTGAGTCCAATGGATTTATTCCCTGTTTCTGTGAAGCACAGGATTGACAGTAGTCCCATGTTTCTGCTGGCTCTGAAAGAGAGCAGCTCACTATTTTCTGGAAAAAGGTGAAAGACTGAGAAACTTCCTTTTGAATTGTACTATTACTAGCCTCCTTTCGAAAGGTAAATGGGTAGTGCTTGAGACAGCAAAATGCCAAAAATTGTTGGATATGGAAATAAAAAATAATATTAGTCAGTTGGTTTTTGGTTAGTTGTTAGGTGTTTTTTTTATTTCCTTATCAATGAAACTCTAAAGCTAAGCATTGTTTGAGAGGATGGAAGAGGGTGGAAATTCAGAGTCCTGCGTAGGAAGTTATGAAGTGTTTACTGCATGAACATTTTCTGTTCTTCATAGGTGGCATGAAACATCGTGTTTGTAAGCATATGCATAAGGAATGCTCTTGTCACACCTTGATAAGTTACTTTGGCCTGAACATCGGTTGCCTCTTGTAAAAACCTGTAAGTAAAATGAGTGTCATTTGATTTGAGATTGCTTTAATGATTTTCTTTCTGATCACAGCATGATCTGGCTGTAAAAGGAAAAGTGAATATGTAAAAGTGAAAAGTTATGATGTTTGACAAAGGGTCTAAAAGCTGAGTTGCTTGATTTTTTACAGAAATGGCAGCTCAGAAAAGGAAGTCTACGTTAGTAGAACCTTCTGCTAAACGTCCAAAGCTGGACAAGAACAGCAAACCATCTTTGTCAAAGAAGGAAAAAGAGGTGTCGGATACAAAACATGGCTCAAATAAATCAAAGCCCAGTCAGTGTGCAGTGCAGGAGAAAACTGTACTCAAAACCTCTGTCAAACCAAACAGGTTAGTGACGAAAACCCCCCCATAATTCTATGTTATCTTGATAGACTACATTAGTGCAGAAATGGTCTGAGGAGAGGGAATCTGAGTTAAAGATAATAGTTAAATAGTGCTGGAAGGGAGACCAGATTTAAATCTTTATGTATGCTGTCTGCTACATGATTTTTCTCTGGAACCATGTAAGTGCCTTGAAATCTAGAAAGATCTCCTTCAAAAAAGTTTCTGAAGCAAAAATAAATTTTTAAATAAAAAATAAAAAATATTATCTCTCTCTATATAGCTATACTTCATTTGAAAGTCACAAATGTCAGTGATTAAAAACTGCTAGAGATGTTACAGAGCATTCATCTGGGGTTCATAGTTCAGTCTTGCCATGCATAAAAGGCATTAAATACAACACTTAAGAGACTAGGTGGAATTGAACACCTTTTTGGAATAATTCAAGAGCAGATTCTTCCAAAAATATTGAGAGTATAAGATGTAGTGTTTTAAAAAAGAAAAGAAAGAGGCAGAGGAGGAATGAAAAGAATCTTATGACAGAATCTAGTTTCTGGATGCTGAAAAAAATATTATTTGAATCTTTCAGTGATATCACCAAAAGCGAACCTGAAGTAGGAACACGCATGACTACAAGATCCTCAGCAATCAACTCAAATAATAAAACAATATCTGGCAAAACAGTCCAACAGCAGCAGCCTAAATCAGCAAAAAACAAGGAGGTATGCCAGAAAAAATCTGTGCAAGAAATTCCTAAGTCAAAATGCTTAATTGCGCCAAACGAGCCGGTAATGAGGAGATCACAGAGACTGCAGCAGTTAACGCAAGTGCATGTTCCAGCAAGATCCCTGCGCAGCAGAGAAGTTAAAGAAGAAAAAGTTTCGGAAGTTAAGCACAGTAGCCAGGCAAAAAACCATGCTCACAGTGTTGCAGCAAAACCACTGAAATCTGCTGGAGGGAAAACAGAACAGAAAAACACAAAGATAAAGCCAAACAATGCAAACGAAGATAAAGAAATACGTGTAGAAGTGACCAGCTCTCTGAAAGAGAAAAAGTGTAAAGTGGACAATAAAAAGGATAATTCCAGTAGCTTTCAACACATTCTGCAGGGGTCCTCATCGTGTCCTGATGGCAGTCTTGAGGAAGTCAAGAAAGACCAAACAGGCCCTGTATCTCCTAATTCTAGCAACGCAAAGAAAGCAGAAACCAGTTCTCTTAAGCCAAATTGTACAGCATCTAAGGGAAAGCAACAAACACATCAGAACGTAAAAACCAGTACAAAACCAAAAAATACTTCACAGCCATCTGTAAGTGAAACAAACGTGGCTGATCAACCAGAGAATGATGCAAAATCCAAAAGGGTGAGCATCCTTGAACTTTGTGAAGAAATTGCAGGTGAGATTGAGTCAGATACAGTAGAAGTGAAAAAAGATTCTCCTAGTGCAGAGGATAGCAAAGCAGAAGAAAAGCACGATGACACGCACTTACAGCAAAGTGAAATGCCTACTCAGAAGGAACCCAGTCAAAGTACTCAGTGCAAACGGTTTTTCCCTAGCAAAAAAGCAATGCCTGTCAAATGCACTCTGAATGGTAGAAATAACTCCTCAAACAAAAACTCTAAATGGACCAAAATTAAATTGCTGAAAGCTAGTAATGTGAAGCAAAGTAACTCAAGTTCTCCAATTGTCCCCAAGCTTCCTTTTTTAAAAGATTTCCCTGAAGTTTCAGAGGCAAGTCAAATGGCTGCAGAAGCAGAGCTTTCAAAGGCGCAAGGCAAGCTGTCAACAAGACTCTTTGAGAATGAAAGTACAACTTGTGCACAGGAGAAATCAGATCCTTCAGCTGAAAGAGCTGAAGCTAAAGAAGTGACATTAGAAACAAAACAGCCCACAAAGAAAGGTGCAGAAAATGGTTTGTTGCCCAACTTGACAAAACGTTTATGTGAGCCAAGACCAGATGAGGTAAGTTTTTTTAATTATGGTGTATAGTGGGAGGGTGTTCCAAATCTATTCTGTTTCTGAGAATCCTATGCTCAGAATTGTTTTAACAATGACTTTCTTTTACAGTAACTCAAAATTTTCAAATGTAGTTGAGATTTACTGCTATGTTGTCATCGATGGGTGATAGTAAGCTGAAAAATTAATTGATTCCACCCTCCTAGATTCTGTTGTTAGCTAAATGATGATCAATAAAATTTTGTGCTGGAGCCAAAGGTTATACAGATTCATATGGACTCTTCTTCACAGCTTCAGCTTCAGTAGCTGTTTTGTTTTGCAAAGGTGTATTAGAACACTTGTTTTCCTCTCACTTCCTTACCTGAATGAGTTTCTACTAAAATTTAGGATTTTAAGGACAACTGTGTTCTATTGAAAATATTTTACAAGCTTATATATAAAATGAAAAAGATTTTTTTCAAAATTAATACCACAAACTTCACTAGCTAATCAGTTGCATTTTGTCTGCTTAAATTAACATAAAACTGATGCTGTATTCAAGATATTAATACTTAATTCAATTAGTGGTTTTGTTAATAAGTTAAAGGCATTGAATGATTTGGACATTTTTTAATTTAATGTTTTCTGTTTTGCTTAGAACTTTCGATTACATTTGGAATCAAGTCCAGAAAGTTCTCCAATAAAGTGTGTTACAGCTCCTAGACCACCAAAACAATTTAAAAAAGAACCCAGAGAAAGTGAACCTCAAGGTAACTGCCTGCTACTGATTTTTCCACTTGGTTTGATCAGTTCTGTGGGAAGGATAAGTCTCCCTTTAAGAGGAATATTTCAACAGAGTAAGACATAACTGGCAGCAAACTAAATTTCAGGAGTTGGAACTGTTGACCAGAGGGTTTTATATTGCTTTGTGTCACACCCAGGGCCACTTGAGTAGCACTGAAATGCACTTTTTTCTCTGGGCTGTGGAGAGAGAAAGAGGGGAAACCCAACCAAATTCTTTCATTTTCCATTTAATAAAGCAGTAAAACTTCATATTTCAGTTGGCTTCTACTCTTGACTTGGTTTTTGTTAATTCTCTGCTCTGTTTCCTTTGAATACGTATCTGCATTTCTTTCTTCTAAATTTTTCTACTTTATCTTAACCAAGTTATTAATTGAGTAATCACTTTCCTGTTTTTATTACCTAGTCTTCATTTATCAGCATGTGAATGCAGTTTGTCAAAGCTTATAATGAGTGCGATGTGAATATTTTGACTGAAGTACATCTGAGTAAGAAATACTGTAAATGGATCACTAACTTGTCTCTTCATTATTTTTTTTCTGCTCTTAGTGGTGAGGGGTTTGTTTTAATGTATTTTTTAATCTGAACCTTAGTTTGAGCGCCCTGTTTTATTATTTAGTTTTACTAAACAGTTGAAGTTTTTTCCTGCCATTGTAGGATACTTTTGAAGGGTAACTACTCTTAATTTCTGTTACAGAACTTACAGAACTTACAATTTCCTTCTTTTGCTGTTTTTGATTGTTTCTTTTCTTTATGTTGTAGAACATGCCTCAATTGAGGACCTACTGTACATTTATGATTCTAATAAAATATAGACATCTACTTATATGTGTGTCAGTATAAACATATTTAAACTTCTATGTAGTTTACTGCTGGCCTGCTGTTTAGCTTCTGGCAAACTGTTCTGCAGAACTGCTGTCAAAATGTTGGAGAAAAATGCCTTTTTTTTAAGTATACTTGGAGTAACGTGCAAATACTGCCTCAAACTTGAATATTTTTTATTGTCCATGAACAGATTGCAAAATTGTTTTGAATATGTTTTTTGAAAATCGCTGTTTGTGTAACTCAAATTTCCTTTGCAACTAAAAACTTTATAATGAAGTTATAATCTGATTAATTGTAGATTTGACTCCCACGCAGTTGATGCAAACTTCACTTACAAGTCAAACTTCTGAATCTGAGAACAGGTATAGTATTTAGTACATTATGAAATTACAGTAACCTTGCATAGATAGAGTTATGAGAGAATTTTTTACAAACCAGTTGTCTGCCACCCTCAGTTTCCAGTTTCAAATAAGTGACTTGTCCTTTGTAAAAATGGACTTTCATTTTATCCCATTGTTCAGGGATATTTTTGCTTTGCTAAGAAAATAATTAAGATATTTGGAGCTGCCCATTTATTTCAAAAACTATTATTTAGCAGAGTTGGAAAAACATTTATACTGGTCTCTTTCTCAAATCAGATGAGAACCAGAGGGTAGAGGAAGGATTTGCAACTTGATTTTCATGTACTGAATTATCACTTACGTCTGGAGGAGTTTTTTTTACTCCTTGTACTATAGGAGGCTTGTACATGTGAAATTTTTTTTAGGTGGGTAGGAGGGGATTTAGTTTGGAATTCTGTGATTGCTGTGAAATGAAGATGTCAGCAGCCATATAAAAAAGAGAAGTTCTTAGTACTAACATTGTCTTACAGTTCAAGTTTGCATTTTAGCCTTGATCACATTGACTGTTTACAGTTTTTTAGCAGTTCTGACATAGGCTCTGGTTTTAGCCAATTACAAGCTAAAGACAAAAATTTCTTTGTACCTGATACCTTGAGCAGCAGCAGTGATCAGTGTGTTGTTACTGTTTTCTGTATTCATAATGGGTACAAGAAGAAATGTTTCAGGTAATTTTCAGTACATCTCTCTGAGGCCAGATTAGCAATTCTGACTAACCAACCCTTTTGTATATGTTGAAAAACTCTACTACTGTGGAACTTGAAGAAGATGGTTGGTAAGGTAGATGCAAACCAGTTAAATGAGTGGTTTAAGATGTATTAATAAGCATTGCAATGACTTTTGATTTTTTTATATTTTTATTCTCAAGTGCCAAACAGGTTTATGGTATCTACTTAAATTTATTACCTTTATTACCTGAACAAGCTCATATTGCTTGACTATTATCTGGATATATATTTTAATTCTGAGACCTTTCTTTCCCTGCTTTCTATATGATATCCAAGATTTAAGCCATCATTCTTTCTGTGGTACTCCTGCCATAACATAGAGTAATCTCTCATCTGTGTGCATATCTACAGCATAGTTCTCTTTAGGGCTTTGTAGGATAAGGTTGCAGCAGGAAAAGGCAAACCTCGAAGTAGTTATATAAGGCAAATTTTAGGGCACGTGAATGGAATAAAAAAATTACCCCGATTTAGCACAAAAATTCTGTTTTAAAAATGTCTGGCAAGAGTTAATTTTTTAAAAAGCTCACTGGATTAACCTGCTGCCTGTGCTACAGGAGGTGCAACAATTAAGTTTGCTTAGGAACAGAAAAATATGTCAATACCTCGTTGAAGTATGTGTATTTTTGTGTGTTATGCTTTGGCCATCTCCATGAGTTTTATCCAAACCTGGAATGAATGTCATGTTTTTTCCCCTGAATATAGGAGCAAGTTCGTGGAGTGATTTTGGTGATAGATTTATTGTATTTTCCAGTGTTTCTTTCAGCTGTGACAAGGGGAGGTTTAAACTGTGTAAGACTGCAGTGATACCGATGCATTTATTCCTTGGGTCTTCCTTCCTTCGTTGGCAACTGTTAGAAGAGACTAAGTTTTAATTGTAGGGATTTGATATCTGGCTTAGATTTGTGAGAATATGTTTACATGGTCTGCTTTAGCAGCCTGATGTATGATACCTAAATTTTACTTGGGAAATACATAGCCTTAGGCAGCATTGATCATGCTCTGCAAGTGCCTCTTTTAAATGCTGGTGTTAATGGTTGAGACTAACCTACCCACTTGATATTTTTTTTTTCATAAACCAAAAAAATCTTGTAATTAGGCTAGTTACAAACTGTGGGTTTGGATTAATCCTTTTATTTCCTTATTTTTCCATTTGAATTGCACGTTAAAAAATATACAAGACTGTGCTTTATGTAATTAATTCGAATTTGCATCTTGGTAAAGTTTGCACTAATCACAACGTTTTGAGTATCTAGCATGACATGTATAAGCAGTTCTATTTTTAACATGAAATATATTTGTATTTCAAGGGCTCCATTGTCAAATCCTTCATTAGCATCAAAATGCAGTAACTTGCCATCATCTGAGGAACATATTCAGAAGCTAAAAGAAGCAGGAAAAGGTGGTGATAAGCAGCTGATCACAGTAAGTAATACCCTTTTAGTAAGGCTTACAGCTTCTTGAAGAAATTATCTCTGAATTTGCAGTGCTGTGTTTTAATGAACTTGTCTAAAAATCATTACTTATACATACTACTTATCACCATCGTAAATGACTTGTAAAAGTACAACCTGTACTAGGTTGCCATTCAGTGTTGATGGGAAAATGGTGTCAGCAAGTCTTAATGTTTAATGTCTCTTGTTAAAATAAATTTCTGCAATTTTTAAATAGAATGGCTGTTTGTTGAAAATAGGGAGAGTGAATATGCCTTTACTTACGTGTAAATTATCAGTTTCTTAAAATTTCAGAATTATAGGGGGAGGTGCATCTGGTAGATTGTGTGCAGAATTAATATCAACAGATTTCTTCCTGTGTCAATTAAGTGTGTATCGTTCTGGGACCAACTTAAAGATTTCCCAGTGCATGCGCTTACTTTTACCATAATATTTAAGCAGCCCTACCAGTTTGGTTATTTATTCTTACCCTTTTGGCTATTAAGCTACAAAATACAGGTAACAAGAAAATGCAAAATGACAAGGAAGTGTTGTCTTGTAGAATCATCAACTTGATTGTGAGACAGTTGGAAGTTTTGGCCATGTTTTGGTTTGTGTTTTCAATAATGCAGATGTCAGATAATCCTTAGAGAAATGAAAGGCTGGAGAGGGAGAGGAATCCAGATCATTAGGAAGAAAGGAGTTTTCTTATTAAATTATACTTCTAACATATATAATTGGAGGTGTTACTAAGTTATTTTTTCATGTAATATATGGATTCTACATGTGAAAATACTAACTGAAATAGAACCAAACAAATTCTGAACATGCTGTTATATCTATACTGAAATATTTTAAAATCAGAGCTTCTTAGAACTATCTAAATGATAAATATATCCTCCACTTATCTGAAGTTACACAAGTCTAGGCACATGAGTGCCCAGCCACAGGATAACTGAATTGTATCTAACATTTAAGAAGTATTTTAGTTACTGCAACTTTGAAATCTATTTTACTAGCAGAATTAAAATGAATGATTAAATATCTTAACTACCTTAAAAGGACTATAAGAATATCCCTTTTCATTTCTGTGGAACTAACTTAATTTTTACTCACACAGTAATAGAAGTCAGCTGAAAAGTTGCTAGGATCTTTGACAAGAAGAAATACAGAACTTCCTGCTTGGCTGTTGAAGAGGGCTTTATTATAGAAAGAGATTTTTTGTGAGTTACTGATTATGCTGGTAGTATCCTTATATTCAGGTAAAATTAGGAGAGTAATCTTTTCTTCAGGTATACAACAACAAAAGTTATTTACCAAGCAAAATTTTAAAGAAAGGTTCATTGATGAAGAACAATGGGGAAAATGAGAAAGAATGGGAGAGACTTAGTTTCTGGTTTTCTGTGGGTATGTCTGGAAAATGCAAGTGGGTATTTAATTTCCAAATGTGAAAGTAACAGCTTCACAATATCTTACATATTTCAGCATTTCATACAAATCTAATTCACTTTGATTTCACTGAGTTCAGAGTAGGCTTTTTATTGTGTGGAAAGGGCATTTTAATAATGCCTGTATTTCAGTTTACCAAGACAACAGTAGGTAAGGTATTGGTCTGTTATTCTTTTACCTTAGGGAAAACTGCTCTTTCATCAAAACATGTAGGGGAACCCAAATATTAGTTAAGTCACTTCGTAAAATACTGTCCTTGACCTTGGTTACAGTGGAGATGAGACATAGGTATGTTTAGAATAGTTTGTACCAGCTTCTAGAGGTAAAAAGTGGCTAAATTAACTTCTGAATTACTAGGCTTTCCTCCTACAAATACTCAAAAGATTTGGGATTAAATGCGTATAATAAAATAAGGTACTTTTTGTAGTTAATAGTCTTGCTTGCAAAACCATGGTGGGTTTTTAAAATGTTGATTCTGAATGGCTGGGCTTATTTTTCTATTATTAGTAGTAATTATTTTCAAAGGTGTTTATGTAGTTCCATAATGATCCTGTGAGAACAGAGAAATTAGTAATATGGTTTAAAAACTGCTGAGGTTGAAATTTCTCCTATGTGGAGAGCAATCTAACTACACAAGGTCAAATCACTTAAATTAGCGTTTATAGTGTCTAAAAATTATAGTTAATAGCTAGAAATCATTTTTATTTCAAGTTTCTGGCATATTGTATTAAGAGAAGCAGTTTCATTATTCTTTACCTTGAGCAAAGTTGGGAAGTCATGCTTTTATTCTTAGCAAGAGACATTTAATTAGCACTTCGTTACACTTCAAAAAAAACCCAAAAATGCCTGAAAGATGGAATTTTGGGCTCTCCAATGTGAGATCTGTTTCGTTTGGAGATGTGTCAAGCCAGTCCATCTTAATGTATGTACAGAATCCTTTTTTCATTTTGTAACCAAAGCTAAAAAACGAATTATTTATTTGACTAGCCACATAAGGCAGCTTTATTTTGCTGCTTGTTTGCTACTGAATTTTCCTAGCCTTTTTTATGTAAGTTTGACGCTTGTCCTTTTAGGTTTTTTTGGTGGTATCTGAGGCTCAGAGTCTGGAATGTTACAATATTGTCTGTGTATCCTAATCTTTTTGGTCCCTGAGCTATATTTAGGGAGGTGTTATGGTAAATCTGTGCTTTGTTTTTCACAGTATGCTTTGGGTTTTTTATATTTAATCCTTAAAGATGTATCTTAGCTTCCTTCTTCTCTGATACGATTATTATAATGAATAGATTAGTTTTCTTTTTTTTCTTAAGCAATAAAATCTTTAACAAGCTTTAAGGCTATTTGACTTAACAGAAGTAAAATAACACAAATTCTGTTTGTAGAAGAGATACTTAGTTGCTGCACTTGCAGAGTTCGCTTTCCTGGTACACATCATCTAGTTATCTGGGCAGCTTTCAAACATAAAATTATCTTCATTTTGTAGAAGTACATCTAAGTCAAACGATGGGTTGTTTCTGTTCAGATTTGTTTGCTGTCACACATCTTAAAACACAAGTCTCTTCAGAGTGTAGAACTTCAGCTGAGAACAGCATCTAATGCTCCAAGACACTTCATAAAGCAAACAGTTGTGTTTGAAGTGGTATGCAAAGACCTAACTTCTTTCCCCTAAAAAAGAGATCGTACTCTATTCAGTCTGAACCTAAGATCGAGGCTAAAAATTCATTACATTCTAAATCTGAGTTGGTGTTTGGTGGAATAGCCTGTTCTGAATATTTGTGAACTGCACCCTCTTACACTTCATTTAACTGTTCAGTTGGTAGGTTGTCAGGCTGCATGAAGCTCCACAGGAAGCTTTGTAGAGTAATGCACTAAAATTACTCTTTACTTTGCAATTACTTGAATGTGATTTGCAAATATGAGAACTTGAATATGAAATCATCTGTTCCTTTAAATTCTGAAATGGAAAGAAATACAAATGCACAGAGCATGTGTTCCCAGTTTTCATCAAATGAGAGATGCTGTACAAACAAGACAAGGAAAGTCAGTTGTTTTCGTCTTGTAAAAATTCTGCTTGCCTGCCAGACCTAGGACAAATTCTTGACCATAAAAATAAGAATTGATAAAAGCATTAATGCTGTAAAGAAATTCCCTAAATAATTACCTGTGAAGCACAGGGATACTTATTCCATTTTGAGGTTTGTTCCTTCGATAATGACTAGAATTTTGAAAATAAATAATCAGTTTTAGAAAAGAACATGTAAAATGAATGAACAGTGAAAACAAATCACTGAAGTGATAGAAGGATAGTTTTGAGCTATAGAGACTTCTTTGCCTTTCTAGAGCTCTGAGTTAATGCCTGGATGCCAGCAAATGTGATTAAATGTAATTGATAGTTAAAAGTATCAGCAAGTGCATGGATCAGGATTGCTTGATGGAAGGTGCTTTGGATTTTCACGTTTGAGTTGGTGCTACGTGTGGGTGTGATGTGTATGCTAATCCGGTTTACACATTTGGATATCATGCTTGTATTTTTCCTTACATATATTTTGATTAAAATTAAATGTAGTTTCCTGCTTGACTGAAATAGGTGTTATATATGAAATATTTTTCTCTAAGGTGGAAACACAGCCCTCAGTGGAAATAATAAGTGTAAGACTAATTTTGTATGAGAAGAATTTCTGAAGAAACTTGCATAGCAGTCATTTAAAGTTGCTATTTTCTTCCTTAAACTTGTATAGTCTGGTTAGGCAATTTCTCTGAAGATTTAGAGAATGGCTTTTAGGCAATCTTTCATTGTTCACATTAGTTAAGTACTGCCTCTCTCCTGTCCTTTAAGCCCAGTGAAGACAGTGACTACTTTGCAAGCATAAGGGTGCTTGGTAGTTGAGAGCAGTTATTTTTCCGTTCACACAAATGTTGCCCTTTGGGGTAGCTCTGTTCTTAGAGGGATGGTATCTTTTCTTATTGTCACTTCTTCCCATTTCTTCTCTAGCAACCCAGCTTTGCCTTGCAAATTCAGGTGGGTTGTTCTTGGTGTCCTTTGTTCTGAAGGGAGGTGAGACTGTTTTGTAAGGTTAGCTGGGAGCTGCTACAGGAATTCAGGCACCAAGGCCACTAACACTGTGCTGTTGCTTAAGCCTGGCAGGCAGCTAAGCACCATGCAGCCGCTCTCTCGTTGCCCCCAGGTAGGATGGGGGAGAACAGTTTCATAGGTAAAGCAAAAGCTGTGCGTGCAAGCAAAGCTAAGTGAGGAATTCAGTAACTGCTGTTTATCAGCTTGCAGATGTTCAGCCTCCTCTGGGAAAAAAGGACTTCATCGTGTGTAACAATTGGGAAGACAAATGCCATTCACTCCAAACATCCTCCCCTTTCTCCCTCTTTCCCCAGCTCTTACTGCTCGGCAGGATGCCATATGGCATGGGATACCCCTCTGGTCAGGTGGGATCAGCTAGTCCTGGCTCTGTCACCTCCCAGCTTCTTGGCACCCCCATCCTCCTTACTGGCATAGCAGTGTGAGAAACAGAAAAGGCCTTGAATGCTGTGTAAGCACTGTACAGCAATAGCTAAAACATCTCTGTGTTATCAGCTCTGTTTTGGTCACAGATCTAATACACAGCACCATAGCAGCTGCTGTGAAGGGAATTAACAGTTTTCAAGCCAAAACCTGTGCTCATCAGAACACTTAATGTAATATTCCTGCTTAGTACTTTTATATGGTTCAGAATGGATCACCTGTCCATCGTAAACATTGTGCAGATTTTTCTTACTTTGTATTGCTTTTCGTATTGCTGTAGCCAATGACCAGTGAAAATATAATTTCGTGATGGATAATGACCTTCCATTTTCATTTATCAAATATGTTAAGTAAAATTAGATACATCACAGCCTTGAAAGTTTCAAGTTGGTTTATATCCTTTTGTTAAAATAGCTTTTCAGGAACATGGGCACAGGTGATGTGGTGTTGGGATTTTGGGGGTTTTTTTCCTTGGTTGATTGGGTTTTTTTGTTCAAAATGAAGACTAGATTTTATTCTGAGTTGGGACATGTCTTCTGATTCTCCTGGTCGGCAAGGGGATCTATCCATCAGTTTCAGTCTTGAATGCATCTTTCACTGAAATAGCATTCTTGGACCTTCCAATTTTCTGTGTAGAGCCCCAAAATCTTTGTATTGTTTCTTCCTGCACTTCTTGTATTTCCTTTCCAGCCTGCCTGTTTCTCTGGCTGGGCTTTATTCTTTGTTCTGTGAAAAGTCTAGAGGAAAAGAGGAAAAAACAATCTTCCTCTAACTAATACTAGGTAATCAAGAAGGAGGTGACCTAATCTGTGACTGAAGAGAGAGAAAATAAAGGAAGAAAAAAAAAAGGCCCCTTTTCATCTCCTACAGAGGCATCAAATGCCTTTTCTGCTTGCAGGGTTCCTTATTGTACATATGGAGGATCAGCAGACATGCACCTTCTCAAAGAAGATATTGGTAAGACTTTTCCTTCTGTCTAACACAGAATTAAGAAACCCTTCTGAAGTTAAGGCAGTATTGTCTAAATGTTCTGAGTGTTCAATTACAGTTAACCTTGAAACAGTGGATATCTTCTGCTTCAGGATTGCCAGGGATGCTGGAATGCTTAATTGCCATCTACACATGCAGAATTTGCTTAGGAAATAGAAATTTTTTTTCTCTTTATTGTTATTGTTTAGAAAACAAGTTGTAAACGGAGTAACAATATTTTTTCTGCCTGAAACCCCACATTTTCCTGAACATTGTTGCTCTGAAAAACAGTAAGTTCTGAGAGGCAAACCTCTTGCATCTCTTTCTAGTTGTGACAAGTCAGCACTTTATTTTCAGTATCTGATGCCTGCTAAGAAGATTCCACCCCTCCACTTTCAAGTTCCAGCTATATTTACTCTCATACATGGTATAGAAGGTGCTCATAGGTTGTTGGGGTTTTGTTTCTTGTTCTTCTTTTGTTTGGGGTTTGTTTGTTTGTTTGTTTCGTGTTTTGTTTTTTAGTTGTTTAATTTTGGTTTTTTGGTAGGTTTTTGTTGTTGATCTCTTCCCATTAGGAAGGTCTGGCAAGCTTTAATGGAGTATTATGATTTGGGAGCACTTTTTTCCTCTGGATGCATGCCCTTTCCACTTTTGCTTGTGCAATGACATCACTTTAAAAATAGTCAGATCCTGTAGATGTTTTGTTGAAGTACAAACATGCAGTCATAATTCCTGACTTTATTTTGCATGTCTTTTGTTGTTGTTGCAATCTGTGTTGGATTTTAAAGCTCCTGCATTTAATTTTTGCCTGAAGCATTATGTCCTGTGCTGTGGCTTTGAAACAGTACTTCAGTTATACAAAAATATTCTTCCTTGTCTTCAGGATACTGTAGAATATTTCCTAAGGGCTATAGTTCACATTTAGCAGGGCTACAGAGTTCAAAAGATGGCTTTAGACACTACAAAGTGCTTTTTTTGATAATTATGAAACAGGGTTTTCATGTTAACCTCTGTGAGTAGCCCACTGATACAACTGAATGTGTATAGAATAGTAATATCAGTGAAATCCTTAAAAAACAAAATCCAAACAAAAAAATCTTCCCCCCCCAAACTCAAAGCCATTGATACCAGCAACATCTGAGAAAGTCTGACTGTAAAATACAATATGGCAGTATTATTCCAGGGAACTAATCTCTTCCTGGAAACTTGCAAAACAGCATTTGTATTTACAAGGCCAGGTGGGGTGAGCTAGGGAGCTGGACAACTTTGAGGATATCCTTGCCTTGAGTTTTCTGATGACTTCCTGCATAACTAGGGGTTTTTTGGCTTGATATTTTTAATAGCAAACTTACAGATTAGTTTAATACCTTTAGCTTCTTGATCATTTGAACAGAAATTGTGTCATGAGACTTAATGTAGTACCAATACTTGAGACTTACTTTATGTAGCTGATTTTCTAATTTAGGTGATGGAGGGTTTTTGACATGTTTCAAGCATCAAAGTACGCTTCCTTTTCACTTATCCTACTCTAGGTATAGGGGATATATTCTCCATCGTCAAGACAGGATTGTCAAGTCAGATTCAATTGGTTCTTCCTTAGATGGCTGCACTGCTTTTTTTATCTTTCATGTATTAGCCCTTGAAATGCAGTGTCTTTTGGTGGCTAGAATGGGTACTTTGTTTTGCTGCTTTAAAGGAAATCTGCAAGTGAAATAAAATGTGTTTGGTTGGATTTTTAGACTTTTAGAAAACTCATCTTATTCTGACTTTACATATCTAACCTCAGAGTTCATCTTTACCTCTTCATTCAGAAACAGTGTACTCCTGTTTCTCCTTCTGTATATGGGAGGGATCTGTACATTGATGTGTAGTTAAAGCAATGACTTCCCAGATTCAGATTCTTCCTTTTGGCTGGGTTCTGTAGATGTGCTCTTAAGGAGATTTTTCAGCTCTGAATTTGTCTGGCCTGTTGTGCCTTTAGTCTCTACTTGGAAACAAACTGATACCTCTGCTTTAGTTGGCATTAATGTCTCTTTGAAATAAGTTGCTTTTATGTGGAGAATAACTGCTGTTCAGCCTGTAGACATATCTTTGGAAGATAGAAAGAATAGGAAATGTTTCGTAAACACTTCTTCTGTATTGCAAAATGCTTTCTTCTGTAAAATAGGCCTTTTTTTACTATGAATATTTTCAGCTCTTATAAAACAATATTAAGTTCACGTGATCTGTTCCCTTGCAAATTGCACACACAGGTCAATGTAATGCTAAAAAAACACTCAATGCTCAAATCTTTTTTGCTTATGGAAAAAATGCTCAAATCTTTTTTGCTTATGTAGTATACTGGTTTAGAGTATAGAGTAAGTTCCTGTTTCTCTATTGCTTGTGATGTATGTTAAAACAAATTAAAAGTGACATTTATTGCTGCTTACACAAGCTCAATTTCCAAGTGCAGTTAAAGAGGAAGAAAAGTAGTTGAGCTTTAAGCTGTAACTTAAACATGCCTTTTTGGCTAGAGATTTTATTCTAACTGATATTCTTTTGCTCTTTGCAAAAGGCAGCCCCAGCACCTGATACTTCACTCTTTATTAGGCACTGACTCCAAAATCTGAGCATCTTTTCAGATTAATAACACTTTTAATGAATAAACATAAAGCAACAGGTACTGAGTAGTGCCCTGAGTTTGGTAATGGTTGCATGTAGCAGGAGAACCTAGAAAGTCATGAGTGGTATGATTTTCTACTTGCAGTGTAGCTGTTAGACAGGGTTTCAAAAATTATCTTGAAATATTTGGTTTTCCTTAAAAACCAAAAAACGTAGTAATCAGCTGTTGCAGATATATTGCTGATCTTAATGATTATTTCCATAACTTTAGTTTTTTATAATACCCTTCCAGACTTTTAGGGGAATAGCTCACCTGTGGCCTACCTCAAAGCAGCTCACGACCAAAGACAGGCAGCAGCAGAAGTGTAGGGGAAACCAAGTAGTGTGGGGCTGGATATGGGAATTTTCTTTGTGGAAGATGTTTATATTTCTGCAGATGGGGAAGTGAAGGAAAAATTCTCTGTTCTTTGTATATCATAGAATAAAATAAATTAAATAATTTGTTCAAAAGTAGTGGGGGGTGGAGCTAGTATTTTCAAGTAGAGTTTGCCTTTGTGATTGATGCCCTTTTAAGGGTATATGGGCTTTCGAAAGATGAAATTCTAAATTCTGTGCTTGTTTATCCTGTTTCACCTCATTTTAGACTTTGTGTTGAGTTTCCAAAAGGTACACTATTAGGAGGGACATCTGATTCAATGAAAGTTCTGTTTAACTGTATTTATTGTGCAAGGAATTGATAAAGTCCTGTTTTGTGGGTTATTTGTTGGTTTGTTGTTTTTCTTTTTTTATAGGATGGAGGACAGAAGAGATTTGGTGCTATTTCCTGTAATATTTGTGGAATGCTTTACACTGTGTCAAATCCAGAAGATGAAACCCAACATCTGTTATTCCACAACCAGTTCATAAGTGCTGTTAAATATGTGGTAAGAAAATCTTCTGTTTTGAAAGACATAAACCGTATCTTTTGTTTGCTTTGTACTAGTTACAATTCATATTACATTAAGTTGTGTTTTATTAAATTATTATCACAGTAGGCCATAAATCATCCACTTTGGGAAAGAAATGTTTTTAAGAGCCATGGTAGACAGGTTATATGTTATGTATAAAAATAGTTAGTATGATAATGATGTTTCATTGCCATATTATTATTTCTGCTACAATTACCTGATCTTGGGGAGGTGTGAGGGTAGTGATAGGAAAACAAAGCAATGTCACTGTTCTGAAAGTACTAAATACAGGTTTCTCTACAATTGGCATTCGCAGTAGCAGTTGACTTAATAGTCAGATGAATGACTGACTGTCCTGTTTTTGTAAGTGTGATCTTAGATGACTTATGAATTACTTTTCCATTAAATATGTATAATTTGAGGAGAGACTGCCTAGGAACTCAATTGACACAACTTTGTAGTGTATTGCAGCTATGCTGAATTAATAATGAGAATGTGATCTCTAAAATACACATTATATGCAAATTTCATTATATATGCTGTCTCTGAGTATCTCTCATTAAATCTCAGATTTGAAAAATTCTGTATAATTTCAAGTATATTGTAAAATCAGCTACTTCACACTAGCTGATATTACAAGACATAGGAAATGCCTGTTCACATGTCTGAAATCCAGAACAGAATCCACAAAGTCTGTTTTCTTTATTGTACATGTTACCTTCAGTACTCTACACTCGAGTAGATAAGACCTCCAGGATAACTGAACTGAGGCCACCTATTCATTTCATGTAGGCACCAAATGGCTGTTGGGCTACTCTTAAATCTCAAGCACACTTTTATCCCACTGTTTGCAAATATAAAGATACTACTTCATACCTATAGTGCTTGAAAGTTTCTGGTGAATAGTTCTGGTATTTACTCTGTCCTTGTTTAGATTTTGCCAAATAATCTGGACATCTTGAAAGATTTCTTCTGATACACGTTAGCTATATCGTAGGGTAGGACTGGGCAGAAAGTGTGATGGAACTCAGTCCATTATAATGGCAGCATAAAACATGTTTCCTCATTTTATTCCTGTTTGTCCTCCCTCTCCCCACCCAAGTACTTTCAGGTCTTGAATGTTACCAAAGATGTATATGTAATTCACAGAAGGTGATGTTTAGTTCTTTTGGAACTTTGGCACATGAGTTCAGTAGCTACTTTAGTTCAAGCTGTACTAAAGTTTTGAATGTTTTGGAAGTTGAAAGAGCTGAAATCTCGCACTTGTGTGTATGTCTAGGGTAGCAACATAATTAACATGAAAGTGAATGAGCAGACTGTCTTAAACCAGTCAAAAATAATTTCATAGAGTTAGGTGTGGGGTTTTTTTAAGCTTTCTCTATTGTTTTCTCAGTTGCTAGCCATCTTCTTAAAACTTCCAACGACATGTACTCAAGCAAATTATTTGTATTGTTAGTTCAGTGAGTAAAGAGTTCTCCATCTGTAATCTTTTGAGGCTTTAGTTGTGTTTTGTGACATTATAGATGACTGTAGAGCCATGGAGCCATGATTTAGATGGTTATTCTGGAATGGAAACTGTAGAGTAAGAGGCAAAAGAAGAACTCTTACGAGTCTTCAAATTCCCCTCTTGATTTTTTTTTTTTCCCTCTTAACAATCTTAACACTGTTTTCTGCATGGATGAGTAACTTTTGCCATTCTGAATAGATGAGGTTTTACCCCTAGTCATTTGATCTGGAGTCAGTGGTTCTTGGTTGATAGTATTGTGACAGAAACATTCTCGCCTCCTCTTAGAAAATAATTTCAATTTAAGATAAGCCTTCTTGGCAGTGAATTAGTACACCAAGTGACTACTTGTTAATTCTTAGTCATCCAGAAATACTGGAATGATTGCTAATTATCCTTGTTTTGCTAGGAGGTTTTTAGTGGGGATTGTTGGGAGGATGGCTCATAGGTTTCTGGATATTTGTATGTAGTTACTGCATTGAAATTTCATCTGTCTTCCTTGCCTTGACAGTGTCAACTGGACAGTAGCATCAGGGGATTAAAAAAAATGTACTAGGAAAAGTCCTGGTAACTCCTTGGTTAGACTTCCTGGTCCAGGAACATGTGGTTTCAGTGACCTTGACATGTTACTTTTTTATCTCTCCAGACACTCTTTATATGTCGTTAATATGTTTGGCATTCCTTGTGATTCAGAGGCCATTCTAAGGGATCTTACAAGCATTTGTCATTCTCTTGTCATTCTCATTCTCCATGCCATGTGATGAGGTCCCAGTCTGACTTGAGAAAACTTTTCTCAGCTTTTTTTCTCCCTTTTAAGCATCTCTTGTTATGGGCTTAGTAGTTCTATGAATGATTCATTTCACAGGCTCAAAAAAAGTAGGCCTATATACATTGTCATGCTAGAGCTCCTTGCTGTGAACTGTAAAAATGGACATTATTGTTAGTGTCTTGCCACCTGCCTGGAGGTGCTCTGCAGGTTTGTAAAGAAGTTTTGAGTAGCCAGAAGCTAGTTTGCCTGTAAATAATAAATTACTTATTATCTTCAACAGAATAAAATTTTGTTTGGTGGGTTATTTTAAAGGTCTGTCTTACTCCTTGTAGTAAAAAAAATCTGTTTACATCTCTAGAAATATCATGATACCTCCAGAAGAAGAACAGGCTAACAAGGAGTTGGTATTAGATATTTGCTTTGTCGTGGGTGTCTGATAGGGATGTTAAGGAAATTGTAGGCCTTATGTGTAGAGAGGAATTTTGGCAGGCATAATGACAATTACTAGATTTGGGATTGGCAGAGATTGATACTGGTTTCCCTAAAGGTGACACTTGCTATTAACAGAAGCATGCAAATCAAATTAGCAAGAAGGTAAGATGGCCAAGGATAGCACTGGAGCAGGAGTGAGTGATGTCCCCAACTGCAGACAAATGCAGCAATCTGTCTCACTTTCTTCTGGTTTCAGACATCTGAAAGTCTCCAGACAAATGATGCCATTCTAGCATGTGTGTGCCCTGAGCAATGATGTACGCATCAGGTGTTAGCTCCAGCAGGATGGGCAACTCTGTGGGATGGATAAATTATTCAGTTTTATAAAATCTTCTAGCTGTGATACCACACCGTATCAATTCTGCATCCTCTCTATGATACCAAGTAGGATCAATTTAGTATTTCTGCAAAATATTTTTGTAAGAGCAAGGCATTTTTAATGGTGCTTTGAAGTTGCAAAGCCAAAACCTTAAGTTAGTAAATGCCTGTGGATTCAGGTGTCATGTATGATTGCTGTTAATGTGTTTGTATTTCAAGCTCATCTTCTTGGTTAAGAATATCTTGAGCTTAAGAAAACAGAGGAAACTGTTTGGGCTGTGTAATCTTGGTAAGTTTACAGCTATGCTGCTGTAACTGTAACAAGTTAATCTCTGAGCTTCTTATGATTCTCACATTTAAAGAAAGGCAGTATTTGATTTCTTGACATCTAAAGTTAATAGGATACTGGGGTTGAAGATGGTGCTGAACTTCGTCATCTTAGGATTTCATACTTGTCTTGATTTGCATTAATTCCAAAAGTTATGCATCTCTATGACATAAAAATAATATTACAAGTGAAGTTCTTACCATTAGTATCTTCCACAAGAAGTTTAATAGAGGATAATGTTTGTATTATATCTAAGGATCTTAATGTCTTCTTGCAGTCAAAAACTCATTCTCTATATTCCATTCATAGGAAGGAGAGGCAGAATATCTGTACTTGTCAGAAAGAAGAATGCAGTAGACCCATTTGTCTGCTGCAAATTGTCAAGGACGATAGTTTACAAAATTTCACACTCGACTTCATTACTAGGGAAAATGTTCATAAATGCTCTTTATAAGGAAGACCAAGAATTTTACAGTATTAACCATGTTTTCCTCAGTACCTCAGTATTTTTAGGAAAAAAACTTCTAAAGAAAAAACCAGTTTCTTTTCATGTATTTGTATTCAGTTGAGAAACAGTGAGTACAGAAAAGCCAGAACTGGCATAATAGAAAGGCATGCAGATACAGCATTGCTGTATCATTTCCTACTCATATGTAAGAGTTCCTAAAAGCTTAGGAAATTCATAGGAAGTAGGCTATCACATCTGGTAACTTAGGTGTTTAAAGACAAATCTAGATCAGAGATTATTTTAAACTATAAGCAGAACATAATTCATTAAAAACAGAGCACTGAACATTTAGTTACTGTGTTATTAATGTTGGAGCCATCCTTACACCTCTGTTCTGCCTCATTCTTTATATACATACATTCTGTAGTGGTAGCTACTGTCCACACTACTTCATGATCTGGTAGCAGCTTCTTGTCTGTATTGCCCTTTTTGTAATGATGTCTTTTGTAATCCTATTGCTATTGCCCCTTAATAAACACAGCAGAAGCAGCCTTTATTCTTGTTTGAATTGGGAGGAAGTTAGACTGAAAAGGAGCTACCTGTGCATTGCAGAGTTGCCTTATTTTCTCAAGCAATTACAAATACTTGTAGGACCCAACATGGAGGGGAGGAGGGTGGTGCTACAGTGCTTACACACCCCCTTCCAGCACCAGTCTGCCCAGCTGTGGTGAAGAGGCTCTGCCTGCCTTGCTGCTGCTGGCTGGAGGTAATCTGTTGTTGGGCATAGACTTGCAGTATCAGGGAGGAGTGCTGTGATCGTGTGCTTTTACTCCAGGCCTTGCAGAACATATTTCCCTGTGGAAAGAGTAGCTTTCCTTTTAACTTCTTTGGTCATCAGAGGTGATGTATATCAATGCTTGGGCATCTGATTTAACAGTAAAGAAGTCTTAATGTCCCGAAGTAACGTCAATTAAAAGAAAAGGGAAAGCAGTTTTTCTGACATTGCAGTAGAATACTATATATTGCAGATATAAGACTTCTGTTTCTTACTCTGAGGTGTTTTTGTCATTTGCCTGCTGGAAGAGTCCCACTTTAGTTCTCAGTGACTGAAATACCTTGCAGACTGTAGTATTTTAGTAGTGTTAAAATACTACAGGGACTTGTTTAAAAGGCATTAATAGGTGTGTTTAGGGAAATTATTTTCAGACCACATGCAAATACTGGCACTAAAGCATGTTTTGTGTACTGTATTTACAGTAGGTAGTAATTAGATATTTATCTAATAGGATTAGTCCCAGCTGCAGCTGTAGCACTTTCCCTTCAATGTTACAGTATGACAGAGTTGTGACCGGTCTGGTGCATTGCTTCCATTTGTCTGGTTTAAAGGAAGCAAAACTCAGCAGTAAGGGTGTTAAAGGTGCAGATAAATATATGAAATCACAGTTTTCTTTATAACATTATTAGAACTGCATATGACTTTAAAGGCTCAGTATGGCTTTAAAATGGCTTCACTGAAAATCTGGATGAGCTTAGGCTTTGCAGAAACTTTCTGGAAAGCTGCATCTAAAATATGCATTTCTGAATTCTAAAATACTTTAATTTAGAAACTACCCCTCCTCTGAATATCATCAGTCTCCATATTATACAGATCACTTAAGATGAACAGTAATGAGTCCTACACATCTGAGAATAAACTACTGCATTTTTACAGATTTTTAGACTTGTGCTAATATACTGTTGCTTAAAGGCATAAATACTGTGATGTTAAGGAATATTCTGTTCTTTATTGGATTTCATTTTGTGGAAATACTTGGCTATAACATTAACAGGATATCTTAACCTAACGATTAGGGTTGAATTTTCTGCATTAGGCTTGCAGCAGTCTGGTTGCTGTAATGGCAGGATTATCAAACATACTGCATTTATATCCTGAGCGGTGATTTAAAATAGGCTGTAAAAAACTCTTGTAGAGCAAACAGGTAGCCAAAAGGCAGAAAAAGACAAAAATTTGAGAGAGGTAAAGTTTGAGGAGAGTAGTAATCCTTGCCTGATTTTTGATGCCTTTCCTGATGATAGTCTCAAAAAGCATGTCACAGTCCCACAAACTGCACTTTCCTGCTCCCCTAAATATGATGACACTGCTGTTCACTGCCCTTTGTGTTCAGACCATAATGTATATAAATTCAAGCAGGATCTTCATTTGTTCAGTTACTACTCAGAAGAAAAGCAGACAGGATTAATATGGTGTCTGTGTTGCAACCATTGCCATGCTGGGTGCTAAATTAATACTTAAACAGTTTCAGGGCTAGCAGCTAGCAGATAGATTTCTAAAATTATTCTCTTCATGTAAGGGAGTAAAATCAGTATGAATAAAATGAGGTGCAGATCAATTATTAGAACACTGAAGTGAATTTTTTGTGGTAGTATATATGGCATTCATACAGTGCCAAATTCCGTTGCTTGGTCTTTAGTCAAATGTTATGGGAAGGTACAGATTTCAATGAGAACCACTCCATCAGTATTGTTTCTTCAAAGACTTTTTTATTTAA
Organism: Acrocephalus scirpaceus scirpaceus; assembly: GCA_910950805.1. Classification (NCBI taxonomy): domain Eukaryota; kingdom Metazoa; phylum Chordata; class Aves; order Passeriformes; family Sylviidae; genus Acrocephalus; species Acrocephalus scirpaceus. The sequence goes on along the minus strand of OU383773.1, from coordinate 78,709,020 downwards.
AGTTGCTTTGAAGTAAGACTTGTAGATCAGCCTTTTTAATGGCTGGAGTTACTTCTGCATTCAGTATTTTTAGGTCCCATCAAAGCAACTTGAGTTCTAATATCTACCAGTCCCATCTTGCTAGATTTAAGTGGCTTTTTTGTTTTGTTTTTTTCCATGCAGGTACTGCTCATTATTCACCACGAGTGTGGATCTGAAGAAGAGTTAATTACCTCTATTTTTTTGAGTATGTTTATACTTCAGATACACACAACGTAGTCTCCTTCCCTATTAGATTCTTAGAAGGTAGTTATAAATTTTTTTCTAGTATCCTTCTTGTGGCTTTAACAGTTATGATCAGTAACAAAATAAACTATTCCTTACATTTTGGGCAACTGCATGCCAATCAGTTCACTTAGAACCTCCTGGAGGTCTTTCGCATGCCAGACTTTTAAAACTGAGTGTGTATTTGTGGAGGTAACTATGTTAAAAAGAAATCTTCTAATAAAACTTAGGGCTTTCTCATTCACTGGACTTAGAAAAATAAGTATGTATGTAGGTTTGGAAATCAGTTATGTGAGCTGAATTTGCTACTTCCGTTCTAAAATCGAGTTTGCACTGCAGTTCTGGGGGAAAAATCTAGCTGGGAAATTGTAAGACACTTTCACATTGTTTTTAGATATAGTTAGGTTACTGTATAAATTATTGTATAAATAACATCATATTTTATCTGTTGTGCTCATTTTAAAAAGCTAGCTTAAGTTTCCTTCTCTAGCAAAGCAACTGCTAAATTCTGTGAAATCTGCATAAATTCAGTGTCTAGAACAATAATTGTAAAAGTACATCTTGTATATGGTTTAGATAAGTGTTTGTTTTATTTAGGGTTGGAAAAAGGAGAGAATCTTGGCTGAATATCCTGACGGAAAGATAATAATGGTTCTTCCTGATGACCCAAAGTATGCACTTAAAAAGGTATGGTGAGGACTGGACTTGTATGTCATACTTTGTTTGATGTTTTCATATAATTAATGAGAATGTTGATAGAAAAGTTGGTGTCATTTACATGTGAACAGTTGAAATTTGACTCAAAACTGCAGTGGTTCTGATACCTTTTCCACAGACAGGGCAGATACCTCACTCTTAAGTATTGATGGTCTCTTCATAGGGAGGCTGGGCCTGGGCATGGGTGGGAAGAGCATCAACCAACTGACTCCTGAAGTTTGGTGTTGGTTTTGTTTTTTAAGTATCCTTGCAGAATGTCTGACACATACTTTATGTAATATAAATTTCCTGTTACATTTAAATGAACTGAAATTTATTAACTTTATAGCACAGCACAAACGTGGCATCATTCTCTAGGTGACTTTCTGAAAAAAACAGAATTGGGTGGGAAGTGGCCTCAAAGTCATCTAGTCCATTGCCATGTCCAAAGCAGGATTTGCTCTGGTTATGATGCATCTGACAACTTTTTAAAAATTTTACTATTAGAGGTTTGTCTGACCTCTTCAGACTGTGTTACAGTGCTACGCTAACCATAACATTAGGAAATTTTCCCTGAATGTCTGAACAGAATCTCCATACTGCAAGTTAAGCTTAGTAGTACTAATCATACTGCTGTAGCTATAGAAAACATCCTTCTTTGCCTCCTTGCAGCAGATTTTTTGTGCCTGAACAAACTGATTTTTTTTACCTTAAGGAGATTGACTGGATGTGCTGGGTTTTTTTTAGTTTATATTCCTAAATAATGTTTTTTAGAGCTTTATTCATTGTCATGCTCTCTTTTAGCTTATCTCCATTTGTGCCATGACTCCTGTATTTCTTGAAGTTCTAAAACTGGGCCCAGCACACTGATGGGGACTTTGAGCAGTCGGGTACTTTAGAGTCCTGCTGGCTAACCTGTGTTCATACATCTTAAAGTCTCATTTCATTGTAGCCTGGCATTGACTTTGCTTAGCTGGAGATTGGCTGTGGCTAATAGGGACTTTTTACAGTATCCCTGTCACAGGGTCACAGAATGGTTGAAGTTGGAAGGGACCTCTGGAGGCTGAATTGATGCCCAAGACAGCTCTTGCTGCTGGTGTGGCTGTAGCAGGTTTCTTTACTCTTAAGTTACTGAATTAAAAAGAAACTACAGATTTTCATGTTTGATGCAGATAAGTTTATTTGTTTAGTTTTCTTTTTCTGGTGGGATTATATTAATTTTAGAACATTTGTTGCACATTCATTTTTTAATATAATGGCTGAAGAAAAAGAAGGCAGACTGTGGCAAATTAAGTCATTTAGGATAGAGTTCTCTGCAGTTCTGTTTAGCTGAAGTTGATAGAATCTTACAGCTGTCATAACCATGGATGCCTGATTTCAATAATAGTTTTACTTGGTGTTTCAGATAATTGGAAGTGTTGTTAAATGATTAGTACCTGAAGGTTAGGTGAGAAAATACAGAGTAACTCATACTTGTTAAAAAATATTTTTAAAGCATTTTTAAACAGTTTTCTTTAATGTGTGGGTGCCTGTGCATTGGAACAGATTGCCCAGAGAGGGTGTGGAGTCTCCCTCACTGGAGGTATTCAAAAACTGTCTGGATGCAATCCTGTGCCTTGTGCTCTGGGATGGCCCTGCTGGAGCTGGGAGGTGGGACCAAATGTGATACCTTCCAACCTGACCTGTTCTGTGATTCTGTGATCATCAGTAATTCTCCTTTTGCATTACTACTGTAACTACAACATGTGTACAAGAAGCTTATGCCATTTAATGCCACATAGGTGAGGGGACATTTTTTGTCTTACAGGAGATGAGGCATGATAGAGGCTGTTCCAATGTCCAGATGTAGGTTCAGGAATCCCTCAGAAAAAATCAGCTCATGCAAAAGCTTTCATTTACGTTCATGCTGGAGTTTCTCTGTTTCTTCTAAATTTGCTAATACTAAACAAAATTTTATTTTTAGTTTCAGTTGCTCTTTGAAAACCCAATGGAAGAGTAGAAAGCTGAAGGGAAGAGTCAACAGTTATTCCTTCAAAACAAATGCCTGTTTTTTCAACCTGCCTTGGCACTGTGCCTGCTGTCATCTCAAAACCCTTAATGGATTAGTTCTTTAAAGACTTCAAAAATAGCAAAAAATCTTAAACTGCTTTAACTTTCTTTGTAGGTCTAATTTAATTCTAAAATATTGGAGCTCAATGTTTGATTATCTGCATTCTCTCTATTAGCCTTTGACTAATGAAGTTTGGACTTAATGGAAACTGACTGAGGGGGTCTCTACTCTTCCTATTTCCTGACTAGTATTATTTATGCAGATGATGTGTTGCAGGTTACTTAGGTTGATCCTTAACTTCTGGAATAGCTTTCAATGTTCTAGATACCTTAATACATTTCTGCAAATCTGTAATTTTAAAGTAAATTTGTAAAAAGTTGCATTTAGACATGTTTCTTACACAGCATTTAAAATTATTTTGACAGGTTGAAGAAATCAGAGAAATGGTAGACAGTGACTTGGGATTTCAGCAAACTCCTCTCATGTGCTACTCTAGGACTAAAACTCTCCTTTTTATTTCTAATGACAAAAAAGTCATTGGCTGCTTAATTGCAGAACATATCCAGTGGGTAAGTGATTGAATTGGAGGGAGATAATCTGTGTCAGTGCTAAATAGCTGTTTTTCACAGCAAATTAGTATTCTGTGTGTTCCTGTTCCACAGAGGAAGAGCCTGGGTGGTTGGACAATTCTGAAATGTAGTTACTCCGTTTTGTATGGTTGACACTGAACAGAGACACACAGCTGGTGTCATACTTGGCTCAGACAGACCTCATCATCTAAAAAGTTGCTGTAGCTGAGGGGTGGAGTTTTTCTTTTTCTGCTGTTATGCAGCTCTGGTCTTGCTTATCAACAAGCAGGTTCAACTCCCTTCCCAGCAGAAATACAACATGGATGTAAGAGTGGATGCTCTGTATGATTGAGTTGAATCACCACAGGGTCAAACAGCTCCATAGGAAATAAAAGCAGCAGACAGAACTGCACTGGAAGGCATGACAAAGAAGTCATTGCAGTACTAATCACTGATGTCACATAGTCTATCTCTTCGTTCCAAGCTGTAGTGTTTTCTACTGTCTGATACTTGGGAGTATCAGGCAACAAGCAAAACAATCCTAGCCAAAGCCAGAGAAATTGATGCAAACACTTCAATACAAATGGTAATAAGAATTGGATTATTTGTTGCTGTTATTTTAAGTGAGATAAACTTTAGAGGGCTTTTTGGTTTTTTTAATCTTTTATCATCTGCTTGATTTTTGAAACTGTTAGGAGAAATTAAATGAGACACAAAAATACAGTCTTTTTGGTAAGGCATTTTAGCAGCCAGGTATATTTAACTGAAATAAATTAAACAATAATTATTTTCTTCAGTCATTAGTGATGCTTTTATAAAGTGATTAATATTTTTACATCATCTGCAGGGCTACAGAGTTATAGAAGAGAAGGTTCCAGAAGTCAGTTCAGAAAATGAGAAAGTCATATTTGAGAGACAGAAAGCATGGTGCTGTTCAACTTCTCCAGAACCTGCTATCTGTGGGATCAGTCGGATCTGGGTGTTCAGCATGATGCGCCGGAAGAAGATCGCTTCTCGGATGATTGAGTGTCTTAGGTAAGACAAGAACATTCCTCAGCTACACATGGTTTAGACAGAACTCAGTCCAAGACCTTGATTGCTTTGTGTGTCTCAAGCTTGTATTTCCAAGCTGCTGGTGATACTGGGGATATGGATTTGAGCACAGCTGACAGGTCCAGTATTAGGTGGAGTTCAATAACTAAAGTCAGTACTCTACAATAGTTTGTCTTTCACAGAACTCTTTGAGTGCAATTGTAATGAGTCACCCTGACAGACTCCTGGAGGGAAAGTCCTCCACAGTGGTTATGAGTAAAAGACACAGGATTGTCTTTGGTCAAAGTGTGAGATTACCCATGGACTGGGACCCAACCATTGGCTGATTGTCCATTCCTTAGAGGTACAAAGAGGGAGACTCAGTGCACATAACTATTGGGTATAGTCTGGTGTCTTCCAGCTGTTGTCTTGGTTTTATAAATACTTGGGTTCACTGAGCCTTGCAGATATTTTCAATTTCCATGGAGCTTTAGTAGCTAGTGGTGAGTGTATTCCCACTGAATGCTAAGTGCTACATCCATAAAAAGCACTCTAACATCTGTGCTATTGTCTACATAAATGTTAAAAATGTTGAATCCCCAAACCTTAAGTTTCTTTCCAAGAGGTTTAAATGTCAGTTCTGAGTAATGGCAAGAACTGCTCAAATCTTAGAACTGCTGGGCTATCAGGTTTGTGCTTCCCTCATCTTCTTGGAGCTTCTAGAACAGATACTGCTGCCTCTGCCAGTCCTCACCCTCTCGGGTATTTGGAGAGCTCAGCAAAGCTGTTCTGCCCTGCACAATTCATCTTGCCCGGCTGGTGGAGCAAATCATGATCAGGTCATGTTTGGGCTGACCTATTGACAGTAAGTCTGTATTCAGATAAGCATATTAACTTCATGATTTGCTTATGGTTTTGGCAGATTCTTAATAGTGTGTTCTGTAGCTGCCTGTCCTGGTTTAGGGCAAATCTGGGAGGAAACTGTTAGAAGGTTAGTTAGACTCTTAGTTAGAAACTGCTTTTAAAGGAAAGATTTCTCTCCCACAGTGATGCTGGAGTTACTTCCTCATCTACAGCCCTAAAGGATCTTTAGAATCAATTTTGATTGTTAAAGCTAGTGAGGCCTCAGTTTTCCACTTAACTGTGCACTGCACCTCCCCTTTGCTGTGCTCTGGTGCATGTTAGGCCTTCCAGTAGCTCGTTGCTGTGTTCACTAAAAAAATTTGCGTTATTCTGGTGCTCCATTGGTTTATAGAAAGGTCTGATGAACTCTAGAGCTGCTGTAGATGAGGGAGCCCAGGAAGTTACAGAAGGCAAAGGGAAGGTGTGAAACTTATTTTGGGATGGGAGTAAGCAGTTAGATCTGCTCAGCTGCCAGTGAAACTTCAACCTAAACATTTTCCATAGCAAAAGGTACTTGGAATGGAATGATTTTGGAAACCAGCTGGATCCTGACTTCAAAATGTTGAAGGCATCATAACAGACCGGTCCATTTTGAGACTGTCTGCCCCATTTCACTTAGGCTTTCACAGTGTACCTTGGAGTCACAGAAATTCAGTCAGTCTTAAGAACCTTGCAAAATCATCTTCCTGAACACATGAAAGAGAAGAGAATAAAGCTGGTAGTAATTAAAAAGGATTTTGTTCCTATTATCTTTTCCTCAGTATGTAATGGAGATGTCCATATGAGTGAAACTCATGCTTGCTCTTCAAGTACATTCATGGTACTTGAAGATACCCAAGAGGGATAAACATTGTTTCCTCCTTCCCCCAGTCAGGGTCTTAAAGCCTGAATTCAGTTTTTTAAAATTGCTCACATAGCCAGCCAGAGAAGTAGAATGGTACCCCTTGATTCCCACTCTTCCTTCAAATAAGACTAAAACATACAGGAAATACTCTTCATGAACAAGTTAAGCAAATTAATTCTTTCTTTCTGTATAGTTTATTACTCAATGTGTATTTAGGAGTTATGCCTTGAGATTGGTCCCTTGAGGCCCCTCCGTAAGCACCCAACTTGTTTTGTAACTTGTTTTCATTCCTGGTGATTGTAGTCACAGCCCTAGTGGTCTCTTTTCTATTAAAAAATTGTTGGAATGAATTCAAACTTTTTATTTTTAACTGTGAATTTGAAGTCTTGATGCAATTGTTCTGCGCAAACATTCCTTCTAAAATACCAAACCCTTACAAAACCGCTTCCAGAGCAAGTGATCCTCCTTGCTCTTTGGAAGGAGATAAATCCCATGAATAGAACCATCTCCTCCTAACAGAACTTCTTCTTTCTGAATGTCTGTGCCACTTAATTAATGGTTTGTGGCCTAATAGCATAAATATTTTTCATTATTCCCTGAGGGTAACTATCTTCTCTTCTTTTTTTCCTTTTCCCCTCTTTTAAACAGGAGCAACTTCATATATGGCTCATACTTAAGCAAGGAGGAAATTGCTTTCTCTGACCCCACTCCTGATGGAAAGCTCTTTGCAACACAGTACTGTGGCACTGGCCAGTTCCTGGTATACAACTTCCTCAATGGACAGCACCAGACTTAACTGCTCTGCAGTTAAAAATTCCATTTTTATTGGAGACTTCTGCCAAACTGCATAGAGTAGGTGCAGACCTTCAGCAGAAGCCAGGGCCATTTTTATTACAGTGAACTCAGGACTGGTAACAACCCAACGGTTGTACTATTTTATTGAAATTGTAAACAATGCAGTAATAGGCTAACTTTGTTTTTTTAAAAGAAAGATATTTTATTAACTTTTACAAAAGTTTGATTGTATTTTATCTAGTTAGTCATGTTTACATGCAGCAGGAAATTGTTCATAGTGGACTGTAAACTAATGCAAAGACTCTAGTCTGGCTGATGAGTACATGCTGAAGTTCCTACTGAGGTGATATACCAGTGGTTCCCAGTGCTGGAGCGCTGGACTCCTGCCCCAGCTCCCACTGCCAGCACTTGTCTGACAGAGTTCCAGGCTGTGCCCAGTGGCATCCAGGCAGGAAGTGTTGCAGTGCAGTCACTGTGGGCAACAACCCTCACAGGCTGTGCGGTGCCTTCTGGGGTGCCCCTGTACCCTGCCCCCTGGCAGCAGCATCAGAATCTTCTTGTGGCCTCTGTCCCCTTCTCCCCCAGATTAGTTTTGGAGTAAAAGGTGGAATGAAAAGCCCAAGGACTGGTGTACTTGTCATTCTTCAAGTATTGTACTGAGTATATACCTTTGTTAGTGGACTTCACTTTGATACTTGTCACTCCTTCATAAATCTCTCCTCTTTCAAAGGGTTTGTATGTTGAAAAACTGCTGTGGCCTTTCTTGATCTGTACATAATGTAGATACATTAAAAATAAAATACTTGATAGCTTTTTTAAAGTTACTCTGGATAATACTAAGTGTGAATGAATCTTTAGTGTATTTCATACTTTTCTTGGTGGGAAAAACATAACACGGTGAAGATCAGTGCCCCCAGGAGCTCTGGATCAAGACCATCCTGATACAATGTTTATAGTAAGGTGAGCGGGCATACTTTCAGTCTTGAGTAACTGTTTAAAACCGTAATGGAAGATGGGAAAGATTTCGTTAAGGTTAAAGGTAGTGTTTGTTTCAATTTTGGAACCTGTGTGCAGTCAGGTTGTACTTGTTTATGGTGTGCTGTCCTTAGCCTTGGTCTAGAGCTAAAGCAAAGACCTTGCACCACATCCCAAACAAGAGTACTTAAAGCTGGAGTAGCAGAATGGTGATGAATTCTGGGCTGCAGAGGCTGTTTGGTTCCAAGCTGCCACATGTAATTTTCCAGGGGATTGTGAGCAGCCTGCACAGAAACGTGGTGCAGGTGCTTAGGAACTCTAGAAATGATCCTCTGTGGTGGGCTCAGAAAGCAAGAGCAGGACCCATTAAGAGAGAGGCAGTCTGAAATGGTAACTTAATATATTCAAATTTAATGTGAAAGCACATTATAAACATACCATAGCCACAATTTCAGACAGTTTCAGTTCATAAACAATAACATGAGGTAGACTGACTAGTGAAGCTAAATTCACCAAGTTTTTGGTTAAGAAAACTTTACACTAGGAAAGCAATGTTTTTAACCCTCTTCCAAAAGTCACAAAAAGGAATTACATAAGTTAAGCAAAAAGCATCTGCATATGATTCTTTAAATCTTAGTTTACATTCAGTTTTAACCTGTGAATAGACAAGAACATCTACAGGTAAAATATAATGCTGGCCAATTTTCATACATTCATAAGAATGGCCTTAATGGCAAGGCTTAAAACCAAAATGGAATAGCAATCATGTGCCTATCTACCAAGAGTCTCCTTGCCAGGAATTCACAGGCAGCCAGTTTAAAGTGTTCCATGGGACAGGCCTGTGCTGTTGGGGCTGCTGTAGTGCACTCTGGCCAGAGCGTTACCAAAACTCCTTGCTTCCATAGGGGGCAGCACTAAGGACACGGGTTTACAATTAGCTGGTGAAGGTAGGCAAATACACTCTCAGCCTGCAGGATGATTTTGCTTTGCTCTGCTCTGCCAGTGGGATAACTCCTCCTAGTATCAGCACCTGGAATTTTAAGAACTTAGTGCAAACATCAAATACACGAACAAAAAGGAAACCGTTCTTGAACATGTAATACCTGACACTTCTCTACACCGTGCTAAGACTGGGGGCTGGCCTTAAGCCCTCTGGCAAAACCAGAGCTACTGGAATACATTCAGGCATGTAGCAAACACTTCAAGAACCATCTTTTATATCCCTATTTCTTCCCAGCATTAAAATAGGTAAGGCAGGTTGTATCTGAAGGAAAACAAAAAATAAATTTGCTGAAAGGGGTTGTTCATGTGAAATTTGCTAAATTTACAGCATCAGAAATAATGCTACATCAATACAGACATATGCAAACCATTTTCCTTTGGCCTCTGTCAAATATATTATGTTTATTCATCTGTAAACATCTCTTCACAAGATAAGAAAAGTTTCTTAATTAACACTATGCCTTAAAAAAAAATGCAGCTTTGGCAGGTCCTTCTGCAATGACTGCAGCTCAGGTATAAAGAGGCATTACTTTCATTGCTTTTTGGGGAGTAAATTGTTATTCCTGAATAGCCTTTAAGAAGATGCTGCATTTTTCTTACTGATAAAGGGGGTCACGATTTGCAGAAAGATCATCATTGGGGGTGTGTGTGTAAACCTCAGTGAGGCAACACCTGCTAAGTGTGAGGGGAACAGAGCACTGCTACGTTCACCCCTGACAGCCAAACCCGGCACGGAGTTAATTCTGGAACACCTTCACAAGGATCAGTATTGTGGCTGGAAATCGCCATGTGCGACTACTGCAGAGCCAGTATTTACAGAGGTACACGGGTGACGGTGTCAGGTGATGTGTTCACACATCTTTGCTTCTGGAGAGTCCCCCTGAGCAGTCCCTGCTCCCTATTGGAGCTACTGTAGAATACTTCCTGTTTCTCTTGGGTCCAGCTCAGGCACTGTTACTCTCCTGCACATTTCTTGTTGTGTTGCTGCATATAGGGGTACACCTCAGACCTGATCTCAGCTCTGCAGCCAGCTGGAGTTGAGTGTAAAGGAAATGGAGAGTGAGATGCAGACAATCAACTACAAAGGCACCGGACGGACAGGAGGATGCATTTCCACACACAAAGGAGGACAGACTGCAAGTTTCCAAAGCTCTGAGGAGAGTGAGAAACTGAGGGTGATTTGCTGGGAAGTTACTCTGGCCTCTAACTGAAGAGAGCAGCTCTGAGAAGCCTTTTGCTTTGGGCCCTGGAGCTGAGGAGGGGGTGCCTACCGGGGCAAAATACCATTGCTAAGGGTGCACAGTGCCTGCCATGCGTTTGCCCATTTGTTCAGGTTTAGTAAACTTTGAACACCTGTGGAAATTTTGCCAAAGACAGTTTCAATACATACACAATTACAAATTTTAAACTAACACTGCACAGAGAACAAGACTATTCCTCGTAAAACAAATATCTACTTTATATTGTAGTTTCAAACCCCTGAGTATTCCTGTACCACAGCACAGAGCTGAAGAGACGCGGTGGGCTCTCCTCCACCTATCTTCGATAAATTCCACATGCTAGGGTGCGTTTCATGTAACACATTCAATCTTACAGCTGCAAGAGGAGAGCAGCTTCTTCCCCTAACTCAGCTGAATATAAAAAGGATTCTTTGATGAAACAACATCCTCTTCACAGATCCTACAGTTTGGTTGATTAGTGTTGGTTGTGAATGATGTGAAAATAATTGGAATCCAAGATCCTTTAAATCATAACTGATGTGGTAATTTTATCCCAAAGAATAAAGCTACTTCAGAATGCAGGGAATCCTCTAGAGCAGTCTAGATAAATATTGGTTGCACTTTGCTCCACAGTGATTGTACTTTTTTTAAAAAAAAAAGTTGTTTTTTTTTTTTGTTAACGGTGTCTCAGCGAAGCTTATATGTGGCGTCCCGTAAGGAAATAGAGTGGTTCATCATCACTGCTGTTTGCAGTTTGAAATTCATCCCGAAGACGGAACTGCCACTCATCCTCCAACTCCAACCGGACTATTGTCTGCCGTAGCGAGCTTCTGTCTTGACATATGACACACAGGGTGGCACCTTCAATTGAAAAGTGTGTTAGATTCTTAGGGTACAATAACAACTCATTTCCTTCACTGATTTTCCTAAGGTATTTTAAAGACATCTCTGGTGCTAGGGAGGAAAAAAGTATCACCAGCTGTCCAGTCTAGGCTCAGATCAGCCCTTTGAGCCCCAAGACAGAAATGAATGTGTCCATTTGCAGGAAGGCACAGACATGGAGAAGCAAGCATGAGGTAAGGGGCGTGCTCTGGATCACAGGATGTCACTGCCTGACAGTCAGGCAGTGTTAGTATCAAAAACTGCAGCAGAGAGAACATTAACTGGATCTTTAAATTGCTACTGATAATTACACCCAAATAATAAAGCCTACTTTTGTTTATTTCATGGGACATTTGGGTTTGTAGATGGTCAGTGATGAAATTCTAAGCCAAAGTGGTCCCACAATGGACTTCAGAAAATCTGCTGACTTCCTTAAGTTTGAGAGCTGCCCATGGTAAAGTACTCTAAGAATCTGTAATTTCTTCTGTGGCTTAATAAATTTACAAACTTCATTCCACCTGGTGTTACACATGGTCATTTAATAAGCAGGAGAACTGGACACCTTCAGGAAGTTTCTCTGTTCTGTGCTCCAGCCCATGCACCTGGCACATGGAAAGTTTTGGTTCAAATCCCTCCTCTGCTTGACTGAAGCAGGGGAAGACCCTTCCTACCGGGCATCCACTGCCTGTTTCTTGGGAAGAAGCCATCCCTTGCCCAAGAAACAACAAATTGCCCTCTCTGGCTGCATCAGCTCTGGGGACCTGGTGATGGGCAGCATCATCCCCAGCATCTTTGTGTCTTCCTCCTCTGTCCTGCCCTGCAGGGCCCAAGAGGGCACAGAAGCAAACTTCAAAATGTGGTTCTTGGAACTGGCTAAGGATCATCCCTATGCTCCCCCTGCACATGCACCAGTCTCGGTCAGTACGAGAGGGAAACAGCTCAGCTGTGCCACCACAACTGCACTGGAGCTCTGTAACACACTTCTGAATTCCTCTGGCAACTTGCTAATTGTCAGCATAAAGACAAAAATAAAGATTTTTATGAGGTTTATCAAGTTCTGGTGGAGCAGACCAAATCATCCTCCAGCTAAGAGCTGTCCTTATTTACAGAACTGAAGATTTATTCCCATTATAGACTGACTGCCAGAGCAGAATTTCCCGTCCTCATCAGTAACATCTACGCTCACAACTCTCAATTTGCTGACTGCATAATTCACTGCCTGATTTCCACAGTCCTTGCTGATGTCACTTCAAAATATCCTAAGTAATGTAATTTATCAAAACTTACCTAAGGTTCAATTATCTGCCAACAGGAACAGAAGTTTGATACACCCCTCAAAAACCACTCCATCTATTTGTTCTGAAAACAGTGCCAAAACAAACTGTGAAAATAATGGAGCTGTTTAATCAAGTTGTTTATTCCTCTGCCTTTCTCTTTTCTTCCATGCTGCTATTAGTTGGTGAGGGGCACCCAGGATGCCCAGCAGAGAAGTGAGATTACCTTTGAGAAACCTGAAGCGCTTGAGGAGGTCTGCACCGACGAAGGAGTCGCAGAGATAAAGCAAAAGTCCACTGAAAAACACCCCTTCACAGTTGACATTGACTGAGTGTGGGCGAGAGCTAATGTAGCATATGGCCACCTGAAACACAAGGGGGAAAGAAATGCTTTCTGGCTCACAAATGTCTAAGGATGACTTATATGGAATGGAATACAACTGAAGTGGTAACAGGCAAATCAGCTGGTGCTCTGATAAAAATCCAATCCAGCAAGATTGCAGTAGTGAGCAAACTTTCCCAAAGAAGTAATACATGGAACAAACCTCTAGATTCAAATTTGGTCACTGAGTCTGCAACACATTATTTCAGGGCTCTCTGTAATTCAGCTTGATTTTTCTGTCCTCTACGAATTACCTGCTTATAATAACTGCATAGATTATAAAAGTTATTCTGATTAGGATACATTTGTCAAAGTAAGCAATTCCATAAGTAGGGGAAATGCTGGTGCTTGTGGTTCCAAGCACTCTCGTGTCTCAGTGCTGTGATGGCTGTTATATATCAAAGGATGTCTCCACTGTCTTACTACTCCATAAAATTTGTCTGAGCAACACCCTTGTCAGAAATTGATCCTTCTCCAGACCCAGTTCAAACTGACCATTGGGCTCAAAAATTCTCTTCTACCCACCTACAGACATCTAGGACATATTTTCAAAATCTAATTTCCTTAAAACCCAGGTTCATAAAAAGAAGCATCAAAGGATGAATACCAGGTTTTGTCAGGAATGGCATCATTTTCAGGTTTTTGTTTTGTATGAAATATTATTTCAGACAGACACGCCCAATTCCTTTGCAAATCATGGAATTAGGTTACTCTCATCAAGATCCCACTGTTATAATGGATCAGTGAGATCCAAGATCACTGACTCCAACTGTTAACCCAGCATAACCAAGTTCACCACTAAACCATGTTGCCAAATGCCACCAGCTACACATTTACCTCCTGGAATAGTGACCCCACCACTACTCTGGGCAGCCTGTTCCAGCACTTGACAAACTTTCCATGGAGAAAATTTTCCCAATATCCAATCTAAAACTCCCCTGGCACAACTTGAGGTTGTTTCCCCTTGTCCCATCATTAGTTACCTGGCAGAAGAAGCTGACTCCCACCTGGCTACAGCCTCCTTTCAGGTGGTTATAGAGAGTGGTAAGTCTCTCCTGAGCCTCCTTTTCTCCACGCTAAACAACCCCAGCACCCCGAGCTGCTTCTCATCAGCCTTGTGCTCAGGATCCTTTACCAGCTCCATTGCCCTTCTCTGAATATGCTCCAGCACCCAAATGTCCTTTCTGAATTAAGGGGCCCAAACCTGAATACAGGATTTGAGGTGTGGCCTCCCCAGTGCCCAGTACAAGGGAGTAATCTCCCTAGTCCTGTTGGTCACACTATTCCTGATAAAGGCCAGGATGCCAATGGCTTTCTTGGCCACCTGGGCACACCCTGGCTCAGGTTCAGCTGAGTGTCAACCGGCATCCCCCAGGTCCTTTTCCTTTGTGCAGTTTCCCAGCCACTCTTTCCTAAGCCTGTAGCACTTCCTGGGGTTGTTGTGACTCAAGGGCAGGACCTGGCACGGTCCAGCAGTCACATTAATCCATCACAGACCTCCGGTCTCTACCCACACCAGCCAGCTGAAGGCTTCACCTCCAGCTCCTCCAGCAGCAGAATCTGTTTGAGACCAAAGTCTTCAAATGTTACCCTTGATGCTGAAGAAGGGCATTTCAACACAACAAATATATTGAAGTAAAGGTTTGCATTTCCTTGTTCCCATCCCTGCAAATCTTTTGTACCTCGAGCCCGATGTTCAGGTAGCAGTCAATGGCCAATACCGGGTTCTTGAAGTTATGAATGGCCTTGGGGAAGAGTTTGTAGGTTGCATGTTGAAGGAATTTCTCCAGGAGGAACTGGGATGGGGCTGCCAACAATGTGTGCTCGCTGTCAGGGGCACAGACGTACTGAAGAGGCATTATTGGTGTCACGCTCTCTGAGACCTGCAGTGAAACCAAGGGGAGCCCCTTTAAACCCACCTACTCCACCCCTTTAAACCTGCCTACTCCGTGTATTTGCTCTGCAGGAGTTCCTCTAACTGAGGAAGGGATTGCCATGACAGAGCAGGAAGAGAGAGAAGAGGAACAAAAGGATCGAAACTCCCCATTCGATTTTCACATAGCACCAAAGCACAGAAATAAATTAATTGCTTGCTCTGTGCTTGCTACATACTTCTGTGGATATCTGCTTGCCAAAAGAAGAGACATAAAATAGGGAGTTCAAAGTGTCACAGTGGCCTTCATCCTGCCTTACTCCTGGGCTTTATATGAAATTACATACTCCTTGTGTGAAGTCATCCATAAAAAGTGCTTTCTATGGAGTTTTCTCATAGGCCAGCCTGTCACTACAGATTCCACTGCAACCACAAGAAAAGGAAAATCAGAAAATGATCTTCAAAAATCAGTTAAGTTTTGAAGTATGGGAAGTATGTTTTTTTTAAAAGGGAGAGGGTGTGGGATGTGTTCAAAACCACCAGGAACAAAAACGGTAAGATTCCTAGATTAAAGACAATCCTTTGAAATACACCTCTATTTAAAGCTGGCATAGGTGTAACATACTCTGTATAAAATATTTGGTATTTTGATTTCCTGGGAGGATTTCAGAAGGTTGCAGTTTAGAGGACTCAAGTGCAAGGACTTGAAAGTCACCACAAATGAGCAAACACCAGAAACTTGTGGCTGTGCTAACATTTTTAAAACTGAATCTGGTACAACTTGCCTGCTTTGGATCAGAGTCTGCAAATTCTTCCTCCATCAGAGATACCACTGAAAAGCTAGACCAAACTCTTCCCAATCTCAGTACATCTTCTAATAGATGAAGAGGATTTTTTTAGTAATTTATAAATAGTAAAATGTTTCTCATTTTCTATATTTGGTGTGGCAACCCTACCAAGGATTAAGTCATGTATGTCAGATGTCAAATAAGCATGAAATAAATCTGAAGAACTAGAGAATACATTATTTCTATGGAAAACAGGTCCTGATTTTACCCCTTAAGTACAATATAGTATACTTCCAGACTTACCATGATTTTTGGCTTAACAACAAAGTCTTTCTGTCCTCCAACCTGAATATGTTTCTTCATGACACTGAAGTTGTTGAAGCGGCAGATGAGGAGGCCACTGCTGTTGGTCCGCAGATTAAAATCCACATCTTCACAGAAATACCTGGACATTAAGCACAAGATCACTAAACCAGCTGTGTGGCTGCTGTGCACGAGCATTCACACACCCCCTGCTGAAATGCACCAGCATGGGCTCAGCAGAGATTTTTGGAGATCATCTGATATGGCACCACTACAAATCTTCTGCAGAGCTCTGAAGACTCATTCCTTCAATGTGCTCCTGGTCGAGGAAAGCAGTTGCTGGTTACCCTAAACCCAAACTAGTCTTCACTTTTCAGTGTGCCTGTGTGCTTCCTCCCCACACCAAATCTGGCTTGCACTTTCATGCTCATCACATACTGGCATCAATCATTTCCTCCCCACCCTTTGCTTTTTTTAAAAAAATTCTTTTTATGTTTGGCGTTTTTGTATTATATATTTTGGACTTGGCAGAAGCTCTGCAGTGGCCAACCTCCACTTCTGAACAAGCCAGCTCCATATGACATATTTCTCCATAAACTGGAATCAGGGGAAAGTATGGCTTTAACAAATACTTGGCTATAGGAGAAAAAGCTGCTGGGAATAACCTTAGTCCTCCACTTTTCATGATGTCATTGTTCACTTCTAAGGGCTAACTCCCACCTCATGGTTCAACCTGACACAGAATGTGAAATCAAAAAGTCACACCAGCTTGCACTGACTACAATTCCTCACTGAAACACACAGGACCCCTGAAAACAGCAGCAGGAGCTCAAGGTGAGAAGCCCCAAGGCCATTTACAGCCAGCAGAGACAGGGTTTATTTGGAACTCACTTGTCTGAGAAGAGGAAGAATTGGGTACTTCTTCAGTCTGTGATGAGAGCTAGCAAAAAGGCCCATGACAGGGGTGCTTTATTGCAAATGCTTTAGGATGAAGTTAGGTGAAGAGGGGAGGAAAGGAAGGAAATACTAGAAAGTGATTTTTTCATGTTTTTCTTGCAAACTCAAATGGCAACAGGGAGGACAGCTATCTCTGAAGAAAATACAAGGAATCCCTCCACCTAGGCACTTGGAAGCTCCCCATTCTTCCTGTAACTGATGCTATTTTGTACTTTTTCTTGTACTTTTGGTGTCCCAATTATTTTTTCTCCTGAAGTTTCTTCTTTCCTAATTTTTTCAGTCATCTGAAGCCCTTCCCTGCCCTTGATCTGTCTTCCCCAGGTTTTCTTGGCTTATGGCAGGTTTATTTTGATGCCTTACTCATTCAGATGAAACGTACATCACACTGTGTTTTATTTTTGTGATTGTGCACTTATTACCTAAGGCAGGATCTTTCTGTTTATCTCAACAACATTCAGAAACATTGTGACAAGGTTCTTATCAAGTCAATATGCAATTTTTCTACAGATATATATGTACTGCCTACCTGTTTAGATCATATTGCACATTCTGGGTCAGGTCTATGTTGAGCAGTATAAAATCACGCACGTGGCACCTGGAGAACGGAGCCTTTGATTTCCTGGTGTTCAGCTTGCTGTTCCATTTCTGAACACCCAGTATTGCATAATGAACAATTTTTGGGGTGGCTTCAATGTGTTGGAGGACACTTTTCAAAGACACATTCTTGCTGAAACCCCCAGGCTCCAGGGACTGGCTGCAAAACATGATCATACACAACATACAAACATATTTTATTTTTTTTATATTACATACACTGCATATATACACATGTGTGTATAAAAAGGACCAAAAAAATTCCATTGATGACTGATAATGTTTACTTCAGATGCTGTAAAAATATATACATAAATGAAGATTTTTTCAGCAACAGGCAACTTTATCCCATCAATGCAGCCATTCAGAAAATTAGCCTTTAAGCAGAATAAGTTCTTACACAGCAATTTAGGAAGGGTAAAAAGGTCACCTTACACATGATTTTTGGAATACTGTTTTCTCTGTACTGGACAGTGTAAGCACTGAGAAGGTCAAGGGCTTAATGCCTTCTAAGTTTCCCAAATAAACTGTTTGCTCTAAGAAACATAAATTGAATCAAAACAAAGTAACATATTGAAAAATGACTTGAACAGTTGCTAGAAACAAGAGTGGCTCTAGTCAAAGAACAAACACAAGCAGAGGTCTGTTGGTGGTACTGACACAGATGTAAGGGCACAGTCATGTGGAAGTGTTCAACAGCAGGTGGTTGAATGTTGGTGGTCAACAAGACAAACATACGGCCTTACTACTGCTCTGAGCACCCTGCCAGATGCTGGAGGTGACCCTTGGTCACAGATGTGCTGCTGTCAGTGCTGGATCAGTGCAAGGACCCAGCGTGGGTGAGTACCAACCTGGACTGCTCATGGAGGCTGTGCATGTTCCACAGGACGCAGGAGTCATCCATGACCACGATGAAGGGCCACACGCACTGGCGCTTCACTCCCAGCTCCTCCAAGCGGTTTCGTTCCAGTTCTAGGTTGTGGTAGGAAAGTTCCTTAATAAGAAACCTGGCAGCACCTGAGGAATACCAGAAAGAAGATGTACAGACATCTTTATTAGACTTTATCACTCTTTCCAGAGAAAGGTAACACAAACATCTGCAGTCATTACTGTTTTTGAACTTAGTGCTCGTAACACCTTAGTTTAGAAAGAAATCTGTATGTCGCTTTTACAGTGTGATTAATTTAAAAGGCAGATTCCAAGAAGACTGGATGCTTTAAGACACTCAGCAGAACACAGTTTTGTGGGCATTAATAAAGTAACTTGAACCAAGAAGGGGCTAAGATTCTAAACCTGTAGCTACTTAAAACTTCTTGCAGAATAAACTCAGCATCCATGAAAACAAATTCCAAAGTTCAAGCCCCCAGTGTTCAGCTGCAGTTAATATTTACCTTCTGCTAACGAAAACATTGCAATCTGAGTATGTGTAAAACATCTAGAAAGAACACTTACACAGCAAAGTTGAGTATAAAAAGTGAATATGGCCCATAAAACATCAGACTTTAAGCTGAGAAGGCAGTGATCCATGCAAACATATATTCCATGCCCCTGGCAGCAGTTCTTCCACATTTTTGCACAGACATCACTGCTATTATCACAGCAGGTATGTGAGGAGCTGCTGCAATGTTTCCTGCAACAGCATGATCCACATTGTCCAAAGTAGATTTTGATACCTTCACAGCAATGCATTGATGGTGTCTCTTACCTACTCCAGCATTGTTGAACATGCCTGGCAGGACAAGCATGATGTGGTTGGGCCAGTATTTTCGGTAAAGTGGCATTTCATACTCCTTGACTACCAGGAGGTGCAGGTGGCTGATGCCTTCCATAGCATGGTAGAGGTTCAAGAGTCCATGTTCATGACGTCCACTCGA
This sequence comes from Acrocephalus scirpaceus scirpaceus, assembly GCA_910950805.1. Taxonomy (NCBI): domain Eukaryota; kingdom Metazoa; phylum Chordata; class Aves; order Passeriformes; family Sylviidae; genus Acrocephalus; species Acrocephalus scirpaceus. The sequence continues at coordinate 78,689,743 of OU383773.1, read as the reverse complement.
TGGGGTGAAGATAGGACTCTTGACGGCATTCAAATTCTGCTGGAACACAAGATATTTTGGCAACATTAGGTTAAAAAATAGGTTATTCCTGACAGGGACTTCTATTTGTTTATCTTTTATACCAGGTTTTAAGATCACTGATTATTGTAACACATACAAACTGGGTGCTAAGAATGGAAAAAAGGATGTTTGCCTTCAAAACACCCATTCTAAGGACAGTCAGGCAAGATTTTCACAAAGGACTTTAAAACAGGAAGACAACAGAAAAAACCTCCCCCCATTAATTTGCATATGTATGTCAAGCTGACTGCATGCAGCAGATGGGTAAGAGCAGCACACGCACCTTGTCAGAAACGAGTGGGAGTCGCATGCTTTCGAGATGTTTTCCCTGTTTGCTGAAGACAAAATGGTTCTCTTTGGACTTGGGGATTATAAAATGCAGCTGAACCTCTTCTCCCAGCATCGAGGATGAAAATGTGAATGCATGCAGAGTGGAGTCAGACACCTGAATACAAACAAGCAGCAAAAAGAGATTTCCAAGCAGGTAACACATAAGGAGTATGTAAGGAGGAGGGGTTCTTATAGTCACAGTACTGGAAGCCATCAGAGAAGAACATCCAAACCACTCTCTTTTGGTAATCATTTTCCTCACAATAAGGTACATTATTTAGGCCTTGCCATTAAAGGAATCAGATTTCTATACTAGTAATGGTCTTTGGCCAAACTGGACTCTTCTGAAGTCCATTTCAGCTAGGAATTATTTATCAATATTTACAAAGAGAACTCAAATATATATACACACACAGAAACATGCATACATACTAGGAAAAAACCTGTCCGAATCAATTTTCCCAGAAGATTCAAAGAGCAGTGCAGCCTGTGGGGGTGCCTCCACAGCAGGAGCACTACTGTACTGGTATCAGTATAGTATTTTTCCTTGGCAATACTCTCCTAAGTAGTTGTGTGACCAAAGCAGACCACACCATTAACAAGGCTATGAAGAATTTGGGTGAGCTTAACTTTGCACAGCACTTCACTGAACCATGTAAGTGTATGCAAATGCCTACACAGCTGATAGATTTCATCCTACAAAAGCATCTGTCTTACTTCAAAGTCAAATCACCTACTCTTAGCAATGAGCTTTCTATAACCTTTGCTAAAAATTGAAATAATTAGCCTCAGATGGAAAATGCAAGAGACTTTATTTAGGTTCTGTTCAAGCATTTAAGAATCTCTCTCCCTTCATAATGTTTGCTATCGAATGACTACCCTTTGAAAGTGTAATTTCCCTGAGCTTAATTATCTTAATTCTATATACACAGCTCACACTGGCACATACAAGTACATATTTATATTTATTAGTACTAGTTATGTTTAACCACATGCACAAAGATGAGTGGAGGGAACAACAGATGTCCTTGGGGAAGATTTGCTTCTGTCAATGGACTTAATGAAGCATGAGGTTTAGATCAGACCTGCTGGTGCTGCTCCAAGGGAACTGGCATTGTGCACTGCCAGGTCAGAGTGTCTACGCTGCCATATCTTAATAGCAAGCTGTTGGAAAACATTAGTGAGCAAGGAAGGAATGAATTGAGATAAGAAACTTCCAGGTAAACTGCTGCTGGTGGTTAAGAAATAATGTGTGAGCTATTAACCCGGAATAATCTTACTTGCCAGTCTCCTGTGAGCATAACTGCTTGCTTTAGAAACTAAAGGTTTTTTAACTAAACAGATGAAAATGTTCATTTCTGTCCAGTGACTCATAAGTGACTGCAGAGAAGGATGCACAGTTACATACAAAGTGAGGAAGAAGTAGGCCTTGCCATCTCCCATCACAGGTGTGGATAGCTGGCATTTAGGTTAGACTAGCATTTCTCTTAATTTTTACAGTCTTCTCCCGTGAGACACTGCAAACTCTCTGGACAGGTTGAATAATGCTTTGGCTTGAGAAAACTAATCACAATATTCACCCTTTGCCAGAGGCAAAACTGCTCATTCAGAACGTGGCAGACACAGCTGATGATCCTGGGTCTGTAGCTCAATATCTCCCCTGAGAATGGAAGAATTAAACAATCCTGTCTCAGGGGAGGTGAAAGCACGAGTCCTGAGATGAGAGCAGTTTGCCTGAAGAGACCACAATAAAAAACCAAGGATGCAGTTTACCCTTAGACCTTGACACTAACCTGTGCAGCAGGATTAATGTCCATGTACTGATGGCACTGCTCACAATGATGGAAAGTGTTGTAAGCTGCATATTTAGTCAGCATCATGGACACGGTCTCCCTTTTCTTAGGTTCCTCTGATTTTGTTTCTTTGCTTGTTTCTGTGCACAAAGAAAGGAAGAAACAGAAATTTTAGGAGCGTTAAAAACCAGAGATTGTGATCCTGGTAAAAACTGTAAAGAATACATAAATTATTTTTTTTCCATTTAATTTTGGAGATTACAGGTTCTTGTGAACTTGTGTTCAAATGAACCAATAAACACTGAGTCTCTGTAGGAAAGTCTTTCTAAAAAAGTCTACATTTTACTTACCTTGTTTCACTCTTGAGAGTTGTTCTGTGTATACAGGACTTATATTTCTGTACTTAGGGTCATGTACACTCAGGTCAAAAGATATTTTGCTGAAGATCTCGATGTCTGGCCAGTGGTCATTGCTAGACTGAGTAATTTCGCTGTTTTCTGTATGATCTGCAACAACACACTTCAGGTAAGCAGAATCAGATGCCCACCAAATGATGCTTGTGTGATGGCTGCTGCTTTACAGTTGCACTGGAATTCACACGGGCAGGCACACACAGAGCAGTATCTTTGAACACTATCAATATTACCAGTGAAATTACAATCCACACAAAGCCATTTCAAAGAAATGACAATTCCTGCATGCAAGGGAAGGAGCCTCCTAGGTATCTTTTTGCACTGTTCCTCATCATGCTGCTGAGGTATAATTCACTCTGGTTTAAGCATAAAGTGCTTAGATGAATGGTCCTATTTGTGCAGAAGGTACGGGTGTAGTAGTCTCGAGCCTCTCTGTGATAGAATGAAGAGCACTGGGTAAGTGAGAAGCAAAAGTTTCCAAAGGCAGAAAGATGAAAGCAAGGAAGGAGAGGCTGTATGTGTTTATAAACTAGTAGCTGGTGGTACTTGATAAAGGCAGTAGAGGACACATTCCTATTACAGAATGAGATGTGGCCAGCAAGGATCAAAAGAAACTTTTCTGCATTGATCCAACAGAGATAAGTCTAAAGTAGAAAATCAAGTTTAAGCAATGGGAATGGTAGAAAACACTGCCAAAGAAAACAACTTTGGAATGCAGCTTGAACACGAGTCAATTCAGATGAAAATGAGATGGAAGAACACATGAAAAGTAGATGTGTAACTGAGGTTACTGATTTTAGAAAGTGAATTCAGGTGAAATCAAGGTTGGGTCTACAGATGAGCACATGCTCATCCTACCCTGATGCAAGAGGAGAGGCAGTAATCTACAGAGCTCTAAGTCCATTACTTTGACCTGGGTAATATTCAAAATTTAGAGAGGGTGAAGGAAGTAATTAAAGATGTTGAATTAAATGAAAAATGTGATAAAATGCGAGTAGGTTGACTAAAGAAATCCCGTGTTACTTTCACTATATGGCTATGAAATACCTATTTCTCTGAACAAAGGAAATGCATTGAATCTTATCCTTCTGAACTCAAGTACTTGGTATGATACTATAGGATAAATTATTAATATAGCTGAAGAAAATGGAGACAGGGAATGGTCTATAAATTGAAAGGGTTGACTAAATAGAAGATGGCAGCATGTAAAATTGTAAGCATTAAACTTCATTACCAATGAAATTAAAAGCTCAGTAGAGGGGCACACTGTTTAATATTCTCATTAATGTCACCAGCTTAAACAAAAAATTGGCTTAAGTTTGCTGGTGGCACACTCCTAAGAGTCATTGTCAACATGGAGAAGGAATCAAAGATCAGCTGGAAAGAATTCAATGCCCTCAAAAACTGTAACAAAAAAACTTGGTGATATTTAACAGAAAAAATGTGAGTCATATGTACATTCAAGGATTAAAAACGAGCATTTCTGCAGCAGGTTGGGAGCACCTTGGTTGGAAATGACTGAGTTGCTGAGAAACCTTGGAGTTCAAGCTAAGGATAAAGGGAGAATGGAAAAGACCAGTGCAATCATAGGTTTCATCAGTCATGGGGCTTTCAGTGGGGGCAGGGGAATACAGGAACTGTTGTAGGCTAGGTTGGTTAAACATTCAGTTCTGTTCACCCATGCACCAGAAGAATAAATTGAAAATAGATATGTAGGCCAGAGTACCAAACTGATAAGGAGAATAAAGAGTCTGTCATTTGTGAGAATCCTGTAAAAAGATCTACCTGGATGAATGCTGAAGAGGAGGTAAGATAGCTGCCTGACCGCTCCAAAGAAACAAACTTCAAAGAAGAGAAAAAGTATTTTAATTTAAATTACTATGCTTTTTGGTCCCAAAGAGAACGTGTATAAATGGGACAGAAACATTATTGGGGTGGAGAATAAAGTAGTATTTAAGATAATGAGAACACAAGGGGTCTGGAGAAGCATTCCAACAGAAGTAGTGGGAGCAAAAAAGCCACAACCAAAAACCCCAAGCAAACCCAAACTGCTCTTCTGCTGGAGTTCCATGCATTCCTGGCAGGGGTGTGACACATTGCTGTGATCTCAACAGGCCAGTCAGCATGATGCAGAACATCTCCTACATTTTGGTATTTCATCCTAGGTTTCTGAGGTACTTTAGTTCAAATAATAAGGGAATAACTGCCCCAAAAGCTCCAAATCAAAGAATTTTTTTTCCATTTAATAGCACTGTATGAACAGAAATATAAATTAGTCTTTTCAAAGGTTCAACAACAACTTTGAGGATGCCAGTATAATGGTCATAAGAGTTATGTACCAGAACACCACGAGGAGGACTAATTTTTAAAAGGTTTTGCTCTTCTCAAGGCAAAGTGCTGCCATAGCAGTTAATGGATCTGTGAGACCTGACAAATGAGCACAAATCCAAAGAGGTTCCCACTCCCCTTTATCCTCAGCATAAAACCTGCAAAATGCAGACGGGAGATAATCTTACTGAAAGTGGGTATATAACTTATAAATAAACATAACTAATAGTTAGGTTTCAGCCAGGAACAAAATGTTCTTAAATGTCCTGTCTGCTTAAAAAATCCAGCACTTAAAAATCTGCAAGGAGAGATAACATGGGCAGCTATTGCCCACTTACAGCTGTGTGCTCACTTTTATTTGAGTGTTACACAAATGCATCAACCCAAAATACACGTAACAATTCTCAGATAAGCCCATTATAAAGTTTACTTTTTTATCAATCTATACTGAAAATATGCAGACACCTAGAGTCTAGCTACACACCAATGGAGAGGACATGTAGTAGGTGTAATTCATAGCCTTTCAGTGAGCCTAAAACCTTCTTTGCTGAATAACACGCATCATAGGCTCTTTATGATACTTCTTAAGAATACCTACTAAATACTTACTGGTATTAATCTCTTCTTCATCATACACATCTACTTCCAGCAACCGGATTAGCATGCGGAAGAGAATCCTTAGGAACTGCAAGTATGAACCAGTCTTTCCAACCTGAGCCAGAGATGGAAAAAAGTCTAAATGCCAACCCAAACTATTACAGTGGAAGGGTAAATTTCAGATAAATGCCTCTGGGTTTACCCTAAAGCTGTGTGTTCAGCTCTGCCTGAAAACATTGCAAGATGTAATATTCCCCACTATACTGAAAACACTTTTACTAAATTGGTCTCTGAGCACAACCTGGCCACAACCTGTGTCACTTTTGTATGCAGGGAGATCAGCAGTGATAACTGCATCTCTCCTGACATGCTCACGGCAATGTTATGCCCAGTGCCACCCACATGTGTTTCATTTAGGCTAAAACATGACATAAAGCATCACCCTTCCTCTCCTTACCAGTTTCAGCATGGGCTTAGCCTTAAAATTTGACTTTGGTTTTTGACCTCAAAACACATCACTGCAAACTTGGCCTGCTCAGACTGCTTAGAAGGCAGGAGGAAGGAATTGTGCTCTTACTTGTGGTGGTCCTGTCAAAAGCAGCCGCCTGGGGTGGAAAGTCCTAGTGCCAGATGCCTCAGCCTGATTGCTGAAGTCCGCGTGGTGCTGTCGGGCTGTCGTCCACTGCCTGTAGTACAGAGACTGCTCTTCACTGCTCATGTCCTTGTGAAGCAGGGGCCTCAGAGAGCTCAGCCAAGACACATCAGCATGAGGCAGGAGGGAAGAGGAGGAAGGCAAATTCCCATTTTTCTGCGAGCTCAAGAGGCAGTATGCAGCTTTGGACAGGATGACGATGCGTGGCAGCGCCACACGGAGAGCCTTGCTGTCCTTGGCTGACTGGGCAGGCCACTGAAAAGTCTGGGAGACTGAAGACAGTGAGGAGAGTTTGGGAGTGGTGCTGCTTGCCATCTGGTTACCCAGCGAGTCACACTCTTGTTTCAGGGTCTCTCTGGCTGTGAAACTGGAGTAAGCTCCCTCATCTACTGAGCTGTGTGCCACAGCCTGGAAGTTAAGGGATGGTGCCTGCTTCTGAGACTTGTCTGTGGCACTCGAGGAGCTCACACCATTGTCAGCCAGGGAACCTGGGAAAACAAAAAGCAGGCAATGAAAGTTACTGACTGATGTAAGGAAACCATGAATTCATTTGATCCATGCAACAATCCTAACATAAAAATTCTTTTGTTCAATGAATGCTGCTGTGGCTTAGGTCAGTGTTTCACCATGTAAAAAGAAATCATTTACATCTGTCTGTCCCTTTGCCTGGAGAGGAAAATGCCCTGCTGCAACAGGGTTCAGACTCCAAGTGTTCAATCCTAATCTCTGTATGCTAGCTATCATTTACCATCTAGGATTTAGAATTTGATGGTACAATGTTCTGAAAGTCAAATTTAACAAACCACTGTATACATAGATCAACTGCATCTTCCTTTCTATGAGTAACAGAGCATTCATTTCACTCCAACTTGGACATGAACTGGGCTATGTCCCCTCCTCTCTACCTGTCAGGTTAAGTTAGTGCATAGGAAGACCTGCTGCTTAGCAAAGACCCAGTTCGGCTGTCTTAATACCTCAGATTCATAGGGAATTAAAGAGAAGGAACCAGAAGTGTCTGCAGAATGTAAAGAAAGGAAGGCGTGGTGGGAGGTCTGAAGAGGTAGGACAGCACCCAACCATTCTGTTGGTCTTGGCAAGGAGGCACATATCCATCCTCATCCATAGGTACTCCCAGAGTTACAGAGCATTTTTCTATTCCTAGAATTTTATATTAGCTCTTTTTGCTCTGATTTTTAGGATCTTTTCAGGATCCACTGAACACAGCTAGCAACAAGTGTGAAATGTAAGTTTAAAAATCAAAATCACAAGTGACGCTTAGCCATGGCATACCATTCCTCCCACTGAAACACCAGCTCCTTTTAGCAGTAGACAGGAAAATTGCTCACTGTGTGAAGAATCTGCAACTAACATTTCATTGTCTGGCCTGCAGCTGTATCGAGCAAAGCAACCCGCATTTAAGAAAACATCTCACTGTTTGCATCCAAATTCCAATGACGCAGGAATAAAGACTTGTTTTTCAGACCAACAGCAGAATAACTGACCTGAAGTTCCAGTGACAGCACTGCTGTTGCTCTGGGGCCGGTCCAAGTCTATCAGCAGCTCATCAGAGTCATTCTCGCTACCATTTGCCTTCTCCTGCTCTTTCTCACTGAGGTCAAGAGCTACAATAGGCCCTCGAATCGCCTCCTTGGAGACGTAGCAGCACGCCAGGCCTACTTCTTGCTCTAATGCAGTACGAGTTAAGTAGCTGGAGTCAATTAGTCGGAGGTCACAGTATTTCAACGACCTAGGAAAGTCAACACAAATGAAAAAAGAAGTTTTGCTTTCTCTGATTTTGAAGAATACTCCCTATCTTTAATTGCTGTCTTGGGTTATGTAACCAAAAAAAAAGTGTATTCTTTTCATCTGTTGAAAGCAGTTAGGGAAATGTTTTTTCTTTATCTCTTGTAACTCCAGGAGGGGGCGGGGGGGGGGGGGGGGGGGGGGGGGGGGGGGGCGGATGCCTTCTGATAATGGCCCAGCTGTTAAAGGCAGCTGGGGCAGTGTTTTTGATCTCTTTCACCACTCTCCATCCTCCAGGGGGATATCTACTGCTAATGGGCCATTAAGGCTCACCAATGACATTACACATTACATCATCCCATTGTGAGATGCTCCACCCAGTGGGAGGGACCCAACCTTCCTGCCTAGATAAAAACTGAGACTCAGGAACACCAGGTATCCCGTTTTTCCACTGGATCCCTGGAGGAAGACCGGCCCCATCTCACCACCACTGGACTTTCTAAAGGATCATCTCTGCTCCACAGAACCACATCTGTTACTCCAGGAGGATTTATTTGAACTGTTTCCAATACCCTGACCAATAAGGTGTCAGGTCGTATCCCTGACTCTGTCAGGGTTTTCCAGGATTTCTGTTTGCTTGCTTGTTTTTTTGTACTACTACATTTGTATTCTTTAATATTCCTAGTAAAGAACTGTTACTCTTATTCCCATATCTTTGCCTGAAAGTCCTAAATTGTGAAATTATAATAATTTGGAGGGAAAGCGGTTTACATTTTCCGTTCCAAGAGAAGCTCTAGCTTTCCCTGGTAGACAACTGTCTTTTGAAATCAAAATAATTGCTTACTAAATATTCATGAACAATTTTATTAGCCCGTACATACAAAATTATTTTCAAATATTTAGCACATAAGTTGTGCTCCTTGGTACTTTGCACAGACACTTACTGACCCACATAGTAGGGTAATATGACTTTTCACAAACTGCACTTTCCAAACCTTTAAACGGTTCCTAACTAAAGTCTACAGAAATACATTTCTTTTGTGAAAAGACAGCTAGATGGTATCACACCCAACTTATCTAAACATGTTAGAGAGCAATCATATTGAAAGAGTAATAAAGCACCTGGGGAAAGTCTCTCCCAGAGGGTCTTTGCCAGTGAGAATAACAATACAAGGTAGACCTTCCAGATCCTGATAGGTGCGAGGAATCCAGTCATCCTGCTCATTGCCTCTCCAAGCCTGTGAACAGAGAATATTCCAGTCACACCTAAATGGCATCTTCTAAATCTTCAGCTGTTTCCTTTTTTCACCAGTTCCTGCTTTTGCTTTGTATATTGGGCTTGCTTACTCAACAGCCAACAGGAAGGAGACCTTAGGTGCAGGCATGCATTTGTGTTCTGGTAGCCAACTGTTAGCCAAGCATTAAATGCAAAGAAAATGGGTGTATAGCAAACGTTATTCAGTGCTGGAAATATTCACCTGGTGAGGTATTAGTGTGGTCTGTCTGAGATATAAGCAGTCAGTGCATTCAATTTGGCACAGATAAAAGATATTAACGTAAAGCTAAAGTAAGACTTTAAAGTGGAGTATGAAAATGGGCCAATGAACCTTGTTTAATTGTTTTATACAATGAAAGAATATGTGACAGAAACACATTTCACCTTTCCTTTCACCATTTTACCTTACATCCTTTTGGGAGAGGTAATACCCCCCCCCCAGAAGAACTCCTTACCTACAGTCTATCAAGGCCTGAGACCACAAAACTCAGAAAAAAAGACCAAAAACCATTTTCCCTTAGCACTGGAAAGGTTGGCAGCATCAGTGCCATGTCCTTACACCCTTCAGTTCCCCTGGTTCAGCAAACCTTACTGAAAAAATTTATTTCTCCAATTACCTAGCAGTATCTAATGATTTGGTAAAGCAGCCTTGACAGCAGAGAGAGAATTTCTGGCTCAACAAGGTTAGTCCAGTTGTGTGCTCCCCTGCCTCTCCAATCGCCAAAGTTTCTGTGAAAGTGCATGACTAGAAAGTGAGATAGGGGAAGAGAATTTTTCTTTTGATTTTCCTTGACTTTCTTTTTGCTAGCATAAGGACCTAAAAAGAATGAGTGCCTGGGGCTTTGAACTGTAAACTTGCATCCAAAAGATGTATTTCTTGACCATCTTTCTCTGGAAGGTCAGAGAGGTGCAACCTTCAGGGCTCCTCACTTCTGAATGTCTCCCAAGCAGTTTGATTCTGAAAAGTCACACTTTTCAGCTGAGTTCACTAACACCCATATAAAGTTTCCCTCCTTGCCTCTGAAAATGGTCATGATGAGGTCTCATCCTTCCTGCAATCAAAAGTATTTATTGGTGGGACCATATTTAGAGCCTCAGCACTTAGTAGCCTCATATTGCTCTCTACCCATACACACATCAAAAAAAAGGGCTGGGATGCTTGTAGTGAAAGTCCTCCACTGGCTCTAGTCTTTCAGTTTCAGTACTCCACCTAATGTCAGAACAAATGCCCAGCAGCATATGGAGACTAAATCAAAATTGTCTGCAATAACCTAGGCTGATGAATTTTATAATGGGAGTCAGTTCCCCAAACACATGCTCACAGCACGTCAGAAATCTTGTGTTATCCCAGGCACCAGACTAGCAGGTATGGTAGCGCAGCACCAGGCTCACAGGTGACTTTTATTATTCTGAAATACTACTGGGACACCCCACCTAAAAAGACACTACAGAGTTATATTTGGGCAACTGAATTCTTCTCCTTACTCCCTTCATATGCATGGTTCGGATTTGAGGGCTTTTCTTCTAGTAAACTGCAAGAAAAGAAAGAAATCCAGACTCCTACCACTTTGTTTAGTCCAAAAGTGTATCTTATGTTTTGGAGAGAGGAATAGGAAGAATTATTTAGAAGGTTTTTTACCTTCTACCTGGTAAAATTTCTCTATTCCAGACCAGTGTCTACATGGATATCCACCTGCAACTGCTCCACAGTCAAGGCCTCAGAGGCTGCTTCAGCACTGCGTAAGGGCTGAAACTCATTATGGCAAAGCTCTATTAAGAAGCCCTCACAGGACTCAATCCAGCATGACTTAAGGATGGAATTAATGCCTATCCAAAAAATCCTACCAGCACAGAGCTGTTATCTCACATGTCATTCTCTCATTTATGACTACTTTCTTCCCTCTCCTGCTGCAGATAAAGTTTGAGAAGCAGGAGTCATAGCTTCTTTAAAGGACTTCTTTTATCTGCTTTTGGCTGTAGGCAAGCTCTTTCAGACAGGCTCACAAAATTCATTCCTCTTCTCTATGGTTTTGAATACACTGTATAACTCATAGTAGAAGCAGAAAATTAATCTCTCTTTGAGACTTAGAGCAAAGACCAGGACAGATAATCAGTATTACTTTCAGGCTGATACCTAAGGCAGGCAACCCATCATCCCTTTGTTTAATGTAGTGAGGTCAGTTAATGAAGAGGGTTTGGCTACTTGAACCATGCTCTTGTAAATCCATGCAAAATTTTAGGCTGGTGCAGATATGCTAGGCATATATGCATGTAGCCTCTTCAGGCTTTCAGCATGCAGGGGGTTGAGGAAAAGAAATCTGTGACAAACAGCATACTTTACCAGTTACCAGAAGGGCAGAAGTTGGATGAACAGAGCAGACAACAGATACACTAGACAGACAGATAAGTTGGTGGAAATAATTAGTTTGCCTACAGAGATCTGAGCTCTGCTTTTAGAGATGAACCCTACCTGATCCATGCTGCTATTCAAGTTTAAGAAGTGAAATAATAGCTGGTGCTTGACTTCATGGACCAGTAACAATTCAGGTTTGTTCCAAGTCTCTCTATCTTTTATGCTCAAAGTACAGAAATGCGTTCACAGTGACAGATACAGAACATCTGCCCTTTCCCTATAGAATAACTAACTTATAAACACGTGAGAATAAACACAGAACAACTACAACAGCCAGACGACTTCAGTGAGCACGCAAACAAACATTCAGTTTCTGCTGACCTTGAGCCGTGTCACGAAGTGTTTTGCGACAGTGAGCTCCGAGGCAGGATTCCCAAGGAGGATCTCAAAACGATACTGCAGCCCCAACTTGTCCCTCACTTCCTGCAACCTCTCTTTGGCCAGCATGGCCAGCTGCACTGACGGCACCCGAATGACGAGCATGTGGCCACAGCCATTCTTATCTTTTCCCGGAGATGTAATAAGGTCATCCATTATGCTGAGTGTTTCAGGCGTGCTGTGATCCCTTAGAGAGGCCATGGTGGTGAGGGCCATCAGAGCTTGGGAATACTGCTGAATGAGCAGGTAGCAGCGGATCACCATGCTGTGCAGCCGGGGGTACCTTGGGGGAGACACAGTCCTGCATTAGCATGGGCAAAATCACACAGCTGTCTGAAAAGCAGCCAAAACACAGGACTACAAAGTAAATAAGTGCCTATTTTTTTCCAGTGGTGCTCAAAGAATGAAGTCTTTCATTTTCATAGACAAAAATTTTGAACAAAAATTCTCTGCATTTGGCCCAAGTCCTGAGCTCAAGTAACAGGAATTATAAACTTCTGTTACTCTCATCTGGTCCAAAATTTCAGCTAAAGATCTTTGACTTGATGGAGATAAGGAACATCTCAGATCCAATTTATTCCAAGAGCACATGCTTATAATTGCTTTGCTTTCCACAAGCTTTTTCTTCTACAAGCTTGAGGACCATTGTGGCTTCAAGTGGTTTGTAGGAGAAGTACTTTAGAATTTCACATCTCTCAACCTCTCCAACCAGAAAGTTGGACATATCAATAGGAATTACTGGCTCTGAGCCAAACCGGAACTTCCATTTTGCCTTTTAACTTACATAGCCAACATCTTTGCTTCCATTACAGCTACATGCAATGACAACAAATATGAAGTAACATTTTAAGAGAAATAAATTTAAAATCTACTCACGCAAAAAACCCCACTCAATTTCTAAATATCTCCCATGAGCTCATTTGCCACCATAATACAGAAAAATACTACACTAATATGCCTTGAGTGCTGGTCTTACACCAGATAAGTGCAAATAACTAAAATAACTAGAAGTTCCAAATTTCTCTGGTCTCTCATATGGCCGATATGATATCCATTTAAAGAAAGTTTTGTGTTTGTGTTTAGCCGGTAGATACAATAATTTGTTCTGGATACCATAACCAGTCATTTAACCAGTACATTTTTAAAACACATTTTACTCTTTCTGCCATAAAAGTACCCACTGCACTTCTGCTACTAAAACAATTGGAGCCTTTCTTATAATACAAAAATGTCTGAAATATTTTCAGTTTGTAAGCTTGAATGGCTCATCTGCCCAGACAGAATAGCCCAGTTTCTTCAAAACAGAGCCTAAATTGATAAACTGTGACACAAAAATATATCCTGGCTCCAAGGTAGAGAGGCTCACCTGACATCAATTTCTAGTATTATCCTAATCTCATATGATTATTTGCACATACATAAATTCTCCTTTATCCTTTTTCCCACCCACACTTAAACAGAAAGAATGATAGTGACCACTATCTCTTCCATTTGATTTGACCAGAAAGAATAGGAGAAACCTAAGGAACTGACCTAATTACTCTTGCCTACTTGCAGATAATAACAAATATTAAATATTAATTATGTACTTAATTATTAATGTTGCTAATTTAACACATTTGATATTGAATTTTACTTAATAAATACAGACACATTTACAACTATTATATTGACCTAATTAAAACAGAAAACACAGTACTGAACACAGAACAATCCTGTTCTAGTAAATGTGAAAGCACAAGACCTATTATTTGAAGTGCTATAAGGGATTTGTCCTGCTGATATGCACAGCAGATTAACTCCACATTGCTGGAAATGACATTATTCCCCTTGTTCCTGAAATGGGCACATTTAATTGTATCTTGGATACATACCATGAAAGTAGCTTTTACAGGTAGATGCAGGGTATGAATAGGCCCTGAGCTGCAGGAACCAAAACCATGGCCAACTACTGAAATTAAAAAAAATGATGTTTTTGAAACAATGTCCCTCACCACCAACAAGAGCCACCAGAACTGGTGAGGTATGAAACCTCTGGTACCTTCTGAGCTCAGTGAGGGCTGAGCCAAAAGAAGAGAGAAGCACAGCTGAGCCCAGACTCCAGCTAAATGGGCCCAATCTCTTCTAAAAACAAATGACGGATATCCACTCCCTTCTTCAACTGCACTAAATTTGTTAAAAAAATAAAATTGCACATACTTCATGTTTTCCAAGATCAACATCAAATCTTATCATGTCTTCATCCCCCGTAACGGGGCTCATAAAGATGTATCTTTAAGATCCCAACTGGGTAGAATCCCAAGCTTCCATGTTATTATTTACCTTTCTAAAAGCGTGTTGACCATTTTTTCAAAGGTTTCATCACATCTCAAAAGGGGACTTGTGACTCCCCACTGCAGGGATTTGCTGTATTCATTCAAACCAAAGTACAGCTTTTCTTCACTTGCTGCATCATCCTGTTTCATACACAAAAAAGCAAAAAATATAAAGTATTCTGGAACAAATTTTTATTTCTTGTGTAATTTTAAAAAATAAGCAGAAAGCACTTTCCAAACCAAAGAATCCTTTCTTTTTATCCATTCTCCCTAAGTGATGCTATTTATTTGTTTCAACAAATACAGCAAAAAATATATTTTTTTATATTATAAAATTATTTTATTATTATTATTTTTTATATTATAAAATTATTTTTTACTTAACTTATTGTTTGCCTACAGCTAGGAAAAACAGGTGTAGGTCCTTGCAAATTTTTCAGCATATCTCCTATGTGTGACTACAGGGGATTTCTAGAATCCGGTTAATTATTTTCTGACTTTCTATCTCTGGTTTTATATCTACTGACAACTGTCATCTCATTTCTATTTAGAGTAGAACATGAAAAGAGAAGGATTATTAATTCCCAAAGTTATTCTTGATTGTAAGAGTCAACATGCTTTTTTAATGGAAACCACAAATTAATAATTTTTTTTGTTGGAATGTAAGTCTGCAGACAGCTATCAGAAAGGCAGAATATTTGTGTTTCAAATTTCATGAGCCTTTGATGGAAGCACAGCATGTTCTCCAGTGCATTTATATCAGCAGTAATCTCTAGGAATGTACTTAATCACCTACAGTCTCCCCCTTTTTTGTGGGTTATTTTTTTAATCGGAAGACTGAACGTTGTTAATTTTTTTTACTTTTGGGAAAGAAAAAATTGTCTAGACCATTTTACAGAAGGTCACTAAATGGTTTATATTAATAATCAACCAAAAAGCAAGCTTAGAATATTCATTCACTCTGTCATTTTACATTAACTATTTTTACAGGTCCCCCTTTAAGACACTTTGCAGAAACCAATGGTCCACTCAGCACAGTAAAGTCAAATCTGATATAAATATACCAAACAAGTAATAGGAGAAAATGCTATTTTCAGCAAGTTTATCCAAAACATCCTCAAAATCAGCTGTCTGAAATGATGAAAAAAGTTAATAGTGCAGAATATCCAAAAAGATTTTTCCTCTGCACAGTGACAGCATCTACTACATCAAAACTAGTTAACCTAGCACACGATTTTAATTAGGACTGGGAAAGTAATGAACAGACTTGACAGGCTATGTGACACACAACTTACAGTCAAAAGTCAGAGTGCTTGAAAAGGGAAAGCCAACTCTGGAGCTTTATGGCATGTCTACATAGCTTTGTCTGACCAGAGCACAGAAAGTGGTTTCTCATCTTGCATGACTGGATAAAGAAAACTGTATAATTCCTGATCCTAAATATCAGGCGTTACCTCTATCATCAATATCTCAGGGCTGTCCATCTGGAATCTGAGAGAATAAACTCCAGCTGAGAAAGAGCTCCCTCCTAACACACATATTTTCAAGATTCTGCTAGGTCTGAATTCCCCATTAAAAATCACAGTTAAAATTAACAGTTAAACACTTACCATAGTGTCAGATTGTATCCAATGTACCTCATTGCTAGAGCTGATCCTGGACTGCTGCGTTTGCAGGGCATAAGGGAAAGAGCTGACCTGAAGAACAAGGAGGTTGAATGCTTCAAGCACCTCCCTGCAATTAATAACTCTATCAGCCAGACCATGATTAGGCTCACCATGTGACAGGGAACTTGAAATGGCACTGCAGAAATAAGAATGCAAAGAATTGCCTTACTGACATCCGGAAATTCAATGGATTACTCTCTTCCTACAGAAAAATCTCTAAATGACCATGACACAGAGAATCATAGCTCAAAAAAATCTCTTTGGAAAGGTGAAAGACTTCAAAAAACATTTGACTGTTCTCTGTGGATAAACTCAGGTAAACAAGGGAAAACAACAAACACCTAAATAAAGGATCAAAATCTGTTGACAGTGAGAAGGTGTGGCAATTTAAAAAAGCATCACACAGAGGAAACCAAAAATAAGCCAAAGCTGATTAAATCCCTCTCATTAAGAAACACTGTTTCATGAGATGCGGCAATAGGATATAGCAGCAATTTTATGAAATCCAGTGGCTTTTCCAGTCTGAAACAACAAATTTCTACAAGGCTGGGGAGCCTGAAAGTCTACTGATGTTCTGAGCTCCTGAAATTACCTTTACTTCCATTATATATTCAGAAATTCCAAATTCAAAGTATAGCAAACACAGTAAAAAAAATGTGATGGGGAAGACCAGGTAGAAATAATGTTTGTTTTGTCTATTTTCAATTGTCTTTCAAGAAGAGTATTTTGCTTATTATAGAACCATAGAATGGTTTGGGTTGGAAGAGACCTTAAAGACCATCTAGTTCCAACCCCTCTGCCATAGGCTGGAATACCTTTCACTATTTCTGATATTGAAATGAATCCCACAGCCTTGCACATCATGTTTAAACCACATTATTCTCCTTAGTCTACTCATGGAACAAGATCAGGATAAGCAGCTTTACTTATTTCTTTCTTCTTTCAAGATGAAATTGTGATTTAGTGTGAAGAAATGTTTTTTGCAGGTGTGTACATGTTGTGTTTAGACCTAAAGCCAAATTCAACACAGCTGTTTTTTAAAATCCTTTTCTTACAGAAACTATGGCATCTTTCTCATGATGCAGACGTAAAAGTCTGTAAGCTTTCTCATATCATAAAGAACACTATTATCAGGGATAAAAATATGAATTAAAGCATGACCAGCTTATGAATATCAGAGACATTTGGGCTTGAGTACAGAAAAAGAAGAGGAATAGGAAAAGAAGACAAGAAGAATGAAGAAATTTGCAAAATCCAGCATTTTCCCCTTGATTTCAGCACCACAGCACATAACCCTAAAAAAGTCCTATTAGGCAACCAATAATCTGAAACTAGTCTCACCTACCTTCAGCTGAATTAGAATTAGGTAAGAAATATCATGGGCAACCAAAAGAGATTCTTTCCAATTATAAGGCACAAAATACCTTAAAAATGCCTAAAGAAAGCAATAGGTGTCTAAGATGGTAAACCTTTGAAAAACCTAATGCAAAGATGCTGGGAGAGGATGGTTTTCCTTCTGTAGGTTAAAGCAGCTACCTTGTTAAATCCACATGGGCATTGTCATGAACCAGCACAAAGAGCGTGTAGGGGTTCTGCTTCACTCGCCTCATGAAAACTTCAAATTTAGTTTGAATCTCATTGTCCAGCCGAACCACGTATTTCTCAGCTCTCTGATAGGCCGTTCCATTGTCTTCTAGGCCCAAGTCCACAAGCACACCTGTCAAAAAGAAGAATACAACAAAGTTCTTTACCTTTGAGTGCATCCACAAATGAAGGGTCAATTGGAAGTTGCAACTTGTCTGCCAAACCACTGATAGGCCCCAGTAAGAAAACAATTATCCAAATGCAATTTCTCTCACAATGGAGGCCAAAATGTGCTCCTTGGCTTCTGGATTTCCTACAAAATGTGCCTGAAGACCCTTCAAAAACTTCTCAATTTATCAAAAAATGGGAGGAAAAAAATCAGGCCTCCACAAAGATTTCCAAAGCAGCACTCAGTTGGCTGTGCTCCATGATCCTAGGCCAAACTTGCCTACATTAAGCTAATATATTAATATTGTTTGAGTCAGAAAAAGTTATCCTGACCTTTCCTTTGCAAATATCATTAATTTATATAAAATTGATTCTCCCTACTGTCATGTCATATATCATATCAATCATACTTTTCATGCTCTGCTTCAATGTTTGTGTCAATACAATGAGTCTTCGTAAAGATATATTGCTGTCATATTCATAAATTAGGAAGGTGCACTGTATGTGACTTTGAATGTCATTTGAACTAAAGAAGCAGGAATAAACTACTCTGAAACATGGGCCAACTAGGTGTTTTCCAGGGTCTTCATGATTTTGTAAAACTTTTTTTAAAAAAAGTAAAATAAAATGCAAACTGTGAGGACAAAAGATATATTGGAGCAACTTACTTTTCCCCTTGTAGCAGTAATGATGTGATAACATCATGTACTGGGGTTGATCAGCCTGTCTCCCTGCCCCTCCCTTTTACCTGATTGTCGAATCCGTTGGAGGGTCTGCTGCACCAGGACTTCCGAGCGGGGCACTATAACGATGAAGTCCACCTTGCTGAAGTGGCCCAAATCCAGGCTCTGATTGCCACTGTCCGCTATAGCACAAACCTGGGACAAGAGCTTTCTGGCAACTGTGAGCTGTGGCTGGTAAATTTGGAAGGTATCAACATCCAAATCTAGAGTGTGTTTGTTTGAAAAAGAAAACAAAACACAACAAGAAACATGTTTACTTTCCCACCCCCCCAGCAAAACATGACCCTCCACACGGCCTACCCTCTATTATCAGGAAAAGAAAAAAATTCACTCACCAGAATAAATCTCAACACTCTGGAGAGTTTGGTCCAGATCACAAATGCCAACTTTCTTTCTTTGATCAAAATGTGGTAATATATCAGACGACCTCAAGTACAGCACTGCCCATTTTTTAAAATGCCCTAAGTGTTTTAAGGATTTCTAACAGTGTGACCCAAGGAAACCTCACTGTGAAATGCATTCTGTTAAATGAACCAACATATAAATAACGTGCATGCACATATGTAGATATATATAAAGATGTGCATGTGTACATAGAATAAAAAGCAGAGAGAGAAAGAGGTACAAAGCTCCAGTGTTCTCCTGAAACTCAGATTTATTTGGACTTAATAAATGTAAATATCACACTAAGTGCAGAGAACTGAGAGACTGACCAAAGCATTCATATTTCCTCAAAATAAAAAGCATGTTCCATTTCAGTACTTCCATCAGGTAAATTCTATGTTCAACAATCCATGCTTCATTAACCACTGAGTATTTTCAACTTGCAGATCACCAGATTAAATTCTATAGTGGTATTACAGTTTTTGTTTATGCCCCTTTTTCTACTGTGTTGGTTTTACACAGGGATGTGTTTTGGGGTGTGTGTGTGCACATGTACTTATCTCCTGTTCAAATATGCCTTAGTGTCCATTTCAGCAGATCTACTATGGAAGAAATGTCCCTCTCACTGCCTGGGAGACTTAATTCTTTATTTTTTTTATTCAGGCAGTTTCTCAATAGCTTCAAACACTGTACAGCCATATGTTAATGACAAAACAAACAATTGTTTGAGAAAATACAAAGGTTTAAAAAAAGTACACAGTAAGAAAAAAAAAAAAAAACCCAGAACCTAAAGATCATTCTCCCTTCGAATCAATCCTCCTCAAGACTTGTACTTCTGAATGTGCCAGAACAAAGTGCCTGTCAGCCCTTCTAGCTGGATCTCCTGTTCCATGTGGAAACAATAAACCATTTTGCTTTCATTTAGATTTAACACCAAATAAATGAATTTAATTTAAGTAATATGAACTAAGAGCATATCTTTCTTTCACATAAAAAAGCTTTACTGGAGGTTGAATTTGCTTTGACACTAGACCTGAAAGAATATCAGTGTTCACAACAGCTCAGTGTATCTTTTGCCATTATTGTGATATGAAAAGGAAAGTATGTTTAGAACTCTGAATAGCTAAATAATTCTGAAAAGTAGCAATTTTAGACAGGAAATCCTAGCTTATCTTTTGCACTTAAGCATCTTACCACATTATGCTGAATAAGACACTTCTCAGATTAGCAAATTACAGATCACACTTGCCTAGCACTTTCAGTCCAAGGTCTTAACACATATTCCCTAAAAGTTTAAACCTCAGTATAAAAGTCTCCAATGCATATTACCAGGCAAAAAGACACCTGAGGAGATCAGAAGGAGAACACAATTCCCCCTCTGCCTTAAACTCAAGGTTACATTCCTTTTCTCTGTGCAAAAAGATGAGATTAATCCACTCTGCCAGTGTTACAAAGAAACATCTTCTCTACTCTGCCTGATGCCTAACAGAAGATAACATGTTTTAGCTTAGAGAATATAAAAACATCAGGGGAAAAAATGCTGAAGGTTATTACAGAGATTTTCTGTCTGAGCAACTGCTGTATTGCTATATTTAGCTGGCAGTATTAGTATTTTAAGGTTGGCACACTGACTGCAAATGTGCCCTCAGATTCTCCTCAGGTGTGTGCATTTTGACATTTAACAAGTTACTCACTTATTTCATATCTTGCACTTAAAAAAAATTACCTGGTTCTTGTGTAGAAACCATGGCAATTGCCTCCTGAGATGACACACACTCACTAACATCACCATTAAAAGGAATAATGACACTTTCCCCACGTTGCTGTAGCATCTTCTCCAGCAGCTTGTCCAAATCATCACCTAGATCAAAATTAGCAACACCAAATTATCTGGAAACCATTTCAGAGAAACAACATCGAACATTACACACACCCATGTTCTCACATAGCTGATGTCAAATCGGCATTTGGGCAAGGGACTGGGGATACAGGGAAGAGAGGGAGGGAAAATACATTTCTTTTTTATCTACTGATTTAACAACTGGATTAATTTTTTTTTTTAAAAAAAAGGTGCCACAGTTGTATAATTTCAGGTCTGTGGCTTTACAGCTACTTGTGATATCTGATGATTACAAACACACACTATAAAACAACCTCTAAAACCTTGCTAAAAACACAAACTAGAAAACACTTGTGTACTTAAGGGTGTATTACATGCCCTGCCATTACATTCAACAGCTCACAGTGTTAAAAATGTTTTGCCTGAGGGTTATGAACTGCCACCACACAGGTGAAGGAGACAAGCACTCTTTTACACACAAGGAGGAGAGAAGAACAGAATGCCTCTCAATGGAGAGAGCAGAGCTGTATCCATGTGCATTTTAACTGATGAATGGGAGACACACCAACCCTAAAGACAAGACTGTCTTGGCTAGAACTTCTGTTTCTTAGAATCACTCACCTAAAGATGTATTTTTGAAATGTGATGCCAGGAAACTAACTTTCCCCGTGATGAGCTCATAACTGATTTCTTTTAAAAATTCACTGGTGGTAAGCATGCTCTCTGCAAGTGCCCGAGATTGATACTGACCTGCAGACGAGAGGGGGAAAGAGTGAGAGCAAACCTTAACACAGTTTACTGTCAACACAACCTTTTCATCCTAGAAGCCTGTGTCACTCTGATCTTTAGTCATGGATCTCCACTGCCTTTACCCACTAGACTGGGAGAGCAGTCTCAAGTCTACGTCACTAGTGACTGCAGAATTAGTTGATAAAACTAATTTTAGTTCTTTGCTATTGCACATCATTTTGCATACTTGTATGACAAATGATATCCCAAATAAGGATTTGTACCTTCAATGAAATGGAGGATTCTGGATAAATATGAAAAAAGTAATTATCCCTAGTGTGGGGGAAAAAAGGTTAAAAAAGTTAAAAATTTGCATGACTGATTTATCTGCCTACAAAGGAAAGATGACTAGTTAAAGTTCATTTCCATCCAGACACACTCATTTACACACAAACAGCACAGCCAGTCATCAGTGCAGAATACAAAGGAAAAAAATAAGGATAAAAAGGATAAAAAGAATAAAAAGGATGAAAATCACATTCTGTTTTAAGCAGTCTGCATAAGACTCTGCCATGTAAAATATCGCCGTTGTCACATGAGGCAAAGACAAACCAACTATTTTGCCACTGGGTCACTTCAAGATATTTTCTAAGGCAAACACACAAACAATAAAGTCTCAGGCCTCTCAAGAAGTAGTAATGACTAGCATAAAGATATTTTTCAATATCCTGATGGACCTCAGTACTCCAAGTCTTGCTGAAGATACAGTGAACTGTGACATTGCAGTGCAACAATACAAAGGAGAATAAAAGGAACAAAAGGGATTTAAAAACCAGATCAATAACTCAAGAAAATTAATTTGGCATTGCTGTTTGAAGCAGTCTGCAAATGTACTCACCTAGAACCACTACACAGAATTCATTTCCTCTAATCTTTGATGCACAAATGGCAACTACATAATCTGGTAGCTTTTGCTGATGTTTCATTTCATTGAGAGACCTCAAGGTCTCTGAGATGCCCTCTGCCAGGGAATTCTGGGTGACAACCACATGCACGAGATCCCGAGACACACTAGCGATTAACCTGGCAAGCCAAGGGAGTTGACCTGGTGACACAGAGATACACTGTGCACTCATTTGCAAGGATCTCTCTCTCAGAGTAAACTCCTGCATGGCTTTCAACATGATCTGCTCAAATTCTTCCCTCAAGGGTATCTGGTCAGGACCTGCAATGAAAACAAACAAACAGAAAAACAGTGTCTCATAAAAAAATGTTATTGAACCAGGAATAATTACATGTCTGTCTTGCTCTGACAAGTTCCTTGCCACTCAGTGGATATCTACCCACATGGCTTATTTTTGGTTTTTTTTTTTCATTTCAGAAGCCTTTCTCTTCCACTCTTCCACCACCACTTTTTTTTTTTCTCCTCCAAACAATAAGGAGGAGAAAAACCACCTCACCCCTAGCTTCAGCAACTGGTGGGACAAACAAGGAAGTGGTAAAATATGTGCCTTTTGCCTGGCAGAAAAGGATTAAGCACGCAGCCATATGTTTTTGCAGCAGAAAACCAAAATGCTTATCCTTGTAGCCTAATCACAGCCATGCAGCCTGACAAAGCCTGCTAAGTGTTCTTCGCTTTGCTTTTTCTCATCATGCATACTAATCAACTAAGCATGGATGCAAATAAACCTGTTTAACCTCTTCCTTAGAAAAATTAAATTATTTAGCAAATCTACAAGCATCTAACATAAAGAAGAATATGCAACTTTAGATCTATGTCCCCCAGACTCTGTCAACTGCACTGTCAACTTGAACTGCAAAAGAGAAATATAAGCCATCCTATCTTGGCATCAGTCCTCCAACTGAACTTCAATTAACATTCTGTTCAGTTAGCTTTGTCTCATTGTCAAAGATATTCAGGAATAGTTAAAAACATTCATGAGCACAGAGTAAAAAGTAACCATAGTTTCTATTGCCAAGATCTCATATCAGTGCCAAAGGAGGCAGCTTCACACTTCAGCAGCTTGCTTTTCTATGACAAAACGCAGGGAGCTTAAATATCAGAGATATGTGAAATACTGGGTTTAGTTTTATGTTTTCTCTCAGGCCAGGAAACAGAAAGGTTGTGTGAGAAACAGGGTGTGGGTAAATAAGTCACAGCACAGAATCTGTAAAAACTGCCACCTGTTGTCATTTTTGCCTTTTTGAAAAGTAACATATGGAAAACGCCACTACCCAATTACCATAGGATAGTTAGACAACTATAAACTTGTAAGTGCAAGGCTGTTTCCATTTTTGATGCAAACTGAAAAATTCTAACGAGTTCATAGGCATAATTCTCTCTCTTACAATTCTCTTTTGGAAATTTATTTTCTTTATCCTTCTAAGAAAGCATCACACATTTTAGGTCCTTGAAGACCTCAAAACAACAACAACAACAAGAAAAATCCAAACCAAAAAAACAAACCCACAAAAACAAAAACTAGCCATATATCAGTAGAGAAGAATGTTCCTCTGCGGAAGTAAAGTTTACCTGAAACATATCAACCCCTGAAAACGATGCTACCCATTAACAGAAATAAAAGCAAACTTTTGCTGATTGAGGGAGGCTACTTAATAGACAGGCTCTAAACACAAGGGTCATCATCATGAATCCAAGAAGATGAAAATAATGGTATGAATGGAAAAGCAGATTCTCAGTATGAGAATACACAGAATTTCACTCGGATTACTTATAAGTATGGTAGTCTTTCTCCACAACTGTCCAGAAAAATAATGGAAATAATACCAGATGAGATGCAAGACAAGATTATAGATATTGATTTTGATTGGTGAACAGTTTCCTAAAAAACCCTATGTTGCTGGTAAAAGGGAATATATAGCAGCTTCTCTACAGAAATGAGCATGCAAATGATCATCTTGATCTCAAAAACAAAACTGCAAAATAAACAATATCATAAAATATCTGAGTTGGTGTCTGGTCACAAGTGGTGTTCCCCAGGACTCAGTGTTTGGGCCAGTCTGTTCAATATCTATATTGATGATATGGACAAGGGGCTTGAGTGAGGTTGGCTCAGTTGGTTAGAACATGGTGCTAATAATGCCAGGGTAGTAGGTTCAAACTCCATATGGTACATTCCCTTAAGAGTTGGACTCCATGATCCTTATGGGTCCCTTTCAACTCAGAATATTCAGTAATTCTGTATGAGAGCACCCTCAGGCAGTTTGCATGTGACAGAGGGCAGGAAGGCTCTGAGGAGGGATCTGGACAGGCTGGATTAATGGGCTGAGGACAATGGTTTGAGGTTCAACAAAACAAAGTGCCATGTCCTGCCCTTGGGTCACAACAACCCCAGCAGTGCAGCAGGCTTGGGAAGAGTGGCTGGAAAACTGCCAGGTGGAAAAGCACCTTGGTTGATGGCTGGCTGAATATGAGCCAGCATATGCCCAAGTGTCCAAGAAGGCCAGTGCCTGGCTTGCACCAGAAATAATGTGGCCAGCAGGACCAGGGCAGGATCATCCCCCTGTACTCAGCACTGGTGAGGCCACAACTCAAGTCCTGTGTCCACCTGAGAGTCCCTCACTACAGGACAGACATTGAAATGCTGGAGCATGTCCAGAGAAGAGCAGTAAAGCTGGTGAGCATAAGTTCTATGGGAAATGGGAGCTGGGGTTGTTTAGCCTGCAGAAAAGGAGGCCCAGGAGGACCTCATTACTCTCTACAATTACCTGAAAGGAGGCTGTAGCCAGGTGGAGATTGGTCTCTTCTCTCAGATAACAAGTGACAGACAGATGGAAATGGCCTCAAGTTGTGCCAGGGGAAATTTAGACTGGATATTAAGATAAATTTCTTCACTGAAAGGGTGGTTAGGCATTGCGATAGGTTGCCCAGGGAACTGGTGTATTCAGCATCCCTGAAGGCATTCAAAAGACACATGGATGTGGCAGCTGGGGACATGGTTTAGTGGTGAACCTGGCAGTGCTGGGTTAGTGACTGGTCTTGCTGATCTAAAAGGTTTTTTCAATCTAAAAGATTCAATGCTGCTATGATTCTATTCTATTATTCTATATAGTTTAAGTCAACATATTCAAATGTCATCCATTTCTGGATGACATTTCTGGGTAGACAAACTTCAGGGTGCATCCCACAGAGACTGTCTTCTAACCATCTAAGGCAGGAGAATCGCTGGAATAAGCTCTTGCTTTTAGTTTCTGACTATCCCTTCCACTCAAGGGAAGCCTTGCAAGAGCCTTGAGTCTGGATGTGCATTTGGATATCAAAATTACAAAAAACCTCTGGGTGTCACAGCATGCAACATATATAGTCAAAATGATTCCAATGTACCACAACAAGAGAGAAGGGAGAATGATTTCAGAATTCTGAACAGATGGTATAACAAAGGGTCCAGAATTTTTTTTTAGCTGGAACACAGACCACCTTAGCACTGCTCACAATCACAGGTTTAACTATATACAGTCTTCATAGAAGGTTTAAAGCATCAGAAGTGCCTTTTTTTTAAACTTTGATTTGTAAGTATCATCACAAGTTGCTCAGCTGATTTCTGAAAAAACAACAGCGTCATCCTACAATTAATGTTGCCATAATTTTACAAGAAAACTGATAGGAATTCTCAGCTATATCCTCTTTTTTTCCCTCAAAAAAGGAGCACTTCCATAGATAATATTCTTATCAGCTTGATCACAGTCATCTGCAAATGTATTTTATACAGGTAGTGAGATCTGAAAAAAAATTAGGCAAGATTCTGTCTTTCATGCTTTTGCCTGCTTTTTTATCTTTGCTGTTATCTGACTCTTTCATAATATACTCTGGAGAAAAGGAAAACATTTTAGTCCTACTTTCTCCATTAAAAAAAGAGGCTTACATGAATAAATTGTTAATTTATATGTGTATTTGTCTCTTCCTATCAAAAACTTTCGAATCTGGTTGCCCTCCAATCATCTCTGATCTGCTTTGATTTAACAACATGGGACAAAGGCTACAGATCAGTGCAGCTGTCATAATTCCAAAATTTTAAGTTTACAGCAATATTCAAACCAGCAACATGTTTTGATCCCCTCCTCTACAGAATGTTTTTTCTTTTCTCATTAGGCTCTTTCATCTTACAGTACTGGCACACATCTCCACATAAAGTTAAATAGGAAACTATCCAGCTTTGCACAGCTAAGAACAAAAGCCAAACTAAACACCTGCTAATAAGAAAACTGCTTTATGCTTAAGTCACAGTGCTCAATAAACACAGTTCTGCTGCAGAAGCTTATTCATTAAGCCTTCTCTAGTTTGCAGCAAGTCTGTACTTGCTGCATCCATCTAAAGTTAGATTTGCTCATGGAGCGTGATTCACTGACTCACAGGTTTCAATAAATAGTTTATTTTAATTTGGAAATGCTGTTGTCAGCTGGCTACAAATTTGCAAGCTGCCTCTACCAATCCAGACTTCTGTGAAGCAGCTGGTTTTACCACGCACATTCCACAAACTTTCCAATAAAAATGAAAACCTCAAATAACAAATTTAAGCCTACTGAAAGAAGGTAACAGAAAAACATCCTGTAAAAAATTAAGAAGCCCTTTGTCAGTTCTAACATGGCATCCAATGGACTAGTGAGGCAGAGAATGATAAACAAAGCTAACAGGTCACTTAAGAGAGTATTACGACACAGAAAATGGTTTCCTTCTTGTCTCTTACAGAACTGCAGCAAAGCATTAGCACTCATGGGTGAAACCTGCACGGAGCATGTCTGTTCCCCAGATTGTAAGGTTATCAGCAGTTGTGCTGCTTTTGGAACACCTACATATTTCATACTAATATTCATACATAATATTTATGTATTACAGATGCACTATGCTCTTCACAAAAGTAACTTTCACACTCTTCTATGATAAGTGGCATCTTTTCAAATACAAAAGTTAGGGTGAGACTGCCATGAAAGTTTCCCAACACTATCCTGCATTTTTAACTTCTAAAATCTTGCTGTTACCACTGTTCTTTTTATTCTAAGGTAGGGAAAATGACTGGACCTGCAATAAGAGAAAAAAAAAAAGTGGCGCACTGATTTGCTCTCAAACTTGCAGAAAGTCCATTTCAAAAACATTTACAAGAATAAGATATTCACTGAATCACTTGCCTTAGCCTGAATAACAAATGTGGTTTTCATGTAAACAGTGCTGTCACCAAAACAATGACAACCATCACACATCTGCCAGCATTTGTCACAAAACTGAATAAAACAGACCGAGTTTCCTTAGAAAGGGCTGTGATAACTGATGGTTTGATACCCTAAGCAAATGAGTTATCTGCATTGCAAATCCATTTCACAAAGGTGACCTGGTCAATCCCCATATGGAGAGCAGAAGCAGTGTCAGCCTTTAAATTCACTTTACTTCTTCCGTTTCAGGAACAAAGTGGCAAAGTCACACACACTAGATGGAGCCACTTGCCTCTTCCAGCCACAAAAGCAGCCAGAAAACTGGCCCTAAAAGGGACATAAAGAAGGTATGAAGAAAAAAGGACAGTCTCAAATAAAACCAAGTGCTTATGACAAATTGCTTACCTAGTTGGACAAGATACTGAATAGTTAACAGTATCATATTCTCCACACTTAGCAGCTGACTGCTGGACAAACCCAAGAGATCCAAATCCTTGTTTTCCAGCTGTGGAATCTTGTAACAGTTCACCAGCAAGGGACTTACAACAATATCACCAACATTTCCATAGAAATAAGGTAAAGTGCCATAGCCTATGATAAAAGAAACAAAACCCCCCAGAAATTCACAAAATTTGCCATTACATGAAATCTTGCACAATGATATATTTCCAAATTTCTTAAAGCTGTTTGACAAAATACATTGCATCAATGACTGTTCTTGGCATTATAATAGCTTAAAAAATAAATTATAGGCCAGGGATCCTCTGCTGTGTTTTACAACAAGTGATCACATACATTTGCAAGAACTAACATTTACTGCATGATATCCACCAGGATAATAACTACTGTTATCCAAATACAGATGAGAAGATTATCTGTTTGCATCTTACCCTGACCTTTAAATACAGATTCTACATAATATAGTGTACAAAGAATAAAAATCAATGAAAGCAAAAGTACATTGATCTTAACATTATAAAAGCAGCATAAGTCACATTAGAATTGATTACCACAGCACTGTGGTATTGCTGATTGATTTCACTTTTTTGCCACCTTCCCATCCTGTTTTCATGAACAGGTAAAATAAACATCGACAACTAAACATGGTATGTTGTAAGGTAAAGCTCATGAGCACAGGCTAACCTCTCTTTTCTTTCAGAATGTTTTTCATTTCAAAAGAAGCATTTCCACAGAGATTTTGCCAAATCCATCCTTTTGGGTACATCTGGTTCTGTACTATTAATAGGACACTGTTTCTCAGGGCCACTAACATTTAGCCTAACTGAGGACTTAATGGCAGCTCTCCAAGAGCCCAAGGGCTGCATTCAATTTGCACTTAAGCTGATGGCTCTAGGCACTCTCATCTTTAATAAGGAAGTGTTTCTCTGAAAACCATTAGAGCACCATGCTAGAGCTGTATAATCGGCTTCCAGAAAACAACGCTAAGCAAAACAAACCAGAAGCGTAACCCTATCCTTGACAGATTTACTGGTGTAGATGGCCCTGTTAATTCTCCAGGAACTGAGTGTATTAAAATTATCTGTCCAAGTGAGGACTTGGAGAACTTCTCCATTCCTTCAGGAATGGTAAGTTATTCCATGGACTGTATTGATAGGCATGTTCTGTTGACACTGAAGCTATTTTATATGACCATCTATATTATATTGGACCTAAAAGAAATTTAGAGTGAAAAAAGAATGACTCATCAAAATTTTGGCAGCACTAACTGACCCATTTGTTTTTATATATTATGCCCAAATAGCTCAGGTTGAAAGGCATATTCACATTAAAAGTCGCACTCTTAGAGCAATGTCTTTCGAAGGGTTAACAAAGGACTTTATACAGCTAAAGGATTTTAAAAGCCTGAAGCCTGATCTGTTATCTCAATTGCTTACAAGAACTGTGGACTATAAATGACAAAAAGTTAGTATGATTTACTTCTGTTTAGTTCAGTGCAAATCAATTTTCTGGTTCTCACGTAGAATTCTGGGGCTTCATGATCTGAACTATAAATGCTGCAGGAAATATTAGCTTAGTTTATCTGTTCTTTATACCGGAAAGCTATTTTCATTACTTGGAAATATTTCTTTTCTTGGGTTTTATAAAAATCTTATTTATATAAAACTTAGATTTGGCCAGTGGTTCTGCATAAAATTTGACCTAGTGATGACCTGTTTGCAAATCAGGTTCTCCAGAAATCTCCTGACTCTCAGTTTTAAATATTGAGCAACTAAGGGAAACTATCTGTGACAAACCAACTTTGTATTGTACTGAATGCCAGAACCAAAAGAAATAAAACCCCCTTTCTCCTGGGGAGTGTGTATTTGTACAAAATGCAGCATTTGATTCCCCACTGTAAGACTTACCTATCAGAATCACTGGTCTGACTCCCGAGTTATTTAGCAGGTTTTCAGGAACTATTACAGTCTCCCCTGCTGGGATGGGTTGAGGCTGTAAAATTCCAGTTAACATGGATTGAGGAACTGGGACTGACAAAAGAGGCTCTATAAAATAAAGAAAAGAGAGACTTCCATTACTAAAAGGCTCATACTGTGATTTGGCCTTATGAACAAATAAGAAAAAAAATTACTGCAAATCACTAACTGTAATAAAATTCAAAAGGTCTCTGCATTTCCTGCTATGGTTTTAAGTAATTTAAATGAAGAGCCTGTATCCTCCTGTAGCTCCACCCCTAAAATAAAACTTTTTCTGACCACTGTATTGTTGGTGAGAATGAGAGAGCAAAACTCAGGTTTGAATATGCATCTTTAAACAAAGCCAAGTACTAAGCCAAAAGGCCACCCCCCAATACTGCCTCTCAATACAAGGGAAGAAACTGCTTCAACTTCTGACCTAGAACATATGTAGATAAGAAAAATAAAAGCAGGCCAAAATCTCAAAGCTGCCCTTAGATAGTTGCTACAAGGATAAAAATCAGGCTTTACTCATGAAAGAGCAGCAGCAGCTTTCATAAGTAAAGGAAATCAAGAGCAGGAATTTTGCAATCTGTAGTCAGGTTTCAGAGTAAGGCCTGCTTCACAAGTTTCTTAAGCTTCATTTGGTGGTTTGCAACCACTTTTTCAAACCATGCCATCAACAGAAAAACATCAAAGGCATGATGACTGAATGCACACATTTTAGCAGGGGAAACTGTTTATCCAACAGAAAAAAGTACTACTAAAGGCTCATGGAAAATGAAGTACACAACAGAGGTAGCAGATTAGCAGAGACAAACTCAACAAAAAGGGCAGGTCGCCTTATATCATGTCTCTTCAGCAGGTTTCTGAAGATAGAAACCAACAAAAGTTGGAACTTGAGGTGTACAGGTGTAAACAGGCATGCACTACCATGTAACCCTTACTCCTGTGATGAATATCTCTGAAAATAATTGCAAAATATCTTAAATCCAAGTCTTCAAGAGCAGAGTTAAAAATGCATTGTGCATGTTGATGAATGGCTTTTTCATTCCTTGGATGCTTTTTCTCTCACTCTATAGAGAGAATAAGTGACTCTTTATTACCCTTTAGAAAATATGCTCAATCTCACAACTGAAAAGTACTCAAATAGTGAATAGTTTTATTAGCAGTTATGAATAAAGAGGTATCTACATGGCTATCGATGAGTACTTGTAATTAATTCTATTTCATGTCATGATATTAAACCCCTACAGCTTTTCCATGCACAACCAACATCTGGTCTCACTTTTTGCTTTTAAATGAAGATGACCTAGCGGATATCAGTGTCCTTTGTTAGGCCAAAATTATATAAAGCTGTTTTTCCTGTGCCGAAATGGAGCGTACAGTTTCTGTAGCATCCCACACCAGACTGAGACACAATAGTCAAGGTGAAGGCTAAAGAGAATCCTTGAAATATATTCATATATCCTTACACCTGCACAATTTTAAAACAACTGAGTTATAGTTAGGGGACTATGGATTTCTTTTAGCTTCATATTTTTAATAATATTATTTTCCTCTTCCTTTCCTCTCTCTCCCCCAACAGTTTTACTTCCCATGTCGCATCTTGGATTACAACAACCGGGACCAAGCAATCATATGTGCTTTTTTGGGAGCACCTGAAAAACTCTCCATGGTGTGCTTAAATACTTTGACAAGATCAGTTATGTTTGCTGTGCAAGACAGGAGAGGTGCAGCACAGGGCTGCTGGGCTGGCTGAGTTCACGTTTTAACAAATGAAATCTCGGTGTCATTCAAGTTTTACCTGTTCTTGTCGAAGGCCGGATTGTAGGAACAGGTACTGCTAAACCAGGAGGTGGGACTGGGGACCCAGGAGACCATCCTCGGTGACGTTTCTTTGGTGGTCCAGAACTGGACATAGATGCTGGAAGGAAAGCAAAATGTAATTCTAAACCCTGTCCTCCCAAGTGACCAAATTCCAGCCCACATTATGTTTCACACTGGTGTTAAGCTGGTATAACATCGCAGAGTACCAGAGTTTCATATCTAGATTTACATAAAATCAGACTATGATGTGAAAAATATTGTTACCCATGTTAAAAAGTCCAGCATTATCATTAATGGTCATGTCAAAAAGCAAATGGATCTGTAAAGACTGAATGGTAGGAACAGCTACAATCGAAAGAAGAACAAAATCACAAATTTCAAGCTCAACATTCAATGCAGCTTAGAATAAAAAAACAGAGAGGTTTTCTTTACCTTGGTCTCCAGCTGCACAGCCAGGACTTGGAGATGTCGAGTGAGGCATTGGCCGAGACACTGTAGAACTCAATGCGTTATTTCTTCCTCCATTAGTGTTTCCATTAGCAACATCCGTGGCACGCAGTGAAAGAGGAGCTGAGTATAATAAAATACAGAGTGTGTGGCTTGAGACAATCTTGAAAACAAACAAATAAAATAATACAGCCCCACACAGATGCAAAAGAACAGGGCAAGTTGTGTGACTGAAGAAAAACATGCTCCAGGGAAAGCATGAAATGTATTCGGCAGAGAAACATTCAGATTGCAAAATCCAAGCCTTGAAAAGGGGTGTCCAGATTTCAAGGTGGGGAAGGATAGGTGGAAGAAAAAATCCAAAGAAAGCTCCACCAAAATACAGTAAAAAATTACACACACACAATATTATTGGGAAGTTTGTGACATATTTTTTTACACAGTGAATTTTTTTTAAATATACGTCACGAATTCAGTTTGTAAAGATTTCTAAGCCACTTGTGTGTATCTACAGAATTTTTCCCCAGTCATCCATATGCTATGCACAGTAATTCCCTACAGGGCTCTCATCTAAAGCCTTAGCAAAGGACACTGGGCAGGGGAAGACAGGGCAGTTTGCTGCAAAGTGTACATGGCCTGAACATCACGGAGGCAAACCATGCTTAATTTTGCTACCTTTGCCTAAGGTGATCCTCCAGTCCCAGCAAGCCTGACACTCTAGCAGGACCCGCTATAACCAGGCCACAAAATTATACTACAACAATGGATGATCACCAGAAGTTACCATCACTCATCTGAGCTCATTCTCATCCTTTTTCAGAACACAGTTTTTGCAGAAGAAAAAAGAATGGCATAAACTGCCAATATGGAGGCCAGTAGAAACTACAGTTCTTGCTGGTATTGGCCAGCTCCACAAGGATTTAGCTCCCAAGAACATATTCCAGAAGCAACACTAGGAGATATTGCAGCAGCTTGCTGATGGCAGCTGCAAGTGTTAGAGATGTGGGTATGTGGCTTAAAACAATGCAACTTCCCAGCTGCAGACATCCAAATAAATTCTGGCACAAGATTCTCCAGTTGCCAGTTACAAAACATGAATAACTTCACTTGCCCATTGTAAGCTCCCCATTTGTACTCTGAGTCAACAATTTTGTATGGACCAAAATGGTAGACATGGGTCAGTTACAGAAGTGGTTGAAAAGCTGGGAAGAAATTTCAGTGCAAAATAAAATCACACAAGTATGGAGTGGGAAAGGTATTTTACACAAACAATTGTTAATGATGTATTAGATACGATATAAATGACATTATGTACCATAACAGTATATATTGTATTAAATAGAAGATGTAATATAAAGTGTAATGCTCATGTGCATATATAAACCAAATAAATGGATATATTTTCTTATTCAAGCATACTGTCCTGCAATAAGTGTGATGATTTTTTTTTTAAAGACTAACCAGCTAAAGTAAAAAACAATCAGATTATCCCAAGAGACTGTCAGCGAGGGATTTAGATGTCACAGTTGAGGGTTATAATTTATCAAACACACAATACAGAAATAAGCAATTAAAACAGCAGAGATAATAAAACTCCTTAAAATGAGACTAAATTCCACTAAATATATGTTGAGGAACTATAATTGTTAGAAATGCAGAACTACACACAGCTCTCAATTACTAAGGCAGGAATCAGAATGGTACCAAGAGATGACATTTATGGTCTTTTATGTATTCTAGGAAGTGCAGAGAGAGATATCATTGCACTCCTACCAGGATGTTAAATCTGAAAGCCAAAGTGTGGCTCAAGCTTAGTGACAGTACTAACTGCAAAAATTTCTGTGCCGAAGAGTACAAGAATATAAGAGTTCTGGAGAATGCTAGTGAATGTCTTCCTTTCCCTTTTCCACCAAAAAAATTCACTGTCTTTTCTTGGCTGTTAAGCTGATGATTCCCTTGGCTCTCAGGTGTTTTGGAAAGTAAAGCCATACCTGCAGCAAATGCCTTTCCTACGAGCTGTACTGACAGAGCCAGAGGTTTCACAACGTTCTTGTTCCGGGATGGGTCTTGTGTTCCACTTAAGTTAACAGCAGCAGAAGATGATTTTGCTGGACTGAACACTGAAGAATCTGAGAATAGAAGTTGTTTAACTAATGATTAAAATTTATATATATATACATTTATCAAAACTCATCTCTGCATAAATTGCAAAAAAATTTTTTACACTCCTAAGAAATTACCATGTGTCTTTCAGGTGTTTTAACAATCATTTAACTGGGCATTTCTATAGAATCTTATAATCTACTGAACCCATGATTGATCTCTTCCATTATATTTTGCACACACGCACTCAGAAAATATTTTAACTGTAGAAAGGGTTATCTCATTACTCCTCAAAATAGCCGCACGGGATAGGCAAGCAAATGCAGTTATCTCATGGTTCACATGAGGAAGCTAAGACAAAGAGCTTATAGAACTTGCAGCCAGCAAGCATAGGGAATAAGCACTGGAATTAGTTGCCTAAAGAGGTTGTGGAATCTCCATCACCTGAGATTTTCAACAACAAGCTACTGAATCTCTGTCAGACACAGCTAAGCTTGACTAAGGGCAGAAAAACCCAAATCCAAAACCATAGCCTCCTTACAGTAGCCTCATTACTGTCCATAAAACTATAAAAAGTGTATGGTCATTTATAAATCTGGGTAAAAAAATTAAGAACATTTGAGCCCAAACTCTTTGCATGAATTAACAAAATTCTTAAAGCACTTTACCAAGGCTAAAACTGATAAATCTTATTTTATATAAAGATAAACTGAAGAACAAACAAATTTTAGTATTTGCCCAGTATAAAACTGATTCCAAACCTCTCAGCATGTAAGTCCCTTTAACATCAGGCATTTCATAGCTGCAATTTACTTTAAGAAAAAACTGAAGCATTCGGATGCTGATACACTGGCAAATCCAAATTCTTATAACTAGAGTGAAAGAATATTAGCTCAGCATCAGTCCAGAAAGTAGTTTGCAATAAGTAGGCAAAGGAGGCTAAGTTCACCTACAGATGTCCTAGTAAAACAGCCAGCTAAAGAAAACAGAAAACAAAGACCAACTTGATCTGCCAAACACATTCACCCTCAGGCCACACACCATTTTGTGAAGGAGGGTGGGAGGAAGCTCTGCTTTGCTAGACAGAGTAACTGACATGAAGAACAAACACAGAAGCCTCTGCTGCAGCTGGGCCACCAGAAAATCTTGTCCACGTTCACAGGAAATACGCTGAATGGCTAACAAAACAGCCCACCAGGTCAGGGCCCTTGGAGGGAGACGCTGGTCTGTCATTAAATATGATGTAGCAAATATGTAGTGTTAAAGTTTCTTCAAAGTAAACTGCCCTGAAGGTTTGGGGATTTTTTTTTTTTTCCCATCTCTGGTTGTAATACTTTTTCTTGAAATTTTATCTGTGACTGTGGAACTGGCTGGTATATATTTAAACACCAGTCCGTTAACTAAGCAGGACTTATAGTTTTAAAAATACCAGTTATGAAAATTCTTCATCTTTCTCTTGTAGAGTCTTGTTTCTAGTTGCTTAACACATGAACTGAATTTTCCCCTCTCAAGTGTCTGCCCAAAACCGTATTTCTGAGACTGTATGCCCATAACTACCTACATGTATCTTATAGAACTCAGAAACTGAACTGCTCACCAGAAATATTTACATAACTTTTAAAGAAAAAAGGGTATGAGTTGATGATGAACTGAAAACAATTTCAGAAAACAACCTGCTAATAAGTAGTCCTGTTTTAAAACAACTGAGAAGCAAACTCCAGTAGAAAGAGCTATGCAGAATTTAGAAGAGAAAAAGCCAGAAAAGCCCTCCATCATAGGTGACATGTCAGAATTTATGCCACTGAATAAAAGGTGCTCTCCTCCCATTTCCCAGTCACAGGGGATTCATGTGTATGTATGTGGCATTATCTTCACTAGAAGATAACAGTAGAAGGAGATGAAAAGGTTTTGACAAGCATGACCTAGGAGTACAAACAGTGACACACAGGAACACCAAGCACACTGAAAATGGCAGGGACTGATAAGGAGAAAGCTGTATATAAAAGGTGTATCTATTAACTTGGCAGATACAATAGAAGACAAAGCTGTGTAAATATTGGAATTCTTGTTGTTCCAAATAAACAGGTTCTCATGCATCTGCACAGTTCTCATGCCTGGATCTGGAAGCCAGGGGATCATGCAATGAAATGCAGATGTGTTTAAACCACACTGCCATTTAATTTTATCCAAAGTCTAAAGCATTTAGCTTCCTCAAGAGAGACAGGGGTAACCACCTGAGGGAAGTGCCTCTGAAAATACTAATCAGTGATTATAATTTCATATGAATACCCATGTTCAGCTTTTGTTTGTTACTCCTTTTAACAAACTTTCTTGGTGTAAAAAATATTTTAACCATCTTGCTTTATATCTGCATTTCATCCTTCTTTAGGAAATATATGGTTTTGAACATTCATATCAATTAATAAAAACAATTAACAGGCCATTTTCTCTTGTTTTTAGCTTTTCAAGGAATAGCAAGAATAGACACAAAAACATACAACAGCATAGATGAAGCTGAAATGAAGCAATGAGGAAGAAAGCTCAAACAAAAGCACTTTGTCTATTTGCAAATAAATAAACAGATACATGATATTAAGATGCTGCTTCTTTGTCAGTCAATGTCTATTTGATTTTTATATTTTCTCCTTATTTAAGGATATCATTAATAGCTTTCTAGAATAGTTGTGAGAGACCTGTTAGGTCATATAACACAAACCCACTGTATGCATATGGGGAAATTGCAATTCTAAGTACACCTTTGCATGCAACAAAATTTAAATAAATAAGGAAATAAGCAAGTAAATAAAATCTGGCTCCCTCTTCCTAAAAGGAGATTATTTTCCTTTTCCAGACAAATAGCCTAGTTTATATACAAAGTAAACACCTCCCTACAAATGTGTAATTGAAGTTTTTTGAGATGCACAAAAAAAATTAATGAAAGAAAGACAGGGAGGCACAGAATCAAAAGATCGTTTAATGCTTTTACATCAACTGTTGTTTTGAGACTAATCTAACCTTCAGCCTCACCTGGGTCCTAATCTTTGCCAAAGCAAATTTTGAAAGGCCTCCTCTCCAGTGTAATCTATACATGGCTCAAGGTAAATACCCAGTTGTTTACAGCATCCCTGACCCACCAGTGTCTGAGGTAACTTACCACCCCCAATGGTTATCTTTACAGCACTTTCAGCTCCTACCTGTCTGAGTGAACCCTGATTTGTATCCATTAGCTGATCCACCCTCTGGGGTCGTGGACGGTGACACCGAAGGATTTGGTTTAGCAGAGAGGCTAGCAGCAGATGATTGCCTGCTTCTACATTCTGCAAACGAAGCAGCTACAGTACATATTAACAAGGCCTGCCTTCCAGCAGCAAAGTTCAGCAACATGGTGGCGAAAGGTGACAAAATGTTAAGAGCATACATAGAGCACGTACAACAAACAGCGGCAAATGGCAGCATTCAATGAAAATACAGATTTGCAGTTTAGCCAACTTTGTCTTCTAATTAAGAAAACCTCCCTGGGGGCCACTCAGGGGGCCAGGCAAATACAGACCAGATGCTGCAAAACAGCAAGAGCCCTCAGATCACAGCTTCCAAGAGATCTGAAGAGGACATTGAGATTTGAATCTGGACATGTCCCAGAAAACACTCAGCGACTTCTGTGGCACAACCTGTGTACAAACTGTCATAGATTGTCCTTTAAAACGAGAAGTTGTGCTGAAACCCAGATTTTTAATATGCCTCCACAAACCTTCAGGGAGATCTCAGCGCTGTAAATGTCTGTCTGGATGAAAACTGAGTCAAGGGAGGAGAAAGTCACCTTGAAAATCAAATATTAATCCATTTTTAAAACTGAGATCTAATCAGGATTTGTTTTAAGAGAAGGGCTTAAGTGTTTAAAAGCACTCTTCTTCTAATTAGATCTCTAATATAAATGAAGAGTGAAAGGTTACCAGCTGGATGGCAGCAATATGGGGATAGAACCTATCAAAGTAATGCCCATGAAGTTGACTTTTGATTGATTTTCTAAACTTTCATGGGGGCTCAGAACACTTGCAATTAGCATATAACCAAAAGTGAAACTGGTATCTGCTTCTTCCACATGTGCATTATTCCTGACTGCATTTACCGGGACACACACCAACTCCAACTGCATGAGCATAAGGAAGGGGTTTCAGAAAAAAGATGCCAAAAGTAAAATAAGGCTTCCTTTATCTGTATATGGAATTTCACCACCAAATTAAATATTTGTGTCATTTTTGTGAAAAACGCTGTTGAAAAGCCACATGCACTCTGAAGCAGTAGTTAATTATCCTTGTAACGGAGAAAAGCAGCTGAAGCCAGGATTTTTTTTAACCACTAACTGAAACAAACTATAATCACTCATACAGCTTGGTGATAACCATCTCTTTCTGGTGTCATGCTGCTGTTCACATGAGGATGTGACTCTTCAGATGTCTGTCAGTCCTCCTGCAGAGCTTCCCCTCTCCTCACATCAACTTTTTGGAACAACAGGGACCAGATAGAACTCTGTCTTCACTGAGTGAGACCTTAGATGAAAAGGTCAGGTAGTCTGCACATAAATCCACTTGGTAGACAGTGAGTAGGTAAACCACTCTTTCCTTGAGTCTTTGCATGGTTCTATCTCCAAAAACCTGCATTCTCCAATACGAGAACTCATGGCTACCTTGCCTTGGGGTCATAAATGTACCCTCTTGTAGCACATAATATTGCACAGGCTGTCTGGTAGAGGGTTCGACCAAGTGTAAAACACTGCAAATGGTAGGAGCATCCAAGTCTTTTCTTTCCCTGAGATCAATGATCTGAAGTTTCTTAATCTTATGGCATGCTAGCTATCCTCAGGCATGAGACAGATTGGATTGCACCTGCAAAGATGAATATCAGTGGAAAACCAATGCTGCAGCCCTGGCTGTGAGTCTCATTGCTTCAGGCACATAAGAGAATTCATCAGACTGAGTAACCTCTTTTCTTCTACCAAGATGACTGCACAGTCTAAGATGGGCAGATCTAGGGCTGCCACCAAAAGTATGGGGAGATGAAAGAAGAG
Source organism: Acrocephalus scirpaceus scirpaceus (assembly GCA_910950805.1). NCBI lineage: Eukaryota > Metazoa > Chordata > Aves > Passeriformes > Sylviidae > Acrocephalus > Acrocephalus scirpaceus. The sequence continues at coordinate 78,650,306 of OU383773.1, read as the reverse complement.
TGTTTACAATCACATGGTTGTTATTAAGACTAAACATCTTTGGCAAAATCCAAACTTCAGTGAAATCAGTGAGAATTTTCCATTCAAGCAGTTGCTTTTGAATGCATACATTTTCAACAGCAACTTGCAATTTTTCATTCAACATCACCCCTAACAGCATAAAACACCCCTAATTGAATGGGCACCTTTATTACCTTTCCAGCAAATAAGGGGTCCCTTTGACAGTACACCTTGGGAGCTTCTTACTAGGTAGTACTTTAAGTGCTTCTGCTTCTTTGGCTGAGTGGTTAATTTCAGGTTGATATGATTGGAAAACTCTGTGAAGTACCGAAATCCTCTTTCTCCACAGCCTATACAGTTCCCAGAAAATCCTAGAAGAACAAAGCAGAAGACGCACAAACAGATTAAATGTCTTGTCCTATCTGCTAGGAATAAGGCCATCTAAACCTACCTGCACATCCAGTTCCAAGGGACTGGAGGCCTCCAGCCAGCTTCTGTAGACACAGCACATGTGTGTCAGTCTTAGCTCTTCTGAAACTCCTTCATCTCCTTAGGGAAAACTGACTTATGCCAAAATCCTAGCACCAATTTTACACTCTACAGAGTGCAGAGAAGAATAACTACTTGGCACAGGGAGAACTATGTTGCCACACTAGGAAATTTCCATGAGGGAAAAAAAAAAATGAAGCCATTTTTTCTATACTAAAAACCCATGAGTTCCAAACTGCAGACATCTCTCTCAAAACAGTGGCTAATCCATTAGAGCAATTTCATATGACTGAAATTAACATCAAATAAATTTTTCCTGAGGCTTATATAAAGTATTTTCCAAGTAAGCTGAACCTTACATTTTATTAAAGTCTTGAAAGCAATGACTTGATGTCAAGATTTGCATGGCCAAAGTTAGGAGTGCTTCAGAATAGTTTTAAAAACCTACAGCTTCTCTCTTAAGAAAGTAACAAATTTAGGGACAAAGGCTGTTTTTCTCCAATGTTTCCAACAAGGTTTCACAGAAAGGGGTGAAATTTTGAGCTGAGGTCTGGAGGATACGATCCAGACTAATAATTACAAGCAGTCTTGATTTCCAGTGCCATTCACAGCTGTGTTAATAGGAATCTGTCATAATGATGGCACCAGTCTCACATTTCATAGAACAAACCACAGGGCATGTTCTGAAATGGGTCTGCCTTAAAATCTTGGTTGTTTGAATCAGCCCTCTAATATCTAATGCTGAGCAATTAAGCTCCCTTGTCTTACTTGTCATGCCACTTATCTCTGAATTGTTTTCAACCTTTAATAAAAACAGATTTTCTATGGAGTATCAATAATTATTTATAAAAATGCTTGCAGATTAATACCAAGTGGAAATGCTTTATTTTTGTTTTGGAGGTTTTTTCCCATTTACTAATCAGTCTAAGATCTGTAAGAGAATAAATTTTTCATTCTTGCTACTATCATCATTTTCCACAATGATAAACACCCTGGAGGATGCTGGTTCCTACACTCACCTGTCAACCAAATTAATAGGTTTATGACAAAGATATTTAGTGTTTGACAAAATGCCTTATCCATAAAACTCTTAATAATTAGGCCATTGTCTTTAGCCTTACTATGCCTCATTATCAGCTTGGACGAGGATGCCAAGATGCAAATTTCTTCATCCTGTTCTTCCTGGGACTGAATCATTCTTTCTTTACTTCCTTGCAGCTCACATGATCTATTGGTGCATCTCCACAGTTTTCAGAAAGAGTAACCATGGCCTCATAGAGCTACTGAGTCAGTTTTTTGCTCCTAGGTGCCAGTTACAGAAGCCTTGAGGCACTTCAATACATCAGCGATGCCAGAGATGTGAGTCACCAGGCTCATTATCAAATGAGACTAGAGATGATGGATGGATACAAAGCTGGGATGGGGGTGAGGCTTACCAACAAAGAAAAGCAGTACCACATTTAATCAGGTTTAAACACCATCTGCCTCTATCAGATAGTTCTTACTGGTCAGCTCCAGACACATCCCCTGCTTAGCAGGGGAGAAGCTCCTCTGAATCCCGAAGTGTACACCAGAGTACCCCATTATCCCACATCCCCAGTCACACCCAGTGAGGGCACATTATACCACAACCTCTATCTAACTCAGGCCAGGGACATTTCTGCCCTAGGACCAAAGGTTTACAATGTGTAGTAGCATATCAAATGGATTTAATCGAGAGGTAACATTAAAGCACAAAACAAAGCTGTTTCCAATAGTTACACAACATATTGCTGGTCTGGACCAGAATTTGAGCAATGCAGTTAAATGAGGGTATTTATCCTTTCTTGTAATTTCTTTCCTGCTGAAAGGTCTTTCTGAATATATCCTAGGCAGAGCAATGACTGTAGGGAGAAATGAGCGAGTAAATTCAAACCAGGGTAAAGGAGCCAAAATACATTAAATTATTTATACTAGCTTGTTAAAAGATGTACCAGTAAGTAGCCTAGGCAGGAAATCTAGGTGCACATAGGCCTTTCTTCAATTACCAAGAGGCATTATATTATTAAAATTTTAAACTTCATAAATGTAACAGATCTTTACATAATTGGGAAAGGCAGGTGGGGTGTCCCTATGAATTGGGTTTTGGGAAGCAAATTGGTCCCAGAACTTCTACTGAGAACAATGATCCTGGTGAAGCCAAGGGCAGAAATCATCCCTTAATCAAAAAAAAAAAATTATATAGTTCATTTCCAATACTTGCATGAGCATATTTCTTCTTAAATGAAAATGCTGTAAGCCCCAGCAGAGATAAAGAGTATATGGATAATTCACATTTAGAATGCCAGGGCTGCAATTGACTTCTGCCCACACAGAAATCTAGGAGCTTCAATTGTGATTAATTGTAGAATCAGGGACTTATTTTAAAATGGGCTTTGAAGACAGGTTCATCTACAGATTTGATTTAATGAAATCAGTCCTCTCCTCAACATATTTCTAATAGAAGGTTATTGGCTGAAATGATGTTAGATAATTTTCAACTGGCTTTTTTTCCTCTGAATTATTATGCCACAAAGGAAAAAAGATCTCTTACCTAAAAGTGCATTTTTTCCATGATCATCTGGCAAAAACCGCTTGTCAACAGCGCAGACTAGAATGTGCTCGGGAAGGTTGGGAGATTTGGCTCCTACTAACAGGAAGCCTGCTGGGATATCAATTTGCTCCATGCACAGAGATACTAACCGTAAATCCTTGCCTGCTTGACAAAAACCTACAAAACAAAACAAATGATAACTCTTCAAAAGAATTAATTTTATTTTCTTTGTTTTATCAGTTACAAAAGCAAATGGGCTTCACAACTTGATGCTGTAAGTGCAGTTTTAATATACGCTTTTTAAGGGAAATAAAGGAAATTGAGATAGCATCTCATCAGAACCACTAGCTGAGGATTTCAGAGGCAACAGATAACATTATTTTAAATATGCTGATCATCTACAGGCAGAAAAGAGATTTAGGTGTCCAAACATTAGACACCAAATGGCTCCAAAAACCAATTTTTCAAAAACAATCAAAATAAGAGGATAAGCTTGTGATTTAGTAACAGAAAACAGCTCTTAAAACATGCCAAAGATTTTTTTTTCTTTGCCAAACTTTAGTTTACAGTTTTTCAAGAGAAACAATTGTCTTTGTTGCTTGCAGAAGGCTAGCATTGATACATAAACACCATTAAGTAATACAAAAGAATGATAAAAATTGATGACTGAAGTTTAGTAGTGGCTACTAAAAATTATTTTATTGCATTAAAATAATTAAATATAGAGTTTTTAAATTGTCTATACATTTTAGAAATTTCAGCAAATAAATAATTCACTAGTTTTACACATGTGAATCATGTTTTCTCTAAGTCTCCAGTTGAGTCTCTTGAAGTCTCAGTGGACTGAATAACTTTCAAGTCCCCAGTTAAGTTTTTTCCCCACTCAAATACACAGATGCACACAAAATAAAGACATAACATTGCTTCTTGGGCTTCTAACCAGTGTAGAGCTAAAGCAGCAGAAGTAGGCAAAAATGGGGACCTGAGAGAGTTTCTGCTGTTCTATGCCCTGCAGTGAGCAGGTAGCAGGCTGGGTCACACAAAAAGCATAGCAAGGCAACCCAGAGCAGTGTCCAGGCTAAATAAACAATTAATAAAGAAAAACATAATCACAAGAATAAAGGTTACTGTAAATTTGAAATTATTGCAATAGATATTATGACTTCAACTATCAATACCTATTACTTACACTTGATTTAAAATATTATTCATGTAGTCCTTAATCACAGAAATTTTAGGGAAGAAAAAAAAATCCTGCCTGGAGAAAGGCATTGTTTAAGCATCTGGTAATGCAATGTGATCACAGCTTAACCAAAAACCAACTCAGCCATTATTGATACGTATGTCTGTGCTCTTAGCTCCTGCCAAAACCTATAGCAACTTCAGCAAAAATTATGGAAGTTAATGGGTTTTGGTTTTTTCTCAGAATTGTAGCAGGCACAGAGCATGTGCAAAGTGGAATGCACAGAATTAGGTTGCATTAAGTTCCTCACAAGCAGCAGCTTGCTGAAAACAGGGTCCAATGCAGGTTCGGTCTTGTGCCTACACTCACAATCTGCTGAACTAGCTCCTGGCTGAATGGTTTCTTCAGTTCTCCAATCAGCTCAGTTTCAGCAGTAACTTATAGAAAGCTAGCACACACCTTTTTCCAGGCAATGAATTGAAGTGCCTAAAGTTTTCATGTATGAATCAGTGGATTATATAAATAATTTACCAATATAAACTTACATATGTTTTAGGAGAGAAGTATTAAGTCTGCATACTTAAAGCACAATTAATTATTTTCTGATTAGGTGCCGTTTGATTTTAATCAGGTAAATTCTTCCTAAGGCATGTTCTCTAAAAACATATTGGTCCTAGTCAAGTAGAAAGCCAGGTACTAGAGTAAGTATTATCTAGACTTTTTGGCGTAATTTAGAAAGAATCAGTCACAGATAAGCCCAGAGGAAAAGTCCCTTACATTCAAAATAAAATTTGCTTATTCCAATGTTTATGCCACTTGGATATTATATCCAGAATTTTCAAAACTGACCTTAAATATTTAGGCATTCAGTGAAATCTGAGTAGTTGACATGCTTAGAAAATATCACTTTACATCTAGATTTAAAATAGAAAAATTATCCACTGCTGACAATGTGGGCAAACAGGAAATCTGTAGATAAGGATTATGAAACAGCAAGTGCAGTAAGATTTCAACACAGATTTAAACCTGTGCTTTTACACAATTAGCTTTTAGCCCATTCTCTACCTAAAAATGTTCCAGAAATGCCCAGAAGCACAAATGGTGACCAACAGGAAGCTTTCAAAGGAATTGCTAGCAATAGCAATACTAGCACAAGCAAGGTTGTCACTGTTGTGTGTGTCAATACAGACTTGCTTTCTGAAGGAGCTCACAACAGTGAGAAGGGTGAATATCAGATGAGAAGCTTTGAGCTCCTTGGAGTGCTTGAGGGTTTTGATGTCCCAGTGAAGTCAAGCAGTACTCCACAACATCCCAGGTGAAGGAGAACACTCAGCTTCATCCGGGCTATGAGCAAAACAACTTCAGCTACGCTTTGAGCAGCTGTATGACACCATTCTGCATCAGTCTCCAAGGGAGAAGCTACAGGAAAACCCTAAGAAATATCTTCACAGTTGTGAAGTTTACAAGCACAATTCAGTAACAGCCTGCTATCATGGGAATAGCTGCCTCTTACGTGAGAGGTTGTAGATCTTAATATACTTAATATTTCCCACTATTTAGGATATGTAGGACTGGACTGTAGAAATGCTGCATCCTACTTAATCTGCAAATAATACCTGCAATTTACCCCCAGTATCAGCTCTTACTTATCCAGTGCTCCCAGGTCCCTTGCACGCTTCCCCCTTCTCCCTCCTTTCACAATCTCCTTTGGCATCCTCTTCTGCTTTGGCTGGCGACATCTCTGCATCAGAGAGGTATGCATGTGCAAACTGGCTGACCAGCACATGCCTCTGTGATGTTCAGCCTATGAGAGAGCTATAATTACTCTGCTGCCCCAGGGGACTTAAGTTTGGGGACACTGATGTCATCCAACCAACTCCTGAACTTCACAAATCTTGGTGAAATTCACTGCATTTATAATCTCCACCCCTCTGCCAGTAATGGCAGAAAGCAGCTACCAGCTCAGAGCTCACAGGTGACTGCCAAAACCTCGTTTTCTGAGGTGGTGAGATAATACACAGGGCTGATACCAAATGGTTTCCTCTGGCTCCCCTTCTGCAGAGGGAAAGGGATCCCGATGGGTGGGCAGTGAGAGGCAGCACAGACAGACCCTCAGAGCCCCCACGAGCTTTTCTCTTGCTCATTGAATAGCTGTCACAGGAGAAGCAGGGAGAGCTACAGAGCTTGGCCAGGTACAGCTAGGACTTACTTCCATCAGAGATATGGAGAGGATGCAAATCTGCTTCTGTGCAGTAAAAGGTTTGAATTTTTCTTCAAAGACATGCAGATGGTATACTTCAAGAGCCCTTCATTATCCTTCTTTCCCTTGACTTTTAGGGCTGAAAAGCACTCTTTTAAGTTGCTGCTGCTTTTTGAAACTGAATGAGGAAATTCCACCCAAAACACAATGATTTGGAAGCAAGTAACTGACTGTAGGGAGATGAAGGGGGGATTAATCCTCTCTCTGTTACATTGTCTTTTTCTAACCAGCAAGCACCACAGAGACCCTAACCTTATTTTCTTTTCTGTTTTGCATTAGTTTTGCATTGGTAATTAATTATCTGTTAGAAATAATAATTTCCACATTAGGAAAGACAAGACATAATGTCTCAGTATTAGATGAACTTGTGCTGCCAGTGTCTAAGACTTAGAACATTTAAAATCCATTTACATTTCATAGCTATTCATTTATAATTGTGCTAGCACCTACATTTCTGTCAAACAGCAGTAAAACATTTCCTCTAAAGAAGAAAGAATGGCACTTTAATTTACTTATGTACCTTTTATGAAAATGTAGGTACAAAGAGAAGAAAATACAAGTCAGTAAACCAAATCAACTTCTCTTTGTGAAATCTTTTATAGACATCTAATTATAAAAAGCAAAACTCCAAAGCTGAACTGCTGAACTACTTAGAAAAACCAAACCAACATGTTCTCACAGGATCTCAGCTTTGTTTCAAATAAGGAACAGGCACTTATACTTCGATTAAAGATTTGCAACTACCAGAAGCAGTCACCAAAAACTAAAAATATTACAGCTTTTACTGACATCTTCATTTCTTTGAAAGAAAATTCACTAGTTTTTATTCTGAGAAGCACATCTGCATTCTCCAACATCACTTCATTAAAAGTAACCCAGTCCCATCTTCCTGGAAATGTATCCCCACAGCTGTCAACGACTACAAGTTCTAGAATCTTCTTTAAAATGAAATTTGTATCTATCTTCCTTTCCCCCACTGTAAGAAGTAGTTTCCATGTGGGGTACCAGCCCCTTGCCGCACTGTAATAAATGGGGTATTTGCATAAGGAATTAGCTTCCAGGAATTACATATGAATTAGGGGTCACTGTCACTCGCTATTGTAACCTCATAGTAACTGATCAGGTGTTAAGTACCTGCTTACCTAATTGCTTCTGAAACTACCTTGGCCCTTCTTTAAGCATCAGGTAAATTGAGGATTTGCTAACAAAAGAAAGGTGATACTATTGTGTTTCTCAGAGCTTGCATAAAATGCTATTCCACAAATTAGAAGCAGCCTCTTTTAAAGCTACAGCAAGCAAGCAGTTCAGAACAGCCTCTTGCTAATGCAAGAATTTTGTTGCCTATTTGAAGTATCCATATGAAAACAAATAAATTGTTTTTCTTGAAACCCTGTTTTCATGGAAGTTTTAGTTACAAAAATTTGTGTTGAGCAGGAAAAAAATAAAAAAGCCCCCCTCAAAGCCCCTGAAAATCAGTGAATTACTTTCATGACTAATAGCAAGGCTCGGTGGCAAATGCAGTTGCTCTTTCCAATGGGCTAAGGAGAAAGTTAAGAGATCTAGTGCTACAACCAGCTGAGAAAGAGTCTCCAACAAACTCATTTGTGAGGCACATATTTTTTTAGCTGACAACTAAAGGCATTAAGATTTATTTTCTGCACCCATGTGACTGACAAATGCACCTGAATAAAAGCACAAGTCACCACAGAAAATAATATGTTGGTTATGGCACATATCCTGAATTCAGGAAAAGCAAACAGCACAAATATCTTAAAGGGAAAAAGATTTCACCCCACCTAATCGAAAAGGTGGGAAACAGGTTTTACAGCAAGCAAAGCTATGAACTGCAAGTTCTAGTACCAGTATTTTGCTCTTGGATAAGCAATTGAATACACGCTTAATTTAAAGTATCCAAACACAGCGAGTTCAAATGGTCTATCAGTATTGTTTAACATCTTCATAATGTTATTTACCTTTGCCATTAAATAACTAAGATAAGGGATGCAAACAATGGCAGTGATCCTGTCTTACATCTCTGGAAGGCATACTCATGAGATGAAAGGCTATCAGATTAATATCTTGTTGAGATATGGTCTGCAGTGTGAACGTTTGGGAACCAGGGCATTTTAAACAATTATGTGAAACTGTCCTAACAGATCACCAGAAGTATTTGGAAAAAAATCTGCTTTCCTTTCCTTTTCCAGATACAAAAACACTGCTTTCCTAAATCAGTTCCTTGAGAACATCTGAAAGTAAGGCGGATTTTGTAAACTCAGAATGGTAAACTTAAAAATGAGTAATGAACAACTCTAAAATTCTGCAGATGTAACACACGAAACATTTTTCTAGAGTGCTTTGATTGTAAAAGTCTTAGACATAAAAATCAAAACACAAAACAGCCCTTAAAGGTCAATTTTTTCCAGGACATACTAAGAAGTTTAATATTACATACATATAATATGTGAAGTGAAAAAGGTACTGCTCCTGCTCTCCGCAGGAGATTTTGCAGACTTTGTTGATACTTGTCCTCAACTTTCCTAGGAATACATCATCTTATACTTTCTCTTTCCCTCCTCCTTCAGATTTAACAAGCCTTCAAAGAACAGAAAATCCCACTTCTGTGTGAATAACAAATTCTCCCAACAATATTCTCCATCTTTTCACAGAAGCCAGCCAGCCTTTCTGTTCTTTGTGCTACAGGGAATGGGCAGTGCACTGTTACAGAGGGTAAACATACTCGCATGTTTGGAAGTGGAAAAAATTTGGAAGTGGAAAATGCAAGGATGACAACATATGCCACTAATGCCCCCCAGAAATGTTAAAGAATTACCAGCAATTGGTCCTTACTTCTATCACTTCATATAACCAGATATTTCAGTAAGGTACAAAACCTTTTGTAATTTTAGAAATTACAGCTTTTGATGAACTGTGCACAAGGAATTCCATGATTCAGGGGGATATTGAATAAAATGCCAAGAAGAGTATTTGGAACTGGTGGGAACAGTTCTTGTTTTCAAGTGTATGAAGTCAGCAGGGAAAACTTTTAACAAGCACTTAACTATTACTTTAATGAGTAGATCTTCCTTTTTTGAGGAAGTTAAACCTTCAGAACAGAATAATTTTGGGATAAGATGAACCAATCCCATCAATTTTTCTTTGGCCAAGTAGGTACATGCATAATGACCTGGTTCTTTCTTTAACACATTTAAACCCAAACAAACATAGTATGGTCAACAATTTTGCCCATCTTGAGCAACAACAAATCAGGACAGCTGAGGGTAAGGAAGCAATGGCCAGCAGGTACACAGGGAAAACGACACAGAAAGGCTTCTACTACCAACCTTCTTATCTCCTCAGCAGCAGAAAGTACACTAAGTGTCCTCCCCATTTTCTTTCTCCAAACTCTTCCTTCTGCCCATGGAAGCAACTAAATCCATCTTTGTCAATGTTTCCAAGAATCATTTAGGGATAGACTGACAACCAGCCGTACTGATGCCAACTCGGGTAATCTCTTTGAGGACAGTGAATCAATGAAAACCACAGACAAAAAAGGGCTTTCAGAAAGTAATGGAGTGCCACAGTCAGTCCTAGATACCGCTTTCAAATGATACATCAAACTTTATGTCCTCAAACAAGCCCTTCTAATCTGTATTTCATCAGATCTAAGGCTTTGACTATATTTTCAGACTTTCTAGCTCAAGAACTTGTAACTGTAGAGAGTGCACGCTATCATTAGAATCAGTTGTGAAGACTGTACATTAAAAAAAAGGATACCAACCATCAGTAGTGCAAGACCCTTCCGGGGCAGGTTTTTGTGAGTATGGGATTGGTGGACTACTTGAATCTGACATGTCTTCATCCTCTTCTTCATCTTCCATTTCATTAACAGTTTGGTTGGTAGTAGAAAAGTCCAGGTTTCCATTTTGTGGATAGCGATGTACTAACTCTTTATCCAACTCTTCTACCTTTGGCTTCACATCTGAAGAATAAAAATAGAAAAAGTAATAAAATATAGTAAAAATAATAAAATATAGTAAAAATAAAAATAACTTAGACAGTTGAACTCTTCAACAGTATCTGCTTTTAATACAATATGTATCTCCTTTTAAAATAACCAGCATGCCATTCTTTCCCCTTAATGATGCCCAAGACTCAGATTTTGTCACACAATGAACTACTGTGCAGTTTTTGCCTTTTTTTTTTTTTTTTTTAATAAATACACCCCACCCTTTTCACACATAGAAAAACAACTGAAACGTGCCATACTTTCATGGTTACCTTCCGGCAAGAAAGGAGGCTGGTCAGGATCCAGGTACAGCTGTGAGAAGATTGGCCGTGGGACAACGCTGCTACATCTCAGAGAAGCTTCTATGGAGTTATGAAGAGCTTCTTCAAAACGGGCGGATTTTAGTTGTCCTGCATATGAATTCCCCATGATCTAAAAACACAAAGGAAACAGCTGAAAAGGGGATGGGAATGTCCATGCACAGAGAATTTACAAATTAAGACAGAGGTCTTACTATCATCCATGACAGTGATATAAAGTTAGCAAGAAAATACGCTGTGGAAACAACATCTCTAACTAGCACTACACGCTCATGTTTCTCTCTCTATCTGGCAGACTGCATCCTTCTGTTCCACTAAGCTTTGAGCACATTTCCAGCACACTGCTGTGTCTTCTGCATGGCCTCTCAACAGCCTCAAGAACCTGCCTGGTGTAAAAAAATTAATGGAGGGTAGATGAAATCATTATTACTTGGGGTTTTTTAGGATATTCAGGGTAGAATACAGAAGGCCACATAATAAAAAAAAGTTTAAAAAAAAAAGTTTGGTTTCATCAGGTTTTATCAAAGAGTATGTTTACACAATTTTTCATTTATCAGTATGCCATATTTGGAGAAAAACTTTACACAAAGACATCCAATAACTTGAAGTATTATTCTTGCTCATATTAACTGAAATTACATGGAAGGTCAGCTTCTCTGTCTTTTCAGAATCTCTTCATCTCCTGTCTTCAATGTAATACTGGGATTTACATGTATTCTGACCTATCAAAGGATCTAATTATACTCTTATAACAAAAGATTTACATAAAAAAGAAAGAAAAAAAAATTTCTAAACCACATTCAGCAAATGCAGTGAAATGTGTTTATCTGAAATTATGCTTTACACTCATAGAGTGATAACAAATATTTGCTTTAACAATTAATATTTCTGTTTATATCAATGAGGAATTTAGGAACTTAATTAAATATTCAAGCACAAACAGACCTGTAGATCATTTCTTCTCCTTGGATAGCATCACACAGCCCATAGACTGTTCTATTGGTGCACCCAGCACTAGGATACAGACTCTCAGATTTAGAAACAGGGTGGTCAAGGAAGGTTTTAAAATGAGCTCAGGGAGACTCACTGAAATACGAAATTTTCCACTTTGCTAGATCATTATACCAAATTACATTTGTTTCAGAGAAACAACAAGCTAACATTTTCCAATATTCAGAATACAAGACTGAACTTTCAGAGAAATCTATTTCAACAGAGAAAAGTTCTCCCCAGTTAAATCAACAGACACAAAAGTATAAAACCTTATAACATTATCTTTGTACTTCCTATCACTAGATGTCACCTAGCCCTACAAACGGGAAGAGACTTTGGCCAAGAAGATAAGTTGGCATTTTGAAAACCTACAGTTCCACTCCTGCTTTATCACCAGGCTGCTGAAGGTCCTCAGGGCCACCTGTAAAAGGGCAGTAATCATGACAGCCACTTCCAGCAGCCTTTGAGGTCTGCTGGTGTAGACAAATATCTAAGAGCTAATTATTACTACACTACTGGATACATAGGTGCAAAGCAAATCAAATTATTCACCTCTGACCTGGGAGAGAGAGTCAGTTCCCTGTTCAGAGACTTCATGCAGCTTTGGGAAAATAGTTCCCCATCTCTGATTTAGACTGGCTTTTAATAAATTTTGTGACAACTACACTTCTCTACTCCAACCAGACACGATACCAGATAAAAAACTATTTCTTAACCTGACACATTCTGCTATTTCAGCAGTGAAATACCTAAGATTAGTAGATTCTCTTTTCCCTTCTATTAGATTTCATTAAATTTGGAAATGGTAGGGACTGTGTACACACAACTACAATGTGTGTTAGGGAAAAAACTACACTGAAGCAGTAAGACAAAGCCTGTTACGTGCCTTTGAAAAAAAGAATTGATGGAAATCAGCTAAGTGACTGAAGTACTAATTTTACTGAAATCAGTGATGATAGTTCCATAAATATAAGTGAAATTATGACAGGCTATTATTAAATTTCATGCAATAAAATTTATTTTCTCTGCTATTTATGTCAGTTACGATGTGCTTAAGGTAGAGATTTCAGGAATGTATTAAAATTAAAAGACTTTAGTTAAAACACCATAATGAAAATGAATCAACCTTCATGAATCAGAAAATTTGCAATTCCCACAGCAGAACATCTGCATGAAGTCTGTTCATTCTCCATGTTTCCTACAGCCTACCTGTTGTATAAAGTCTATGAAAACTATTTTAATTCTGATGGGAAGCTATTAATAAAGCATAGCATGCACACAGCAAAAAATGCTGGCAATATGATTTGCTTCCCTGGCATCTATACAAGGAGACTTGCCTGTGGTTGGAGATTACCACAGATTTACCTGAGAAAGCTGGTTCATGTCACCAGAGGGTATTTCTAGCTTGCCAAGAGAAAACAAGATTGTTGGTTGAAATGTCAAGTACAGAAAAGCTCAGGAAGCACAGCTTGTGTGAGTTCTGGTCCTTGCAGCATGGAAGCAGAGCAGGAGGAAGGCAGGTCAGGGATTTGCTTGTGCAAGATGGGGCAGGCAGAGGTATCAGGGGGCAGAGTGGCCGCGGATCCTGCTGGGCTGCAGCTCAGGAAGCTGGGACCCCTGGAGAACAGCATGGGGCAGCTCATTTCCTAACACTGCCTGAGGCCATTAGGGCAGCTGGGCCTCATTTGGAGTTCAACAGAGCTGGGGAGGGGAGAGCAGGTAGGAGAGAGGAGGTGGCAAGACCCTCCAACAGTGAGCTACTGTCTGGTTCAGGTTGTGCCATCTTGCTCAGGCCTCCCCAAAATCTAGGAGCACCAATTCAAGGGATTAAATCCTTAGTGTTTCTGCACTTGAAATTCTACCCCTAAATGCCTGGTGCTATTAGGAAATGGTTAATTTTCCTCCTCACAATGTAAATGGGAGGCAGCCTCCAGCGAGGACACCTCAGCAGCAGCAGAGACAGAACATGCTTTAAATGGGCTGAGGGGGCTTGAGGAGACAACAGAGCCTGGAAGAAAAATAAATTGATGGAATTTAAAGAGTGGCAGAAAAAACAAACAACCCACAACAAAAAAACCCCCACCAAAACCAAAGAACATTTCTCTTATTAAGACATGTCTGCCATATCTGCATTTAAATATGACCAAAGCCAATGATTTAACATAACTAAATTAATGATCACAGTTTAAAAAGTTACCTAAATAATATGTCTATCCGACATTCGTATATGAGGTCATTTGGCAAAAATAAATCAACCCCTCTTGCTTTCTATAGTGAAATTAGGACAAGGTTTTCTTACAATTCTGCCCATCTGCTGCATCAGTGAGCTCGGGAGGATGTGGGCAAGACATTCCATTGTTGAGTTCATCTGAGCTGATCTGACGCAGCGACTGAGAGAAAACAGAGCTGGACTTGACTCAGGAGCTCCTCCCTGATCTCACAAACCTGTTTTTATGCTGCCAACTCTGGCACATCAGGGCTCACCCTCATGTCCATTGTTCCATAACCAGCAACATGGGACCTAACTCTGTTGGAGCCTATCTGTGTCCACCAGGAGGTTTCCCGTGGGCAGGAGGTTTGATGAGACAGTAAATAATTATTTCCATGTCTACATGCACACTAATTGTAGCTAGCTCACCACAGAGCTGGTTAAATTCCCAGCAATGACCAATCTGCACATCTCTAATTCAGTATTCCAGCCCTCACCTTTCCCTTTACCTGCATCACTGGATGGATACCAGTGTAATTCTTAAGGTGCCTATTTCTCTTGGCAACCTTTTGAGGTCTGTTTTGGATTGAACTCTACAGAATGTTAGCATGTGCAAAATGTACGTGTATTTAGCTGCTAAAGTTTTTCCTTTCCCGCCACCCTACTACGGAAAGAGGTTCAATTTGGCAACTTCTTTGGCAACTCTGCCCTTCTAAGGCTTCCCCTCTACCCCAACAACTTTCCCACTGTACACAGATGAATGTTACTTAATTTCCTTAAAACTTCCTATGGGGATTAGAAGACATTATCAGAATTGAATAACTTCAAAAATAAATCTGAAAGAAAACTTGAAATAATAGGAGAATTTCCTAAAATTTAGATCACCCCCACCTCCAGGCTCTAACTCTCTCAGTGTTCTTCTCTGAAAAGATTCAGATACTAAAGCACCACCCAACACATCTCCATTGCTGCTGTGCTTCTTCAAAGCAAATTTCCTAAACCCACTTCAAGTCCTCTTTGCAGTGTCCCATCACTGAACTTGAGGATTAACTGTGAGATTTGCTGGAGTGAGAACTGCCTTACAACAGAGCTGGAAGGCAGCCCTCATATTCCAATCTGTCTCCTTACAAAAACACATGGAACAAGGCAATTCTGAAATTCCTCTAACCTGACCACAGGTAAAGGAGGATTATTGCTATAGCTTTTAATAAAACAATTAATATGAGCATATGTTGTGGAAAGCAAAATTACAATTACCATGAGCTTCTATCAAAGCAGACAGAAATGGAAATAACAAAAGCAAAATTTCAAAGAGAATTGATTTTAACACTGCATCACTTAACTGTGTGGTGAAGGATTCAGGGAAATTCTAATCACTCTTTCAAACTTCAGAAGCTGAATTTACAAAAAGGCCTTGTCAATTCAAGCAAATAATCTTGTTGCATGTGGTCACCCACATTTCAAAAGATCTGTGCAGAAATATGACATGGGATGTTTGAGAAAACCCAGAGCCCACGTCCAGCAGTGTGTAAGTACAGTAAACACTACCCACTCTTAGATAGGAAAAAAAGATGACTATGCACCTTTAGATTAAAAAAAAAAAAAAAAAAAAAAAAAAAGTCACCTCTGAAAAGTGGATCATTACTCAATAACTCTTGGGAGCCAGAACTGCACATTGAGTTGAAGGCTCTGCTCGTAAAAATATAATCAGATCATTCAGTACACCAGATACCACATATTTGGCCTCCAGGTGGGTCATGACCCCAGAGACTTTAAAGGAGAGGAACCGAACGGGAGGATGAGGGAGGGGGTGAGTGTTGTTATGGCTTAAAGCAATTTCACAATTACCTGATAGCGAATGATGAATCTGATGCAAACACCCTCCATTAAGTCAGCTCTATCAAGTCCTTACTTTGTGTTTAACCTAATAATGTAATTGTGTTCTCCAAAACACATAATCTGGTTTCTGATCTGGCCTACCCCACAGAAGTTTCTCTTCAAAGGAAAAGAAAGCAAGTTCCTCCACAAAGGCATCGCCAGGCCCAGCACAGCTTCTGTATCTCAAAGGGTTATCTCAGGCAAAGAGAGACCAGGCATTTATTTGTGCTGCAGAATAATGAACTGGTTGTTTCAGGTACAGCTAGTGTTTCTGATTGTTTACATCATTCTTAGTCATGTTCTGGGAGTATTATTTTTTCCCATTAGAGCATCACTAGGATGTACCCTGAACATGCATGCACAGAAAGAATGTTAGGTAATAATAACAATGGCAAATACATACACTCATTAAAAGTGCAGACTTTGAAGTCAAAAGTCTGTGTACAGCATCAGCTGTAGCATTCAGTGGAGAAGACTTATATGTGACTCAAATCAAGATTGTAAGGTAGAGTAGAAGCCTTACTTCATAAACACTGTAAGATCCCTTTTTCTCCCCCTCACAGAATTTTCAAGGTCTTGAGATTCTCACCCTGTTTTGCCTTCATTAGGGATATTCAAACTCAGCTGTAAAAGAGCTTACAATTATATGTAGCAAGTGACAGATAAAGAACTCATTAACAATGCCTTCCAAGAAAAATGAATTATTACTTTGGATTTACCCTATTTACACTGAAGTTTCCTCTCATCTTTATTTTTCATTTAATTTTTAAGAAAATATTCTTTGCATCTGATACCACTTAGAGTCTCATCTTTCAGTCTAATATTGCCACTATTGTGTAAGAGTAATGGGAAGGATCAAGAACACATATTTTTTTCCTGACGAGGTTCTCTTATTGCTCAATTAATGGTATCTGTACTTGGAGTATTGCATCAGATTATCTGGCATTTGGACAATTCCTTGGACAGAGACAGAAATATGCATATACTGCAGAGCCACATGCAGGATGGTGGAAGAGGGCAGCTGTTTCCCCACAACATCAAACAGAAAATCACAAGTGGTCCTAATAATATGGAGGCTGCTATGCCCTTACTGCTCCATGCCTTCCACCTCAAGACTATTCCTACAGTCCTCAGGAACAGCTCACAAAACAATAAACACACTAAAGGTAAAATTAACACCTGGATGCAGGATGGTGTTACTAAGTTGAACGTACATGCATGAAGCTATCAACTTCAAATCACCCCCAAGTGCTGCAAAAATTAAGTCTGAATTGCATCTTTAGAAATTCTGTGACCTGGGAGTTTTCAGCTTCACAGAATGAACCAGCAGTGATGCAACACTGAGGCTGGCAAAACCCACCAAGAAACAGCAACTGAAACATCATCTCATTTCTTTTACCTAACATTTGAAATGTTTCTTTAGTTCTTTTTAACAGTGTTATTCACAAAGCTGTGCACACGAAGAGCAGTTTACAACCACAATCAAACACAGAATACACTGAGAGGCACAACGGTACAGAAGTCACTGCAAGCTGAGCTCAAGTCAAGTTTTACAAAATGGCACTGGCTTTACTTTTTCTCCAGGTTATGGCTCCCATTCAGGGAAAAAAAATGCTGGATTCTAGAAAGATTAAACTCTTACAACATAGTGAGAGGAAAACTGGTGCAGTCAGTGCACCAACATATTCCTCTAGTGAGCACTGAGATGATTTAAGATCAAGCATGTTCCAATGGCTTCATTTGATGCCATTTCCCCAAAAACAGATGCAATGAGCAGATGAAGGAAAAAATATAAAAGCTTTCAGGTGTTAACTATGTGGAATTAGCCTACTCTGACTGCAAAGCTTTTGGAGTCCTTTCAAATGACGGTATGAAGTGATCAGATAAGTTACTGTGGAGGTTTTGCAGGGTTTCCTACACAAATTTGTAGAAGATGGAGCAAATCCTTTTATACTGCAGGGACCTTTCACAGTCCCTGTACAGAAAAAGGAACATGACTATGCACCCTTAACAGAAGGGATACACTTCTCTTTCAATAGAAGAACCTTCAGGTGGGAAAAAAAAGGTTATAAACCTACAAACACTGCTTTTGATTTTGAAGTTTAGGAATTGTTAAAAGACTTCATTATTTTAAAAGGAGTATATGCTCACAGTTGTGGCAGGTATGGCACAAATAAATCACCAAGGAGCACTTTTGAAAACCTCAGCCTGCTTCCTTAAGACATGCATGCTCATACATAATTTTCCCCACTTATGTTTTCTGTCCTAAATCAACAGGACTATTTAACCATGTTATTAATAGCAGTGCAATACAACCAAATCAGCAATGATGCTTAATCCTAGCGATAAGATCAAGGCATATTTTTGCTGTGTAATTTTGATTTTGCAATTAGTTGCAGACATGAATTGCAATTTATTCTTCTAACAACATGGTGTGTTTGCACAGTCAGGCAGTTATGTGTTCAAATCACCTCTGTGCCCAGATCTTTCTGGAAACTTTGCTAAGGTACATGGAAAATAAGGAGGTGACTAGTGACACATAACACAGCTTCACTAAGGACAAATCATGCCTGAAAATTTGGTAACCTTCTACAACAGGGTTAGAGTGGTGGGAAGGGATCCCATGTGGAAGGACCTCACAGGCTTGAGAGGTTGTCCCATGAAAACTTCATGAAGGTCCTGCACCTGGGTTGGGACAACCACAGGCATAAATACAGGCTGGATGGGGAACGGATTGAGAGCAGCCCTGAGGAGAAGGATTTGGGGATGTTGGCTGACAAGAAGAGCAACGTGACCCAGCCATGTGCACCTGCAGCCCAGATGGCCAACAGCATCCTGTGCTCCTCCAAAAGCAGCGTGGCCAGTGGGCCAAGGGAGGTGACTCTGCCCCTACTCTGCTCTGGTGAGACCCCACCTGGAGTGCTGCATCCAGCTCTGGGGTCTCCATCATACTAAGAATGATGTAAACCTCCTGGAGCAGCTCCAGAGGAGGGCTATGAATATGATTAGAGGGCTGGAGCACCTCTTCCGTGAGAAAACACTTTAAGAGTTGAAGCTGTTCAGCCTGGAGAAGAAAAAGCCCCAGGCAGACCTTCAGTGCCTAGGAGAAAGCTGGAGAGGGACTTTTGACAAGGGCAAGGAGTGATAGAACAAGGGGAAATGGCTTTAAACTGAAAGAAGATAGATTTACAGTAAGTATTAGGAAGAAATTCTTCACTGTGAGGATGGTGAGGCACTGGGGCTGGAAGTAGATGGTCTTGAAGGTCCCTTCCAATTCAACCCATTCTATGATTCCAAGAACTCATTTAGCTACCACTTGCAGTAACACAACAGATAAAATTAATATAGTATGTAAGCAATTAACATAATAAAAAAGCAAAATTTGTTCCTCAAATAATGTATTCAAAATCAGTAACTGTTCCCAAAGCCAATATATTTTAATTGAAACTTTGTTATTTTTATATACTTTTCGTATACATAAGTGTTCAGTCATTCATTAACAACAAACATTCTGTTAATACACAGATCTTATAGTAAGTTATTAGCTAACAACTATATTTAGTAATTATCAATTACAACAAGCTATTCAGAAGCATTAGAGATATATTTATGTAATTTACAAAAATCTACAAAGTAAAGTATCTTCTCAGATGCACCAGTTAATTTAAAGCTGTGTTTCTAATGAAGATTTAATGTTCATTTCAACAGAACACTGTCTAATATTCCACCATTAAAAAAAAATTCCATAATTGGGAAGCTCTTTCTAAATAAACAGAAGTCTGTGTTTGTCACGAATTTTAATGCTGGTAATTATCACTAATTGCTGACTTTTATGAATTACGGGATTTTTTTGGGTTTTTTTTCCCAGTTGCTTTTATCCTGAGAAATTGAAAGGCAAAGTCACCAATGTTTCAAAAGAGCCATGTAATTCCATAAGAAGAAGCAATCACAATGGCATCTCAGCTGGCATTGCTCATGAAAATGAAAGAGATGATCATTTATTAAGCACTTTAGCACTGAGCACCTGGAAGCTGAGCACTTCACCTACAATCCCAGGCATACTCTGAATGCCTTCTCAATTGATTTTGTGACCAACTCTTCAACACAACTGGCCTAACAAAGACCACCATATGAAGCTAATGATATTGAAGTAATTTCCAGGACTGAGTTTGCTCAGCTTGTTTGTGTTTCATTTTTTTCCTGCAAGTTCTCTCTACACCAGTTCTCCTGATCTGCTTTCAGAACTCAGTACTGTAAGTACATATTCACCTGCCTGGTGTTGCCTTCAATAGGACTATGAAGTAAGACTGTGCATTATGGTTTAGCATACATTTATATATTACGCATTTATGTATGTAAATTATTGTATATCCTTGGGCCACTGGGCTGAAAAATTTTAAGTTTCAAACACCACAGCTTATGCCAATTATTGTAGGCAGGAGGTACCATCTGTGTAGGAACTTAAACTTCACATTTTTAAAGACTGCTCACCAAGATGACACTACTTGATAGGAAAACAGCAAAAAAAAATCACTATTAAGATACAGAAAATAGAAGCTAAAATGTAATCCATTTTGACACATCTCAACATCAGATTGTACAGCATTAAAAAGAAAATCCTTAATAAAGATCATTTTAGATATGTATAGCTACAATAAAAGTGTTCTTCCCCATGTTCTTTTCTTTCTCTTTTTTTAGTAAGTTTTATCATGTGAAAGTGCTGCTAAATAAGACAGGCACAGATATTTTTATTGCCAAGCAATATAAACAAATCACTATTCATTTTGCAGAGACATTAATGGTTCTGAAAGTTCTCAGTTCTCAAAACACACACAAACTGACACTAGTAAAAATAAAACTTTCTGAATAATAGGCATAATGGTAATACAGATGACACTGGCTCTTAAAACTTTCCAAACAGAGATGACCCAATTCTTCACAAATACCCACTTAATACTTTTTTTTCCCACTGTATTCATCTTATCTGATGCATGTTCTGGTTTCTGACAGCTGCAACAGGCTAAAAATAAAGCACTGGAGTAAAACTTTGTTGACTTCAACCTTTCCTTTGCTGCAAGCAAACTTTTTTCCCCCCTGAAGTTGGCAGAGGTGGAGATGTACCATGGCACTTCTTCAAATATGCAACTTGAAAGTAATTTCAGGGTTACCAATTAAAAAAAAAAAAAAAAAAAAAAAAAAAAAAAAAAAAAAAAAAAAAAAAAAAAAGTTTATGCAGCCAGAGCATGCCTATGACTCTATACAAAGGATGACACCCTGCATCCAAGGGACTCACACATGGCATTTCCCCCTTCTCCTTCACTTCTAAAGCAAATAATTCTGCCAAAAGAACCATCAAGTATTGTTCCTCTCTCTCTTCAGATAGCTTATTAAAAGAATCCCTAACACAGATTTCAAGATTAAAAACTAAAATTTAATCAAGAAGAAATAAAGTCAGCCTTAAACAATTAAACTAGCCTTAACTAATGCACTTGGATAGAAGGTCAGGTAAGTTGTTGGTTCCCCACATCCTCTGAAAAAGGGCTGTTTTTCTCTCTAGAGCCCAGTTTGAAAACAGGCAAGTCTGAACAAGAGTTCTCCTTGGTTTTACAAGGCTTAGTCATCCCTAAAAAGGAACCAGCAAAGGTGGAAATGAGCCCCTCCTTCACAGAGGGTTGTGTCAAAATGTTTGTCAAGTTCCCTTGGAGCAAGTACCTGTGCAGCTCTCCAAAAGTATCATTTTCAAATAAGTCAAAATGATCATGCTCTTCTGGACTCAAAATATGTTTTAGAAAGGAACAAACAAGATTTTTCTTATCTGAAGCTCCCACATAGTCACTAGATAGAGAGGCATATCTAACATTTCTTCAGTCACTTTAAGCCCATGATGCAAAGACAAGCAAAGACCAGCACAGCAAAGCCAGCTGTTTCATGGCCATTTCTGTGCAAAACACAATGCTCTGAACAGACAAGAAAACCCTCTATGGGTCAAAAACGTAACAATCAGCTTAAATCCACAAGTAATGTCAACTTAATATCACTCAGATATTTTCTGCAACTTCCCTACTGGTGGGAAACTGTGTCCAAATTTCTCATAGATAATTTTAGTGGAAATGAACTTCCAAGTGCAGAGTGCTTTGTAGCGTTCTTCCTTTTCCTTTTCCACAACATGTGTTTGTCATGTGTCAAAGCTGACTCTACTTTCTCCTCACCCCAGAATACCACAAATTCTTCTGTAAAATAAACAAAGTTCTGTCCAGAATCTCCAAAATTACAGAGGCAACCCTGTTTGATATCAAAGATACACATCACTGTTGGTCCATCTGCAATATCCCAGATTTTAGTTAGGATGAAATTTGCAGGAAACAACACTTGAAACCCATACTCAGGGATACGGCTAAAAAAGAAGAGTTTTGACATTCAAGCTACCTTTTCTAGATACTTTGGAATCTCAAAAGTTAATTGTGGGATAAATGTCCACAAATGACATTTATATAATGCCACTTAGTTCTAGAAAAAACCCCACCTTTATCTCTACTCAAAATAGAAATCCAAATACTATTAACACTTAATTGGAGAAGGAAATAATTTTCAATTACTACTGCTTATATTGTTCTGTAATGCAATTCATCATCCACTATGATAAATTGGGGGGGAGGGGGGTGGCCATGTCTTACATGAAGAAAAAATTATAATAAAATATTAAATATTTCACTTATGGGAGGCATTAGATGTGCTTCTCTACTTTTCTCCTCAAAATCTTAATGATGTTTACAGGCCAGACTTAATTTATGTGCAACATAAACATGCTAGCACAGGCAATCTTGATTCTCAAAGCTGCTCTTATGGTTTAATGAATCAGCAACACAGAATATTTACAGGTTCTATGCATTCTTGATGGCTAGTACATAAAAATTCCAGTAAATCCTGACACTCAAGAAACTAGTGCTCAAAATATTTTTCTGTGACTATTGCCACAGTAGAATATAAATACTATGCATAAAATTCTCACTGTGGGCTAAAATCTGCTTAAAAAAATAAAAGAACCCCAAACATCTGATAAATAAACAGTTTCTAAACACAGAACAATTTTCTCCAGTAGATGGGGAAAAAAATATAACACATCTAAACCTATTTTATGTACTCTGAGTAGTTAAATTCTGAAGTTACAAACAAAAATAAGCATTACAGCTCAAATAAGCACTCTTCTAAGCAGTTTAATTATACAGGTATAGCACTTAATTCCACATAGATATATATGTAAAATGTGATTGTTGTCTGTAGGGATAAAGCTGAAAATAGTCTCAGGCCTCTCCTTGAATTCCTACAGCAAAAGCCAGACCAATCTCATTGATAAATAAATCACTTAATCCTTTCTTCATTTACCATCACTCTATTGCAAAAGCATGAAGCTGAAACCTAGAAAGTCAAAGCTAAGGCCTGACCTTCCATCTCTATCCTCTCTGGCTGCTCCCTTGTGTGCCCCTCAAACACATGCCATCATTTCCTGATGAGTTTAGAAGGGGTTATCAGGAGAATTTCAGGACATGTGTCAGTTTTGTGGCAACCTGAATGCTATACAAACATCTTCTGTGTTTAATAGGCGATTTGTATTTTAGTAGGTTTATCCATTCCCAACTTTATTTGTTTAAAGGTGCCTTAACCTTGACATAAATCAATGCTAAGCATCTGTATGGAGTACTTCTGAACAGTTTAAAAATTAAACTCTACAAAGAGCTGTATTTTGCAAGGAGGTTTCTTTCAAAAAATAAACCAAACCAACTTGTCAGCTTCTTTGTTCACTTCCCCCCCACCTTGAAAATTATGCAGTTTATTCTTTTTTGTTCTTTTTACAGGGTTCTTCTAAAGATCACGAGGAAACACCAGGCTGGTCACTTTAAAATCACCACGACCACTGGCTCCCAAGTAACTTTTTCTTCCTAATGCAACCACGAGTGTTTGTGTAAGACAGTAGGGCCAATGAGTCAGAGGCCCTGGGTCCTGCCTTGCTGCAACCCCCCCTTCCAAAGGAAAACAAAAAGCACTGAACCTTTTCTGCCACATGCCCAGTCCTTCCCCCACCACCTCTGTGGTGAAGACAGCCATTATTACATTTCCTTTCGGGTTATTTACAAGGTCTTGGCTCTGACATTGATTTCTTATCTGTTTCTATGACAAATGTTAAGTGTTAATAAGCTGCCCTTTTAAAGAAAGATAATGCTAAACAAATTGTAGGAATTAATTACCCCCAACTTATTCTTTATTTTTTTTTCTCGTGAGCATTGAAACAAGAACAGTAAAAATTACTCAAGACCAGAAAAAAACCCACACTTTTTTTCAGCCAATTAATAAGTGTTAGCAGATTAAAGGAGAAAAGGCAGTACCCTGAAAATCTAAAGCAAACTTGTCAGGTAATACAGAATAACCAGGCAGGCACAGCTCCCTTATGAACAGTTTTTTAAATTATAAGTGAAGAGTTACTTTCTACTTTGTCAGATATTTTGTTCCTGGTTTAAATTTTAGGATAAAGGCTGAAAGTTTCAGAAACCTTTTTACTTACAGAACCATTAAAATGATAAACATTTGGGATCCCAAAGTACACTTCTACTCTAACTGTCCTTTCAGACCTGCATTGACTGCACTATAATAGCTGCCAACATTTGGTAAGGATTAGCCTTTCATTTGGACAAAAGCAAGCATTCCTTAGCTAAATCAGCACTTTTTGCCATCAGACTCATAAAACCTTTTCACAACATAGATTTTCAAGAGAATCCTTTAGGGTTTTAGGATGCTGCTCCTTTTACTAAGTAACAAAATACACCCCAGGGTGTCTCATTGACCGCACTCAGCTGTCCTTTGACCTCTGCAATTGTTTAGCCTAACTTCAGGGCCACAGAAATCTGCCTCCCCCCCATCAAAAAGGCTAATGTTGCTTCCTCCTAGCACCTGGCAAGGAAAAATCCAAGAAGTTCCCCCCTCTTCCAGATTTATACCATGTTCCAGATGTTGGCAAGCAAAATGTTCCTGCAGGCAGGTTTAGGGAGCCCACAAGCGCCACTCAGAACCTGGGCTGTGGCCATGACCCTCTTGCTCTGCTCAGGGCTGCCCTTGCCCCCAGGGATACAACAGGTCATAAAGCAGGAATAGATCTTCGGCCTTCTGGGTACACTGGCTATTTAAATGCAACAAGAAACTATGTGAGCCCAATATTGTGTACCGAGGCAAGCCTCCCCCCTCTCAGAAGTCAGGAAAAAAAAGACGTGTGAGAATCTCAGTTGGAAGCACAAAGCTACCCCAATCATTACAAAGATTTGCATTCTTCTTCCCATTTGTTTTAAACCCTTTGAGAGGACAAATAAACAAACAAACATTCACCCTCCAAGTGCATAAAACATATATTTAGCTAGCTACTTAGGTATTTGCAGAGCCTCTAAGTAAAACAGCAGAAGATTGTTACAGCTTCAAAAGAATTATCATTAAATAATGAAGTTGACCTCATTGTGGGTATATAAGAAAAAAATGGAAGCACTAATCAGTCCTCTGTTGAAGGCCTTTTGATTATATGAACAGGATTTCATGATTTTCTTAAAGAACTTGGACATTTTACATGCCTGAAGCAAAAATAAAACCATTATTTACAGTCCAAGCTGCTCCTAAAATGCAGTCAATGGAAATGAAAGCAGAGATGCTGATCACAAACATAAAATGTATTGTCTATTAGGAAAGGCAAGTACGGTACCTTCTCAGATTCCTTTTAACCTATTTGAAATGCAGTCATGATTAAAGGATGCAGCTAAGAGTTTGTGAAGTCTTGCTGCAAAGTTGTTTAAAACTCCTGAACACCTGAAAAATAAAAAGGGAGAAAAAAAATCAGAACGACTCATGCCAGCATATAGTTTATAATAAGACAAAAAACCCTTCCTGTGGAAACCTGGTCTAGAGTGAAAAAAGGAGGGCCAATGACTTTTAAAAAAGCACATTTTTCTTTAAAGGAATTCCTCTTATTAGAAGAATACTTGGTTGAAAGTGCTTGGTTGTTTCTCTATATTCTACCAGAAGTACAAACTTAGAATTTGCACATTTTTGGCACTGAAGTCACTATATGACAGATTTATCATATTAGTGATTATTTAGGAATTTATCACATTAATATATTAAAATTAACTGTTGCAAAAACATTTTTTAAAATATATTATAATGCAGAAGTAATTCTTTTACTATTTATAAAGAAACAAACTAAATGGGTGAGCAGTTATCTACCCTGGAGATCAACGTTCAAAATGAAATCAGAATTAGTTGGTTGCTCTCCTATCTGGCTTTCCATAAAAATATTGAAGTGAAAACATTATTAATAGAAATTGCATTTTATAAAAGAAAATACACCTGAAATACCTCAAGGAATGGCAAAAATGGTGTAGCAAGCACAAAAATAACTCCTAAAATACCTTGGGCTGTACAGAACACCGATTAACATCAGGAAAAGCTTTAAATTAAGTTATCATTGAGTGGACTTTGACAAGACTTTCTTAGGGAGACAAACTGGTTTGGTTTCTCAACAGCAACAGACTATATTTTGCTAAAAGACTTAAAGGAATTTTCCCTGGTGCTCGCAGATGGGATTTTAAGGTTTAAAGCTGGCACTACAGGCACAGGCCCAGTGGCAAAACCGGAACGCAGCCCAGAATTCAAACTCCAGGTGTTCAAATTGAAGGCCTTAAAGCTTCCTCCCTCTCCTCTCGGTTTTAAAAACCAGCCTGTTTAAGAGAGCCGCAGTAACAGCCTCACCTCTGGCCGAGGAAAGGTTTTGGGCAGGGTTGCTGTGCTCTGAGGAGAGGCCCCAAACTCCTCTGTTTTGGGGGAGCGCCCCGGCCGGGCTGGCAGCGGGCCTGGCGCAGAGCGGCGCGGGGGGGGCACCCGCAGCTCCCGAGCGGACTGCGGCGCTCCGCACAAACCTCTGCGCCTGCAGAACGTCAGTAATCCAATTCCAACCGCTCCTGGCGCTGAAATTGCTATTTTTCAGACACGTGCTGAACATTTCACCTGCTAGTAATGACATTTTTGTATTTTCTTCTAATTACACTCAAAGCTAAGACCTTTGGCCCTAGGCCACAGACCTCTATTCAGGCTGCACACATTCTCTTAAAGGCCCTGAGCCTTTGTTGTCACTCTCGGTCTTTCATCTATTATTTACATCCATTGAGAGGAGAGATACTCCACCATTTGTGAAGCTTTAAAGCTTCTAATCATCTTAATTTCTTCGCCTTTCAACCAGTGCTTCCCCTTATGGACCAATGCCAAGAGTGTGACAAAATAATTTTTCAAGCCAAGATCCTCCTGGACCCTTCCCAAACCTTGACACACACTGGGCTGTAAGTGCCTTTTGTCCTTCGCTAGCTGCTTTTGCAAACACAGGCTTTTGCTCAGCTTGGGGGTGGGGGGCATGGATCTGCCTGTCAGTGCATTCGAGAGAGTTTTCTTGGGGTTTATGTGTTTTTGCACCACTTTCTCTCTGTTAAAAAGTCTAACTCAATTAGTCCAGCTAAATTAGAGATGCTGTAGGGAGTCTTTTAAAAATATTAAGTACCTTCTGAAATACCATCAACTGTGAGTTTTAGGTTTCCATTTTTTCCCAAAAGCGAAATTGCTGATTTGCTGCTTTGGTTTTTATACTATCATGTTCCCACTCAGAAATGACAGATTATCACACAATATTTAAGACACACAAATTCTGTTAATCCTCTTCCTGATTATTGGCAACATTAATTTGTCCTGACCATATAAACTAATGTGACCAAAAATAAAAAATCATCTTATGTTCAGGTCTCCTTCTTAATCTCCCTTATTTGCAAATGAAATAGGAAACAAATCAACAGCATTTTTGCCAAGATGCAGAAGATCTCTTCAGAATTCATCAGCCACCAATCTTCCTTACCAAGACCTGTGAGGTCTGCTAACATGATCCACATCTTGGCTCTTTCTTCCACTGTAGTCTGGCTTACTTTTGATTTTTAACAGTGCTTCCTTGTTGTCTGTCCCCTCTGAAGACCCCCAACCCCCATGTCTTTTCTTATTTTTACCATTTGCTTCAACTAGCAGTTCACTTGAGACTCATCCATCTTACAATGCCTAAAGTGACAGATGCTCTCAGGAATGACCATACTGTTGAATGAACAAAAGATAACATCACCTCTAGGAACTCGGGGAGAAATACAACTTCAACCCTGAGACACGGTTATCCTGGCAGACACAGCACCATAAACTTCTCTCAAGTGAAAAAACCCCCAACCAACAACTGTGGGGAAAAGGAATCTGACACAATTACAAGCCAAAGAGTATTCTTTCTATCCTAAGCTATAGTTAGTGGTGTTGATGACCTTTCTATTTTCTTTTTTTCTTTCCCCCTAATACCCCATTGAAGAATTTTGTAGAATTTACCTATGATAAAATCAAGAGGAGGAGAGAGAATGGAGAAAGTTCACACAAATACTGTTTTAGGACCCCTACAGACTTGAATGGAGGAAGAAGGCACTTTGGAACAGCTTCAACAGAAGGTCACACAAGTCCTTTGCCAAAACACAGACATTACCTTGTTAAAATCTACACATCCTACAGACCAGCTGTTGCTCAGTTAAATTCCACAGGAATTCAGAATCATGGTGCAAGCCTGTGCCCTTGACAAATGCATACTGTAACCAGAGTAAGATTACTTTAATGTCACAGCTGCTTGATAAATCTGTAATCTGTAAGTAACGGCCCCTCTGTGTTTTGACATTTGAGCATGCACCACTTAAAAAAAAAATTAAATTAGAATGATAGATTTTCCAGCCAACACCCACATATACAGCTACAGAATGATGCCTTTTCCTAAAGAAAAATCTGCCCTCTATGCCTGTAAGACTGAGCTAAAAACTGCTGATTTGAAATAAGCCCCAAATTCTCCATCCAGTCAGTGGAATGGGACTTGTTGGAGAGTCCTGGGTAGTAGAAAATATTACTTAGAAAAAGGAAAGGTCATATTAGCTTATCCCTGTGATGACATATCTGCAAAAGTGACACCACAAATGCTGAGAACCCCTTCTCTGCAGTGAGATACAAAGAATTTCACTGTCTCTCAGCAAAGCTTTCAACAGCATCTCATGTTCAGTTTTCAAACACTACATGAAATAACCATCATTACAGTACATGAGACTGAGAACACATGAGTTTTACGTATGTAAAGTTAAACTTGTAAAATAAAATACCAGGATAGGGGGCCTGATAACCAAACATCTCTTGTCCAGTGTAAAGTCAGGGAAAAAATCACAACATGAACTTCTTCAGATTTGTTGATTGATTGTATTTAGCCATATTTATTAATTTGTGATGGGTTATGATTTTAGGACCTTATTCTGATGTAGAATGTTTCTGCTGTGCTCTCATAGCAAACCACATCAAACCACTAGACTGTAAATACAGAAGTAATGTATAAATACACCGTTTTTAAATATAGGCCATTTCCCCACAGTATGCCATTCTGCAGTACCATTTGGGCCATCCAACACACAGAAATTAAACTAACAACCAGTTTGGTCCTTCCTAAAGAGGATCCCAACTCTGGGCCTCAGACCACCTTTAGAGTTCCTCTCCCATTCTGAGCCACCGAGTGAACTTACACCAAAATCTTTGATAAAATCCCATTCAGTTGGGAAAAACACAAACTGGAAAATCAACAGAAGACCATTACTGGTATATGATTGAAGAAGTTCTGTGCAAGTTCTCTGCTTTCCACCTCATATCCAGCAACTGGCAGGGTTCAAGGCATACTGCAACTACCAAGAAGAAAAGAAACGAGAAAACTGACTGCACTAACTCCACTATACCTTGAGTGTCACTATGCCCAGAACAACTTTCTGAAGCTCCTTCCAACCCAAATAAATCAAAGAAGCAAATAATGAAGTCTGCAGTTAACATCTTCACAGGAAAAAAGACTTGAAATATATATAATATAGATATATATTTATATATAATATATAATAATACATATAAATTATATCTATTATAGATATATATTATACATGTGATTTTTAATATTTTTAATATCATATAAATATATAATGCTTTCATCCAAAATACCTGAAGATCTTGGTATCAGATATGGATGAAAAAGTTGTAAACTATATCCTGCCTTGTAAAATCTGTACTCTGCAGTCAAAACTACTAGAGAGAGCCTTGAATAAAAACTCTGCTATTACAACCATTTTGCTGAAAAAGACAAGGTGTAAAATATATTACTGGAGCCAAACTCCATATGGAATAGGGCAGGCCAAGTATACTGACCCAAACAGCAGTGAACAGTATCAGAACTGTCAATATTAATGTGTTTGCTAACTCCAGACTGCTTTGAAAATTTCTCATTTAATGAAATTCACATTTTCCAATTGAAGCTGAACATTTTTACATGCATACATGTAAAATCAGTTCTTGTTCAACGCAATTTGAACACGGAATGACTGAAAAATTGATAGTAAACTTACAGGTAACTTCTGTCGTTACCATTAAGTTATTGACACTGAAACATGACCATGAAATGACAGCTTCATTTATGCAAGTTTTACCAGAGAAGGTTTCAAAAAGCCCTGATTAAATTAACTGCTTTTAAACACAATAGGATCAATATGTATGC
Organism: Acrocephalus scirpaceus scirpaceus; assembly: GCA_910950805.1. Classification (NCBI taxonomy): domain Eukaryota; kingdom Metazoa; phylum Chordata; class Aves; order Passeriformes; family Sylviidae; genus Acrocephalus; species Acrocephalus scirpaceus. The sequence goes on along the minus strand of OU383773.1, from coordinate 78,619,737 downwards.
AGAGAATGTACACCCCCACGGCAAGTTCTGCTTGCTTGATTGATCAAAAACAAAAAAATCCTGTGGCTTTCCAGATCTCAGCTGGTGCCAGAAATCCACACAGGAAAAAAAAAAAATCCATCTAAATGAAACTCTGAAAAGGTTTACCCTTCACCAGTCTATTTGCACTTCAAAAACTCCTTAAGTCCTTCAGCTAAACCCCAGGGTTGAACCATTTCAAAAATGAGAGGGGGATGGCCATGATTTATCTTCTTCTGTGCTCTGGACAGAGCTGTAAAATCTGCTTGCTGGTGTGCCTGTGTGCTACAGGCTTCTTTTAATGAACCTTGGATATTTATCCATTTGAGAAATAACTCTGCTCAATTCCTTACCGCCCTTTATTTCCTCCAATCAGACACAAGTACCATTTATAAAGCAAAATTTTTATTTTTGGGCACTGGCAAGCAAGCTGATGAAGCTGAATCAGCAAAATGGCCAAGCATCTGAAATTAGCATTTAAAAGGAAAATATAGCAGATCTTATTCATACCTGCAAGGACTGGCTGTTGCCTTAGTGAATTTGTGTTCAGGGAACACTTGTTTAACAATCTAATTTAAGCCTATCCCTTATATTTACTAGTATCAAACACATATTTAGCAATGAGCTCAAATAATTTTCTGTTTGTAGATAATGAATGTGTTAGGTCACCCAGGATGCATTTTCCAGGCTTCTGTACTTCAAGATACATTACCAATAGAAGGAAAATGGAGATTTCATGGGTCACAAACTTCTGCATCATGAGGACCTTCAGTGCTGCTGTCAGCCTCGTAAAACTCAATCAATATACTCTTGCTTTATTTGTTCACTATTAAAACCCCTGCACCCAAATTTCTACAGGTTTTTTTTTTCTGAAGCAAAAATACCAATTCAACAACTATAATGACACTCTTTGAACAAAATTTAATGCTGTGATATTCAGTTTGTATATTAAAAACTTAAACACTCACATATAATATAGACATAAATCCTACAGCACCGACACCATGGAAGAGCACAAAGGAAAGGCACTGAAACATGTTTGTGTACTTCAGCTTTTCTAAAGCTTTTTCTTCTACTCTGAAGACCCAACCCTACAAACAGCCCTTACCAGTCTAAATTCTTCAGACTTGGGTAAACAGATAGCCTTGCTCTCAAGGTAAACAACAATAAGAATAGATTCAATATTAACTATTTTTGCATGGAAAGGGCCCATTTATTTCCAAAGTCTTATTCAAATTTTGCTTTTATCAAAGATTTTTTTCTCTTCCATTCTAAAACAACAGAAATGGAGGAAAAATATTCTATGAAAATATAAAAAATTGCACATCCTGCAACTGTAGGCTGAGTCTTAATTAGACTAGAGTGAAGCTTTAAAAACATTGACATTGTGCTTGGTTTTATGCAATCAAAATACTGGTCCTAACAAAACTGCAGGACTAATCTGCAAAAAAAAAACCTCCAACCAACCCTAATCACTCTATTAATCCCCACTCAAATCCACAAGGATACTTAAGTAAGAGGTTGTGGATATAAGAAGGAATGGCAATCTTACTCAGCATCTGACATGCTCAACTTAACTCCTCAGAGTCTGAAACTCTCCTTTGCTCCAGAAAAAGAGCCAAAGATGTTTAAAGAATATATCCTCTTTTGTGCATATGCTTTTCATATTGAAAAACACTCTCCAGTATAACTTGGCTTTTTTCAAAAACTGTAATAGAGTATTTCTTTGACTATGTCCTTCACTGCCTCACATTTGTAAGATTGAGCTGAGTGTGTTTATAAACTTCCATCTTCTCCTGGTGTGCTTGCAAAAATTTACGATGCCAGCTGCAACCTCATTAGCAAAACATTTCAGCTTCCCTACATGAGCCAGCATCTGCTATTTTAATAGTTAGAGTTTTCATGAAGGTGGAAGTTTGTCTCTTATTACCACATCCACTGTTACCAAGAGCAAGCCTTGTATAATATGTATTGTAATAAAGAAGTTTTGGGTATTTATGTAGTCATCTATTTTTTTCACACTTATTTACAGCTCCTGAGAAAATCCCAAATGGACACACTGATCAATAGGATTTGGTGCTTCTATTTCAAGCAAAGTGAATGTCACCACACCACAGCCAGGTAAAGCAACTTTAGAAACTGAAGTCCAAGCAGACAGAAGAAAAATACCATAAAACAAAAAAAAAAGAATCTGGAAAAACAGAACACCAATAAGAAATACCCTGTGGATTCATTAGCAACTAGGGTGGCAGGCTTTCCTCTAATTCCTTTTAAAAGCCCATGACTACCTGCAGAGCCTGGGAGTGCAAATCACATTAGTGGAGCCACCAGATGACCAAAGAAAGCACTGGAGGCCTGGTGAAACCAGTAAACAAAAGGCAGCATTCCAGCTGAATGCCACTGCTAGAGTCAGCATTGTAAGATGCTTGGATCTGATAACCCAAAAACCAGATTAGCTGCAGGCAACAAAAGAGTAAAATGAGAAACAAAAGGGTCATTTTGACACATGAAGAAATCATTTCCATTAAACCATCTTGAGTTTACTGTGTAGTTATAAAAACTGCTCCTACTTGAAGTGACATTTGAAGCAATGAAGCTGTGACAGTGCAGTGTCTTGGAAAAGCTCCTGAAATAACACATCCTTGAACGCCATATAATTTAAAGAGGCAAATTGGCCTCTTTGAATCTTTATGACATTTTAAAGGTCTAATAATGATTTTTAAATCTCTTGTACAGATTTGAGTTAGAAGATTTAATATGTATGGCTAGGCTTGAGGAAAAGCTTCATTAGTTTTATCTGTATTTAAAAATCTCCTGCAGAGACTGCACATACCACAATATTCTCATGCAATTACTCAAGAAAGCTGCTTTCTCTCCCCAGTCCCCATTTCCTCATGTATGTCTTACACTATCAACACAGGAAAGAATCATATTATATTCCTTATCAGAAGCTTAAAACAGGATTTTTATCCTGAAAAAAAGCCCAGGCACACTATAATCACAAGGATCAAACCACAAAACTCAAACACAAAAGTCTGTAAGAGTATGTAGATACCAGAGAGAGAAGTCAAAACCTTCTAGGGTAAAATTGGAAAATTTACCATGATTTTGTCTTACACAATTAAGAATTCTATACACTCAAAGTCAAAACAAGTCTTTTTCTTTCTTCACAAGACAGTAAATTGTCCTGCTATGAAATATTCACAAACTAGAAGAAATTTCTGAGGAACACTGTGGTATATACCGTGAAAATTTTGGCTTGCTAGCTTTGCTCTCTGCATCTCTTGTTGCTAGCACACAACACAGAAACCTCACACATGGTCAGGCAACAAGCCTTCCTGGAACACCACATCTCTCCCCTGAGTTTTGAACACATACAGCAACTAAACCTGTTAGCATCAGTAAGGATGGGATCTCACATAGGAAGCCTATCTATCCACAGCCAACTGATTCCTCTCAGTGACAAATGCAGAGAAAACAGACCCAGAAAAACATCTCAGCAGAGTCTGGTGAGGACGGCATAAAAGGACAACCTGCAGCTGTGTCCAGACACAAATATATGGTATGCATTAACTTGGAAATCCTGCTATGAAGGCTCAGTGAAAGGCTTGTCAGGAAAAGCTTTGCAAGCATCTTCTGCCACTTGGTGAATTTTTCAAAATACATAGCCATTAAACACATCTGAAAGGGGAAAGACATAATGCAGGCCTCTAATTATAGAATATGGCCATCTCTGTGGACATCTATGCCAACATACATCAGAGTCCAAAAGATCAATGGTATGGAATAGATACTGTGCACATATGGTTTTTCCCTGGTTCCAAACCATTCTGCTCTGGAGTACTACCGTGATATCCACACTGCTTCTAGTATTTTTGCCACAGACATGACCCAAGAGAAAAAAGTGGATGGGCAAAAGATAGAGAGAATAGAAGCCCCTCTTCTCTTACTGTTCTTTTAAAGATATCTTCTTATCCAAAACAGCACTCAAGCATAAACATGCCTTTATAATTCCACAGAACGAAAATGTGAAAGGTGTGAAGAACAGAGTCAAGAAGAAATGAGATCTCAAAAAGAAATATGACTTGTGGCCAAAACATGCACTAGGTGGAGGAGAAACACAAGCTACTGTTGTACATCTGGCTCATCTTGAACCCTTATACTGAGAAGATTCAGCCTATCACCTTTCAAAGAAACTTGTGTTTGTATTTATAGCAATCAGCCAGTCTGAATGCAAAGATGGATGCAGCTAGTAATTACGTCAAATCATCCACTTTAATGCAATTGGCCTTTGTACTGCAATGAGAAAAAACATGCTTGGTAGAAGTGAACAGTTAGATTACAATTAGTGATTTTACACAGTATCTTTCTAATAATACATCAGAGCTCTCTAAACAAAGAAGCTAATCAGTTCAGAATACCAAAAAAACCCTTTTAATATTTAATACAAGCAGACCCCATATTTCAATTACAAATGGCTTTCCCAAGCAAGGCTGTTTTATTTCAAGTTGTGTTGCCCAAGTTCTCCCATCACTAAGATATTCCAAAAAACCCAGAAACTCTGTCAGGGCTTGCTGTTTAGCTGCTGTTTCTTGTGCAGAAACACTGATTATGGCCAGACCTTCCTAAAAATGCTAATGTTAAAGACTTTCCTCTCTTTGAGGAATTCGAGTTATTTCTACATAGGGGCAAGCACCTGACTCACAGGACTTCCCCTAGCTGGGAATGCCATGGACCCAGTTCTGGGCAGCTATCTGAACACCTGGGAGGTAGAAGAAACTGGTTTCTTGTTCCTAAGTTCATTCAGCAGAGCTGGCACAAGACCTCCAGAAAGACCCCCACACACACAGAAAAATGGACTGGCTCCTTACAGACCTGATAGAAAAACCACCAACAGACCAGGGCATCTTCACTACTCAATCTGATCTATATCCTCCATGACTGCAGTTTGAGTCTACATCTTTCCTCACATCAAAACTGCTTTTGTTGAGAAGCTCTCTATATGAAGACTTGCACAACTCCCAGAGAGTTTCCTTGAGCACATTTTTGGACCACAAATATCGGACATCAGAATAGTTATCCCAGTAGAGTAGAAACCATTCACAGAGAAATTATGTCTAATCCAGACACTCCTTGCCATGCTAGAAGTCCAGGAATATTTACGGAAGTGGCGATTGAAGCATTCTACTTCAAGAGGGGAAGAGAAACCAAGCTGCTCTTTGGACAATTAAAACAGAAATCCAGGATAGAGAAAGAGACGTGAAAGATGCAGGACAGGGAAAGAATACTGCTCTGCATTCACAAGGATAAGAGCAAGTGCTTTTACTTAGTTCTTCCACATCTCTAGTGCTCTGGCATGAAGAGAAACGAAAAAAAAATGGCTAAAGGAAGAAAAAAAAAAAGGCCTTTCAGAAATAAGAATTTCATAAGAAAAGTAAATAGAAAGAAAATACCTTGTCCTCTCTCTCACACACTGAAGTAGAGAGATCTCATGAAGACACAGGAATAAAGAAAAGATCATTCTACTTTTGAAGTACAGGACGGAGCAACAGATAGAAACAGTGCTAAGGAACTCTCTCAGCTCCTGATTACAAATCTGAGAGTCTGATAAAGATGGGCTAAGGAGGATAATGGCATTTTCTTTTCATGACATCATAACCCACTTACACTGATCTTTTCTGAATAGAGCTGACTTTCCTATAAAATAGTACAGGGTTCTATTTTTTGTCAGAGCTTCTTTACAAACTATCTCAAAATGAAAAGCCCATATAGAAAGATCCTGGAAAAGGATCCTGAAAAAGGATATTCCCACCAGTGGATTATAACACAATAGTCACAAATGTATAACAAAACATATATTGAAATAATCTAATCCTCTCTACAGCTCTGATTTGCTCTGAAATGGAAGTCCCCTGTCTGTCCCTCTCTTCTTTCAAAGGAGAAGTCTCCATTTCTGCTAATTGTATTGGTTTTCAAGGCCATACCGACACCCCAATCTATAAAGAAAACAAAATGCTTTGATGGAGTGAAAAAGAATGTCTCCACAGGATTCACAAGAAAGACAATTTTTTGCTCCTCACTTAAATCTACTGTTATTGTACAGGCATTTTCAGATGGCAGGTAGTGTAAAAGCTATACAGGCAAAAAAAAAAAAAAACCTGGCTTCAATGCCTGTCACCCTTGAAATCCCTAATGTGACAACAAGCAGTACTTCCCCACCATATCCTACACACTTCTGGTGCCTTCCAGAAAGCCTTTTTGTCTGATGCTGTGAACAGACTCCTGCTGCACATCTGAACACTGAGGACTGAAAGTACTGTACAAATGACAGCGAGTTGGGGAAAATGAGTGGTTGAGTATAGAAAGAAACAGGAAATCAATTCTCAGAAATTCTATCTTTGCTTCAGTGCTTCTGTTTGGCCTCCTCCTCCCACACTTGCTCTCTGTTCCTCACCAGCTTCCTATTTTACCAGCTCTTCCTTGCTACCCACCAGTGAAGGAAGCAAAATTTACCAAGATCATCTTTCCCCTGGTAGTGCATTATGTGACTGTTTTAAGAGTACTGTCTGGTTTACCCTGGCCTAGGTTAGGCTGTCATCTAAAAACACAGCAATTCTTTCTTTCAGCCTTTTCTGCTTCCCCAAGTACTAATTCTCATCCCATCTAATGACAGGGTTTGAGAAAAGCTCATTTTTCTCATGGAAACTCTGAGAAAGCAACAGAAGGATGAAAATTACAATGTATGAAGAATAAACAGACTTTTTTTAAAAAAAAAAGCAGGGGCCAGCTGGATAACAATTCCAGATAAGATTTAAATAAACATACGTGGGAGGTAGCAGGAAAGGCAGTTGGTTCCTCATGCTCAGACGCACACAGGTAATGACCTCTGTCTCTTGCTCTCCCAAAGCTAACAACGCTGGTTATTGCACTCCTCCAGTGAGCTCTGGAAAGGATCCAGTTCACTACTGATTACATTTCATCCACAGTTAGTTTAACCTTTGAAACATGACAGTCAGTGGCAGTGAGCAGGCCAGCACATAAGGTCAGCTCAACCTTGTTGGTCCCAGCGTTCTCCTAGTGTTTGCACAGAAAACAACCTGGTGATCAGGGATTCCTACCCTGTAAATACAAAAGACCCAACAGGGACTGTGCCAGAATGCTGAATTTATTGCAAGGTGTCATTCATGGCCATTAATCTGTCAAGACAGAAAAATACAGGTTCTCTTCTTTCAAAAACCCAAAATAGTATCAGACAGAAATAGTCTCATTTAGGAAGGCAGAGATGTGACTGATCTACTGTCAGGTACCAGGCAAATGTTGCACATTACTTCTCCAAGAATAGAAAAAAAATACCAAAGAGAAAATAAGTACACTCTGAAATAATGGTGAGACAACTAGGTCAGCAAGTACAAAAGGAACACTTTGTGCTCAAAGGAAAGCTGAAAAACCAATTCCTGTTCAATTGCCCATTTTTCTCAAGTTACTTCCTTTCCAGAACAGCCTCTTTTGAAGCTCACTTTGTATCTGCTGTACACCCAATTTTAAAATGAAAAAAACAGCATCTTCAATTACCTTGAATTTCTACAGAAAAGTACAGGACTTAGCAAGATCAGATACCTTAACTCTTTCTAAATATTATTTCTACCTTTTAACAAAGCCCTTAGTCTTGGGAAAACATATGCAAAGGGAGAACAACGAAGTTATTCCTGGCTTCAAAAAGCTACTAGTTAGTTATTTAGAACTTATCACATTTTCCTTAGGGATAGATTTAAAAGCATTTTTAAGGTATTAAAATGGAAAAAAAAATTAATTTTCCTCAGAAACAACTTCCCTCTAACATAATAACAGAGATGAGGATTTTTTAAAGACATGCTTAACTATCCCTTGGAACATGTGCACTTGGATTTTTCATTATTTGTGTGTTTGGTGGATGGCTCAGGGAGCACAGGCTTTTCAAGAGCCAGTAAGAGGTGAAGAAAAGGTCATTTCACCAGAATTCATTTTCTCTTAAATTCTCAGAGAAGTGCTGCTAAAAAGAGGCAACAACAAACCCATTGCCTCTTCCTCTCACTATTAGCATTTCCTAAAGTTCTCTCAGCTATAATATAGCAATATCTTTGGTTATATCCCATCACCTTTTCATCCTCCTCTAACAAGAGTTTTAACACAAATGCTGGCAACAGACCTGCTAGGAGCAGGAGCTGGACTAGACCTCCAGACGCCCCTTCCAGCAGCACTACAGCACTGCCATGAGCAATCCGCTCGCCCACGAGCTGCATCTGTTGCTGCCCCAGAGGCAAGGCCTCCCCTCTGCTTCCATTCGCTGCTTTGCTGCAAATCCCCACCATTAGGCACAAACTGGAAACCTTGCCCCTGGATTTTCCTGCAGGCAAATCCAGGGTCCTTCAAAGGAGGCAGAAAGCTGTGTGGGCTTGCATAAATGAACAGCTGTGCATCAAAGTCTACTCTGCTGAAGTAATGTAAATTCTTGTATTTAGAGTTGGAAAGAGGATGATGCTTTAAAAGCTCACAAACAAAACAGCCTCTGGAAAATCTCAAGTCTTGCTCTCTGAAGTCTTGCTCAAGTCTTGCTCCCTCCCAACTCTACACACCTCCCCAGCGCCACAAGTCTCTAAAATGGCCTGCACCAAAGTATATAGGTAAAGCACAATATACTTTTCCAACAGTTTGTGTTACCTTGGAGCTGAGTATATATACTGGGAAAGATGCCTACAGATTGGCTGCTTTCTCAAGCATCCACATGAGACAACAGGCCACACAAAGGTTACCCCCAGTACACAGAGAAGTGGGTGCTGGAACACACTGGATAACAGGAAAATCCAATTCCAGAGCATGGGACCACAGAGCAGAGATGTTTAAGCAACTCTCCTGACAGCAGCAAGGTCAGGTGAGAACCAGGGTGAAAAAAAAAGCCCTTCCCAAAGCAGGGCTGGTGCCAGTGCAGCAATTGGCTACCTCTGGCTTGGAGAAGGCTCTTCCACCCTGGCTCTTCCACCCTGTTTGGGCAACCTCCATGCGGCCACACTTCCATTCCTGCAGTCAAAATGTCTCAGCATATGCAAAAGCACCACGCAAGTGAGATGGTGCCAGGGAGCGGGGACCCAACAAGGCTCACCAGTGTTGGGCTGGCCCTGGATCAAGGTCAGTTGGCCCTGGATCAAGGTCAGTTGGCCCTGGATCAAGGTCAGCTGGCCCATTAGGCACTGGGGTGGACATCTTAGTAACAAGGGGGCACAAGTGGCAGATAATGGAGAGAAAAAAACCCTCACAGTTTGGGGGTTTTTTTGAGGGCCTTGAAAAAAAAGATAAAGAACTTAGGTCTAACATTATAGAGATTAAAAAAAAAAAAAAAAGCTGGCAGAGAAGTGCAAAAAGAAAGGTAATACAATCAAGGTGACATCCAGAAAACAACTGGCACACAGACCAGGCATAAGGAAACATCTGCCCAGTGCAATGAGCATGGCCCTGACATGGTGAAGGTGAAAGGTGAAAGCTTGGACCGTGGTATTTCCCTCTCCAAATGAAAAGGTAACACTGCTAGGTCAGAGACACAGGACACAGCCATGTTATGGGTGTCCCATGCATCGTGGCAGAGAAAAGACACATGACAGAGGACCAGGACCAAAACACGCTGCAGGAGATGCCAGGGAAAGAGGCCAAGATATCAGCTCCAGCCCAGGGAGACCAATGATTCACTTTACGGCCTGAAAGCGCTTCCCGCCAAAGTTCACACAGGAAGATAATGTCCCCTTCAAATGAATTTATGCAGGTGGCAGTTCATCTGTTACAGGTTAAAAAGAGCCACTTCCATTTTAAAATGAGAACACTCAAAGTCCTCAGCAGACAAGAACAAACAGAAAGCCAGCATTTATATGTGAGCAGTTTCTGCTCATGCCTGTTGTCCAGATTTAGTTGGAGTTTACACCACCAGACCTACACAGGCCTGCTGGTCCAAAAAGGCACATGATAATATCCTGTTAAATCTCATACCAAGTCCATATTTCTCAAAAGATGCAAATGAAAAACCTGTAGATTGCATAGGCAGATGTTCCTGCAATGTAACTTCTGAATTAAAAACAAACACTCCAAAATGGACAACTGCTAAAATAATGTGAACCCAGATGCTTCAAAAAAAAGCACTTGTGAAGCTATTAACATTTTTTCTCATGGTTTAGATTAAACCCCCACTTTATTGATGCTAAGCTTCAATAAGAATTAAAAAAAAGACTGCTTCAGAAAGTATTCCTTGCCCAGTCTATTAGCTAGATTCCTGTGCCTTTCTCACGTGAACTTGTGAGGGTTTACACACGTAAAAATAAAGTTTTAGGATGAAAATCACCATTACCTCTACGCAAACCCACTGTATCCTGTCAGGCACCTGATACAGTAGACCAAGCACAGTGGCAGAAAGATGTAAAACAAAACATTTCATTTCACTACCGCTGAAATCAGCTACTGAAACTTGTTCATTGATTTTCCTTCATTAAAAATAACTGATTGTAAAAGAAGTGTTGCTTGGCAGGATCAAAGCCTATCCTACAGGAAACACAAAAGCATTTGGAAATGAGGGTTAATTTGGCATGCAATTTAACAGCATTAGCTTTTATCAGCGGCATTTCAAGGTCAGGCACAGCCATGTTTAAAAGGTTTGGTTTTGTTACAGTTTCAACTACAGCATACTAGAGTTCAAAACATATTAAACCAAAACTAATAAAGTGATGTGGCTCTTCAATTTTCCCTTTTATTAACTCAAGACATGACACTTTCAAGAAAAAACCCCAAAACTATATCAAATTGGCAGATTACAAAAAATGCTCTCCTTCATCTGAGCATGGGATTGAGACAGATTAGACCAGCTGTAAGGAGTCCTTTTACTGATGCAGTTTGTTCAAAATTTAATTTGAAGATACTCTTTTAATATACCAAGTGACTTAGTAAAAATTACCTCATATTTCAAGTAGTGAATTTCTTCAAGTCTACGATTTAGATTTATTCTAAGAAAAACCCCCACTTTTTCTTTTTTACCAAAATCTAATCTGCACAGAATTAAAGCTAGCACATTTTATTTATTCCCAAAAAGATTAATTCAAAATGTAAGATCATTCAGTTTTTATAATACTTTACATTTAATTTATTTAAATACATACAAAAGGATGATGGGTAAAAGAAAACACAAAGCAGGTTTGCTCAGTTCCAATATGAAATACACCAAACACTTACTAGAGATTTTCCCTTTCATGGATTTATAAACTCCAAAAACTAGTGAGTGGTTGCATGTTTTCACGTTCACCGTTATGCTGCGGAAAAGTTTTCTGCATCTTTTGTTAAAAGCGTGTTCTATATAAAGACTGCCAACTACCCATAATGCTGACAGACTTTAACAGCAGTTGGCACCAAATGTTTCATGAGATCAAGTCCATACAGCACTTGAAACAAACACTTTGATTTATCAATTACTGGAAGAACTTCACAGTACTGTGGATGTGTGCCTAAGAGCTTTACAAATGCTTACAGGACAGTGATGTTAGGAGGCTGAAATCTCTTAAGCCTCTTTCTTTGCAATTCTCTGCCATAGCTCAGAAGAATGCCACCCCATTACACCAAAACCGGCACAGAAAACAGCCACTCTTGCCTCTCGCATGAGCATAATTAATCTTCTGACTCATTGACAAAGCAGCTTGTTGATAGTCAAAGAAAGGATTTTTCTGATTTCCTCTCAAGACAGGAGATGGTCTTTATCCATCATCCCTTCTTCCTGATCTCTTCTTCCAGAGTCCCCACATCAGCAGAACTGTCTATCAGAGCAGACAGCAGGAGGGACAGGTCTGACTGATTGATAGGGCACCAGTGCTCGACAGTGCTATTTAAGTGTAGGAACCTATTGTTAGAATCTTACTTTACAGCAGTTAAACAAATATAATGGTAACCAATTCAACCATTGTGCCACTAGAGTCAGCTCAAGCTAATAAGTAAAGTTAGCTAATTACGGTGGTCTGATTTAAAATCCAGACAAATTGTAGAGACAGTCAGCATTACTGTGCACTGAAAGAGTAGGAATTGTAAAGAAAAAGGTCTTGCACAGATTATGCTTTTTTAATTGAGTTATGTTTCCTTTCCACTCTCCCTTGTTAGCAGGATCATACACTTTCCTTCTCTCCCTGGGTCTGCTAGGTATTCCTAATTAATCAAAATCATTTTTCTTACAATGCAGTTGAAATTTCCTCCTCTTTCCTTACTTACCTCTAGTTCTAACATATCTTGCTGTTAAGATTGTGAGGAACTCCAGTTTTTGTGGGGAAAACATTATACAATGGCTCCTAAAAGGGGGAAACCATATACTACAATAGTAACCAAACCCCACAATAGTAACCTATCTCTGAGGATGCTGATTTGGTGTAACCAAAGTACAGGTGTCCTGATGTAAAGGAGATTCTGCATGCTTCTCACAAACAGATACTTATTATGTAAATCATTTGGTTTGCATGTAGAAATACATATTTTTTTTACATACACATTATATATATTTATTTATATCTATTTTGTAGTTTCTCTCCGTGCATCTCCCTCACCTTCCCAAAAAGATAAGCAAAATACTTGAACATAATTATATGTTCACTTAATTATTTTCTATACTTACATAAGTGGTGAGCATTGTGTTTATTATACCTTTAAAAACTCTTAATTCTTTGATGATTGCTGGTCACAGAGGAAACCAGTCCAGGTCAGAAAGGACCAGGGCATGGCACTCTGTGAACTGTTGCCAGCCAGGGCAAGTCCAACTCAGTTCTCAGCGATCTATTTCAAATATAAATCAGGCCACAATCTGTGTCTCACCAATGTAACAACCAAGGCAGAAGTATACAAGAGCCAGTGTTTTCTTACTGAAGTTGCCGAGAAAAAGACCTTCATCTGGGTCAGAGGAACTTGGTAACTCCTGGGTTTAGCTACGCCACTCTGACCTTGACTGTTTCATTCAGGACTTACCGTTCCATAAAAATAGCTGCCTGTGCTATCTGGCCCAGACCAGTTCTCCAAGCAATCTCCTTTCATTCATTTACACCAGAACAACTGCCACTATTTATCTCTGTGGGTAAAATTAGCCATTCAAAAAGTGAACATGATGTTCTTGCCATGAACTACATGAAATTTCAAGGGATACCAACCAGGCTGGAGCATTTAAATATTGCTTATGTCAGAGTAACTGTAAAAAATGATATGTTCTTTCTATCAAGAATACTGTAAGCCACAATCCAGAGAAAGATCTCCCTGTCTCTTCACTGGCATTTTATGCTTGCAGATGTTGAGGCAACAATAGGAACAGCCACCTGCAGTCTCCTACTTTTCCTTACGTAGTTTCCCCATCTGGGTTCAGAAATCAACAGACCTCTAGGTCCTTGTGCCAACAGGATAGATGAAGCAGAAATGGGGAATACTGGCATGGGTGAAGAGACCATCCAAGTCCAAGGACCTGTGGTTAAATGCAGGGAGGATGCCAAGTGGGAGGCAAAAGGGACATGGGTGGAAAAAGCAAGGTGATCTATGCTGCATGTTGCTAAAGAAGAAAGCAGACTTTCTACATTGGAAGGGACTAGTTTGGAATTGATGAGACACAGAGCAGCAAGGCTAGGCAATCTGAGTCCAGTGGAAAGGTAAATGTGAACAAAGGGCTTGTGTGGAACACAAGGCTATGGAAAACAAAAGGAATATTGGAACTTTAGGGTGCAAAATTTGAGGTAATTCTCTAATCCAAATATCAAACTCTACTAATGCAGATTGTCATATAAGGGATGTGAAAATACAAGTAAGACTGTCTTCTTTCTTCCGTGTTCCCCCTAGTAGGAATGAGCTGGGAATGCCGAGTCAAACTAGAGGGGGAAAAAACATGGATCAATAAGAGGTAAGCTGCAGCTTTAAAAATGCCCGGGCCAGGCAAAGGTGAATTCCCCAGAGTAGAGGAGATCACAGAGCTTTCTGTCCATAAAAGCTCTCTCCTCCTCAGCTGAACACTTCCTCTCTCTGTTGTCAAGTCAGTGGCAAAAATTTATCAAGTGTTACTGCCACAGTATAGAGTATTACTGGATCACAGGAAATGGGCATCACCAGAGAACTGCAAAGGGTTATTTTCAATGAGACTCCAACTATGCAAGAATCATTAGCATTGTACATCTAACAGGTCTGTATTCCCTTTCCTATTTGCAAACCCAAAAGCAAGCTGAATGGCTGTCAGTCAGAGGTGAAGTTTAACAACAAATACAATTTCAGTATCTGACTGATGAATTTTGCATTACATGACTTAAAGCAAAGGAGTAGCTCTCCCCCAGTGATGGAATGGGAGAGCACTGAGACCTGCAGTAGCTCCTGCAAATATAAGACATGCCTTTGAGACTGTTTCTTGTGTTAACAAAGCACTGAGCTGATGTACAGCCCTAACTCGGCTGTATCTTCCCAGCACATGCAGTGCAAAGATATCTGGAGGGAGGAGGCAGCTCAAGAAGCAGAAAGAGCCCACCCACAGCTCCAGGCAGCTTTGTGGGCATCATGTTCTGAGCAGTGGACTGGACAGCTCACATGGAGCTCCTTCTGTCCTGGGGTCAGTGTCTATCCAAGCCCAACCTTTCTCCAAACAGTCACATTTGGGTACCTTTGCACTGCACTGAGAAAACATATGAGGAAATACCACGTTTGTGGGTTTTCTGTATGATAATAGAATGGATCAGGACATTTACAAACTGTAAATTCCTTATAGTAAATTGCTACTTTAAAAGAAGGCAGTGCATTTGTTACTGGTGCTATCCTCCTGTATATATTAAGTAGAAGATTGGTAGTATATGCACAGTCATTTAAAGCAAATTCATGGAGCAGACTTGTGGATGCTTTTGTGTTGGAAGTAATAGTCACAAGAGTGAGTACAAAACATTTTCCTCCTCATGCTAGATACCTCTTGGGCACTTAGGTACCAGCTAGCAGAGCTTGAATGCGAAGTTCTCTTCACTAGAAACACAGAATTCCTTTGGAAAGATGAGGCCAAAGGGCACTTGGCAATGAATTCATTCTAGTGAAGAAAAAGCTACGGATAAAGACTTTGCTTGCTGCTTTACTGATGACCTCCACTAGTACCTTCTGGCTCACTTATGGTTCTAAGTCATAATTTACAGCACCATGACAAGTTTTAACCAGATCTTCTTCCCATCCTGATGTCTGAATTGCAGATAGAGGGAGGTGCAGTCCCATTAGCACCAGGAGCTATAGGTGTCATGTCAGTTTCTGAAGGAACATTGAAGGGAAAGCTGACTCCAGAAGTGAAGCTCCATCCTGAAGCTGAATGACTCCTCAGAGTATTGAAAAAGAATATTCTGACTGATATTTTCTCCATGCTGACCTTCTGAGGGGGGGTTTCACCAGTTAGCTGTTTGTAGGATACTATCATTTCCCTTCATAGAACAAAGAACATGACTTTCCATCCCTATACTGATGGACAAGAAGCTGCTATCAGCTTTATCCAAGCAGAAAATTTTATTGAGCTTATGATTAAGTTCTGATGCATAAAAATGAAAGTCATGTCTCTGAGCACTAAACATGCAAACACTTTTTAGTTTGTGTTTTTTGGAAACAGAATATATTTCTGTACTAGAGGTGACTGATGGCGATGAAGTTTCATGACAGGCTGTGCAACTTTTTTCTTTGCTAGCTCCTTTATATACCAGGAGTTTTGACTTTCCACAAAATAAAAGTAGAGAAACTGCAAGTTACTAAACAACAAATATGTAACACTTGTTACAGATAGAGCAGAAAGCAACACAGAAAGAAAACACAAGGCATAGAATACACAGATAAAAGCCCAGTACATGTAAGTTTAGTCAATACTTATTTAATAGCACTAAGTAGCCAGGAACAAATTGGAAGTTTAAAACAGTTCCTCTGACTTTTTGCTTAGAGCCACAGCTGTACCTTCTGGCAATGCAGAACCTGGCACCTGCAGAAGGAAGCCCAGTGGAGTGCTCTTCTGTGGTACACAGCTGGCAAAGATTAAATGAAATCTGCCATTTTGGAATTCAAAATAGTAAGCAATTCTCATTTACAACAGAATCCTCTGTTCAAACATTCCGCTTTAATGAAAAAAACCCAATGCTTTTTAGACTACAGTAAAATAAGACTTTCAATCACGACTAATAGTAAAGTATAATTGTTTTTAGAGATAACACAACTTTGTTAAGTCACCCATTTAATTTATTTTCCATTAAAAAAACCTAAAAAAACCAATCCTCCACTAGAATTATCAATTAAAACATTATATCTCTCAATTACAAGAGTCTCTCTCACCTATGCTGTAAAAGACAAACAGCAATACAAATGTTTTTCAAAATTCTCTAAAAACTACTGATCTATAATTTAGGATGATTAGTATAAATTATTTGAATAAAGAAAATCCAAATCATATCCAAAGCTTTCATAGAACTACCCTTAGCCATCCATGGCTTTAATAATTCAGGTCAATATTTTTCAGTGAGGTCTGCATTTCCATTGAAGCTCTGCCGAGGGTTACTGCAAAGCCAATGAACCCACATAATCTCTTTTATAATCAGCTCTTACATTTAGATATTAACAGTGTGAGGCAGAAAATAAGGTAAAAATACAAGTTAAATAAGTTTGAACACTCTTTAGGCAATTGTAACTTTATTAAAATTCTGTCAATGCTTTATTGCAATTGCCCTTGTTCTGAAATCCTCTGACTGACAGATCTTCCAGCAACACTCACCAGCACTATTCAAAACCAGCATTGTTCCAACCTTACAAACATGCCCATTGCAGCTCTGTGACTATCAAGATTCAGATGCTCATTTAGCTGCAGCAGAATGTCAGGATCTCCAGACGTGAGATTTTCAATGCAGGCCATGCCGTCACCAAGAGCAAAAGGCAAGACTGCAAATATAGATGTTTATCATTTTCAGAGACAAGGCTAGTTTAGAAGAGCAAAGACTATGAACAGTTCACTCCAGAATATTACTCAGCTCAGATTTGGGCCAGTCACTTAGGGACTTGCCATCAACAGCTGTTTGATGTACAATAAGAATATAAATTCTAAAAGTTGATTTAGAAAAAAGAGGTTCTGTGTATTTTTAGATTGTTACTTCAACCTAATTTTGAGTCACTTAATTTCAACATGTGCAATTTAGAGAGGTGTCTGAATGATTTGTGCTTGTTCAGTGCATGTTGTTCTCATCATTTAGAACATTTCTTATCTTCAACAAGTACATTTTGTTCTCTGCCTCTCAAGTATGTACACCAAACCCTAAGTTACAAAGAAAAGCAGATACACTGAAATAATTTATGCTTGTTTTTCATTGAAATGTAGTACAGTAGAGAAAACCAACAATATTTTTTCCTTCCCTATCTCCACTTATATCCTTACACATACCCAAGCTAAAGAATATAGTTTATTCCTTGCCTTCTAGCAAGTCAGATAATATTTTTGTGTTTTGAAGATGCTGTTTCAATGATCTTTTATATTCCAATATTACATAGATTTAAAGCTGCACCTATTCTTCACACCATCACCCATTACTCAGTGTCCAACCAATTAACATCCGTTTCCAAAGGGAACACTGATTAATCACTGACTGTGGTGGTGGCTTCACTTGAACTCTGTGGGAATTAAGGCAATCCTTTATAGGACAACTTTTATCCCAGAACATGAATTAACATAGAATCTAGTGTTCTGCAAGGCTGGTAACTGTTTTTTTGTTGTTATTTTATGTGAGACATCTCCCACAAGTATCAGAGTTCTTCCTTTGAAGAACTTCTTCCATACTGCAGTATGGCATGAGAAAGCAGGTGAAGTTAAGAACAGAACACTTGATAATACTGATTTTGGAAAGGACAGTTGAAAATGATGGTTTTACAGAAAAGTGTTTTTTCATTTAGAAAGAAATTGAGCATTATACTAAGCCCATTTTAGAGCAAATATGATCAGAGAGGTATGACAGTCTTCACTTGTTTTCTTTTGACATCCAGTGTGTTTACACTAGAGACATCTGAAGACCAATTCTATAAATCTTAGCAATGGAAGTAGACAATACAAAGTGGTTTTTGTCAGTCATCTGCATGCAGCCTGGTAGCTTGTTTAGAGATTGATTCAACACAGCTTTCAGAAAAAGAGAAAAAAATGGAAACTGCACAGACTTCATCTGCAGATTTTAGTCTTCCCTTCCATTGTTTGCATCATGATTCGAAACTAAAAATTTGTAAATCACATTACAATAAGAAAGAAAAGAGCAAAGTTAAAATCTCAAGAAGCAGATTAATAATGTAAGAGAATCATCTACAGTAGTGCTCTTACATAGTGAAAGTTAAAATTATCACAAGTTCTCTGGAATAGGTGCATTTTACATAAATGGTTTCATATAGTGCTTTAATGAAAAATCAGTTTATATACATTTAATAGTAAACCTAATCACAGTAGTGGCTATCAAAGTGGCTTGTGAAACTCCACGGTTTTTTTCTAACCAAGATAGCCTCATTTTTGCTAGTATATTATCTACTACTGGGCTCTCTGAAATACAGAATGCAAACAAGTTTTAACACTATCATTTAAAAAGATGAAGATTTTAGTTACTGCATAGCTATAACCATTTGCAGTATTCAAAGACTGTCAAGTCACTGACATTTAAGCCAGTCTTACAAACAGCAAAACTGCAATATGCTTCTCAATTGAAGCAAGCTAACCTACTTGGCACAGGGAGGTATCCATTTTCTACTCTTGGCAATTTAAAAATAAACATACTTTGTAGGATTGCATCTGCCCATGATCTACCTTGCTTACATGTGGTTTTGCCCAGTGACTCATGCAGCAACACACAGAAACAGATTGTATGAACACTGCAGACACTAAAGAGATGGTTTTTATTTTAATTCAGTCCAGTCCAGCCAGACAGAAACTGAACAGATTCAGAGGGTCTCTTCTAACACTTCATGTAGCAAAATAAAACAACACCACACCAATACAAGTATTTCAGTCACCTGCTAAATATTACATAGAATTTTTTTGCATATACACTTTCCTGTGAATTAAGTGGAAGTATCCCAAAAAGCTTGACAACAAAGAGACTACTGACATATAAATATGTGCTTGTTTCAAGAACACGGCAACAAACAGGCAGAGTGTGAGCAAAACCTCTACACGAAGTAAGCCTCCCACTCTCCCTACCAAAGAACAGGCAAGAAGCTGATACAGCATAACAAAAAGTGGGTTTAGAGACCTAACCTTAAGAGCAATGTAACAAACTGACTTCACATCTTTTGCTCCCCTACTACAGCAAATGCTATATTGCCATGAATTCACACCTTAGTGAAAAGACTACATCTTCAAAATCAACTTCATGTTTAAATGCTGTTCTTCCTGCTCTGTCTTTTCTGGTGATAAATACTTGGAAATCAATGAGGAAACATCATTTGAAGTGAAGCCATTCATCATGTACCGAAAAGGGTAAGTACCCCATAAATTGCAGTGATCCATTTCCTATTAGAATCACACAACAGAAGGCAACAGCATTTCCATTAGCAATTTTTATGACCTCAGTAGGTAGAGGATAAGGCTAGGAAATGGCTTATTTTTGTCAGCTGTAAAGCAGTTGTTGGGTGGGGAAGGAAGAAAATTTTCAAGGGAATCAAGAGTTATTAGTAAATCAAAGGGGAGGGGGCAGGGGGAGATACAACAAATAATGGCTACACCAACTGCACGTCTTTGTACTTAGGAAATTTGTGGATTGGCAGTTCTCCTAATACTAAATATTTTAGTAAAATTTACTGTCATTAGACTCTGATACTGTGTGTAGGCTCAAAAAAATTTGCTATCATTGCCTGTGACTGCTGCCTAATAAACAGCACTTCTCTACAACCTAGAAAATGGATTCACTATTTTGAATGTACCTCTAAAGCCAGTGTTATAAAAAGAATGAACTAACAATTCAGGCTTTAAAATAGAAAAACAAATTTTATTAAATTAAGCACTGTATTTTTCTCTGTCCCTGTTTCCCCTCTCCATCTGATCCTGTGCAACACTCTGCACTCTCTGCACCAAAGCCAGGCAGGATTAACACACTAGGAAGAAAAAAGAAATAAAAATTGTAGGTTTTGATGTGCCTCTTCACAAGTGACAATATGACTGCCCTCCCAAAATACCAGTCCTGAAAGAAGAATGGATAGGCTTTTCCTAGAGTTCAGGCAGTGGAGTTGGGAGGAGGAGAAAAGAAAAGAAGAAATAGCTTTATTCTAAAATATTCTTTCAATTAATTTAACTGTATTTAATATAGAAATGCTTCTCAGGTTTAATTTGATATACCAGCAAGAAATTACATTTTTAAGGCAATTTCACCATAAACCCACAAAATTTCAAAGTCCATACACCAAAACATCATCTAGTCTTGTGAAACAAATTGTAGGAAAGTACCTTCTGTGTGCCTCAAAGGTTAAAAAAACCTAGGCAAACAAACAGCCAATGACAATTCCTAAATTTAAGGGATGGAAAACCAAATTAAATCAAATAAAATGATTATACATCTCCTGCGTCCCAAGATTTAGCATTAAAACCACTGGGAAAATCCTCTGACCTGTGTTATACACTAAGACAGTCTGAAGGAACATCAAGTCACTTCTGTCTCCACTTTCTCTCCTTCCACAAGCAGAGCACTGAATTAACATTGAATATTTCAACAGAATTCTTCACATCTCAAGAACTGTAAATCGGTATTTATTTATACAAGTTTTTAAGATTAATTCTACTTGAGTTTCCACCTTACAGATGACAGTGCAAGCCACTTGATTTGTTTGAGCCAAAATCCCATGGAAATCCAGATTCAAATCCCACACTCACTCCATGCTGGCTACACTGGAGCCAGAGGTGCAGGACTCAAGTCCACTGAGTGTGTTAGTGGTGGTAAAAATATGACAGCCTAGGTAGCTAGGTATGAGTTTTCCCCTCAGGAATAATTGATATTACCTCACATGCCACCACAGATGAGCCCATCCCACACTAATTGTTAAGCTACTTTATGTTGCCAGCAGCCAGGAATAAATGAATGTTATTACAGTCATGAAAATGAGGGGCTAGTTAGCCTTCGTAAGTGAGATTGGTTTCACCTACATGAAATCCCACTAATTACCTTTTCTTCTTTTAACATTTCAGACCAGCTTTCACAGACACCTCCTTCTTTTCCTCAATGAAAAGTTAATCATTCTAATTTTCTGAAACAGTCAAGTGTATAATTGTAATAATTTATGGCTTTAACTTCTCCCGGAGAACTGATTTTACTCTGCTAACAGTGCTCTCAGGACCTGCTTCAAAAATCTTTGCAAAATCAGAGCTCAGAATGTGATTTCACCAGAAAAGTATTTTTCTTTTGTCTGTGACTGTGTACCTGCCATACCTGGGACAAAACAAGGAAACCACCACACATTACAAACACACTCTGGGTACAGTCTCCTTACAGAGTGAAGCCTAGGTATCTGCAGTAAGTTAGGAAAAACACTTGTCTTCAGTTATACAACTGTGTTTTGACTCAACCTTTCTTATGAAAGGAGTCCCCCATTGTGCTGCCACACATGACAGCTGCCCCAAATTCAGCCATACCATCAGAAAGTAGTAGATATGTCTTTACAGAAAGTTTTCTGTGAGCTTGCCAATTTTCCTAAAGCTATCTATTATGCTGCAATTTCTACATTTACTCCCTGATCTTACTTTCTGATATTCTGGGACTCATTCCCAACAACCCTGTTTCACCAGCCTCCTTTTTCAGCATTCCTGTGTTCTGATGCGGAGTTTGAGTCCAGCCTCTGCCTCAGCCCGGACTCTGGGCTTTGATGCTAACTCTGGCACACTGGCACTTCCCACGTTCCACATCACTGCTGGGCATCCACACCCCTACCTTGCCCTCAAAATTAATGTATTTGTACTTCTTTGGTCTCTGACCCTGGGTTTCCCTGACCCTGACTGTGACCTCCTTTGTATGCCAGCTGCAGCCTGACCCAACAACTAAGCCAAAATCACCAACATCCTGGAGCAGCAGTGTGCGATCAGACTGCTGTGAGTCTCTGTGGAGATAACTAGTCCCCCAACAGGGGAGGAGGTGGGCAACCATTAGTTGATGGTCTGCTTTCATGAAGACAAGAAGTCAAGCAGCATTGCCAGAATTCCTACAGATCAGTGAGAACACTGTGGTGCTCGCTTCTCCCATATCTGCTTGGCAAATGGGAGCAGCAAAGCTCTTTGGAGTTCCTCTCCTTGAGTCAGGTGCTTCATGTGGAACACCAGCAATAAGGCAAGACCCTGTCAGCGAAAAGATTCATGATATTGACCAACAGTATGTATTTGGGTTGTGTGGAAAGGTTACGGTGGTGGAAGGGTACAAGAATGACTTCCGTGAGAAGCTGCTAGAAGGTTCCTGTGTCCAAGGAGTCCACTGTGCCAGCGGAGTCCAAGACAGACACACTGCAGAAGAAGGCCAAGCCCATCAGCAACCATGGTAGTACCTCTGGCATAGCAGAGCTAAGAAGGGGAAAAGTTGATGCGCAACTGCAACTGCAGTTGGAAAGAAGGGTGCGAGTATGTGAAAAAGCTTTGCAGAGACCAAGGTCATGGAAGAAGGGGAGGGAGGAGGCACTCCAGGCTTAGGAACCGAGATCCCCCTGCAGCCTGTGGTGCAGACCGTGGTGAGGCAGGATGCGCCCCTGCAGCCAATGGAGGTCCATGGAGCAGAGATCCACCTGGAGCCCATGGAGGGGGACCCAAAACTCTGCTCAAAGGAGGCTGTGACCCCTTGGAAACCCACACTGCAGCAGGCTCATGGCAGGACCTGTGGGCCCATGGAAAGAGAAGCCCAGGTTGGAGCAGATTTTTGGGAGGACCCGTGACCCCATAATGGACATACACTGTAGAAGTCTGTTCCTGAAGGACTGCACCCTGTGGAAAGGGGACTCTGGTGAAGAAGGGGAAGAGTGTGAGAAGTCCTCCGCCTGAGGAGAAGGAGTAGCAGAGATAACATGTGATGAACTGATAATGCTGCTGGGGGGGAGCAGGGAGAGAAATATCACAGAATATTCTGAGTGGGAAGGGACCCATAATGCTGAGCCCAGGAACAAGGGAGGAGTGGGGGAATGGTATTTAAAGAGTTGGGTTTACTTCTCGTTACCCTACCCTGACTTGATTGATAATAAATTAAAACTAATTTCTCCAAGTCAAGTCTATTTTGCCCTTGATGGTAATGGGTGAGTGATCTCTTCTTGTCCTTATCTCCACCCACAAGCCTTTTGCTGTATTTTCTCTCCCCCATCCAGCTCAAGAACAGAGTGATGACATGATTTTGTTTGGTATCTGGTGTCCAGCCAGGGTCAGCCCAAAACACAGCAGAAAAGTGACAAAAAAACTTTTTGATCCTTTTTAGGAATTACAGTGGATAAATTTCTGTGGAAACGTACTGTTCTGATATAACCCTACTGTTTCCTCTCCCAACTGGTTTGTCAAACTCTAGACCAGTCCCTTTCCCTAATCTGAATCCTGTTTACTAGGCCACACTGTGCCAGTTCTTGGCATTCCACAGGGTTTGCATTCTACTCCTAAAGTTTTATCCCAGTTCAGCAACTCTCACATCAACCAAAGACTCATTACAAACAACATTGCATATTTGTATATAAATTTGTCAGAAACTCTTGGCTTCAGTACACTTTTTTCCCCCTCATGTCAGCAGTTCTCAGGTTCCTTGTCAACATATTCTCAGTGTTATTGCCCAGCTTTGCCTTAAACACCCCTTCACTTTCCTTTCTGATTCTCAAACACTTCTTCCTCATCAAGCCAATCTTGATTTATTTTGACATGTGCTGTCCCTTTAGTTTCCAAGGCCTCAGATTCCATTATGGCCAGCCCAATCTCCTTCTCAATTTGCTCTACATCCTTCACTCCAAGCTTCCCTGTCTTTCTCAGCCTCCTTGTTTACTCCCCCCATGATTATTTCCATTTCCTTACCATCTTCCACCTGCACATAGCCTAAATCCAACCAGTAGTCATACAGTCACACACATACAACAGCCACCCTTAAAAACCTCCTCAGTTTCAGTGCCTGATCTTCAGAAGGGTTGTAAGGATCGGGGGTACAACTAAAGGTTGTACAGCTGTAACAGAACCATAGGGGAGGCAGAATTTTAGCAGTGCAGCCCTAGCAAGTTTCTGAGCATGAATAAACTAGAAGTCTTGGCTCTTAACAGGAATAGCTTTGGCTAATTTCTGAAGAGACAGCGAAGATGTAAACTCAAGATTAGATCTACTCCTGCCAAGTGCAAAGTAATTAGGCAGCAAGGATTTAAAAAAGGAGAAAAGCAAGCAAGAACAATGTTTTCCACAGTATTTTCCCTTCTGCAAAAAATGCAATTGCTCCATCTGTGTGCCTGATGCCAAAAACTGCCAACAACTGAACTAAGGGGACAGAGTAGTCTTCAATAGCTGTTCAACAAGCCCAAGTTTCACAAATGACTGAAGTCTGGTAAAGCACTGGGATACTACATTGTGTCACAGAAACCACTTGCAAATCACAGCAGATTATAAGTTTCACCTGTAGTTGCTTAAAACAATGAAATAATATATTTTGTCTAAAAGTATTTGCTGTTTCTTGTCATTTGTTTCTAAAAGTGAGTGTTCCTTCACTGCCAGTTTTAACCTTGACAAGACTTTTAACCTTCATTTTGCCACCACAACCCCCCAGCTCCCAAGGGGACACAAACAAGAACTTTTAAGCTTACACTCAACTGTCACATTGATACTTCTTCAGTATCAGTTGGCTTCAGACCAACTCCTTTCACTTCAGACAAAATTCAAATGGATTTGCTATTGCCAAACACAAAGTCATTGATTGTATAATTGCCAGGCTCTTTTGAGACAAAGATACTCATCATAAAGCCGAAGTCCTCTTTTTAGTAATTAATCAACAGTTTTGTAAACTGATAAAATCAAGTTCTGGTATCACATCTACCATACTCCTACCATACCTGCATCAGAAGGCCACAAATTCAGGCAAGGTTCAAACTGACCAGCTGTATATTGATGAAACTTTCCTGTGTAAAGAGGAAAAAAAAAAAAAGGAAAAAAAAGAAAAAAAAAAGGAAAAAAAAAAAGGAAAAAAAAAAGGAAAAAAAAAAAGGAAAAAAAAAAGGAAAAAAAAAAAGGAAAAAATGACCTCCACATTTAGTCTTGGCAACCAGGAAAATAAAGTCACAAGAGCAAAAAATTCACAGGAAAAAGATTAGGTCATCTAATAATGACCTAATACTTCTTGTCTTCTCAGGCTATTAAGAAAAATACTTCCTAGCACTGTGTCCACTCCAACTGTGACTCAACTTCCTGATGTATGACCTGCCCTCTCTCAAAATACTAGTCTAGTATTTTCCTACTCCAGAAATCACTCAGTGCAGTAATTGGAAAGTATGGTTTCCAAAGAAACAATAGCCTTCATGTGTCCATTTCAAAATTTTAATCCCTGTAAGGGGTATCTAAACACACTGCAGTGCAGACTTCCAACATCCCACAGATGTAAGGTCACTGCATTACAGAGGAATTAATTAATAAACAATATTAAGCTCATGGACACTCAGTTTTGAACATCTGAGCTGGGAAAGACAAGATACAATCCATGTCCATTTGTCCTACAGCTGCAATTCCCTTTTATGCCTGTTAAAAAACCAAAAATATACATTCACATATTTTTATCCATAGGTAAGTAAAGAACTTTATTTGAACATCCTGGGCTTAGCTCAAAGATGTCAATATTCAAATTTGTTTAAAAAACTTATTTTTCAAAAGTACACTACAGTCACCATTGGCACTTACAATCTGTAAGTACAAAACCACCAATATTTTTTCTCCATTAAAGTTTAAACTAGAGGTTAGAAGGAAAAGAAAGTTATTTCAAAAACACAAAAATATGTTTTAAGAGGTTGATTTTTTTCTTTTTTTAAAGATGATAATAATATTGCTAATCAAGTAGCACTTCACAGAAAAATAAACCTAGTGAACCAGTTGCTCTCATTTTTTGTGGGACAATAAAGGAAAACTATCCAAGGCTAAATTCACTTAAATCAGAACAGCCCAGAAGCCAGGCAGTTGCTTTGATTCCATCATCCCTCACAAAGCAGGGAAGATAAGTCAATAAACTGACCCTTTAAGAACTGTCTAGTTCAGTAATTGTCATCAGTATCCAGTTGGCATTAAAAAAAAAGTAGTCATGATCGTGACCTTTGCATTTCTGCAAACATTAGCCATTGTCATGAGGAAGACCCCTTTGGCCTCATAATTCACATGCTGTTAACAACCAGCAAGAACACAGCGTGTGTGTCAGTCACTAAATAATGTAAGAAAAATAGGATGTCACACTTATACCACACTGCTCCTGTGCACAACCACGAGCACTGAACTAACCTGTATTACACTCAAAACTTTAGAAAGATTAACAATAATCTATTTTTGATATTCATGTGACTTTTTCAACTATATTATTACTATTTGGGGCAAGATGAAGGATTACTTGACTTATTTGTATTATTTCTATTTATTTTGTACTATTTCTGTTTGCCTGGCTTCCAAAAGAAATGTCTCATATTACGTGTTTTCTATCAAGAACCTCTTGAACTCACAATTCTATGCAAATGAAACAGGAACAGACCTCTGAAAAATATTTCAGCTTCTCAATGTTCATGAGGAAACTTAGCCAGTTAGGCAGGACATTTGACTGTGAAATAGTAGTACAACAGGAAGCCATTGGAAGGTTTGATCCTAACCACATCCTAAATACAGAAAACACGTGAAATCAGAGTTTATTAACAGAGACAAATCTTTAGGAAACTAGTTTCTTCAGTTCTGGCACTCCTGGAATTGCTTGTTAATGCTTAATTTTATTACCTATAAAACCAACATGGTGCAGACAAGACACCTGTATGCTGCTTTCATCCAGCTCACTGCCTGCAGAAAATGCACTGTGAGCAAAAGCAGACCTGGAACACTTTCTTGCAGCCCACCTCACCCAAAAGTGTTTTCACACATTGACCCACACTAATCAAAGAAAAACACTGGAGTAGTCAGATCAACCTAAAAGCAGACACACCTAAAAGTCAGGCTGCTTTCCCTAAGTCACACAGTGGCCAACAGCAGAGAAGAACACAATCTCCGTGATGTTCCTGCAGTTATAAGTATCTGAAATATTCTCCCAACCTCCACTGATCTGCAGCTCAAGGTCCGTTTAACAGGAACCATAAATTTATCCAGCTGCTTTAGAGAGCATCATGCCTGGGACCTGAGAAAGGAGTGCCACAGCCCATCTCACACTGGTAATTATCACCTTTTGTTTGCATTCAGCATGGCCCCTGCTAATTTCATTTGATGCTCCTCAGTTCTTTTCCTCCAGAAGACACAAACAGCTCTCACCTTCTACCCCACTGTATTTTATGGACCTCAGCTGTCTGACTTGCAGGGCTGAAGCCTAGTCAATGTAGTTGTTCCTTACATAATAGTAGTTCTACACTTGGATCGACCTTACTTCTTTCTCTGTATTTTTTCCAATCTTACAAGAGGACGGAGACAAATTGCACGTAACCTTTAAGATGTAGGTATCCTAAAGATGCGTGTGCATGGCAGAATAATTTTGGTTTCCTTTCCTTTAGTCTCCTTTTATTTTCCCCACTAATGCCTCAACATTTGCTTTTCTTTGTCTTTTCCCCCTACCATTACAGACCATTAAGCTAGCACATTAATAGCACCCTCCATTACAACCTCAAGATATTGTTTCTGAGCAGTAGCCCATTCAGACCATCTATACAAAACTGACACACATCCATGCACTTTCTAAGATATATACTGAGATATTTCTGAAAGAGAACATTGTATATTCCCTGAACTGCTATTCCAGTACATCAGCAGGATGGAAAAACAGTAAGACAACTGGAATTCAGCTCTATCCTTCCTCTTCTGTTATTAAAATATGATTGAGCGTTACAGCGGTTTGCAGTGAGAATGAAGATTTGGCATGTGAAAGAGAGATAATAAACCATAGGTCAACTTAAGCAGACTAGGAATTCTGTACATGGCAGCTGAACAGCCCATGAACACTAACAAACCTCTTTGTCAACTCATTCTGAAATTTCATACAAATCTGTGTTGTGTTCAACTATAGCAAGTGTGTACTAAGTAATAGGTTTCATTAGAGAAAATTCAGTACAAAAGAGGATTAAATTGTCACTGTGTGAAAACCAAAAGATAAGGTGGATTTCTCCTCTCTCTTCTCCTGAAGGCTGGCAAAGATCAGTGAAATTAAACACTGCTCAAGGCAATTGTTAAAAGCAGTTTGGTCATTAAAGTCATGTCATCTGGTGACCCAACTGACCTACATTAAACCCAGGCTAAAGGGCAATGTCATCTTTCTTTTCCTATAGATAGCATGACTTTGCATCTTCAGCACAGATGGAAGACAACCCCCTTGGCCTTCTGGTTTCCACTGGTTTCCTTGCTGCAAACCAAAGTTAGTTGCAACAAATCTTTCATACTTATTTGGCCTTAGGAGTACTTTAGTTTCATAAAACAGAGCTGAAAACCACCAGATTTCCTCCCATAAGATTATTCAACCAATATCTATCTAACCAGAGGCTGTAGCACTCCATACACTTAATGAAGAAAAAGATTAATAGGCTAATGCAGATATTACAAAAATTGTCTATTTAATTATCACTGGATACATTCACTTTAGATAGTCTGAATAAATGAGATGTGATAATAATTTCTTTATTATAACATCTAAGTGTCAGATGAAGAGGTTACTTAGTTAATAATTTAATTTAGCTCTAGTGCATGACCAACAGGTTTTCTACCCAGATTTGAGAGCTGCCATGTCAAAAATGGGACACTCTTTAAGAATTTTGTGTGGAAATTCCACCAAGTCAGTTTATAGGAAAAAAAAAAAGGATGAGAAAAGAATAGGTTTGTACTGCTTTTATGAGTCTCTCTTTTATGCAGTTACTGAGGAGAACCCCCCAACTTACTCAGTCACTGATTTTTATATAGCAAATGGTGTTCCGCACAGGCTACTTGAAGAAGATATAAAGTAGTTCAATCCTGCAGCCTTAAAAGGGTTCTTGAATTCTTTCTGTGTTCTGTTCTCCCAGAGAAAACCACTTCATCAAAACCCAAAGAATATTCTTACATTTCATTCCATCTCTCTTCAGTGTGGGCTGCAAGATACAACACTTATTTATGTTGCAAGAACTTTCTTGTTTGCCAACAAAAGACACTTTGAGGAGCTTCCAGTGTGCCAGAAACTAAATGTATAGCTTGATCCTGCAATGTCTGTGCCTCTTCATCAGCAGTTATTGTCAATGGGAATAAACTGGTAGGCTGCCTAATGGCTCAGGAGAACAAAATTTGCATCTTCTTCAGATAATGCAAATTTGTAACTCATTTATGCTTCATAGTATGCTGTTAGTCTAGAAATTATATGTCTGTTAAAGGATTAAGTTGCTTTTATCCACTAAAAGTCATTCCCTTGTTCAAGCCAGCAGCACACTAAATATTCCAGTAACTAATTCATCTTCTTGGTTTTACCCACACTTTCAGTCTCCAGAACTTTAAAGACAATTGCCATATGTAAGAATGCAAACAGCTAAGTCAACTCCAAGTTTAACTTCAATTTCCTTTTAAGAGCCAAACCATACAGAAAAAGAAACTCCTCCTGTTTTCTCTACTGCTCAACCACAGTTGGTTCTTACTGAGGTAAATACCCTTTAGGGTAATAACTTACTGTTGAAAGACCTAGAGGCAAGTAAGAAGTAAATTCTTCTGGCTGCTATTTAAAAATAAGAGCATTCAAACATCTTCCACTAAAAAAAACCAAACCAAAACAAAACCAAAAAACCAAGCAACAATAAACACAATGCTTTAAAAAAATTAAATCATAAATCATTAAATAGTTGCCAAACTCTGATCTCAAATTCACTGTCAAAGCTGGCACTCTTAGTTATGAAGCACCCAGTAGAATCTCCTACAATCTAATTGGTGACCAGCATGTTGAAGAGAAGAACATGTACCTAATGACTCATGAAAGTTTAAGTTTCATATAAATTTATTAACATATTTTGGTTTGTCTGAAATAATCATTTTGAAGAGAAAGGAGCTTATCAAACAGAAACCTTTAAGATTATCATGAAAGAGAAGTTTTCAACAAGAATTTAAAATGGAATCTAAAATGTTGACCAATAAGGGATAAAAATCATGCTTAAAAAACCCAAAACTATTGATGAAAAAAATGGGTTGAAAAATGTTTTTGTGCAAGACTTGCTCCTGCCTTTTGGATGGGTGACCAAAAGAAGAAAGAAGCAAAGTTGATTTTCATTAGCAAAGTGGAAAGATCCTTTGAGGCCCATACAAATGCTTTTAAATGATATTTGGTTATATTTGGAATGCCAAAGCATGCAAAAAGCATCCTGATATCCTCCCTGCTCCCTAAAGTAGAGGCCCCCTCCAGACTCCTCTGAAATGTTCTATACATCAGAGATGGGTGGATGTTCATCCCTGCTCCAGCAGGGAAGGAAGATACTTATTTCAGGATGGAAAAATTCTGCCAGAGGATTGCCACAGCCTCCTGCCACGTTAGCTTTCAATGACTATCCCAAGTTTGGGAAACAGCAGTATGACTTCTTTATTTTATTTATTTTTTAAAAATAAGTTATTGTGGACCCTTCTGCATCCAAGTTTGTCCTTAAAAACCTTACACTTAAGAGACTTTTTTTTTTTCCAACCAAGGAATTTACAAGCCCTCCTAGTAAGCTTACAACTGACACATGTTGAATATTGGTAGCTTTGGATCTCAGAAGCTTCACAAAGCACTAATAATAAATTTCTTCTCCCCTCTTGTTCTACAACTTTCAAAAAACTTAAACAAGTGCTGAAAGTATGACAACAGGTTTAAACAAGTTTTAAAAAACCCCATAAAAACAAAATAAATTTAATAAACAACTGTAATTATATGATGTACTGCATAATTTTTTGAGTTGCACACCTTATGTCTCTTATGCATCATACATCTTTTTAAGTGAGATGGAAGGAAGATGACCTTTCCTTCAGTAATCTCACAGAAGTATACCTATTTTCATACATACATATACATTCATTAATTCAGCTTTTTGTCTGTACCAGAAAAATTTAAATCTTGTTATATATGAATGGCTTATTATAAAGCTAAATGTTACAGCCATTTTGATGTCAAATCACACCTTTGTCCAGGGCAATGTAACAACCACAAGTACAAAACTATTAAGGAAATTACATAATCAAATGTCATTTGACATAAAGGCTTCCCTACAAACATTTTAAAATGATAACTTGTGAGAGCTGCATGCCGAGCACCTTCTGTCCTTGGTTACAGGGACTAATTCAGTCTGCATTCGGATTCACCCCTCTGGCGTCAGCCACCCATCTGTCACCTCCCTTTTTCTGGGGTAATCTGCTCTGTACTTATCTGAACACTAGACTCCTAAGTCTTGCCCACCTCAAGAAAGTTACCTCTTGCTGCTATTGGGGGTAGAGATGGTTGAGACCAGACATGTGCCTGGCTGAGCACAAACCACCGTCAGCAGCATCTGCCAAACTGTAATAAAATGGTGCTCAACAGGGGCCCCCTGCAACAACAACCACTTATGCTTCCAAAGAAACTATATTTAGCTGCAAATAAGCAGCAATAAAGTTGTTTCATATAACCCCATATTTAAAAAGTGGTCTAAGGGCATACTCTGAGTCTTGCCCAGATGAAGACAGCATGGATACTGGTGGTGATTCACTTCTGCAGCATGGGAATCTCACCCACTGCATGGGTTTGTCCAATAAAGGGCTCTTGAGCCTACGGCAAAAGACTCATTTCAAGGACACTCAGGGAGAACAGTACCTGTATTTTCCCAGCCCAGCAGGATTCTTCTCAACTAGAAACATTATTTCTGTCAGGCAAAGTGGAATCATTATATACCATACCTCAGCTGTGTAGCACAAATTATCATGATGTAAAGACTTCACTACTTTCACCAATTTTTTTTAAAAAAATAGTTCTCCTAGCATAGATGCTAAAGATTTTTGCTGTAGCAATGCACTAGTTTTCAAGAAGTCAGCAGGTACTAAATAAATTTAAATATCGTATTCTTGGAGATACACTTACAAGCCTGATCATCTCATCTATAATCCATTTTTCCAGTGAAGATGTGAACAAGCATACTTCTGCTTGATCTAAATGAACACAGTGGAGCATCAATAAAATGTGTTCAAGTACAAGAGTTCTGCATATAGTTAAGCTTTGTTAGAAAAAAAGTAATTTTTTTTCCCTGCTTAATTTTTCCAGTATGATTTCACAGATGCAGTAGGCAACACAGCTTACAAGATTAGGGTCCCTGTCTCAGACATACTATAAGCAGAGAGGCAAAACCCTGACACAAACACCAACTTCAATTTCTTCACAGTTTTGTTGTCAAAAAAGGCACTAAGTCACATTTGGCACTCCTCACGTCTGTATCCAGAGTTCTGTGATTAACTAGTTTTAAAAAAAAGCATTTTCCTGGGCCTAAAATCCCTACACTAAACCAGTGTGACATTTTGTACGTAGCTTCTGAGATGTAGCACTGAAAATTTAAACAAGGGAAGGTAATTGATTCATTACATCTATTTCTACTATATTTCTTTTTGTAGTTTTTTGGTCGCCATTTCAAAAGGCATTGTTTAAATTGCCCTAATCTGCAAACAGCAACAATAAGTGTAGCAAATACTTGACAATGAAGATGTAAAGCCTCTAAAAACCTGTTACCTTAGTAACCATGGGAATGTAGGAGAATAAGAATACATGCAGTGTCAGGACATCATTTTGGATTCCACAGGGTTTGGTTTGAAATACAGTCAGCTTTCATTAGCTTTTTGTTTTTCCCAGTAGGTCCTTGGACTTTGAAACAAAACCTGAATGACAGCTATGAGCAATTCCAGCCTCACTGCTCATCAGCCACACCAAACAAAACAGCTCTTCACTGTGAACCTCCCTCCTTTGCAGCCAACATGCCTTGAAACAAACATTTATGCTGCAGACTCCTCTGGATATCACTAATAAATTGCATTCCAAAAAGAAGAGTAAAACGAAGACCCACTTTCATGGTACTTAGATAACTCACTTTAAGCAAATGTACTGCAAGAAAAAGAAAAAGTCAGCACATCCTCCCAGGATGTATCTGCAACCCCACAGTTTATTACAGGCTTTATAGAGTATGTTAATTCAACACCAACACTAAGAAGAATTTAGCTGCTTGTTTAAGTAACACTTTATTTCCATTTCACTCATGAAGGGGGGGAAAAAATTAAGAAGATAAAGAACTGAGATCCATGCCCCTACTCCCACCAATGTCTCTTGGGAAGCTTGTGGTCAAGACTGAACAGAACAAAGATCTCCTAGCTGCTGGCTTTAGCTGGTTTAATTTGAGTTCCATCCCCTTACTCTTTGCTACTATCTAGTCACTTAGGAAAACAATCTGAAAAAGACTTCAGGCAAAACCATTGGAAAAATGAGCAAGAAATTCAACCTCATGAGAACAAGGCTGAGGAAGGAATGAACATATCTTTGCTCAGCGAAGGAAAAAAAAAGTTTGCTTAGTCATCATGTGATGACAAAAATCTTTGCATCAAAAAGCCTGGAAAGTAACAGTAGTTCAGAGACACTGGCCTGGCCTTGCCTTCACTTCTCTTTCAACTGATTTTTCTTTTCCATTCACAGAAACTGCCATTCCAGGATAAAATTGACACACATAAGTGTTGCATCCTCCACTTATTTGCAGTCTTCTGCAGTCCTTTACCCGTATATATAAAGCAGTACCAGACAGAGGCAACACTTGTTTAACATGCAATAGTCCAGATTCTCTCTTTTTACACATTATATGAAAAGCCTGGATCATGTTAAACATTATTAATAAACACCAAAGTTACTCTTTCAAGGCACTGCTCATAGAGCAAAAGAGCAGTGTATCTCCAGGCAACTGCAACTTGTAAGTTAAATTAAAAAGAATATCTAGATTAAATCAAATCAGTTACTATGTATGGAAGAATACATTCTAATCCACTCACATGTTTTTTAGATAAATATGGGAGCTGCTATTCCCCACTCCTGAGTGGGAAATGGGCTCATCTCTACAAAGGAAAGCACGCTCATAAGAACACTGAGCCAACAGGTTACAAAAGAGCACATCTTATTCAGAAATATGCAGAAGGTGGGTTTTGAGACATTAGCTTAGGCCTCAGAACATTAAGCAAAGATTAGAGGATGAGCACAGCCCAGTATGCCCAAGGTCTGGAGCTCTTTTAAAGGTGAGTGCTCACCAAAGCCATAACTTCCAACACAGAACAGGGCTGTGGTAGACCAGGAAGTAATTGGCCATGTAACTCCATTGAAGAACATGGTGTTTTCCCTTTCCAAAGATAACTTTCTATTTTGTAGTTTCAGAAAGCTATTTGCTGGACACAAAAGGCTCTCTCAAAGCCACTTTTTTATTGCTTCTTCCCTGAAAAGCCTGTCAGTGGTGCTGACGGCCATACATTCCTAGGAGGGAAGCTTGGCGCTTGCACCTTTGATGCATGTGGTTTTGGAGCTGGAGGTTTTGGCTGGGGAGGAAAGGGTTGCATCATTCTTATCCTTACAGCATAAAGTCGTTGCTACAGTGCCCAAACTCTGTCCTGCAAACCACAAATAAGCCTTTTTATCACAAGAGAGGAAGATTTCTCAAACTTGTATTAAGGATGGCATTGCTGTCAGTTCTGTAAATGGCTGCTGAGTCAGAACTGCAGAAGTAGGGACATTGTAACAATGACATACCTGAGGCACATACATGAACTCACCCAGCATGGAGAAGCAGCTCATCGTTACCCTACCCCTGTGCTCCCCCTCCCAAAAGAAAACCCCTGCCAAACACCCTGAGATTGAATAGCAGTTCTTCAGACTGACTGCATTCAGATGGGAAAAAAATGTACATAAATAATTCCATCCTTGCAAAAGCAACATGAGAAGGTGAATGCAAGTAGATGCCAGTCTTCTACCAACCTCCTTTCTAAAATTACCCTATCTAGCCCTCCTGTCTGTAGGGTAAGCCACAGGTGCTGCGCTTTCTGACTGGTAGATCTGGAGATGCTTTTATGTGGGAACAAAAGGCACATCAGATCTGTTCTAAGGGGAGAAGTGCAGTACAACCCAGGCAGAGAAAGCACAAAGACAAGTGCAGGACTATATTCTAACTGCTATGCCATCTGCACAGGCCATGGACTCAGCTGCTTGCCCCAGATGCTGGAAGAACTGGACTTTTTGTCAGTTCCCTACAATTTGAGTCATACAGCTTAGTGATGTTCTTTTAACGGTTCTGAGAAAACCTGGATCAGAACAACCACTCATCACCTTCTCTAGGTCAGACACAAAAAATGTGTTCCATATATCTAGAATAGGGCTTCCTTTTCATTTATTTCAAGTCCAAAATAAAATTTCTAGGGTGTTTTTTTCTTTCACAAAAATAAGTCTGCAGGAAGAAACAAAATTTAATCAGTTCTTAAAACAGTTCAGAACAGTTCCTTCACTGCCAAGTTTAAACTCTCAGGTCAACATTGACCTAGTTGGCACTAGTTCTACAAATGATTTTTTTAATCTTGGTATAATCTCAAGACACACTGAAAATAGCCAAAAGGCATGTTGGTGGTAGTTATCACTTTCTAACAAAAAAAAAAAAAAAAAAAAAACCAAAAAAAACCAACCAAACAAACAAAAAAAACCCAGCAAAAAGCAGCACATATACATGTTCAATTAATTTTTACACCTGTCCAGTGTAAAATGCAAAAGTAGGATTTCTCAATCTAAAAGAGAATGCATGTTTAAAAACACTTCACGGTACATTTGGCACTAGGGGTTTGTGAAAAAAAAAAAATCATCTACTCAGTACTGATCACTTCCACCCCATTGTGTTACACTACACCAAGATTGGCATACCACTCACTGGGTAAACTAGATCAAGGAATTCATCCATCTGAAAAGTAACCTAGAAAACTATGTTGTTTTTCAAGTGGATCAGTTGTTCTCCCAGATCCCAGCATGCTCCAAACAAATACCAGCAAAATAGGGGGAAAGGCTGAGACTGGGGTGAGGAAATGGGCAACCAACAAGGAGCCCATGGACCACAAGCCACAGGCTCATTCGCATGGTTTGATATGAACCTCCCTTACTGAGCCAAATCACAGATGCAACTTTCTTTTATAGGATGGAAATCTCACAAGTATCCCTGACCCAACACTCACTAAATCACTGTTCAGCAGGCATATTGCCATTGGCTTCAAAAAGAGCTGTATCCACATGCATCCAGGACCATGCTGAAAGCTGCAGACAACAGATCTCCTACCTTTGGAAAGCAATTTGGAAAGCATGTGGGAAAAATACAGGAGAAAGGGAAATTAACTTTTCTAACACCTCCAAGTCTGTGAAGTCACCTTTGGGAATTACCTCCAAATTTCATCTACTGAGTGATAAGTAGGCTAAACTCAAATAAGCAAAGACCTGTAAGATGCCAAGACATTTGTATTGAAAGCCTTTCCTTCTTACCCTCCTCTGTAACACATCATCATGGAAATGCTCCAGGAAAGAGTTTCAATGACTGAAGGAAATAACAGTGACTATCATTTTCCTACTGCACTGGGGGGCTTCGCTAGGTTTTTTTCAGATATTACCTGTCTCTTTGTGTCACATATGCCTTAGTTCCCCTTCAGCAGATACCTGGAATTATGAAATGCTTCTCTGAATGCTGAAACTCGGGGCAGGGAAGAAAATGGTATTGAAATGTTTTTAAGTAATCACAGCTACAGAGGACGCACACATACTGGCACATGCATGGGCCTTGCACTCTGCATGCATAAAACTAAAGGAAAAATATGGGCTTCTGCAATATAAATAAAACAGATTATTTAAAAATAACTTGAGTTCAAATCTACCCAGCGCACTACTACTAAGCAAACATCAGGAGGTAGTCAAACAGAGAATGATTTTCTGACAATTAAGCAAGAACAATAGCAAATATTCCATTTGCAATTAAGAATCTGGGTTTTGTTTTCACAGAAACAGTGGGGATTTCTTCAATAGTGACTTCAATTAACTTCTGCTCCCCCCCACTGACAAAAAGCTTAATGGGCCCAAAACCATGGCTGCTTTTCCCCAACGGTTTCAGAATTAAAAAACAGTTTATTACATCTTCTCTACATTAAAAATGTTTCAATTACATATATTACAATTGCCTATTGTACTGCAGGTTTTCCCAAAGAGTTAAAATCCAAAAAACCAAAACTGCAACACAGATAAATAAATCCCAGTAAACCACAATCAGTAGCCTCCAAAAAACTGAAATCCCTTAAACATTAAAAAAAATATCAAAATTAATAGGTCTGTTTTGTGGTTGCCACAAGGCAACCTGCTGATTCAGGGCAATGTCACCAACAGTATTCT
Source organism: Acrocephalus scirpaceus scirpaceus (assembly GCA_910950805.1). Taxonomy (NCBI): domain Eukaryota; kingdom Metazoa; phylum Chordata; class Aves; order Passeriformes; family Sylviidae; genus Acrocephalus; species Acrocephalus scirpaceus. The sequence continues at coordinate 78,582,139 of OU383773.1, read as the reverse complement.
TATCTGTAAAGGGTAAGAATCAATTGTTTGACAGAAACAAAGGAGAGCTCAACAGGAAATCAACCAGCTTGGGACAGATGGTCACTGAATCAAGTTTCACCCCTCCCCTCTCCAAAAATAGGCTTAAGAGGCATTTTCTGTTACCAAGCAACAGCCCAAAGGAAGGCATAAATCTTTTCCTACGTGTTATTCCCCTCCTCCCCGACACACATACATTTCAATCCACTAAGGCGGTATGTTTGTGAGTTTATTTTCCACATAACAGGTAGAAGGGTTTTTTCTGTGCAAGGACAACGCCTTCCTGCATGTCCACTAGCCATGTTTCCTTTTTTTTTTAAGGCAAGAAGGAGGTTAACTGTATCCATGCTATGAGAACTACCAAGAAGATGGGTTACAAGCAGGAATCCAATGCTAGTTAGTAACCCCTCCTTGCTTCCCCAAGGTGACCTGAGAAATTACTCCCTACAGAGGGGAGTTCCTAATCACTATTTTATATAAAACCAAGATGACCCTCATCATACCCTGACAAAAGGTCACCACCTTTTTTTAAAAAAAAACTCATCAGGAAACCCTGTACCTGCTTTAACCTATGAAAGTCCATAAAATTTAATTCCTAAAAAAAGCACCATGATATCTTTAGTATAACACACAGACCAGTGGGCTTTTAAACCATTTGAATTTTAGGAGCACTAATTCTCTAGTACATCAAACACTCTAAGTGAGAATTGGGGTATGGGATGAGTAGGAAAGGATAATCAACATTTACTATTCTGGTGAGCCAGTGGAGGAAAGAAGGGGCTGGAGTGGGGGGTGGGATGGAGGGGAGAAAGAGACCCGAGGAGGCTGTTTGCAGAGATCAGGGAGTAGGGGGAGGGGAGCAGAGCACGGGGGTGAAGGACAGCACCTCTGAAATTCAGATTAGCATCCAGGGAACAAACCGGTTTGTTTGACCCCTCTCTCATACAAACCGGGAACAGACTAGCAGCCAGCAAAAAGAGATGGAGTTAAATTTAGCCACACAAAGAGTAATCTGTGATAAAAAAAAAAAAAAGGTTTACGATTACAACCCTCACAGAAATTAATTAAATGGGGAAGAAAAAGTCTCACTTCAGCAACAAACTGGGTAATCATCCTTTAAAAGCACAGAGCCTGGATTACCGCTGACACATACTTAGACTACTAAAACATATGGCCAATAAAAAAAAAAAAAAAAAAAGAGGGGGTGTGGGGGGAGGGGAAAGGTTGTGACAGCATGTGGTCTGCAAGAGCTTTATTTACTCCCTCCTCAACTACTGCTTCCTCTAGCCAGCTGAAGGCCTTCTGCAAGACACAGCCTATTTTCCCTGGGTGTTTCATGTATGCCTTTGACACCAGTGCAGACAGTGGTTACCACCACTGTGGTGGGTAAACAGAGCCCTGGCCATGGGCTGCTTCACTGCCCAAAGGCCTTGGACTTTTGAATCCATTTCACCACAAAGACTTCTCAGTGGAGACGCTGCCCCCGCTCTCTGTGCATGGCAGATAGTTTTCACAGGCAAACCAGAGACGGTGATGTCTAAACTCAATTAATTAAAATTAGGTTAATTGAAATTAAACAGAAGATTTGAACACAAAAGCCAAATAGCTGCTTGTATGTATGCCAAGAACACCATTTGTTCTTTGAGGTCTAAAGCTTTCTGACAGAAGCATGAAGCTTAGCAGCCCAAGGACCTGACCAGGAGACTTGAACTAAGGGCCCTCCAGGCTCAGCCGTAAAAGACCTTAAGAGCAAATCATTACAATCACATAGTGCTTTAAAAAATTCCAGGCCAACAACACCTTTGGTTTAGAGAGAGGGAAACTGAGGCATGTAGAAGCCGCGCGCCATCTCTCAGTGGCAGAATTTGAAAGTAAAACCAGATCTTCCGCAGACCCAAGTCCACATTGTAATTATCACTCTGAGTATGCACGTGAAAGCAAGCAAGTTCTTATTTATGTAAATTTGTGGCCAACATCAACATTTTTACAGCTGTTTTTCTTGGCCTCTTCACAACTGAGCAAGAGACCTGTAGATTAAACCCAATTCTTTACCAAAAATAGTCTCTCCAATCAGGCAGGCAAATGACAGTCATCCCAGAGTTATTCAGGAATGCATATACTTATTCTTCTAACACATTCAGAATTTGACTAAATAAGACATAAAACTACAACTCTTCTCTAATGCAAGTTAGCAACTTCTCTATAAATATTAAATTAATTATGACTGCAAGGGTTTCATTTCTTCTCTACATGTAATGTACATGTAACAAAAGAAACAATATGTCAATGATGTGAAATATACCATGGTAGTAAAAGCTCCATATTCTTTACCTGCTAATACACAGGCATCATCTGGGAGAAAAACATACATTATAGCTTTGCATAAGTATTTATTATAGTTTTAAAAGAGGTGTTTTCTCTTACATTTAAATATATGCCCTTTACACCACTCTGCCATGGTAAGAGAGAGAGAAGTACCTAAGAAGGGAAAGAAAGGTTTTCTTTTCTCCTCTTAAGTAAACCATCATGCTTTTATTCAGTGACCAAAGAGATTTCCATTTTCCCTGGTCAAGGTGGTATCTCTAGACACACTGCATGTTTTTCGGTTGAAATGTAAAAGGACACAAGTTTACCTCAAATCTGTCAATAATTCCATGATTCTATGAAATGAGGTCTGAGGAGACTGCATTCCAGTATCTTTTCTTAGAAAAATCACAGTAGATTTTCTTTGGATTCTCCATCTCTCATTTGCTAGTTTAGAACTCTAGGTCTTCTAACACAGTCTATTATAATAATAAGTTTAACTTGACTCTTCACCTTGAACTAAGCCATTCAACACCAAAATAAAGCTCGTATCTGTGAATGATCCAAACAAGTTCCCATCCTTTTTTGCCACAGAACATAATAGCAATAGGTAGTGTTCAAAACATTTCAGAACATTTCTCAGTATTATAAAAATCATAAAAGCACTACTCTTCATTAAAGGATGGGCAGAAGAATAGAACGGTAAAGAACAGTGTTCATCAGTTAAAAGCTCTGTTAAGTAAAAAAAAAAATTATCCATAGAAATAGAGGAGCAATTAGAAAAGTGATAACCTGCAGGGAAAGGTAAGCCAGTAAAAACTGCAAATAGATAATTGCAAGCCTCATTTCCAAAACAAAGAAGATCACAACCTGAATATCATCCTTTATGTGGCTATATGGTAGAATTGCATTTAACTATTTACTCCCCAGTTTGACATCAAAGTGTTAAAAGGGGACATTTCTCTTAAAACAATTTTCTGCTTATATATTCAGTTTGGGGCTATTCTTTTCTAGAACACTTAATGACAGAATGGACACAAGATTCACCAGTGCATTCTCTTATCTCTGCACACTGGCTGAAAGGAACACAGTTTATGTAATTTATTCCAGATCAGAAAGGCAGTGTGACAACACAGAGAATAGACCACATTCTCAACAAGCATTTCTTAATGAGAATTTTATCAGTCTCTCTCAGCATGAATTGCACTTTCGAACAGGGAGGACAGAACTGTTTTAATGAATTCATCCTGAGGCCAGCCTCCTTCCAGGCATATGGCCTCAAAATACACTTGCTTCTGTCTTTGGGGCAAAGGATTAACTATGAATCATAAAACAGTTCTGCTTTCTGGCTCTTGTTAATTTGCCAGTCAACTTCTTCCTGAGGTGGAATTTCTCAAAGAAAATTCAATCTGCAGTTGCAAATTTCTAGTTCTTTCCCCCCTTGCCAAGTTTTTTTTACAAAACCTCAATCTTCCATTATTTATTCAGATAATCATTTGGAGCAGGAAAAGGTATTTTATCATCGAGCCTCCGTTCCTCTTTCCGTAATTGCAACAAAAAAAGTACAACCTCCTTCTTTCCACACTTGGCTGGTTTTCCTATACATATGGAGTGTGTTCAGCTAGAATATGGCAACAAGGGAGAAACTGCAACCCACATACTGAATCATCACATAAGAATCAAGATGTCCAGAAAAATAAAACATGGACACACATACAACTCAACACAAATATGCTGGAGGGCATGTCATTGAAAACTGCAGTTCCCAAATCTCACTAATTAACAAAATAAGAAGTATAAGTGATTGACTGAAATAACAAATATCTCCTTTTTCTGCATGCTTTATTTTAGGCCTGAAAAAGGTTTAAAATTAATAGTACTGGGCTTATTCCAAGTTTCCTTAGAGTAAAATGTTCAATCATGAATGTGAATCTAGACAGACTGATTTTAGACAATGCAACAATGTCAATCCATCGGGTATCATTATTATCCTTTGATGCTCAATCTTCCGTCCCAGTCAGGCCAAACAACCTCTTACGGAGTCACTCAAGCTTTGCAGCCTTCCTATTAACACATGCCCAGCAATGCCTCAATCACCAGACCATTTCTGTTGCCATCCACCAACGTGGCAAGAGCTGCAGAGAGCTGCCAGTAGCAGAACTCATGGAGTCTCTCTGTTGATACGTGCAACCAGCACATATTTCTGAGGATATACAGAAACCACAGCTGGCACATAGCAGAAAAACAGCCAGAAAGTAGACAGTGGAAAGCAGGTTACCAAAACAGCTCAGGCTGCCAGTAGCCTGTTCCTTGAGTATCTTTGCAAAGGCCTTGGGCCAGATGAATTGTTTCAGGAAGCTGTACCTTACCAATAGGTAATACTGCCAAGTTTTATGGGTTTTGTACCACCTCACTTTACAACCAACAACAGAATCATTCAGGTTGGAAGGGATGTCTGAAGGTCAACCAGTCCAAACACACACTCTTGGCAGGGCCATGTTTGAAATCCCATTAAAACAACACATATTATGATGTGTTTTGGTTCACAGCTGATCTGCATTGACAGTTTTGACTTATTATCCTGTCAAATCTAACTGTGAGGTTCTCAGTGATTCTCAGCTAGAGTACAATGAATCAAGAACTGAAGGTCCATTTCTTAAAAATAAAAAGCCCAAGGAACAAACCAGCTTTTGTTAAAGGAAATTAAATGTTTCATTGATGCAAATATTTCATCTGTTTCCCAATACACAGTTTTTGCAATTTGAACAAACTGCTAGCGACCTATAAAGATCCAGTTGTGTCAAGGTTATACACTGAGGTTCATGCTCTTCTTGTTTACATAGCAAACCAGAATAGAGAACACAAGCTTAAAGTATCAGTATCATCCAATATAAGAGGTATCAAAACTATGCAGCATCTGTTGCATTTCTCTCTTTTTCAGCCCTAAACACCTGAACTGATGTTATTGAATTCGAAGTTGAGCCCATTTTCACAGGAAGATTCAATTAAAAAGCATCTGGAAGAACACTGTCTTTTATTGAAACTAAGTCCCAGATCCAATTCTCATTTATTACACTGCTGGGACAGCATCCTTTAAACATGGTAATCAAAAGCAAACATGGTTTTTTTGCTTTCAAACAGACATCAAAGCAACAATGTTAGGATGAATTTTCAACTGTTCTGAATCTACAGGTTATACAGATCTGCCTTTTCCAGCAGGAGGGACTCTGGCAACATACCTGCAACTTCACAAGTTCAACTCAGCAGTTAATCTGGCTGGCTTTAGCACATAGTCAGAAATGGATTTACTACAGTAACAGCAAATGTAGCTGAAAACCTACACTGCACTGTGTAGGGGAGTGCTTAACTCCTATTGCAAGCATGGCCTCTCTCTTTCTACACCAAATCCACATGACAAATGGACTCACCCCAAAGCCAAGCTTGACAGAAAGCCAGTCAGCTGTGCTACAGATTAAAATTGAGCATCTATCTGCACAGACACCAGACACAAGACTTCCCTCAATAAAACAGCCAAGCTGGACAGTCAACAAGCAACACTGTTCATTATGACAGCTGAGAACAGCCAGAAGAATCCTTTTTTGTCTTCTTCCTTCTCAGGCTTCTCTGCCACAAGGTCACATCTGCTGTTTAAAATTAAATTGGGTTTTTTTTTTTTTTGTGGTGGTGGCCTTTGTCTAAAAGCTTCCAAGGCATACTGTTTTGAGTAACATTACTAGTGGCACGTCTACTACCCACTAAAAACTTCTGGTCTATAAAAGCAAACTGTGATCACAAAAAAACAGTATAAATAATCTCAGCCAGTCAATCATTTAAAAAAAGAATCTTCTTTAAAGACCCACTAAGGTATTGGACCAGTATGATATTAGACCTCAGCATTCCTAGTTCATGTCCTTTTCTCTTTCTTATATGTACATGCACAAACATACTTACTATCCTTTATAGCTTTGAGTACTGTGGAGGAGGCAATTGACTCCTTTGTGTTTTCCATGCAGCACCCAAAACACTTTCAGACATGTAGTAAGAAAGAAGAGTATTACACTAAGTTAATGCAGAAAAACGAAACAAAAAACCTGTATGTTTAGATGCCCTGTCATTTCATAGCTCTTGTGACAGCTAATGTTTTAACCTTCATGCCCTTGAAATCCAGCTCACCTTCCATATCTGCTATAATCATGATTGTTATTTCACCTTCTTCCTCCAAGTCCACAGTCTGGCAGGCAAGTTGTCTTCATGCTGCTCAAAAGGCTTGGAAATTGAGTGCTGACTCTCCTACTGGAAAAAAAATATGGCAGGCACTAACTGTCAAACTTTACTGAAACTGCTGCAAAAGGGACTGTGAGGATATGCATATTTTTTACTCTTTTTACTCTGAACCTCTGCTTTAAATATCGATGGTTCTGTGTGCCTCTGTTAGAGGCATTAAAATGTTCTTGGATGACTTTGCCTTTCCCACCCTTCTCCTCTACATTTTCTTCAAAACTGCGCCTCTGTGGGGTGGTACTGATCACTTGGCTAATCCACTTAATTTCTTATTGTTCTCACAACCAGAAATTTCCCTCTAAGAGGTTAAGATTCAAAAGAGTAACAACAGTATCTTAACATCCTATCTATACATATTAATTTTTGAAAGCATTTTTTATAAGAATAGGAAACCATTTATGTTTTTAAATGTCACATACAACATGACTGGCAGGAAGCTGTTTCCCTCTTCTTGATTCAGTGCATTGTCATCGTAAAAATTAAGACCTATTTCTCAATCTTCCCAAAGGAATCACTTAATTGCACTAAAAATTTGATTCTGTATAAGTGGTTTAAAGAACTTACAAGATTGAGCTTCCTTTATGAAACAGCTGTTCTCAAAGCAAATGAAAGTGTAAAAGAGCAGGAGAATAAAGCCACCTAAAGCTGCAAAGCAACACAGAGTTTGGGAGATTTCCTGGGAAGCCACAGGGAGACAGTCAGTGAGGCAGGAACAAAAGCAGTAAAAGTAGATGGCTTGTTCTCTTAAATGGTAAAACTGAGATGCAATCGTACACTGTGAAACACATTATCACCAAGGAGATAGTAAGTAGAGAACTAATGGCAGTGAAGTACTGTACCAGCAGTAAAAGGACACAGGGCTCAGGACAGAGAACAGAGCACTTGGCTCTCTGCAAATCCCAAATCAAGCCATCAAGACAAAGTTTTGTAACATAGGCTCTTCATTTTGAGCATGGGTAGGCAAGAGTAATATTTATAAAACTTTGCTGTGAATACCTCTATTTCACCAGGGATTCCAGTGTAAAGAGGTAGTTGCCCAGATAACCCTTACAGCATCAGAAGCAGCTGAGCTCAGCTATCCGCGTTTGCTGTTCCATACCACTACACCATCTCTTGGAAGTGGGTGTGATGGAGAAAGCGCTTGGATCTCACTAAGCCCAGAATGCTGTGCCACACTTCACTTTTTTAATAAGTGATCATTTCCTCTTTACTAGAAACACTGCGGAGGATCAAGCTCACAGCAATTTCCAAACACTCTTCTAATTACTCAATTACTCCTGAGTGATAACACAACAAGGGACCATACAACTCAAAGTATACACAAGTCTCTCTGAGCATTGGCATTACAATTGCATAAAACCACCTCTATCTTTTAAAAGACAGCTGGAAATAATGTGGGGCGAGGGGGGGAGGGGGGAGTGCCATGGAATTCTGCCAAATTAAAAGCATAATTTAACCATCACACTCACAGAAAAATTGCACTTAGTTTTCCTTATTCCTACAGACCTGGGAGTCTGTAAGAAAGCAAGTTTTGAATTTGGAGGTAGCATTATAAAAGAAAGGTGATGGGGACATATCCTAATATTTCTCAAATATGCAGAATGCTAGAGGTAAAATGTTTCATATGCACATTAATACTTCTCTATGAAGCCAAATTGAAATTTAGTATGGCTCTAGAGAATAACAGTGGCATAAATGGAGCCTTTCAAAAAAGGCTACTGATTTCTCTGAAATTTTGGTGCTGTATACTCCGTTCAACAGAAAAATCACTGCTGTAGAGGAAGGTGCAGCAGAATTTGATGCAAAAGGACAGGAGTACCGGGAAAATGTTCAGCAGCTTAAAATAGCCATCTAAAGAAGCTTCACACCATAGGTGCTAGGGAAATATTATCACTTTTGGTGACACACATAGATGAATCTTCATTTTAAAAAGGAAGACTAATAATAGTTTGTTTCAGACCATAGTTACATTCAGCAACTAACTTCTTCACTTGCCTCAAAGTGCTCTGATCAGATCACACCAATGGTCTTGAAAAGAGCTAATTACAGACAGTGGTGGAGATAGGAGACAGAGAACAAGAGGATCTCCGCACAGCATTTCACAATACTAGTCACTCCAGGCTTGTTCATGGAACCAGTACAACAGATGTCTGGTAATCTCTTAAGTAACAGTATCTTAGGTCTGCCCACACTGTTTTCTGTTCACAGCTCCAGCAGTTTGAAAAACTACCTCAAAATAACCTCTCCAGAACCTTACATGAGAAATATTAATCAATCATATCTCGTCATACTGACTCAGGCTGCTCCCTACCTTCTTACTCTTCTGGTGATTTTATGTCACATCATACTGGTCTTCCTATCTTTTACATTTTATAAACATTTTATTAGTTAGTGTAGTGTAACTGCTAAAAAAAAAAATGCAAATTAACCATAGCACTTGACAGATGCAAGATTTTCAGGTCAAGTATATGGAGGTTTTTTACTAAACATCTGAGGTGCCACGGAACTTAAAATGCTAACTCAATGAGAATGACATTAAATATACTCCAATGAAAGTAGTAATTTACACAGTTCTCTATGGTTTCTCATGTCCCAAAAGAACTTCACAGAAGTTGTATTCAGTCACACAATAATGTCACAAGAAGACAACAGAAACCAGCTCACCAGGCTTCAGCAGTCATCCAAACCAAACCTAATAACATTTTAGAATCACAGAATCATAGAATGATTTAGGTCAAAAAAGACCTATATGATCATTGAGTCCAAGCATCAACCTAGCACTGCCAAATTCACCACTAAACCATGTCTGTAAGTGCCATGACTGCACTTCTCTTAAATACCTCCAAGGCTGGTGACTCAGCAGCTTCCCTGGGCAGGCTGTTACAATGCTGGACAAACCTTTCCATGCAGAATTTTTTTCCCAATATCCAATCTAAACCTCCCCTGGTAGAAGTTGAGGCCATTTCCTCTTGTCTTATCACTTGTTACCTGGCAGAAGAGATCAACACCCATCTAGCAAGGTGGTACCCTCTGAGCCTCTTCAGGCTAAGCATCCCTGCCTCCCTCAGCCACTCCTCATAGCACTTGTGTTTCAGAACCATCGTCAGCTCTGTTGCCCATCTCTAGACATGCTCCAGCACCTCAACATCCTTCCTGAATTGAGGGGCCCAAAACAGAACACAGGATTTAAAGGTGCAGCCTCATCCAGTGCTGAATACAGAGGGACAATCGCTCCTCTGATCCTGCTGGCCACAGTATATGATACAAGCCAGGATACCACTGGCCTTCTTGGCCACCTGGGCACATGCTGGCTCTTGTTTAGCAGGCTGTCAACCAATACCCCTGGGTCCTTTTCCACCGGGTACATTTCCAGCCACTCTTCCCAAGGCTGTAGTGTTGCACCAGGTTATCATGACCCAAGAGCAGGACTTGGCACTTTACCTCATTAAACCTCATACAATTGGCATTGGCCCATCAATCCAGCCTGTAATTTCTGTAAGAACTCCATACTTCTGTTTGATACTTCCAAGCCAACAACAACAGTGTACAAAATTTGGCTGTCTCCATTGTGAATAAACACTGTTCCAATTTCTGTCATCTACAAGTTCCTCCAACAGATATCCTGTGTTTTTTACTTCTGGATTATAAATAAAAACATTAATGATTCTATTTAATTATTAAGAGCTGCTGGATAGTTCACCAATACACACACCTTCAAAGAATGGCTCCTTGGTTTTAAGTCATCTTCATTACCTACCTGCAAATTCAAATCCATTAACAGGGGCTATAGTAGCTTGCTCAGAGTTACAGATAAGCTTTTGCAATGACTCATTGAAACTTTATTCACTAGTTCTCTCCTTATTATGAGAGGATATCTTCAGAGTTCTTAGAAACAAGATGTGTTTGGGTTATACAAGAAATAAAATTGGTCCATGAATATATCTCCACACAGAATACAGCATGAAACAAAATGATCAGGTCTGGAAATTTTAAAAAATAAAACCTGAAACTACATTAAGCAAAAATGTTTTGAACACATATTCTTACAAGCAATACTTTTCTCAACATATTAAGGAAAGTAGTGACAAGACTGGATTTGAGGAAAGTCAACAATTTTGAAAAAAATAACACATTAATTATAAAAGTTTAGTGTTGTTTTATGACTGCTGCTGTAATCTGTTTAAGGATATTAGAGGTATCTTAATTGCTTACTATATCTAATGAACTCCGGTTCACAGGACTAATTCTCTAAAAGACATGATTGTTAGAATGTCAAGGCTTATTACTCCCTCATTTGTTGGTTTTCCCAACAGTTTTCCTCCTCACAATCATGTTTTAGAAACAAAAGAAAATGCATCTTTTGCATTATGTGCAAGAAATAATTATGCAAGAATAGGCAAAGAACATACATCTCAAAGAGGCTGTTCTTCCAAGGTATAAAGCCTTGGAAGCCAAATATCTGAAATGCTTTTTTTATGTTATTGATTTCACAATCCATTTTTTGTCAAGAGTCAAGACTTGATGCCTTAATATCATGTCCAAGCTCCATGTTTTGTTAATTACATCCTACCTAGCTAAATGCCCCCTGTAGTTTCAATTAGACATGGTATTCTTCCTCACTTCCCGTCTTGATTATTGTGCACTGTTGCTAAGCGCTAGTTAACAGTTGCCACATTTACCCAAAGTTGGCTGCGTTGCAGTGGTCATTCAAAGAATTAAATACAAAACATATGGTACAGAACCATATAAAGCAAAAAAAAGCACTTTTAAAAACCACATGCTTAATATAAAAAGTACTACAAAACTGGTTACACCATTGAAAGTAAAATCCTTACAGTCATATGCCCACTCGAAATTTCCTAGAAGCACTGAAAATAAAAGAGAAATGCATTCAATCTTTTTTTTTTCAGCTTTCACAGAAAGGTTTCCTAGAGTGTATTTTTGACATCATACTGAGTCTAGTTTTACACTGAATAAACAGCCCAGCCAGTGTGACAGGCTTCAAGGTACTGACATTTTTCCCCTAAAAAATAGTTTAATTCTCTACATCTCATGCAAACTAATTAGTCTTCTAATTTGAACTCCAAATTTTCTTTACCTTGTATCTGCAAAATTCTTTGGACATGACTTGTTGAACAGCCCAATATCAATGCCAGTAGCTATGTTTCAGAAGACCTTGAACCAAATGTGCTTTTCTCGAACACTAGACAAACTTTTCACACAGTCAGATCACCCCTCCTTTCATTTGTAATGTCCTCATGCGATCTTAAGAAACTTCATGTAATTTAATTATCCCAGTAAAAGCTCAGTAATCAGCTTGCCTATTACTGCTTATTTCCTTTAGTATTACATCCTGGACTTAAAAACTGCCTTACCAAAAAAATCCTCTCTGTTTATGATTGCCACATTCTCTACAGCTAAATCCAACTAACAAAAATTCCTGGTATGTACAAATTGTTTCTCATAGCTAATTTTTTTCCGGTTAAACACCTTAGAAAAAAACCCCTGTATTTACAGATGCTGACTTAAACCTTTAGGGCTCAGAACCCAATCATTTAAACAGGTAGGCACATATTGAGCATTATTCATTGACTTTCTGTAGCATTTTGTTGGCAATGGTTGAGTATACATGAGAAAAAATATGCATATGTACAAAATCCACCAATGTTAAAAATGACAAATAACTAATTATTTCTCAACAGCTCTGAGAACACTCACACAATCCCTTTGCAAAGAGGTATTTAACAAGCAAATCCTCCAGCTTCATAAGTGCTTTTGTTACACTCACAAGCAAATTCTACAGGATGAAGTTGAAAATTTGTAAAGATTTTTTTAATCCACTAGCACATATGTAATAAGTTTTTCAATTAACATAAGACCATCCTTGTTTCTCTTTAGAGAGCATATCCCTTAATAAAAATCAAACTTAGGTGTGCATTACAGTATTTAAAAGTGCTGAAAGCTTTACCTGTCTCAGAAGCTACACCTATAACTATACCTGCAACTGAACTATGCACCTATTTGCTTCACCTCTCAAACAACAGTAATAATTGTAAAAATAAATTAAATAAAATAAAGCTTCAGTAATTCCTAGTTAGGCAAAAAGACACATTTTCTTCTCAGCTGCATTTTATTTCCATCTTTTAAAAAGCTCTTTGTAACAAGGTATCAATGAAGTATGAAAATTTGAAGTATTATTTTAATAACACCTAAAGTATCATTCAATGAAAAAGTCTAAAGAGGCAGCAATTCAAAGAAAAGCAAATAGAATAACGTAAAAAAAGTCCTATCTTCAGCGTATTCAAAGCAAACACGCTGACAAGCAGCAGTCACGGGAAATATTTTTCCACGGGGTAACTGAAAGAGCCTCTCCCACTTCAAAGACATCTAACCATTGATAAATTTGAGAATACGGATGAATATTTGCAGGCTTAGGGCCTAAACAAACAGCAACGCTTGGCCCACCCGCTGAGCTGGCCGAAATCCTATGGTGTACACAAAGTTTTCATCTTTCGGAGGTTTCGGGGAGCGCTGGGAGGGACAGGCCGGACCCGGCGGTACCTAAAGGCCCCTGCCTACATCTGTCAGCTGCCGCGGGGAGCCGCCGCTGGCTTCGTCCCAGCCGCTTTTTCCCCGTTCTACCTTTACTTCCCAACCGCAAAGGAGCCGTGTCGGTCAGCTGCCCCCGAGGTGGAAGCATCACGGCCGGGCCGCCGCTGACACGGCCCGCGGGGCGTCGGGGCCGCCGCGTCTCCCGGGGACGCAGCCGTCCCTCTGCCACACCGACGGCCCCTCACCCCGCCAAGCGGGGCCGGCGCCCCGTCCTCCCGTCCCTCCCCAAACCCGGCCCGCACACGTCCGGAGGTGCCCCCGGACAACCCGTCCCGCGGGCCACCCGCGGCCGGCGCTCCCCGCCCGGGCGCAGCCTCCCGCGGGCGCGGAGGGCGAGGCGGCCGAGCCCCCCCTGCCGGCGGCCGCCCGCCTGGCAGCGCGGGTGGGGGCGCGCACTCGCCGCCCGCTCCCCGGCTCAGCCACCTGCACCCCCCGCGCCCGCCTCGTCCCGAGGCTTGGCTGCCCGCCGCCCGCCCGGCCACAGCGGCTGCCTCGCTCCCGCAGCCCCTCGATCCAAGGTTCCCGCACCCCCGCCTTGCTCCCCTCCGCTCGGGTTATCCCCCCGCCCCCGATGCGAGACGCCGGTAACAAAGGGCTGGAGCCCACCCAGGGGCGGGCGCCCGCAGCCCGCGGGTGACACGGGCGCTGCCCGCCGCGCCGCTAGCAGCCCGCAGCCCGCCCCCGCCGCCCCCGGGGCTGCGCTCCGCGGGGTGACAACGCCGAGCGTGACTCCGCCAGCGGAGACGCCGCCGCCGCCGCCCGATCCCGCTACCTTTGTGCCCTCCCAGAAACCGGCGAGAAAGCGAAGCAAAGCCCTGCGCCGCTCCCTTACCTTGCTGGGCAGAAGGAGAAAAAGTTGAAGCACTCTCCTACTGCACCTCCTTTTCTGTTTAAATTTAAATATTTGAAATTTGGGGGGTTTGTTTTTGGGTTTTTTAACTTCCCCCTCCCTCCCCTCACGCCGAGCACTGCGCTCAGGCAGTCTCTCCCGGCGCCCTCGGTGCCACCGTCTCTCTCTCTCCTTCCCTCCGGGTCTCGGTCTCTCTCTCTCTCTCGGCGAGAGGAGGGGAGGGGAGGCGAGGGGAGGAGAATGGGGCGGACCCGCAGGTGCCGCCCCTCCTGCTCTGTCAGCGGGAGGAGAGGGGTCGGGGGCCGGCGGGCGCGGGGAGCGGGCGGCGGCCGCGGGAGTGCCGCGCTCAGGTGCGAGGGTGTCCGGCGGCCGCGTCCTCGGCTGTGCCCCAGGGCGGCGGGGCTGGGAAGGGGGTGGCAGCGTCATGTCAGGGACTGAGGTGACGGAACGGCCGCTCGTGTGAACTTGAGTTAGGGGAGCAGGCAGGTGGAGAGCAGTGAGGCTCGGGACTTAGCGGCCGGGACTCGATGAGGACGCAGCGAACTGGGATGCTTCCAGTCTGTGAGGGAAGAGACGAAGTCCTGTACTGAGAGAAGCCAAGCTAGGAAGTGTCAAAACCCTGTCGTATATCCAGCGTGGCTTGGTGGCCAGTAGGGCAGAAGATGACACTGGGAGATCCGCCCTGCGAGAGATGGCCCCGCAGGGCGCGCTGGGCAGAGCTGAAATTTGGGCGGGAGGATCACGTCAGGTTGTGCTTGGGTTTAGTTAGCAATGGAGCTGGTGCAAGAGCGCTGAAGTAGAAGCTGAAGGGATTTAGCAAGCTAGGAGGGGAACAGGAGAACGGCACTCTGAGTATATTTGTGTCTGATATTAAATTGAGGTGGGTAAAGATAAGGCGGTTTGATTGTGTTGGAGAGATTGGAAACAGAAGGATCTGGAACATTTAGATCTGTAAACTGCGTCCAAGTGGGTGGGGAAGAACCCAGTTTGGATTCTTGGTGTTTACAAAGATGAAGGTCAGACATAGCAGGAGCATGGGAAGGAGACTAGAAATATAGCCAGGTCTTCTGAGGGTAAATACCCATAGAATTGGGAAAAAAATATTTTGTATTTCCTTCCTTTTGCCTTGGATTGATTAAGCTTTTCACAAGACATATTTCTTGAGAGCTTTTCCAAAAGTCTTTCTCATCTCTTGGGACCGTAGGGCTCAATCCTATGCAGTGTTTTATCCTTCTTCAACACCCAAGGAAAAAAAAGGTACAGTGACAAAAAAGTGGTCGTGTTGTTTGTTCATTTTCTTTGACAGAAACCTACGGCAGTGAGAAAAAGAAGTCCAGTACTTTGGTCACATCCTTTTCTTTTGTACTTGCTGCTTGAAACACTAAGTTCCAGCATCCTTCCCATCAAAAAGTGGAAGGGAAAAAAACTGTCCATTCCTCTTGGAGAATGTAGAGGTGGCAAAGCAACAGTGTGGCGCTGCAGAAATGCTGCTTTGTGCAGAAATGAGAACAACTGTGACAGGAGAATAAATGTAAGGAAGTTCTGGTGCTCGTGGTTATAGCCAGGACTCTGATTAACGCAGAAAAAGGCTAGGTTCACTTAATGTTCAAAATCAAGGAACCTCCCAAATAAAGCTTTGCAACTGCGTTGTTCACTGGCTACTTTGATTCTGATTTCATGCAAATTTTATGTGAATAGCTACATCAGTTGGCTTTGAGAGGACTATTCACATGCTTGAATTGCTTAGAGCTGGGCTTCAGCCATGGATTACCTGAAGACACGCTGCCTCCATTAGCCTAAACATCTTGGTATTTCTGTATTTATAAAGTTGTTAATAATATGACCCTTAACAAGGTAGCTAAAAATTTAGTTAAATCAGAGTTTAAGTGAATTTACCAAATCAGGTCAGGCTTTAGGATCAAACTTTGTCACTTTGCCTGTTCCAAGTGGTACATTTTTATGCTGTGTATGTCAACTCTGTTATTGATACTACACACAAATATAATGGAATTAAATAATGTCAGTCCTTTTGAGATAATGTTGCCATGGGGGTCTGGACAGATTTAGATAGTAACTATTATTGCTATTAAAGGTTTGTAAAAGATGTGAAAGCATATCAAGGTGCCTGTATAATACTATGCTACAGCATATAACTCTAACTCAGATTACTTAATTATATCTGAATTGATCCCAGTAATTGCAGCCTAGATTTCCCTCGAAATTTGTGTTTGAATTTAATTAGAGATATGTACTCAATGAGTGAGAATTATTCTGGTAGCTTTAATGGAGTAGCACTTCTCCTGTTTGGATTTATTTTTGTTTTGCTTTTTTGAAAAGGAAGAGACATTAATTATATGTTTTCTTCTAACTTCTTATTTTGACTATCAACATTTACAGCTTGTAGGGTGGTTTCATCTGTACCATCTGTGGGCCATATTGCACATCAGATGGCAGGATAAAATCTGCAATGAGAACGTTTTGGGACATAGAAGTCTTTCAGTGTTTGAAGCCATGATATTCACAACACAAATGTGCAGAGCCACTCATGTATCTGAAACAGAAGACGCAGAATGCCAAAGCAGCTGCTGGAGTGAAATAAAAGAGAGACCACACAGTTTGGGGAACATGATGGCATCAAGAACAAAAGGACATTTGAGCGAACAAGAAAGAGCAACTTCAAGCAGTGAGAAATTGAAGTCAATCATTTGGCATTATTGACAGCAGATATGCAGTCGCACAGCAATTAGAGACTCACTTTGGGAATCAAGGTCAATTAATACTGAGGTAAAGAGGCAGCATCCAAAAAAGCACCTTGTTTAGCAAACAGCATTTTCTGATTGCTGACTAGGCAACATAAAAGAAAATTGTCTATCACAGGTTAGGTTTTGGTCATTTTCATACTCACAAGGCAAGATACCATCACCTTTATTCTGTTGTAAAGGACTACTGTATAAGAACAATATATGATACTACATTTTGTGCAAAGATTGATGGGCCACTGCCCAGTGGAACTACAGAAGTTGATAGGTATCATTCAGACCTGAGCCTTCATCATGCATTGTGTTTCACTCTGCACATAAGTGAAACTCTTCACTTTCTTCATATTTGCTGGGTTTGAGAGCAATAGGGATTAGGTGCTTTATGATATAGTGCTCTGGAAGTCCATTTCCCTCTTCCAGGCCATAAAGGCAAACTTCCAACAGATTTCAACCTTTTTTTTCAATCCTACAAGCAAAGGTTTTAAGTTCATCTTAGATCATTCTCAGAACTGCCTGTGTTTATTGTTGTCATGAATGTTACATTTAAATATTCACTGACAATCTGATGTATCCAACCTCAGGAATCAGATTTCAAAAAACACAAAGAAATAAACAAATAGTCACACAAGTGAACTCTCTGCTTTAATTTCTTATTATTTGTGAACTATTGATTTCATACATATTAAATCCAGTAATTTCTGTCCTATTTAGTATCAATGTTTTAGTTGATCCAGCCTACAAAACCTTTGGTATTAAATTTTGCCTGAATGAAGTGTCTGAATTCCACAGACCTGACGTTGTTGTTGTTAAAATCCAATTGCAGACTTTGCTTTAATTTCTTTTTGGGGGCTAAAGTGAATCCCACCATTCTGAGAGGTAATTCTGGTTTGAACCTTTTGAATAACTTCTATCCTTCTGTATAAATCACCAATAATCTTTTAAGGTTTATACTTTACCCCTTCATTATTTTGATGGGAATTATCCTTTCCCTAGTTGTAATATTGTAATTAGGATTAGGACCGATACTATTTGGTTTGTTTAAAATCGAGGCATCTATGAAATGAGCTATTCCCCCAAAAATATTTATTCTAAATGGGTGAAACAAGCGGATAGGATGAAACAGAAAGCATGAGATGGAGATGGGGACTGAAAGTACATAAAATTAGATGTCTTTAATGTAGACAGTCTGAGGGCAGAGCTAAACTGAATTCAGATCTGATGCTCAGACACTGCTGTAATTCCAATTCCAAGTCATGATATCTAGGCTTCCTTATCACAATTATTTCATGGAAACATTTTTAAAATCCATATTTTGGCATCCGTGATTTTAGCATGAATATTTAGCACACCTCCTACCAAAAAAACTTGATAATGCACATCAAGATGAAAGAGTCAGATTGTGTTTCTTACAACTAATAAGGACATACTTGATTTATCTTTCTATTACTCACTCCATAGAAATTGAGCAACTCATCATCAGGCTTTTCCGGAAATTCAGCAGTGGTACATAGACAGTGACAGGCATATACTTTCTATTTTTTTTTTTTTTTGATTTTAATAGGATTTTAGGTCATTTAGAATGACCACTGTTAATGAGATAATCACTTCACAAAAAGAAAAGAATGGTTGTAGAAAAGTCTTGGAGTTAATTACCTAGATCTCAGTCACACTGACTCTAGAAATTATAACAGAGTCTCCATTTCTCAGAAGCTTCTAAAAAATATTTGGTATTGCAGTATCAGCTCTCACTTACAGATTGGTAACTGTACAGCATCCATCATGAAAGGCATGGCAGGATGTAATTTCCTTTGCTAGGAAGCCTGTCCTTAACAGCATCCCAGATGCCAGCTAAAGGGAAAATGCACTACATGAGACACAGTGTGTCTCTTCATAATTTTCTAAATAATTTTGTTTCAGATAAGACAGTGAAAAAGGACTACCCCTTTTTGGTACTACCACACATATTGCAAAAAAGTATGTTCTCAGTTAAGGAAAACTCTGTAAGCGAGCACTTGTCAAAGCTGACTGTCTACATAATTTTTATATTTTCTTTTTTTTTTATTTAATACAAATTTTGATGTCATATTTCACTTTCAGAATTTACTGATCTTTCAGTGAATCATTTTCATTAGCTACTGATCAAAGAATCACTTTTATTACCTAATCTGTGCATTACTTTAGAATGTAGCTGAGTAAAATGAATCACACAGTGTGAATTCAGATTTTTGGATGGAACATGGTTTTTATATACGTGATTTGCACAATCAGTTTTGACCTTTTTCAATGAGAAGATACACACAGATTTTTTACTACACAACAAAATGTGATCAATACTGCAATCATTTTTAAAAAGTAAATTAAAAGCATGGTGACTGCTTGAAATTATTCAAGAAGTGTTTTCTGACTGTAGTTGTATTTGCTCCCTTTAACCACATTTAAAGAATTTCCATGTATCTTTGAATGCATGGTTAGTATACTCATGAGGCCCATAGATCAAAGACTCATTTTTTCCCCCAAGGATATCTAGATATAGATTAGTCTTTTTTTCATCAGGAAATACTATTTTAAAAAAAATTGCCAAGGCTACTTAGCTAATTGTATATAATAAAAAGTAATACTACCTATTGTTTAAATGTTTTCAAAGTGCAAGACCATATAAAAAGCAATCTCAAAAAAATGGAAAAGGTATGCATAATACTGACTATTTTATAAAATACTCCAGTCTGCTCTGGATTTTTCACCATGGGTTGCTCCTTCAGAGACACTACTGAAACTTAGATCCATTACTCCTAATTGACACATCTCCATTGCCAAACACATCTAATTGAATCAAATTATTTTATAGCCTAGAGTGAAATAATCCTCTTAAATAGGACTTACAGAGGAGGCAGTCTTGCCTAACTTTTAGAGGTATAATACTTGAGATCTAATCTATCTTTATTTATAGACAGTGAACATGACTTGGCAGTTTCATCCCATTCTTAAATGAACACCTTCAAAATGCAATCCCTCTTCTCTTCTTCTAATTGACTTTTGGGAGAGTTTAGAGACTTAGGTTAGACTGCGCACCTACACACCACCAATACTGGGGGAATGCTGACTGTCTCCCCAGGATCACCAGATCATTTACCACAGGGATATAAAAAAAACCTCTCCCTGTTGTTCACCATTTGACTTGCACAACAGAACCACTCACAGGCTGGCTGAGAGTCCCCTGGCTAGTTAGTCATATACAGCAAAAAATAAATTGCAGTTTCGTATAAGCATTTACATTTAGAACTTACAGAGGTGGGGGGGTTCTCATTGCACTGACATGGTTTGAAGAGTAAAGCTCAATGGTTAGTTTGTAAATTCCAAATTTGCAAGGTTTTCTGTAGTTGTTATCAGTAAGAGAAGTGACTCTCATCATAGTTAGTAAAGAATCATAGAATAATAGTTTGGGTTGGAAGGGACATTAAAGATCATCTAGTTTCACCATCCTGCCATTGGCAAGGACAACTTCCACTAGACCAGGTTGCTCAGAGCTCCATTCCACTTGGGCTCATTAGTGTTGGTTGATGTTTGTTAGGATATTTATTCTGAGTCCAGCTAGGAAATGGCAATCCGTTCCTTTGTTACTTTATTTTTGCTGCCCTTTTCTTAAACAGATATCTGCACTGCATAAGAGGTGCTGCTTATGAACTACAGGTATGTTAACAATAGCAGAGAAAATGGCCCTGAACCCACACTGAAGTCAAAACATGGAAATTGATCATTTTAGAGGTGAAAAACAGTCACCTCACAATTACAGCACCCATATCTTTAGTGGAATGTCACCCGTGGCCTAAGAGTAATATTTGTAGTGCAAGGAATTTTTAGTGTTTTCCACTACCTATAATCTATGCAGGTTTATCTATGTGGGGGATCAAATTTTCATCTTGGTTTGTGACTTTGTTTTGGTTTTGCCAGAAAGGCACAGATGTGCTTGAGCTTTTGGGATTCTTACAAATGGAAAATACTTTTAAGGTGAGGTAGATAAGACTGCACAAGCCCTTACTGTTCATGGGTTTGTCACTGTTCCCTTTACACAGAAAAAAATCCTACTTAAAGCAGCCTATGGTAAAATTCCTGAGCTTGTGTAGCTGCCAGAAGTAACAGTAACTCACTCCTCTCTCAGTTTTACTACTGGCTCCACACACATCATGGTAGACCAGATTTTATACTAATGAAAAGCTTCGCTGGTAAGGGAACTCAGTTCAGCATTCACTGTATCTTAACTGGCTCAAATGCTGTCTTAGTCTTGTGGAGGCACACATCTAAGCCTACACAGATATCTGCTCCCATATTTATAAAATCACCATCTTCTCCAGAAAAATTTACAAAGATATGTGAATGCAGAGACAGCTTGGCTCAATTCTCTTGAAGCACAAAAAGAAAAATGGGTGTGCCAGCAGCTGGGTTTTCCACAGAGCGAATGTGAAAGATTTCCACAGATGTGAAACGAAGGTTTCCCACAGAGCTTCAGAAATACGTCAGATACCCACCAGCCCTCTCTTGGGCAGCTTCCAGGGTCTTGACATTGAGGTGCCTCAACCTGCACTCTGCAGGTGTGCAGACACAGAATACTTTAGTTACTCATCTCCCAGCTGTTTCTCCAACAAAAGAGAAAAAGAAAACAAACCATGTTAAATGGTGTAGTATCTGTATGCCTAAAAATCTTGTTGCAAAAATAAGTTCTTATGTGAATTATAATGTATCAATTACAAATACTTTTGTCCAAGTACCCATCTTCTTTTTCTTTCTCTTTCTCTGTGTGTAACTTTCATGGGAGATTAATTTAGGTTAATGTCTCACAAAATTACTGGATTTAATACTGAGTTGGATTCATCCATGTCTCAGGGAAATCAGCTGTTTCATCAAATTAGTGTAATTTTCTGTCTTTTACTGTATTACCATCTCTCAAGCACTAAAGGTACTAAAAAATGCACAGTGAGTTTGTTACCTTTCCTAACAACTTGCTGGAGAGCTTTTGGATTTCTGTGGGTCTTCTCAAAGCATGTGTGAAAAAGAATTGGTGGAGAGTCCCTACTAGATTTTGAAAGCAATCTGGGATGGGATTCGTATGTGGGTTGGCCAGCAGGGAAGGCTGCTGCACTAACTCGCTGCATGGCTTTGCCCTGGAGTCCACAACAGCCTATCTATTGCCCCCAGTGGCAGCTCAGACAAGTTTGGATCCTCATGACGGCAACGTGTAGTTTCAGGCCATGTTTTATTTACATATTGCTTTTTCGTACCAGTTTCTTGGTACCTCCTGACAGTGAGACAGACAGGATTGTTATCACTGTTTGCAGGGAAGGAAAGCTGCCTGCTTGCTCTGCTGGTTAGAAACGATTCCAAAAACAGCTGCTGTCCAGTCAGCCAAAAAGAGCAAGAAAATCCTGAGGGGTACAAAACATGAACTTATTAATGCTGTGGGTTAATCTCTATTCATTTCCTTTATTATGTGTTTATTGTATAGAGTGGCCCATGTTCCAGTAGCTCGAGACAAAGGGCAGATCCAAGTTATGCAAAACAAGTTCCTCTGGGTTTCCCAGTTTGTTTAAAAAGATTTTTTGTTCATCTGAATTAACAAAAAGTCATTTAAGCCTCTTAGTATGTTCACTCATGACATTTAGCAATCCGTGAATTTATATGGTATTCTTGTCCTCCTTTGCATTTTGGTTGGTTAGTTGATTGGGCTTTTGGTTTTATCTTGTTTGGTTTCGGGTTTTGTTTGTTTTAATTTCCCTAGCATGTGAGGAATGTTTTTCCTCATAAATAAGTTCAGTTTTATGTAATCTTTTGTAGTTGAAAGTCCAAAGATTTTCTTGAGTTTTGACACCCCCAAATTAAAATAAGGCATACTGTTGTCTGTCTCAGCAGGAACCTCCTCAAGAGACAGCCTAAAAGTAACACTTTTCCTAAAGTAGCTGTGTGATGTCTTACAGATGGTGGCTCCAGCTGTGGTGGCAACTTTTAGTGTTGCCAGACACTATACTCCTAGTGCTTGGGTGCTGTCTACATCTGCTGTAATCATCAGCACCAGGAACATGAACATTATGCAAAAGTAAACTTGAAAATTGCTAGACTTTGAACTTTTCAATTCCAAATTAAGTTGAGGGTAGGAGAAAAAACATACCACTTGTGAGGTGAAGTCCAGTGCTGTCAGCAAGTGAGAGCTGAAAACAGACAGATATAGGGAATAGTTTATAAAACCTTCCAAGAGATGCAACTAAGGAGGGAACTAGAAATCACTAAAACTGGCATAAGAAGATGGACATGAAATGTAGGCAGGTAAACACAATGGTCATTAAAGTATTGGTCGAAACAGAATCTGCTTTGACTTCATCAAACACTTTGGTCAACTACCTGGTTGTTTAACTGCCCACTGACTGGGAGAACAATGTTGCTACTCAAATCTTATCTGGTTTCACTGAAGACGAGTTGCTGAGCAACAAGTAAGACCAAGAGCAAGCTGAAGAATGTAAATGCCACCTCCCTGTGCTTGTTCTTCATCACATCAACATCAAGCATGCTGCCTTCCCTGTAAACACCAGTTGACACTTACTTGCCTATCAGGGAACAAGAATGGAAATTCCATCACAACATTAGGGGGGAAAAAAACCCTTTCAAGCACTGGTTACCTGGAGAGACTGAGGAATCTCCTACCTTGGCATATTTACAACTGACTGGAAAAGACACAGTAGCATGTGTTAAATCGGCCCTGTCCTGAGCACGGGGTTGGAGCAGGTGCTCTCCAGTTGTCCCTTTTTTCTATCATCAGTAAGCAACTGCATCGTGACTCAATAAAAAAGAAAGGACACTTTTAGGCACTTTCAGCTTCCTAGTTGCATACGCTCTGCTGCTGTAACTAAAATGAAAAGAAACAACACAGTGGTGAGGTATTAAGATGCAGACAACTTGCAAATACACAAATTGTCACAGAGGAACAAAGTCAAGTGTTGACATTGGCTGCTCTGTGCAAAAGCAGTCCCACAGCAAAATATGAGGGCAAAATATTGAGACTGAGGAAACCCTTGCAAAAAAAATGATAGCAGACTTGAAAGTGCTGGGTTGATTGTTTTATTAAATCATCTTAGTGGTCTTTTCCAAACTCAATGATTCTATGATTCTATGATTTAATTTGCTATTTTTGGAAGTCCAGTAAAAGAAATAGTCTTACATTTATCCCCAGAAGCGCATAAGGTTTTCCTGTTTCAGATAACTACCCTATGGGACATAATTTTGTTCCCAGTTACAGGAAGATGGAAAGCTTGACTTCAAAGGAATTTGCTTCCATCTAGGAGAAAAATTTGTATTGAATGGTTTCAGTTCCAGGAATGTTATACTTGATAACAACCAGAAATCAATCTTTCAGGTAGAAAAAGCTTCGCTTTCACAAATGTCAGCATTCTGTTTACTGCATTACACCATTTTCTTGTCTGTAACAGAAGCCCCTGGACCATTAGGAGTTCTTTAATATGTGCTTTCGGTCTAACATAGCAAAATGACATTGACCTGTGTAATAAGTAGAATAGATAAATTCGTGTGGATTTAAGCTACTAATAAAAAGCTACCCGAGAATGCCTCCAGGATTCCAAAGTTCCCAAACACATTTACAACTGTAACAACAAGACAGAGCCAGAAGATGGCCCGGCCATTAAGGGTGGACCCTCACTTCACAGCTCTTCAACATCAGATACCGATCTTGGTGGAGATCCTGGACGATCAAGATCACCCCTCCCAAGATGAACTTCGAAAAAAAAAACCATCAAGGAACCTTTTCATGCAGACAGGACTCTTTTAGAAACAAAGCATATTTGGACTTTCAACAGGCTTAGCCTTAGGGTAAAAAAACCGTATAAAACCCACGGGCTGAAACATAGCAGGGTGGCAGAATTCGGAGGGTACTTTTGTACCGCCTCTCTGTCCACCCAGCATTCGATCAATGTTGTTTCTTTTTATTGTGGCTTTATTTCGGTGTTGAAATTGTGTTAAATAAATTTTGTTATTTTATTTTGAATTGGCCTCTGACCATTTATAACAGATTTGGTGCCGTGACTCGGATACAATTTGGCTGCGGAGGACTCCCTTTGCACGGGGGGCGCCCTGCCGGTTTTTCGGCGGCCCGGCAAAGCAGGAAACCCCTTCGCACCTATTGTATTACGAACCCAAAAATTAGATAAAAGTGCCACAATAAAAAGGGAGAAGGCCTGGATCCAGCAGAAAACCCGGGAAAAGACATAGGAGTCTTTTCGGAGCCGCGGCTACTTTTCACTCGTAAAATTTTTTTTTCTCCGTGCACGAAGATCCCCAAGCAAGAAAATAGCTGTAAGTAATGCTTGGTTGAGTGGGTGATTGAGTGGGTGAGCGAGACGTGGCCTTGCCACGATACAAGGGTAGATCTGTAAGCTCTTGTACCAGGTTTCCCGCAAAAGTTTTTTTTCGGCTGGTGGGGAAGAGAATTGGGGAAAACTCGTTTGCTCATCAAAGCCCAGACTCGGGGAGTCTGGGGGAATCGATCACAAGGAAGCAAAAGGGGAAGTATACGTCCCTCTGGGTTTGGGGAACCGGTAAACCCTTTTGCTACGGGCTAGTAAAAGCCCAGGATGCAAACCGAAGACTTTTTCATCGGACGAACAGACCCCCGGTTCAGCTCACCAGAGGGGTAAGTAAGCCGAACGATTCGGGACCCGGTCTGCAATTTGTAACAGTCGGGGAGAAGATCCCTGCTCTTAGCCAGAGCTAAGGCTAAGAAAAGATTTAGTATTGCGATCCATTACCAAAAGGTAAAGTTTTTTGTTTTTTTTAAAAAATGGGGCAAAGAAAGAGTAAACATCAGAAAGAATCAGAAGAAAAGGCATGCTCTCAGAAAAGGAAAAGGTACCTTCGAAATCCCACCAGAAAGTCCACTGAGATAGATCTTAGAGCACTAGAGAGAGTGTCCCATTTTGAAAAGTAAGTCCAAGAAAAACTAATTTATTATTGTACCGAAGTTAAGGAGAGTGAAGAGCCCGCTGCCAGCCGCTGCCAGCCGCTGCTGCGTGCCGAGAGCCAAACCGCGGGGTGCGGGGCCGCCGTCCAGGGCACGCTAGCAGAGAGGGGGGCCGCCCTCTGCGCCCGTGCTGCGCCTCCCCCACCCGTGCGCCCCGTCTAGCGCCGCATCCATCCCACTGCTTCCCGCGGCCGGCACCGCCACCTCCATAGCATCCTTGTGTCCAGCAGAGGATTGTCCTCCTGCTTGCCTTCTCTGTCTCTCTCTGACCCCTTTTCCCAATCCTGCTTCTAGCCCCCCCTTCCCCCAAAGAGCCATCCTCTTCCCATTTTCAGTTCCCCCGAGGTGAGAACAGAAACCGAGAAGAAGAACAGGGGGGGAGAGATCTGAGAAAATCTTTCCCTTAGAATTCTCCCTTCCAGGTCCCCAGTTTTCCCCATCCCCCAAGAAACCCCCACCCCACTCTCAGCTATACCGCGCAGAGTAGATGTTAAGTGCTTTAAGCCAGTCACATCGACAAAGCTAACCCCAAAACTTCTATGTGAGCTTAGTGCCAAGAGCCGAGAGCCTAAAAACCACTAAGTTAGCTGCAGAAATGCACTCAAAGTGCCCCTAAATACCCATTAGTTTACAAAGCAAAGAATCTAAATAGCTTAGCTGTGAGAAGACCTCGGAGTCCTTAAAGCACTAGCCCATGTTTAGTTTCATAAACAGCTTCATTTTAAGTACCTATTATGCGTTTCATTACTCATTTTAAAATCTGCAATATTGACCCACTTACCCCATTTGTTATAATTGTTTGTTTTGTTAAGTCACAATTACATATGTCAGTTGTTTGAATCAATTCCTGTTACATTTTGCTTCTTGTCAACCCTATTTGTTGTTTTCTTAGTCCTGCCCTGTGTCATGTAGACATCTCCCTCAGCAAAATCTCTAGAGAGCTTCCTCTTTAAAAGTTCTTGAGCGTGTTTCATAAACACCAAAAATGAAATCTGTCTTTTTTTACATTTCTGAATGTTAAATCAGATGAGCAGCTTTCATTATTTACAAGAGTTGCCTTTAGCTGAGCCATGTAAGCTGTAATTCTCTTTTGTTGACATGAGTATAAAAGCACTAACAATGCCCTAGTAGTTAGAAGGGTTCAGATATGCCTTAGCCTTAAATTGCTCTGAGAGATGTTTCAAATTTTTAAGCAGTTTTTAAATAATCATTTTCAGCAGTAGATTGATGCTTCCTATTTTTTCACTAATTACTAATATTGTTCTTACTTTGTGTTATGCAAGAATTGATGCTAAAGATCCCCCCTTTAAAATACATGATTTGTCTAATTGTGCTAAGCTTTAACTAGTTGCCTATCACCCATTCAAAAGAATCCCAGTAGATTTCACTGATTTACCTAAGATACAGCAATTAAGACTGCAGAAAAAGAGTAGACCCACGCTTCGAGAGTGAAGAAGGTAGACCCACAATACACTACTCAGAAATAGAGAGTGACCTCATCACCTAGAGAGCTGAAAGTCAAGTTGCAACGACACCGATGAATGAAGGAGATCAGATAAAGTGTGAAAGACCAGATTGTGAATGTTTTCCCTTTGTTCACTTCAAGTGTGTATATTGTAAATTGATTTAGGTTGTTCACTGCAAAGGAGGGCGTAGGCCAAAAAGATTATGTACCAACTGTTTAGAAAAAGAACAAAAAGAGACTAGCCATTTCTTAGTAATTGCCACTAACTTGAGTCTGCTAGAAGTAGATTCTCCAGAATAGTATTATATATATAAAAAAGAGACAAAAGAGCAATTAGACACTAAAGTTGAAGTGCTCAAAGTCGAGTGCAGAAAGACAATCAAAGTACCTTACTGGTCCGATACAATCAGGTTGTCCCGGTGGAGTGCCTTTAAAAAAAAAAAAAAAAGTTTGCAGCTCAGACTGACAAGACTCCAGAAACATATGCCTGCTGCCGAGAAGATGGATTACCCCGCCGTGGGCTGCTACCCCGTGGGCGAAGGGAAAGGCAGAGGCATGTTGTAGTAGAAAGTCCTCGTAGTCTTGAGCCGAGAGACAGGGGGACCCCCCTCCAAGAGCCCACAGAGGCTGACCCTCAAGAAGAGATGTGAACTATAGTTAAACATGGCACCAGAGAGAACCTGAAGTATCAAGAGCATTATGATTGTCCCAAAGATAAGGGAAAAGAGTATTATTTCTTTTATGACACTCAATACTAAATTTTGTGAATCAGAAAAAAGAGTAGAATGCCACGACTCAAAGGCAATTACTAAGGAAAGGCAATCCAACACACACGAATTTATTTAAGTAAATAAAAAGGTGGGAGACTGTAATAAGTAGAATAGATAAATTCGTGTGGATTTAAGCTACTAATAAAAAGCTACCCGAGAATGCCTCCAGGATTCCAAAGTTCCCAAACACATTTACAACTGTAACAACAAGACAGAGCCAGAAGATGGCCCGGCCATTAAGGGTGGACCCTCACTTCACAGCTCTTCAACATCAGATACCGATCTTGGTGGAGATCCTGGACGATCAAGATCACCCCTCCCAAGATGAACTTCGAAAAAAAAAACCATCAAGGAACCTTTTCATGCAGACAGGACTCTTTTAGAAACAAAGCATATTTGGACTTTCAACAGGCTTAGCCTTAGAGTAAAAAAACCGTATAAAACCCACGGGCTGAAACATAGCAGGGTGGCAGAATTCAGAGGGTACTTTTGTACCGCCTCTCTGTCCACCCAGCATTCGATCAATGTTGTTTCTTTTTATTGTGGCTTTATTTCAGTGTTGAAATTGTGTTAAATAAATTTTGTTATTTTATTTTGAATTGGCCTCTGACCATTTATAACAACCTGTCCCCGCACCAATGTGACAACAGTTCTCCCAGACCCAAGCATAGGAGAACTAGACCCAACATTTCAGAATAATGGCAAGATTAATAACAAATCTCAAAATCTTCCTTAGCCCAACTCAAGAACTTGCCTGTACATCTAAAGGTTTCCTTATCCCTCTAGGTCCTCTTTCAGTGGGAGTTTCTGTTCAGTTGCTGTGTCCCTCTTTTGTGAGTCTTTTCCAGAGCCACTGCTTCAAAGTATAGTTTCCCACATTAATTTTGTGGCTTTCATTCTCTGTTCTTAGATATATAGATTCGTGTTTACCTGTAATAAGGTAGCATATCATATGCTTGCTTTTTGTTTACCATCTGATTATATCAGTGGCCTATTTTTGTTTCTGTTCCTCTGGTCTGTTGCCATATGATGAGTTTATGTTTTTTTTCTGCACCACAGATCAAAATGGAAAATAGCTAGGAGACAATCTAGGTGGAGCTTCACTAGTTAACACCCCTGAACAATGAATGATACTGAACAATGATTGCTTAACGTTAAGACTACTGATAGAGTTAACCACTAGGTTGTGAACTGATGTACTGATATATTATAACCTCTCCATCAAAGACCTGCACAAAACTAAAGCCTCGTGCATCTAGCAGCTTTATATGAAAACATCTTACTCTTCTGAAAAAGGTACCAGATTATCTCAGCAAAATCTGCTTTCTGTAAATCCATGTCACTTAGTATAAATAACATACTTTCTTTTATCTTGGTATTTATTAACACAGTCATTTTGGGCGGCACAAATTTCAGGCTATGGACTTCCACCAGCCCCACAGCCAGGAGAATCCAGGCAATGTCAGGGTTGGACAGAATTTCACTGCCTGAATTGTCTGGGCTGTTCTGTGTATCTTTCAAAACACTGTTTCAGCATGAACTTTTTTTTGACCCCATGGAGATCCCCTGGATTTCCGGGTCTTCTGAAAATGAGTTTTAATGACAAGCTTCTGCCAGCTCTTAGGAAGCTCTGGGGTGCTGACATATTTTCTGATGTTAGAATGTCTGGTATCAGTGGCTGTTGTTCTGAGGATTTTGACATACCTACTTTTCCTCCACAGCAGGGACTCCAGGACTTGCTTTTACTCCCAGATGCAGAACTGAGGTAGTCATTGGAATTCTCAAAACAGGTCCATTGCAAATCTTTGTTCGGTTTATATTGTGCATAGGCAAAAATCCCGGGCAAACTTGAGTCAAAACTGAGGCAGAGTCTCGCCTGACAAATCCCCTCAAAGTGTTTCCTACTGGAGTTATGTTGGTTGAAGCTTCACCCCTTCCTATGTCACTGCTACCACTTACATACCGTCCCCATACTGCAATTAATATATTAGTAAAATCCCTTTGTTACTATCATTTTAGAGAAACCTTCTTCTGAAATGTTTATTATCTGTATTTATGCAGCTCTTCATCTCTGCGGCGTCCTTGCCCTTCTGTGGTGCCGCGCAGCCGCCTCTCCTGGCTGCGTGCCGCCTGTCACTCTGTCCTTCCCGTGGAAATCCCGACAAACCCTCCAGCACGGGCACGGCCTCGGTGTGGGAGACACCATGAGAGCGTGCTTCCAGTACCCTCGGGAGACGGGGATGCATCGGCGGTGGCCCGGGCTCCCGGGGGAAAAAGGGACAGGGCCACCGGGGTTCGCTGCCGTACGCAAGCAGCGCCACGGACGTCATCCTCCCACGGAACCTCTCCTCTGCGCCTAAACCAATTTTCTGAATTTTTTTAAAATTTTTTTTTTTCCTATATATATGCCTATAATTTTCACACCTTTCCCACGAGCGTCAGCGCCTCCCGAGCCCACAAGTCCCCTCACGGCGCGAGGCCGGGCCCGCGCTGCCGCAGCGCCGCCCAGCGGCCCGGAGAGCGCGGGGAGCCGGGCTCGGCCCGCGGCTGCTGCCGGCCGCTGAGTGCCCGGGGCCGCGAGTGAGGAGCTCGCAGCACCCATCCAAGTCTCGTTCCCCTGAGCAAGCTGGTTGTTCTCTCCCCTCCTTGGGAGCGGGGGCGGGAGCGAGCTGGCCGCCGCCCGTGGCTGCCCAGGAACAGAGCTCTGTGCCGGGGACGGGGTGCGTGCTTGCCGAGCTGAGCCCTCCCCTCGTCGCCCCAGCTGCCTTCTCCGGTTCCCTGGCTTTTCACACGTGTGGATTTATCATCTTTCCCTTAAATTACACATCTCTGTTCCGGGGCAGTACTGTAAAATTTAAGCAGTTCTCCTCTACAGCACCGATAAGAAACTATTTTCCTTTCTGTTTAGAAACTGCATCTCTGGTTTTTTCCTTCCGTGTCTGGGCCAGGCCTGGAGACAGTAAATGTCTGTGGGCGATGGTCCACAGGTGAAATCTCTGCCCTGCTGGAGAATGTGACAGTCATCCATGTAGTTTCTAATCAGTTGAAGTCCCTTGTCACTCAAGTCAAACTACGCCACAATGCACCAGCAGCAAATGATGCCTGAGGAGACATTGTGAACCTGACTGTGGAAAGAGCCTGTGCACGTCTCGGGGAGTATCTCCTCTTCTGGGATCTCTCCAAAGGGTACAACACTGCTGTGTCAAGCTATAGCTTATATTTATAGGTGCCAGTACACTAAATAAGGCCAGCTCATGGGAGAAATGCAGATTTAGTCTAACTTCACCAGACATCTGTCTGAAATAAAGTGTTCTTGACGGTAGATGAGGGTGTGTGAGCACACCCCATTCAGGATAGGGTGGAACCAGGATGTTGCCTGCCTGAGAATGTGAAGCTGCCACTTGGCAAAGCACACCCCTGGAGACGTGCCCAGAAAACTGGAGCACCCCATAAAAGAAATAAAGCAAGCAAACAAAAAAATGCAAGCAGAAGAGAGCTCTCATAGTTGCTTCTTTACTTGGGCCAGAGGCAGGTTACTTTTTATTTTTTTTAAATTTTACATTCTCCTGCAAACAACACCCAAGGACAAAGAAAGTGCTGCCCATCTACCCATGTACCCTTTGTCTGCCGCCCCTAGGACAGTCCCCTCAAAATTCTTGAATCCTTTTTTTCTGATAAGAGAGCATTTAGGCTCAAAGTTTCAGTTTGAAATCTGCCCTCAAGTTCCCATTGTACCCACTTTCTTTGGATGAACTGGTCACCTTAGGAACCAGCAGCACCCTATTGCATCAAGTCATCTGTTCCTTTCTTGTAGTCACACTTCAAAACTCTGTCCTTGCGCTGCTCCAGTTCTCTTTGGTGTCTATCCTGTGATAGCCACATGGAAATGGCATTGTAAACTTTATTATGATGCATGCTGACAACCTGGAACCAGGCTGAATTTTGGCAGACAGGGCTAGGGAGATACAAACAGTGCACATGACTTGTAGTGTGCCTCTTCACAGACAGAAACCCATGTCTGCCCCTGAGATCATCTTGAGTTTCTCTATTTCTTTCAGCATATGAGGAGGGAGGCAAAGGGTGGATGCAAAAGCAGAGGTCAAAAGAACATGCAAGGTATCTGTGGCAAATTATGGAAATGTCTGCAATACAGAAATTATTAGATTCTGACTTGAATCTGAAATTCAGGGACACTGACTGGCAACACCAACCTGCAGATGACAACAAGAAGCTGAGGACTGGCTGGTGACATTTGTTCTGACAGTATCAGTACAAGCCCAAGTGCCACCTGCACAGAGTTAAGGTTGTTTCAAACAGAATTCAGCTAAAAGCATGAGGGTTTTTTTCCCAAAATGTTTTACAGTATGCAACTGCCAACTTCTGATCTGATCCTGGAAGTCCTAAACCCAAATTTACTGTGTCCCCACACTACAGCTCCTTGCAATATCTTCAGGTTTTTTCTTGGCGTATTTCTCATCTGACTGGTGGTCTGGCACTATTTAGGTTATAAAATTCAAAATAACCATTGCCTGAGGTGACTAGATCTTCAGGGAAGTGTTTCATGTAGGATCCATCTGCTGTCTTTGAACACAACTGTCTGCACTGAGCCACTTGATCACACCGTCATGTGCAAGTGTAATTTTCTCCCAATAGTTAAGCTGCTTTTTAGAAACAAAATCCAAAAATGAAAATACAGAAAACTTGAAAAGTAAAAGGAAGAAAAAACAATGAAGGCTTTTTTTTTATTCTTTTAGCAGGAGAACTTTTTCAGTAACAGACACAAAACAAACAATTAACCTTTATATAACACTTTTCAATCTCTGCTTATTAAGGAATTTTATGAAAATTCTTTATAAGCAGAAATTTATCTTTCATGAAAGAGACATATTTGATTAAGCTCTTAAAATTTATTCTTTATAATAGCTTATATATGACAGACTTTTTTTTATATAAAAGAGGCTTTTCGTCAAAGAGTTCTGTATGTTCTAATGAACTCGTGGAAATCTTTCTTACATTGGAGAAGGCTTCCTTTTGTTTTGTCAGTGCCAACATCAGAAGCTACTGTGAGTTGTAGCTACCTACAGGGTTTTCCTTCCTGGTATACACTTCTAGATCACCAAGGTTTTTTTACTTCAAATCCTTAGTCTGGTTTTTGAAGTTTTGGGATTTTTTTCCCAAAACAATGCACGCTCAGTACTGTTAAAGTACCATTAAAGATTTTTGTTGTGATTTATTAAGGCAACACAATTCCTGACAAGTGAGGAGCTGTGGATGTTTCAGAGGGTGCTACTGAACTTCATGGATGGCTTGTGACTAAAGATTCATTGGTGTCTTGTCTATCCACTGATCACACTCTGCAGTTACAGCATGAAGCAGCTCATTTCTCTAGGAGTCTACGACATCATTGTACTATTCTTTAGTCAATGGGACAAAGGAAAGCTCTAACTAGAAAGTGTTTGTAACATTTCACAATATCTAATGCATAACAGTAGATATCTTAAGTGTCAAGCTGCCTCAGTTAGAAGAGATTTAAGCCTCAGGACTTGGTCTCAGGTCCCAGTTATTGACACTAGCAAATGCTTTGAGGGTAGGGAAAGGAGTGCCCTATTTTTATAATTGATGTTCTTTGGCTAAAATACTTAAACAAATTGCATTTTCTTCTGCTGAGAGCTGTTTATCCCAATGCAGATGTCGATACAAACAAACAGAAGACAGCTGGTGTTTTCAAAGCCTGAACATCTATCCTAGCTTCCCCAGTTTGGTTTTCAAACTGAAGAGGCCAAGCCTTTCCAATGCCAAACTATCATTACCCTGTTGGAAGCCACTTGGGAAACCAATAGGTTTTTTTAACCCCCATTCCCATACTTTAAAAGTGCTGGAGGAAAAGAATCATCTACCCTATGACTTGCCAGGAGGATGGCAAATAACTTCCATATAAATGTGAGTGGAGTCCCAATCGAAATCAGCAAACTGTAGCTACAACTGGCAGGTTAAGTAAAGATTGAATTTTACTCCTAGGGATTTTACCTGTGAGATGGCCAGAGCTAAAAGGTGTGAATTCAGGCAGGGGGGAGTCCATCCTTTTGCTAAACACACCTTAATGGTAAGGAGAGTCTATCTACCTGGGCTTGGGTTTTTCAGTGTTTCAGGGTTATTTGTATATTTGTATAAAGTGTAACATCTAAAAATCACCTAAAACACTAGCTCATGGAAGTCTAGTGTCTGATACAAAACAATCATGAAACAAGAATCCATACTATTCATGTTAAATTTTCATGCTGCTTTCTCCCCCTCTAAACTGAAGACTTCCAGCAATATTATTAGGGAAAGGCTTTGGAACTCTCACTACTGTAGGCAATGTCATGAAAAGTTTGTACGCTGTCATGGCTGATAGCCTCCTGCTGCTGAAAGGTGTTTGTGGCTCCTGGTATTCTCCTGATGACAGCAGCTGTCAGTGACAGACGTCATTTAGCAAAATCTAGTCCAGCTCTAGTGATAGGTACTGAGAAAATGCACAGCTGAACTCCCCTTGTTGTTTCTCTTCCCTCATTTATGTTCTCGTACAGTTCTGAAATCACTATTGCTGCATACATTTTTCAGTTTGTGTTTTCTTGCAAAGAAAACTTACCTTTTCATTTATAAGCTGACTCTTTTCAACAATAATAACATGACAAAAACTTGTACTGGAAAAGAACAAAGAGTTAATTTTTTTTTTCCTGGCTGGCCCCAAGTGACCCCTTGTTCCCACTGCTTTTGAAATTACTGGAGTTTGCTTAGCCTGAAAAATTACAGCTATAGGAAAAGTTATACTTCACTGATCTGTTTTTGAAAGGAGCAGCAGAATTTTAAAAATAGAATCCCCATTTTTTTTATAACTCTGGCATCTCCAACCCAAGTATGTTGATGTAATTTCCAAAGCACTAAGAAATGTCTTAGGACACATTTAAGTCAGGTCAGCCAAATCCAGGATTAGTGAAAAAATGAGTTGTTCATCTGATCTGGAATGAGATCTTTCTTCCCATCATTCTTAGTTATAGATATCTTTTGTGTGGTTGAAGCTAAATTTAAGCTCAGCCTGAGTGTATTTGTGTACTATCTATGCGTGTTTTATGCATCAGCAGCACACTGCATTAGTAATCTGCACATACAATTAGGGCTTTATGATCTTTGAAGTCAGCTAATACAAAGATTTATATATTTGCAGAGAAAAAAAACCCAACAAAAACCTAGGAAGTAATAGGAATAGGTGTTTCTTAGAGCTACAGTCTGGTTCCCCTTTGACTAGTGTTGGTGTGCTCCATTATCTTCAGAGGAATTAGTCCTCTCCCTGATTTGGGCACCAGAAGACGAGGAAAAACTGTCTCTGAATGTGTGACTAGGGAGATCTGCTTTTATAGAGCTTGCTTTTGTTTCAGACCATAGCCCTGCGGAGGGGGGAGCACCGAACGAGAGAGCAGACCCTGCCACGGGCATTAAATTGTGCGGGGTTTCTTCTGACCACCGACTCACAAGCAGCTCCTGAAAGACTGGGACTGAGCCCGGCTCTGGTGAGTGATGCCGAAGGGGTGGACCTGACCCTGTCGTGCGGCTCCCGAGGGGGCCAGATTGCCGCGGGGTGTTCCTGCCTGCTCGCTGGTGATGCTCTACTGGGCAGGCGGGAGGAGGTCACGCCTGGGTGCAGGAGTGAATGTCACGTTCAGAGAAGTGCGGAGTGAATGAAGGACACGGTAAGGTGAGAACATACTGATTTAATATATGCACCACTATTTTGCAAGGAACTGTCTTACAGGCTGTTTCTTTTTTTGTCAAAGCATTCAGCTACTGTAATAGGATTTAAATGTATAATGAGTTGAACTTTAACAGATCTATAGTAGCAGTTAACTAGCAAAGGAAAGTCCATGTCTAGCTATTTCCTGCTGCTACAATGTTTAAATAACAACGATACACAAAGAGTTGTTTTGTTTAGCGTACGGCATATTATTGCATTTTAGACAAAGTCTTGATTCTCTTAGTCCAAGACAAAGTCTCAATTGTCTCCAAAATCTCAGGACAAAAAATATGTATTTGAAATGTCCCAAACTACAGAGGAGTAAGGAATCAGATTAGCATCAACTTCTGCTTCTAGCTAAGCAAAGATAAGGCAAATATGTATTTTCTAACTGGAGGGACACATTTCAGAAAGATTTTATACCTCATCATTCTCTAATTACGTAATCAGAAAAATGGAAATATTCTTCTCATTCTCTGCACACACCCCCTACCCCAGGCAGACCTGTTCTTACTGTGACGAGATTTGTTTTCCTGCAGCAGAGTTTCCCTTTGAGAGCTCAAAGGCATGGAGAGCAGTTTTGTTTACCACCCCCAGGTGCAAACCTTGTTAACTAATGTTTACTTTTGTATTTTCAGCGTTCAGCAATGAGGCAGGTTGATGCATAGTGAGGATGGTGGTGGTGGGGAGAATGGTAAGGAAAACGCAGGAGCCGGGTTTGCATCTTTCAGTGTGCAGGCTAATAGGCAAAATGGCTATCAGCCTTTTAGGTAAACCAAAAGAAGAAATCCCCGCCCTTGGCAATGGTGACGCTTCTACCTTGGTTTTGGTTTGTTTGTTTTTTTTCAGGATGGTGGGAAACAAAGCACAGCCAGCCTCCTGACTTATTGCAAGTTATAAATGCTATACAAAGTTCTAGTTTCAACACCAGAAAATGTTTTCTCCTGTTGTTCAGAGTGACTCCAGATACTGATGTACTTAGTTACACAGCACAAGTAACCCAACTGGAATGAAAAAGCAAGGTAATTGAGTTTATATTCATCTGTCAATATTCCCAAGGGACAGACTGTTCAGCCTGCCAAGTTTGATCTGCTTATGCATGCAGAGCATGAACTTAAACCGACTGGAGATTCCCGCAGTAGATTCTCCCTGGTGATTAGGGGATCTCTTCTGCTGTAATGTGATGGAGGTGGCGTGATTCCTTCTACCATAACCATTACCCATGTCTCACAGTATCAGGAGATGGACTGAATGTTAGGCAGGAAAAGAAAGAACAAAATCATAGTATAACAGTTTTTCTTCAACAATGTTTGCCTGACCCAAGTCCTATTATCAGAGGAAAAACCATCAGCTTCTTCTTAGGCTTTTCTCTGCTTCTCACTATTATAGTATCTGGGAAAAGTTCCTTTTAATTTTGAGTGAGCAGTCTGGTACAATTGTGAGAGAACATTTAGAAACATATAATCATAGATTATGCTGAGTTGGAAGGGTACCACAAGGATCACAGAGTCCAACTCCTGGTTCTGCACAGGGCAAGCCCAAGAAATCACACCATGTGCCTTAGAATGTTGTCCAAACATTTCTTAAACTCTAGGAATCTTGGTGCTGTGACCACTTCCCTGAAGAGCCAGTTCCGGTGCTCAACCACCCTTGGGGGGAAAAACCTTTTCCCAATATCCAACCTAAACCTCCCCTGACACAGCTTCATGCCATTCCCTTGGGTCCTGTCACTGGTCACCAGAGAGAACAGATCAGTACTGGCTCCTTCACTTCCCCTCATGAGGATGTTGAAGACTGTGATGAGGTCTTCCCTCAGTCTCCTCCAGGCTGAACAAACCAAATGACCTCAGACACTCCTTGTATTGCACCCAAAACTGGCCCCAGCACTCAAGGTGGGGCTGCCCCAGTGCAGAGCAGAGCAGGACAATCCCCTCCCTTGCCCAGGGGACTGGCCATGCTGTGCCTGATGCCCCCCAGGACACAGCTGCCCCTCCTGGCTGCCAGGGTACTGCAGACTCAGATTCAACTTGCCATCAACCAGGACCCCCAGGTCCCTTTCCATGGCACTGCTTTCCAGACCCTCATGTCTCCAGTTTTCAAATAACTTGCCTTTTTTTACTTTACATGGCTTTGTATATGACGATATGTCATCTTTTATTTAAGATAGTTCTGTAGGGGATCTCCATGTAGCTAGACCATACAAACAATAGCAATCTCTATCCCAAACACAGGAGCAAGTCAATGCCTGTAGCAGAGCAGACATACAAGACATGTGAGAGAGAATAACCAACTATGGCCAACATTCAGTGCATGTTGGAAATATATGAAAGAAAAAACAGAAAAGATGAGAAAATTTGTGAAACAAAGGAACAAAAGATTATTTGATCCTGTGGTCCAGGAAGAAACCAGAGAATGTGGCTCTGAGGAAAATTGAAATCAAGAGCCTCTTTAGCTGAGCTTTGTGTGGCTGGCACTGGTAAGGACAAACAAAGGCACTGCCTTCTGATGTTTGGCTTTTGCGCCATCTGAGGAAAGAGTATTGTAACCAACTCCGGGGAAAAGTGGCTCCACTACAAATTTCTTCATGTTGTAGAAACAACCCTCAGCACTTTGGCTCCAATTCCATGTTAAGGCACAAGTGCACAGACAAAAGCATCTGTTTCCCAACTGGAAAGGCAGGCCCCAACAGCAGCTGCCAGTACACAGCAGGTTTGCTGATATGCGGGTTGGACTGTGCAATGTGTGCACACTATAGCTGGCAGAGACAGGTGCAGCAAATCTTATAAGCCAGATTAAAAAGTGGGAGGACTCAAAAAATACGAGTATGGGAAGTCAGGATGGTTTGTGCAGGTAGGTCAGAGTTACCTTCACACGTGTGTCATGCCCAGGGCTGTTTAGCTGGGCTCCCCCTCCTGAGCTTTCCTGTTCTTGTTACCATCAAGTGTCCCACTGACAAATCTGGCCTGGGCAGTGGCAAGCTGTATTTTCCCTCATGGTTCACTGTGAGAACCTGGGCTTTCACCATGGGTGGTGGTGTCTGTGATGATTAAGTAACCTTACAGATACGCAGAAACCAGTCCTGATGAACCAGCACTCAATCCATGTCACTAAGTGTAAGCAGAACTTGTTGGCCCAAGCCTCCTGGTCTGTCCTGCAAAGAAGACAGGCAAGACTGAAAAGATCTGTGGGCAAGTGGGAGGGGGCCAGACACGCAAAGGAAGCCAAGTCTGAGTGTCAACAGTTGAGACCCTGACTTTCTGAGCTCAGGCAGCTACAGGTCTAGTTGCTGAGACTCTTTCTTCTGTGCTTTCCCATGAATGAGGGACACCAGCACATCTGAGACCAGAAACCACAATTAGAGACATCCCTCTTCATAGCCATAGGGATCTTCTGTATCTCAAAGCAATGACAGGGTGGTGGGAAGAAGAGGATCATCTCTAGCTGTGCATAAGCATGCTGTGCAGTGGCACCTGGAAAAAAAATGCCAGAGTACCCTAGTAAGTGTGGGGTATGTGTATGAAGAATGTCAGACCAGTGGCATTTCCCTGGGTGTAAGGGGCTTTGGGCCGGGTAACAGGACCATGTAGCAAAGAGCAGATTTCCAAGGGTCCTGGATACACTCTGTGGAGCTCGGTGTGCCTTTCCTGGTCTGACAGCCATTGCAGCAGAGGGATCTGCTGTTACTCCCATGCCTCAGGCAGCTGTTGCCTCCAGTGAGAAACAGGGAAATGGGAGAGGCAAATGAGTGAGAATGGGGTAAACAGTATTTTTCTCAAACTGAAGTGGGGAATGTCTTTGCTCAGCAGTTGTTCTCAGCTACCCCAGTGTCCCGGGGCAAGGTCTCTTCAGAAAAACAGAAACTGATCTAGGCCAACATCTTTCTGTGAGAGAGAACGCAAAGAGGAGACCAGGATGGGAAAGCAAACAAATTCTCCCATTTTCATACTGTGTTCCTCAGATTTTGTTGCTCATCCTCAGTTCTGCCCAAGGTGATAATCACCAATGGCATTTTCCTCACTTTGTACAGTGCAGGAGAAACCTGGGTTTCAAGCCTTTGGCGATTCCCCAGAGGGTGGATACACACTCTCCCAAAACAAGGGTTCTTCCTTCCTGGGAAAAGAAAGCTACTAGTCCAAAATGGAGTTAGAGAAGCAAATATATTTACATAAAATACATAACACATTTTAATAATAAAATAAATAAATTAAATGTATGATTGGGTAAATTATAGTAATAAAATATGAACCATTTATGCAAACCAAATTTCTTTACCTCCCAGAGGCAAGCATTCAGCGCATGGAGAAACTCTTTTGAGGTGCCCAGCAGCACTGACACCAAGCAACAACTCCATACTTTCCCCAGGAAGGTGTAAGAGCAAAAACCTGGAAGCACATAATTTTCCTAGCTGTTAGTGTAGGTTACTGTGCCCTGGCTATTATCACCAGCTCCTGGCAGATTTGCTGGTCACCATGCCCTAATATGCAGGTTCCTGCTTCCAGTTTCTGTTGTGCTTTTCTGCCACAGTTACTTCTTTCCTCTCCCACAAGAATTTCTGTGGAGTAAGGAAGAAGGCAGCAGCCCAGAGGGACAAAAATGAAAGGCAGCAAGGAGCCTTGTGGCCTAACTGCTTTCTTTTTCTTCTCTCTCCAAGCCTAAAAGTTCCTGAGCATGAGCAAGCCTAAATGTAACTTGGCACCCATGCCACAGATAAATGTCAGTATTTTCCATGGCAGTTAGAAACAAAACTGTCCAAGGTGATTTTTCTCTTAGAGGATTACCTCCCTGCTGTGTAGGTTTCTCACTGGCTGTGCATTCCCCAGAGGGCAGGTGAGTGGGGTTTTCCTCCCTGCACCTGCAGCAGGAGAGCCCCAAGAGCTGCCCTGGTGCTGGGGGTAAAGCTGCTCCCTGGTATGAGCTCCCCTAGAGATGGTGAACACTGGAATGTACGTACACATTGGGAAGAGCAGGCACAGCAACACGTCCTGCCTGATTGAATTCTGTTATCACTGTGGGGTATGCTTACAAAAAAGAGCAGGCTAATGTGATTCAGAGTAGTCAGAGAAGACAGTTTACAGACCTGCCTCTTTTGAATACTGTAGAAAGAAAGAAAAGCCTTATGGCAAATTGGAGCAGTCTGTGAAGTGTAAGCAGGGTAAATAATTCCTTGCAAGAAGCAGTCGAAACAAAAACAGGTTCAACAGCTGCTCTACTCAGCTCACAACTCATCCTGCCTACCCCAGGTTGAGCTCCAGGCTGATGCCAAAAGTTCTTTTGCTTTGGAAAAAAATGCTTAACAATTTGTTCAACTGAGATTGCTGGACAGCATCTCTTGCAGATAGACAAGCTTTTCAGGAACCAGTAGCAATTATGGAATTGGCATAATGTGGCTGTTACTTCTCATCATCAATACGGACGTAGAGAGCTTTGAAGTACACACTATTTTTAGGTATCTGGATGTATTCCTGATGAAGATTAAGCTTTCAGTCACTACAGTCCAGTAATTCTTCTGGTTTGATATCATTATTTTTCTCAACATTATTTATTGATATTTGCCCTTACATTTGTTTCCAGCAATTCTGTCTAGGAATACTATAGCAAAGAAACTAGTTCCATCAGCAAATAAAGTAATTAATGTATTCCACCCTGGATCATTTTTCCTGTGTAGTTCACACAGAGAGGAAACAGAAACTATCATGGATATGTGCTGTGGATAAACATAACTACCACTTTTTTTTTTTCAGAAGAATATTGAGATTCAATTAGGATTATTGCAGAAAAAGGACTTGACATTTTTTTTCTGCTGCCCATGGGAATGGGAAGTGCTGATCACCTACATGCTTCAGTAATCCAGCATATGTGTGATAGCTCTTGGTTAATTCCAATTATTCCCTCTGCAGTTTAATCTGCTTCAGCCAAGACCAGAATCCAAGCCCATGTGTACTATTTCCACAGTAACAGCTACAACAAATCAGACATGGTAACATTTGTGTCAAAGGGTTCTTCTCCATCTGGTGGTAAGAGGAAATATCAGAGAGAGGGGCCATATCATTTTCCAACTGGATAAGTACTTGGCTGGTACAAGGTTAACGCTCCCTGCACCACCAGCAGATCTACAATTAGTGCAGTCAGAGTTTTCTTAATATCTGGGATGAAATCCTAGCTATTAAAGTGAGAAAATTTTCCATCCTAAATGGAGATGTATTTCTTCTTATTATGTACACTGCTCAGGACTGGGGTGATGAATAGCAGGTTTGCTTAACAAAAGTCAGATTAGGGGAATCTTCTGTGTTTAGAAATATTTCATTCACCATAGGTCTTTTTAATGGGCTGTTATCTGACCTCTTTGCTTCAAAACACAGTAAACAAAGTAGCCTGTTCATTTGTTGGCTCATATGTCTGGACATGAGAAGTGACAAATGACATCTTCCAACTTGCAATATGTCAGGTTTGCAACCTGCAGACTTCTATGCAAAGACTGTGAAATAGAGGTTTGAGTTGTTTTATACAAGGACTTCACTGTGGGACTGTCTCTAAGATACAAACTGACATTGTCAAAAGTGGAAAGAGCTACATGAAATTACATGCTCCCCTAGTGTCTGAGTTGATTTGAAGCCACAAAGTCAAGTCTGTAGTTTTGTACTGACTCCACATACTGAAGCTATGAAGTTACACTTCCTCTCTTTCTAGTAACCCTAACAATAACTAGTATTTGCAAGCAGAAGGCATTTTCATCTAAAGTCATGATTTCTCTCAATGCTACTCACTACTGCGCATGCAACTAAGACAAGGAGTCTTTGCAGCTGTCATAACTTTCATTCCACTATGAAACTGAGATGTTTGTTAAGCATCAAACTCCAGTCCTCGGGACAATTAACATCTTGGCAAGTCTCCTGCTGTGATATCTGGTGGACAGTCATCAGTACATCAAATTATGCACGCTTGCAATTTGATCTTGACCAACGCAATTTCCTTCCCCTCTTTAGGAATTCTTTCACTGCCTTTATGCCCAAGGGATAGATGGAAAAGATAACTGTACACAAACTACTTCAGCTCTGAAGTTAATACTGGAAAGATAGTTTTACTTCTGTTTATACTGTTACTTTTCTCTACAAAAATTATCTTAACAATCTGTGAAATTCAGTATTAAAAAAAAACAAACACAGGAAAATGTATTTTCATTTATCCAAACTGGTCCTTTTGCAGTCTATTATAGCCTATATAGGAGACAATGGCTTATCTATAACAGAAAGGCAAGAAGGACACAGAGAGTTGTGATTTGATAGAATTTTCATCCTTTAACTTAATGGTTTTTAAGCATTTAAGAAAGCATATTTGAATTAACTGACTGTGGAAATTATCTTACATGTACTAGCAATATCAAGAGGCAGGAGAACACACAGACTGGTTTGCCTCTGCCACAAGTTACAGAGCACTACAGAGTTCATATTATACACACCAGAGTAATCTTATTTAAAAAAAAAAAAAGGAAACTTCTCACAAAGCAAATAGAACTTTATTGTCAATTAAAACATTCTGGTTTAGATTATTACTCATACTTACGTGGTATCTGCAGAAATATTTTTTAGGTATTTGTGAAATTTGACATCTTTTGGAAAGTTTAACATCTTTATTACTTTCAGCAGACCTTTGAAATTCAAAGTCATTCATCTCAGAGACAACATTTTTTCCTGTGTTCTGTGAATTTCTGTGTGAGAGTCATTGAGATGGAAACTGTTGGGAACCACCACTGCTTTTCTCTTGTTGGTTTCTCCAGGAAAGGTCAAGGCAGTCTGCCAGGATAGTTATTGGGCAACATCACTGTTTTAAAGACTGGAGTTCTTGCTGACACTGAAACAGTAAGAGGAGATGAAATACTAGGAGAAATCGTACAGTAAAAACAGAATGAAATTTCTGTTTTTAATTAAATATTCAATTTAATAGAGATGAAGCTTAAAAAAGGTTAATACGGTAAAGGAAACAAAACTTCCAGCTCCAGGGCCTGGACCAAGTAACTCCTACTTATGCCTGACACTCCAAACCCAATTAATTAAATGTCTGCAATGACTCAATAAAGGGCAAGAGTCTGTGTTTCTCTATACATGTCGCAGGGGACTTCCCTTCCCTAGCTTTTTTTCTCTTTGTTTCTTGAAAACAAGTTAGAACATCCAATTCCCTATGCTCCAGTCATTAAATGGTGCCACTTAAGCTACAGTTCAGTTCCTGATACATTAGAAAATGGCAGATTTAAGACTCTCTGGGCAATCTTTTTTTGTCCCTCCCCGTGTGCATATGTTTTCTTACAAACCCTTCCATGACACAGTCAGATTTTAGACTTTCCCACAGGATGCATGCCTCATTCTGTACAACACAGGATAATCACACCCAGTGGCAGAAAGAAATTAGTGTAGCAGTCTTAATCTGGCATTTCCTAAT
Source organism: Acrocephalus scirpaceus scirpaceus (assembly GCA_910950805.1). Taxonomy (NCBI): domain Eukaryota; kingdom Metazoa; phylum Chordata; class Aves; order Passeriformes; family Sylviidae; genus Acrocephalus; species Acrocephalus scirpaceus. Next base: position 78,537,866 of record OU383773.1, on the reverse strand, counting down.
TTTCCTAATTTCCTTATCCTTCAATGTTCGGCTGCACTAATCTAAACAATATTCTTTTAATGTAATTTTTTAACATTACCATTTAAATATATATGTATGCACATTTGTGTATCTCTCTATCTATCTGGATCTGTTAATGTATTGGTAAACACAAAAGAAAAAGATAAAAGTTGTTTGTTTTTAATTCTTTCAGAACCGTTTGATCTCTCCGGCTTGTTTTAGCAGCTGCCTGACTGTTTTTCCTCATATGTAAACTTCAAAGTCAATCAGAGGTCAAAACTCTGGACAAAGACAGAATAAGGAAAACAGTGGTGACTGGCATATGTGATGGGAAGAAACAGAGGAGCTGGGTTGTAGAATATTGTGTGTTTCTGGCCACAGCAGGGGGGGAAATTATCTACCTCTTGGACATAACATTTCCAGATCTGAACGTTTGATATAGTTGTCGAGGCCTGATACTTGCCTGGAAATGTATCTTGCAGAGAAATGAAGGGTACGGCCATGCACAGAAGGACTTGACATTCACTGCTATTCTTGGTTCAAGAAGTCTGAAAATAGCTTAATAGATTACCATAAAAATGCTGCAGAAAAACAGCTGGTTTCTGTTAAATGCACAGAGTTTCAGGGGTGGGTATTGGGTTTGATTCCCAATTTATTTGCTGTTTCTGGTCATAGGAAAATCAAAGGAAATGCAAGTCCTGGAGAGGTAGCTTCTGTAGCAGAGTAACGTGGAGCATTTTCTGTAGGCATGTGCATTTGTGTTACAGGATGTGTCTCCAGTTCATGCTTTTTTTTTTTCCCTTCAGGAGAGCATCTGCCTTTCCCTCCTTCATCTGCCTGCAGAATCAGGCCCCTGCTTGTGCAGAGCCCAGCAGAGGGCCATGAGCATCCCTCCGGCTGGGGGTTGTAGCCTTGCAACTTACCTAGCACTTGGTAAAACAGCCTGCAGAAACTGGCAACACCTTAGTGATTCACATATCCTTGAAGCAGCTACTGCCACCAGAGTTGCCGGAGAGGCCCAGCAGAAGCAGAGGTGGATTCCTCTGTGTGTGTGTATGTGTGTGTTTCAGTTGGAAGGGACCTATAGAAGTCCCCAGATTTTGTGTAGATTATGGGAATTTAAAGTGACCTACAGAATCATTTATTCTTTAAAAAAAAAAAAAAAAAAAAAAAGCCGTTGGTTAAAATAGTAAAATAGTGTTTAACCAAAAAGGAAGATGGAAATGGGACCAGTGCCAATGCACCTCCCCCAATGCATCTCTCCTTCTTTGTTTTCATAAGTTTTTGACACCTTTTGCTTTTCCTACAGAAGGCTTAAAATATATGATTTGTACCATATGGGCCAGAACCAGGTATCCTTGAAGGCATCCTAGGAGGTAGGAGGTCCCCTCAGCAGTATAAATTGCAGTGAGCAATATTATGGGGGGGGGGTTGAAAATACCAAAGCAAACCTGGTGATCATTCTGCAGGATACTGGTGGCAATAACTTGAGTTACAATATAATCTTAATTATTGTTATTGATAAATTATTTCAATTATTTCCCTCAAATATATTAGCTTGTATTTGTTGCTTCTTCTACTCCTACATAAAAAAAAAATCCTCAAAAACCCAAACAAAAACGTGCCCAGGTTCTAGTTAAGCTAAAAGCCAGCTGTGAACCCTGGGACTGTAAGCTGTGCTGAGCAACCATGTTTTAATAGATACAAGAATGCCACTTTTTAGCTCAGGGAAGCAGACGAACTTTTCCCAGCTGCATGAATAGCAGGCAGAGGTGTAGCCTGCCCCTGGGTGGGAAAGAAGCTGTGAACAGGCTTCTTTGCAGCTTGTGGGATGGTAAATGAGTAAGAGAGATCAACAGAAGAAAATGTTATGGGCCTGGCTGGCTGGCCAGGCAGAACACACCTTTCTCCTACTGTAAGCCTCCCTGCGAGGGCTATGGAGAGTTTCACCCAAAACTCCTTCTAATTTGAGGAATATAATTAATGTGTGGCCTACTGTCCCTTGTTAACATGACCAGAAGCAAAATTATTCTCTGTAGCTTCTCATTCAGTGGCCTTTTTCTACATAGTTCAAGATGATTGAACATCATGCATTCCCTTAATTAGCTTTCTACCAATTTTTGTTTTAGGTGGGTGTTAATTTTCAGATTTGCTTTGGTGAGTTCTGCAAGAACTAGAATTTTACTCAATATTTATCATAAATCCACCATTTCTCTGCCATTAACACCAAAGTGAAAAAACAATCCAGAAACAAATCAGTGAGAGAAAAGGCAGAGAAAGTGTGAAGAATCTCTGCAAAAAAACACGTAGGAAAGGGATGTCAGTGGCATAAAGAGCAGCTGAAGAGATGCAGGAGAGAGCAGCTGGGAAACAAAAGCAGAAAAGCTGCTGGAGCAAAGTTGGCTGTAGGCGGCCAGATGGGAGGAAGGGGAAGTGGGAGCAGAAATGGGAGCAGGGAGTTTGTGTTTGGTCTTCAAGTGGAGGGTGAGGAGCTTGCAGTGAGGAATTTAGACAGGAAGGAAGCCAGGAAGGCAAATAAAGAGTGGAGATATAGTTTGTGTAGTGAAAACAAGTTTTTGGGCATCATGTGCTGTTGGACTGCATAATATATAATCAGCTTGAAGCAGCAGTCGTGACTCTTCAGGAGACAACCTAGAAAAGAAAACTGTGGCTTAATTTTAATCCTTTTTTAACCCAGGGTCTCTCCATATAAAGGATGAGCATTGTGTTGCCCTGAGCGCTAAATGGAGTGCGTTGTGTTTTGTGCCTTGTCATTGATTCTAAATGCCTTTTGTGTTTTGGGGCTCTGAAAACAAAGGTCAAGTACTAGCATATTCTGTTTTCTGTGAGAGATTTAATTAAATCCTAAGGACAAAGGCAGAGTACTAGAATCAGCTATTGAGTGTGAAAGATGGGTAAATTTGCATTACCATTTCTCTGTATCAGATGCACATAGCTTTGTAATTTGTTTTTTTATTTGTTTGGTTGGGAGGTTTTTTTGTTTGTTTTGATCGACAGGAGAATAAGTATTTTAAAAATCAAGGTAAGTCACACAGATGTTATTTTCTGCATGTAAGTTGTCCAATACATGCTTGGAAAAAGATGAGAGGAAACAGAGTGAGAAAGTATATAGAGTAGGATGGAACAATTTCTGAATCTAGATTTGGCCTAGTAATTTAGTGAGTTTAAATTGTAGGGCCGAAAATGGACTGGGCTGCCTAAGTGGTTTTTTATCCTTTATGGACAATAGAAGCAAACCAGAGGGTTTCAGCAGTTAATAGCATACTGCTAATCACAACTTATTCGTGAATAACCTGAGTATATTGCTCAGGTAACTGTGCTGTGGAAAGCTCTGGAGCCAAAGGGGAAAATATTTGTCACTTGTTCAATATCAAGGCATTATTATGTATTAGTCTGCTATGCTTTAGAGGGTGTGAATTTTGCCATGCCAACCTATTTTTTTTCTCATTTAAATAACAAAAAAGAATTAACATATTAAGAAAAGCCATGTTATTGAAACTGAATGTAGATAACTTACTGGCAGACAGAAACCAAGAGATACCACATGGCTGCCCCAACCAATCCTTCAACTTAACAGGTGATGAGGAAGGAATTCTTTTTCAGCTGGTGATAAGGCCTCTGAAGCAAAGAGTATTAGTGCATGAAATTGGCAAGATAGACAGGATGAAGTCATATGTCTATGGGAGCAAGAAACCATCCAGTTTGCCCACAATTTTGAAATTATGTATGAGTAATATAGCTCCTTCTCCAGTGTCAGATTTGATGTACAGGAAAAAGCTCATGGACAGTGAGTGTAAAACCAGACAAATCAGAACATGCCACAAGAAAGGAAAAGTTGGGGACACGGAGGTGCAGAGCAGATCATGTTCCAGTGTCCTAAGTCCCACTGGGGGATTACCCTTCCAGACCAAATCATCAGTTCTCTGCAGATGCAAGGGGGGACTATTTCATAGAGGGGCAGCCCCCATGGCAGCCAGATTTCGGAGGTTACAACAAACTACATTTTACCTGGAAGCTAATGGATTGCCTCCTGGGATAGTCCTGCTAGGCCCTCTCTGCTCCACTAAGGCATTCTCTCCAACAAACAAGCTTTTGTGGTGTGGTCTTCTCCCACGCTTCCTGCACGGCACTGCACCTCTGTGCACAGACATCTTGCAGGCATCCCTGCTAGCAGACATGACTCATTTTGGGGAGACTGCGTGTGGGGTTTTGCAATAGTCTGATCAGGACATAAAAAGAGACGTTAACGAAATGTGTGTTCAGAAATACAAGGCACCCCACCATGCTCACATAGATGCTATAAAGATGACTGCTGTGAAATGATCTGTTGGCTGCCCAGGGTGAGGTAGGGGGATTAAAATCTCCACCCAGCTGAGAAGAATGGTGGCTAATAGCTGATTGTCTCCCACACTCGAGGAGACATACATTTCTTTTCTCTTTTTCCCGTGGTGTGGCATTACCTCCAGTGCTTTGCAGGCGCTTCCTCTCAGACTCAATTCAGTCTAAAGCAGCCCAAATGAAAGGCTGGATCTCATGGCTCGCATCAAAACAAAGTAGGGGACTTCAACTTAACAAGATCCAGAGAACACACCCTTCTGGTAGAAGATGCTGTGGATGCAGGTTTGCAAAAGTGATTTAAGGACAGTTGCAGTTATTGCTGTATGAGTGACAAGTCTGTGATGTTTCAGTGCCTTTTAGGAGTGAGTCAAGAAGGAAATAGTAACAATTAACAAAAAAACCCCCAAAAAACCATGTGGTCATCAAATAGTAGAAATACTGGCCACAATAAATTCTTGCCATATTTACCCATAGTGCAGATAACATCACTGACCACTGACTGTTATAACTGCATGATTTTTTATAATTGGAAAGATTCCTATATACAAATTACTGAAACTACAAGTACCATATCGAAGCTACAGCAGAGTTCAAGTTTCCTTCTATGAAAAGGTCTTGTGTTTGTCCAACTTGAAGCAGTTCCCAGCAGGCCCCTGCGGTGATGGTGCCATCATTTTCTACACATGTGAAGGTAGCAGCATTATGCTCCCAGCACCATGAAATGCCCATAGGAATTCAGAGCATGTCCACACCATGCTCAGCAAATGTGATGGTGTAATCCAGCAGACTGAGGAAAAACTGCACGAAGCTGCAGTAACATGGGGTTTGGGGCCTGGGCAAGAAACATGATGGTCTGTGGAGGCTGATTGTGTCACTGCAGGTGCCTCATCTAGCTGGCTAGAAACTAGCTCAGGTAAGTCTGGAGCTGCAGAGTTGTATGTCCCTTTTCTGCATGGACATTGACAAGCAAAGGGATAAACTTCTGGTCATATGACCTGGGGCTAACAGGTAACTCATGTTACCTGCTTTGACTTCAGCCAGCTGGATTATACAGTCACATCAGTCAACGTGTTGTGGGTGTGGTCTAAGTTGCTGTGAATATTTTACAGTGCAGGCAGTATAACAATTCTACCCTCACAGGAATATAAAATGATGGCATGGCCACCACTAAGGAGTGCTGGGAACTCCATGCAATCAGGTAAACAAAAGACATGTTCATTAAAACAAACTCCATAATAATTTGGACATAGTACTTATAGTTTCAATAATCTAAGAGAACTCACTCTAGTTCTGAGTTATTCCATAATTTCAGCAAAGTTTGGCACAAAAGAAGGAATTACTGCAAAGGTGTAATGATGTAACCCTTTACAAATACTGCTTTGCATATGCATGTTCCCAGCTTTGTTTTCATTGTATGAAGAACAGCTTTGTTTGCCACAGTACCTTTTGTTTCTATGGTAAAGGTTCTAGAACATCAGCCAGAGGCTATTTTGCAAGTATTAGTATGGCTATGGGCCATGAATGAGTCAATCACCTTGTACTTTTTTTAATCCAGTGCTTTATAGAGCAGCCTCATCTATTCCTATGGTGTGGAGGCAGCTTAGGACAATGCTGACATTCTCCAGTCCTGGTGGATAGGCTTTATTTGATTCTGGAAGAAGCAAATTGAGTTGGCTCTTTTTTCCCTGCTGCCTAAAATCTCTCCGTCTAGAAGGTATTACTTTGAATCTACTACACTTTTGAAATGGCCCATTTCTGGCCATTAGTTTGTCCCTTCATCAGATTATTTTTGCTATCATCAAATTAGGAGTCTATAGAATCATAGAATGGTTTCTGTTTAAGTCCAACCATTAACCCAGCACTGCCAAGTCCACCACTAAACCATGTCCCCTAGTGCCATATCTGCACATCTTTTAAATACATCCAAGGCTGGTGACTCAAATCCTTTCTGGGCAGCCTGTTTCAATACTTGACAATCTTTTTGGTTTGTCAGGAAGAACTTTTTCATAATATCCAATCTAGACCCTCCCTCCTGCAACTTGAGGCCATTTGTTCTTGTCCTGTCTCCCTTCTCCATTTCAAACCAGGCAGTTCTGGGGATTTGAAGTAACCATAATTATAATAAATAATAATAATAAAGAAACAAAATAATGAGGTAAAACTGATAAAAAATTGCCCTCTTCTGAGTATCAAGAATTGAACTACCCAATAGACTTGCATAGCATTTTACCACAGGAAGTAGGTAGTTTAGTGTCTTTTATCTTCAAGAGCGGAGGAAGAGAAGAATAAGAAGAAAAAGATTAACTCTTTGATGAGAAAGAGCTTGCTCACACTTTTCTGTCTATGATCACACCTATAAAGTTTTCATTTCTGAGGTTTAGGTTGTTATGGCCAAACGAAAACAGAATTATACTAAAAGTCAATATATAAATCACCTCTTTTGTCTAAGACTAGACTCTCTCAAACCTTACAGATGTGTTCTAAGAGTAGCAGAGCTCTACAAAGAAAACAGCAGTGGTAGTATTGGTAGAAAATAACAGTTAAGCAATTGCCTAGTGGCATGAGATTAAAAAAAGAATTTGAAAACATCCTGATTGTGAACAAAATCATCTTCTGGGATTTAGTTATGAAAATTCACAAAAAATTACTAACTTGACTCATTTATAATTCCTGCAGTTGCAGTGAATTTGAATTCTTTTTCAGTGACTAAATTTTGATTTTTTTTTTAAATATCTGGAAGATAGTCATATGAAACACACGCATTTTTTAAAACTGCATATTTAAGGGCCTTTGAGTGCATTTAATTTAAGACAAGACACGTAGAATCTCATGAAGCTTCATGGTATAAAAGCAATTGTCTATAACTTGTGAACCTTCACACTGTGAGTGTCAGGAATGGCAACGTCTGCCATTCTGTCCTGAAAAGAATCATACTGAGCCCTCTGTTTATATCAGCGAAGTTATGAGATGCGTTACTTAGAAGTTAATTATCTGTTAAGGGCTGAAACTGTTAAATATTTCCCAGACCCAAGATAAAAAAACATTGCTTTTTATGGATCTGTCATAGTCTTCATCAGAGCAAAGCATTTACAAGGAGTGTAGATATTTAGGACAGCATACATAAAAACAAAGCCAGGGCAATCAAAGCTAGTTTACTTTTCAACTCAGCCCAGTTTACTTTTAACTTTTGTCTTCAGAAGAACTATTTGAGCAAGGACTGCAAAACTAATCCAACCACAGGAAATGTGATATGTGTGTGTCAGGGAAGCAGGAGTAAGGTGGAGTGGGAGAAATTTGCTCCAGAAGAGAGCACTTAGGGTTATGAACTGGAGAAATAAGAAGAAAATTTCTTAATCTCATAGGTGATTCACAGGTAACAAAAAAATTGCAATTAGAAAATTGGATTCATGATAGCTTTTAAGAGGTCTAAAATTCTGATAATCACTCTACTTTTAATGGAGATACATATTTATTTATATTTCCATTTATACAATGTAAATATATAGACACAAAAGATATATTATTTCTGTTTATATCCTGGTCAATGAAACCATCAGGAGATTACTTTTTAGCTCCTGCTTTAATATACTCCTACATTTCTAAAACCTTCATTTTTTCAGGCAATTTTTTTTTCCACAGCTTTTCTTTGACTTAGAGTTGAATTTGTTTGGCTTTTCAAAGATTTCCAACAAGAAGTACTTGGGCCATTTTTAAGCCCTGGGATAGTGAAAATAAAAAGCTTTTTCCCAAGGTAAAAGAAGAATTTCTGGCATCTTGACATTTTCTGTACCCATCAAGTGGCTTTAACGGGAAAATAGTATTTGCCATGGAAATGGTCCTTACTGGGGTATGAAGCTTTCAGCATTCCCATGGAATTTTGATTTGATTTCAAATCAGTTTGTGAGCTTTTGACATACATTGGTTAAAGGAAATTTTTTTTCTGCACTTTTAAAGCATAAAAGCAGAGGGAGCCTGTGCTGTTATATGCACTTGTGGCTGACATTGGCCTGAGCCATATGGTGACCAGATATGGGATGGGCTATCTATCTCTGGGCTCACAGCTCCCCTCTTTTCCAGCTACAACAGAAGTTACTTTGGGAGTGTCTATGCTGTTTATACAACGATGCCCTTGTCTGCTGGCAGCAAACGCATCTGTGTTTGCGCTGGAACAGACAATGCCATCCAGTTTACTTCCTCCCTTGCAGCAGTTTATTTTCATACCATATCCTCTCCATCAAACTGAGCCATTAAGTTCCAAAAGGTGATTCCTGCCCCCTATTTCTAGCTTATTCAAGAACATACAACAAAGATTCAGATTCAGAAGTCCCATTTCATACTCATCACTCACCACTGGGAGCAGGTTCTCCTCAGGGTTGCAGCACAAGTACTACGGTGCTTGAAAATGCACTGTAATAGGGAACAGCAGCAACTACCCTCTGCTGGAAAGCTGGGATACATTGGAACAGGCAAGGCCATAAGCCTGGAGCCTCACACCTTTATTAAATCTGGTGACATGCAGGAAAAGCATATATATACATAGGTATATATTGCACTGTTTCAACATCAAACTTGCGTTTCCCAAACTGATGTTGGAAAGAGACTAATTTTTTTGAGTCTACTCATAGCAAATTATCTTTTGATCTATTATATGCAAAAGTGTTTTCTCATGCTAGCAGCTCTTATTGCCTAGGCCACTTCTGTTCTGTTCTGTTCTATTCTATTCTATTTCTGTTATAGGTCCTATGTTTTGCCTCATTAAGAGCCAAGATGACTTTTCTCAGCATGCTAAATTATGACTATTATCTCTCTCATTTCTTTAGTTTCTCTCTCCTATTCATAAAGCATTTTAATGTGTTCACTGCTCAGAGCACTTTGCTCCTCAAACTTTCAGTCTGTAATTCCTTGAGTGTGGAATCCCTGCAACCTTTTGATATAATACCTAGGAGCTGGCCCTGGCAGGATAAATTACAGGCACCTGCCTGACCTGAGAGACAGGACCTCCCAATGGTGTTCTGTGTACAATGGTTTGCCCTGGGTCCCCCCTACCCTGCAGATTCTCCCATCCCTTGGTGTCTCCCTGGTGACCGGCCCTCTCTTCCTACAGGACCTTGACCTTACCTGCCCTTTGCACGGCCCCTGTGCCTCAAGGTCATTGGCTCCTGTAACCCCTAGCCAAGGACCAGCCCCCAACACTCCCTCTTGGCATTGGGACGTCCCTTCAGCACCACCTGGAAATAAACTGCTGGAACCATTCCAGACCAAGGGCCTTCTGCTTCTCCCTGCTGCTGGCCGCGTGGCGTGCGTGTGGATGTGTGAGCTTGATTGCTTTGCCTGAGATTCTCCAAGCAGCTTCTTCTCTGGAGTGGCCTCTTGGGAATAAGGCATTAGCTCCTCTCCTAAACACGCAACGTCACACTTGAGGAATCTTTTCAGTGCATAGGTGAGTCCCCAAGGGAGGTGAGGGGGCTGCAGTGTGGTCACCACCGTGACAGTTTCTGACAGCCACTAGCATTCATTACCTAACGCAGCCTTTATTTTTCAGGTTTTGTAAGCACACTGAGATCAATGCTAGTGTGACTTTATCATTACCCAAAGTCAGTTCAGAAAAATCTGCTTGAGCATCCATCACACCTTGCCTGAAGCAGGAAGCTCCTGCAAACAGCCTGTTGCACAGATGTGCTTTAGCAATGATAAAATATTTTGCCCAAGGACTGGAATTCTTGACCAGTTTTCATCCCAGGGTTTCAAGCCACACTGGCCTGTGCTACTAACTGTCCCTAGGACTAGAGCAGAGGCTAAACTAAGCCAGTTTTGCAGGGCAAAGGAGAGAGGGTGGTGGACCAAAGGCAGGCTTAACATAATGTGCTTTAACTGCTGAAGATTTCATGCTGACTAAATCGGAAGCTGAATGTAAGGGGACCTCATGCATTACTAACTTGGCCTAATATGGTGAACAGGATATAGTCTCATTTCTATCTTGTGCAACTCTTCTGAAGTCAGTAGCTACTTCAGGAACACGGGTGTCCCAGCATTCTCATTCTGAGAGTGTATGCCTCAGAATGCACAGTCTTTTTTCTTTTACCTAAAAAATGTAAATGGCCTTTGACTTTATTACAAGCTCTTTTGCCTAATTTTTTCTTAGCTTTTTCACAAGAGGGTGGGAGTAACAGTACCTGCTCAGAGAGGGCTGAGCCAGTACTTTGAGTATTCCACTGCTCTTGTGTTCTTGCTGTTTGCTAAATGTTCCTGAAATAAGCACTATTGAAACCTCTTACATGCACAGTTTTATTACTCTCATGCACAAGAATGTTATTTGCACAATAAACAGTATTACTTGTACTTTTTGTAAATATTTTATTATGGTTTAGAGGAAGCCAATGTAGTCCTTCTACAGCTTACTGATATTCTGTATTTATTAAGAAATTTCAATCTCTGCCAAACAATCAGCTCTTAAGTCAGTGTCAATTTGTATCACACAAAAAGCAGAAACATTTAAATATCTTATGAAACAGGCAAGAAAATATGGATATGGGGACCATGGTTTGGGTTTTATTAGGATTATCAGTTTGTTTGTTTACTTTGTATGGACATCAACTTACTTAGAGACACTCTAAGGATTAGGGACCATATGCTTTTGAAGAGAGAAAAAATGATCTTTCAGGTTTGCATGCTTTATCAGCTCAGTGTTATCAGGTCATGTATATGTTAAGGAATTCCTATCTCACTCAACAAAACCTAGTTCGATTCCAAAACATGTAACACAACAAATGCAACAAGAAGAAATTACTCATTTTTAGTTTATCAAGAAGATAAAACAAAACAACTCAATGTTGAATAGTTCAGTGCACTAGTTGGTTGTGTAGGATGGGGATTCATACGGTTTCTAAGGGGCCAATGCTAGAAATAGCAAGTTCCTAATCATATAGATACAAATAGTCTGACTGAAGTTTGTGAAAATGGACTTTAAGATACCACCATGTGAATGATCGTTCTCTGGATTAAAAATTATTACATTACACTCCCAAGTTACAACATGAGTACTTTATCACACCAGACACTTAACCCATACCTGCTTTTAAAAATTAGAATCTATTATCTTTTTTTATGCTGGTAGCCAAAGCCTCCCTTTTACAGTTTCGAAGCAGTGCTCAGAGTTCCCCAGACAGCTGCATGAGTACCTCCCACACAAATTCTATTCTATTTGAGACAGACAGACAAGCACTTTCAGTCCACCAGTCATGAGAAAAGTCCAGTCTGACAGACATGTTTGAAACACACAGAGTTTGCAGGCAGATGAACACAAACACAGCAGCTTTGCTCACCACAAACACTGGTAGAAGTTCTCAGGTATACTGCTCCAGAGGCAAGATCCTTCACTGGCAAATAAACATGGGAGGCTGGGCCTGTCTGATGTCCAGCTCCTGTCTCTGTGAATTCTCCAAGTTGCCAAACAATGGGATGGTGCTTCTCTCCACTTTCTGTGTTGAGTCTGGGCCACTGTGGAAAAAAAAAATTGCAAAGAAGCAAAGAGCAAGAGGGAGCAAGACCCAGGTATCTTTGTTGCAGGGAGATATGGTGAGGATGCAAGGTGGTTTGCATTTCCAAGAGTACCCATAAGTTTTCCCATAGACATTGAATAAAGCACATAAATGGCACCTGCTGATCACAGTGGTGATCCTGCCCACTGAGCTGCAGATTCAGGCTTCCTCTTCTGTACTCTATTACAGGCTCATGAATTTTGCACTGTTTCCAGCTAGTTGCCTCAAATCACCCTGCTGAGGCCTGGCATCATCCCTAATGCCTAAATCAGGTGCCCAAGAGCACTGCAAATTAGGCTCTGTATCTCTAATAATGACTTTCATCTTGCATCAAAATGCAAGAAACATTTTCTGTGTATTTTAGAAATTACTTACTGCATCACATATGAAATGATCCCAAGCCTACACCCTGTAGCTTGTGGAAATGTTCTCTTTGGACTGTGGTTGCTGAAATGGAACATCTGCATTTCCAAGAGCAACCAAACCCTCAGAATCAAAGGGCTGTGGTAGTAGCCAGCACAAAACAAGAGAGCAAGAAATGTTGCTGTAGCCTGTATTTTTGTTTTAACTGTACATACTTCTCAGCAGAAAACAAAGATGCAGACAGCTGTGGATAAGAAAAAGCAAAATGTAGAATGCCATTTATTTTTTCTGAATGATGCAGGATAGCAAGTACTGACATCCAAGACTGAATAGCTCAAATGCTCTAACACTTGGCTATGAATTTGTTTCCTAACCATGACATGGAAAATAACTCATAGTGCTAATGATTCAGGTTTGCTACTGGCAACAGTTCAGTGACCAGAGATTAATGACTTGACAATCTCTATGCAATTTATAGTGATCTTCGTAAAAATGCCATTGCCATTTATGGAACTGCAGCCGAAGGCAAAGAACCGAACCAGTACAGGGGCCTCTATCCAGTAATATTTGAAATCATTACTTTGCTCGAGCCTCAAGCTGAGCCCAGGAGTGTCAGGTTGGACATTAGGAGGAATTTTTTCACAGAAAGGCTTGTTAAACATTGGAATGGACTGCCCAGGGGGATAGTGGAATCACTATTCTGGGAGGTGTTCTAGAAAAAACTGGATGTACCACTTAGTGGCATGTTCTAATTGACATGGTGGTGTTCGATCAGAGGTTGGTCTGAATGATCTCAGATGTCTTTTCCAACCTAAGGGATTCTGTGGTTGTTTCCTTATTCGAGGAAATGTCCCTGCTGTGGTGTGAGGGTAAGGTTTGAATTGGAAACACCAACACAGGCTGCACGGGTTACATGTTTAGTGCTAGTATCTATTCTTTCTGTGTTTGGTCTGCTACCTTGCACATGGCTCTTGTCTGGACATAAACTGGAATGCTTTGAACTTCTGGCACTGCGGAAGCTGGCCTCTCCTTCCCTGGACACACAGCATGGCAGAGTGGCTGTCACTGAAGTGGATCTCTGAAGGCAAACTTCTCCAGTCCCCCTGATTCTGCAGTACAGAACTGCAGAATCACAGAATGGGTCAGGTTGGAAAGGTCCTACAGTGGGTAATCAGGTCCAATCTCCTTGCTCAAGAAGGATCCTCCCAGAGCACATGGCACAGGATTACACCCATATGGTTCTGGAATATCTCCAGTGAGGGATCACCTAAGGACCACCCACCGCCGGCTGCCCAGGGCCTGGCTTTTGAAGACCCGCAAGCACGGAGCCCACAGCAGCTCTAGGGGCGACGCCCCGTGCCCGTGCCGTGCCAAGGCGGCGGGAGCCACCAGCGCTGAGGCGCCTCCGGGGAGCCGGGGCGGACACACGGCGGCAACATCCCCCCATAGCATGGGCAACCGGCGGGAAGGGGCGCTTTTCCCGGCACGACGCTGCCCCTGGGCTCCGCACAATTCCCGCCGGAACCGCCGGGCGGGGGCGGGCACACAAAGGCAGCGGCTCCCGGAAGGGATCCCGGGCTGTCACACCCGCCCCGCCCGCACCGCGGTTGAGGCCGAGCTGAACGCGCTGCTTCCCGCCTGCTCCTCTCCTTCACCAGCTTGAGACTGGTGGAGGGTCTGGAGCACATGTCCCAGGAAGAGCGGCTTGAAGGGGCTGGGGGTGTTTAGCCTGGAGAAAAGGAGGCTCAGGGGTGACCTTATCGCTCTCTACAACCACCTAAGGGGATGCTGTAGCCAGCTGGGGGTCGGCCTCTTCTCCCAGGCGACAAGTGACAGGACCAGAGGACAAAGCCTTAAGATGCGCCAGGGGAGGTTTAGCTCGGACATTAGGAAGAGTTTCTTCACAGAAAAAGTGATTAGTCACTGGAATAGACTGCCCAGGGAGGTGGTGAAGTCAAGGTCCCTGGAGGTGTTCAAGGAAAGACTGGATGTGGCACTCAGTGCCCGTGTCTAGTTGACACGGTGGTGTTCGGTCACACGTTGGCCTGGACGGTCTCAGAGATCTTTTCCAATCTAATTGATCCTGTGACAGTGATTCCTCCCCAGGCGCGCGCCTCCGTCGCCGCGCGCGCGCCTCCTGCTGCCGTCCCCTCCCCGCCCTACACCGGGGCCGTTCCCCCCGCGCATGCGCCCCGTCCCGACTGTTCAAACAGGAAGGCGGACATGTTGGTGGCTCTCGCAGGTTTCCTTGCAGCCGCCGGACCTCACGCTCTTCCCTCCCCTTAAGCCGCCTCCTTCCCTCCTCCCCTCGCACGCCGCAACCTCGGGTCGGTCCTGAGGCGGTCCGGGCTGCCCTCCCGTCCGTGAGGCGGAGGAGCGGAGAGGGGAGGGCTGAACCGGCGTTGGCAGCTGCGGGAGGCAGCGACGAGGAGGAGGAGAGAGGAAGAAAGATGCTGCTGCGGCCGTTCCGCCGGTGAGGTGACTTGTCCGCCTTGTCCGCCGCCCGCGGGGGCTCTCTCTGTGCCTTCCTCGCTTGCTCGCCCCATGCCCACGGACGGACCGACCCCACGGCGCTGAGACACGCCGTCGAGAGGATTCCCCTAAGTTTTGTTTTTCCATCCATTTTTGCCTTGTTGGTGTGCCTGCAGGCTTTTGTCTTTTTTTTTTTTTTTTTTTTTTGGGTTTGGTTTTTTTTGGGTTTTTTTTTTTTTTTTTTTTTTTGGTTTTTTTTTTCCCCCCGTCTTCTGTTGTTTCTTCTGGTTCACCGGAAAGAAAGCCGCGCTCCGGAACCTGGCACCGACCCGCCGGCGCTGCAGCAGCAGGGCCAGGAGGAGGGACCGCTACGCTGGATCCCAGGACGGCTTCCCCGGCTGGGAAAATGGGAATGCTGAGACGGTGGGGCCCGAGCAGAGGAGGGAGGGAGAGGAAACCTGCTGCTGCGGAGCTGTGAGCATCCCGGGAAGCTGCGTGCGTGCCTGCCTGGAGGAGCGGGGGAGAAGCAGCCTCGTCCCCCGCCTGCTGCGGGCTCCCCTTGGATTCTCTGCCCTGTTGACGGGGACTTGCCCCAGAGACTTCTGTGATTGAAGGGATCTCGCAGGACGCGCTTCCTCAGCCTGATACAGGCTGGGGTTTCTCTTTTGTGCTCGCCTGTTCCTGTTTTTTTTTAACTTTTTCATTATTATTTTTTAACCTTACTTTGCTCTGGAATAAGGGAAACTTTTTATCTCCGGAAACATGTCGACGGGAGAAAGTTTTGAGTCTCGGTTTGAGAAAATCGACGTGACTTTGAAGGACCCCAAATCCGAAGTGAACGTGGACTGTTTGCTGGTGAGTAGGGAGCGCCCGGTCACGTCTCCCCGAATTCCTTACCCTGTGGGACCGAATCTCGCACTCCTGGCTGAGTCACCGCCCTGCTCGCTGGTGTTTTGTTTACTCGGCGTTGGGCTGAGGGTGCGTGAATGTGCCCGTGTGCCGGAGAGCGGCTCATGCCCAGCCCTGCCTCACACTTGTCATCTCTCGCTCCATGCGCTGCTCTGTGCCTCGCCGGCTGTCACAGGGGCGGTGGAGCCTTTCCACAAAGGCGGAATTCGTGAGTGCCGCTCCTCTGTGTGAGCACAGGACTTGAAATAGCTTTGATACCAGTTCTGTCTCCAAAAGCTTTTTTAAAGACTGAGGTCCTCTTCTGCAGTGGTTAAGCACTGCAGCGCTGACAGTTGCATACAACACGATTAATAAGCCCTTACAGGTGGGGGCAGGGGTTTAAATGCATTTTTAACTGGTGGTTGTGCTAGGCTTGGGGTAGAGGGCTGCTCGCTTTGGGTTTTTTCGCTGCAATTGTTTTCCTAATTGATATCGTACCTGGATCTCACCAGTGCTGTCAGTGATATAACTGCATCACAGGAAAGCAAACCATAGCATTTCCTGACATTAAACCAACCAACGTCATTTGGTAGCTGATTGACAGAATTGGTTGATCTTTTAGTTCTCATGTAGTTCACTTAGTACCTCAGTAAACTGCATGCCAGATCAACCAATTTGTTTGGGATGCATCTGGGTCCTTAGATACGCCTAGAGATGTCCTTAAATAGTACCAAAGTGTAATTTGTGCTTTCACACTGAAGTAGAGTACTTATTTTCCTTGGAGCGAGTGATGGAAGTTCTTTAGTGTGTTTTTTTCCCCTGGCTTTCTGTTGTCAGAGAGAGGAACAAATAAATTGATTTTGTTCCTCGTATGAACTCTGACATTTGGGGTTGGAAGGGAAGGGAGGTGTGGGGGTGGAGGTAGCTCTTAATAGTCATTCTTCATTTTCTGCTGCATGGTTCTTGGCAGAAAGCTTGCTTGAGCATAAGGCAGGGGAGAGATTAAAAGAATAATGCAAGAATCTGTACAAGTTCACAATATTGTTTACTCTCTTTAGCTTATTACAGGTTTGTAAGCTTCTGAAGTGTTGGCAGGTCAAACCTACATCCCTAGATAAAAGCAGAGCCTTGTGGATGCCGCTGTCACAAAGGAAAATAGCACTGCATCTTATAGTTAGCTTGCTTCTCTTGATCTGCTTTACCTATCTGTCATCTTAGAACCACAGCTAATGAGGAGACCTCTGGTTCTTAGGATATAGTGTGTCAATTTTGGTACCTCGAGACTAATCAGACATTTTTACAGCCGGGTCTATTGATAGGTGTCAAGAGTATAGAGTCAGCTGGGAGTCAGAGTTTACATTAACCATGGCTCAGTTTGCTAGTATATGCTTAAGTGCTGGCCATTCTATGGGGGCCTTCCTACAGTGGTAGGAAGGAATTGGCAGGTATCAGACATGCAGTTGGTAGTATCTTTAACTGTATTCTTTAATCTTATAATCAGTTTAAGGATTTGCCCCATTTCAGTTATCTTAATTGTGATTAGGAGCTAAGCTGTGGTCAGTTTGGGAATGAACTTGCTGGGATGCTTCCTGTCATGCTTGTTGAAAGTTTTAGAACATGTGCTTGCATCACACATTTTATGGTCCTTTGAAGTGACAATTTTTTAGGAAATTTCTTTTAAACTATTACCAATAAAAAAAGAAAATGCTGCTTCTGAGGAAATAACTTGGTAAGTTAACTTTGTTTGGTCAATATATCAGTCTTCCTGCTGGCTGGACTTACACTTTGTTTCACCTGTTCTTGGGGTCTTTTCTATAGAAGAATTAAAGTATCCTAACATTTTCCAAATGGCTTAAATATTTTACACCCGTTCTTAATGTGATGATTCACACTACAAGCATCATTCTTGGCCTAGAGTACGACTTATATATCAAATCCGTTAAAATCTGTGTGGATATGCTTTTAAGGAAGAAATGCTTAGGTGTAGGTGTAATTTAAGTACCTTCTGAAATTAACTCCCCATCCCCCTCCCTGCAAGTTAAAGAGGGAATTTTGACAGACTTTAGATGTGGTACACTTAAAAAGAAGGTAAAATCATATTTTTCTGGTCAGCCTACGTACAAAAATTCTTTCTAATAAAACTTAAAAAATCTAAATTATTTTTTACGTTTGATTAAGGTTGTTCATTGATGTTCCTTATAACTGCTCTGACTTTTCCGAATCAAAAGTGATAGCTGACTGTGCATATCTGAGTGGAAATACATGAATAGCTGATACACAGACACTTTAGCATCTGATATTCCATATGTGTAAGTTTAAAATACTGGAGTTCATTTAGGTTCAGGAAATATTTTATTTGGCTGTGTGATGAAATGTCTTGGCAGTGCTCTTGACTTCTCTTAGGATGGTTTTATCCTCTAACTTTGCTTCATTTTTCTTCTATTCTTATTTTTCTTCCCCATCAGTTTGTACCATTTGTAGACTAACAGGCAAGACATGGAATAACCTTTAAATCAGCTTTGTAGCCATTTTGGGTTTTGTAAATGTCATAAGCTATGCATGCTAGAAAGATTCTAAATTTATATGTGAAGTAGTATGAGAACTCTAAGAAAAGAAGATGGGGGTGGGGCCTGATACAAAGGAAGATGTGTTACCGTTTCAGGAAGGTGTGGGAGAACAGTGCTGACAACAGAGCAGAGCAGGCGGAAAAGGCACACTGAGGGCCTTGTAACTTCAATTTACATACTGCAGGATGAAAATTCATAAAGCTGAAGTGCACGAGAGAGTGCACTGTTTTCTCTCATGCAACTGTAATAAAAAACAGAGTAAGAAAATGAATTTAAGTTGCAACTAAGTTTGTTTCTTTAGGGCTTCCATGCACTTGATTTGGTACTAGGCAGGGGAAACATAGATAAAATGTCTCTTTTTTTTTTGATGAGCGGTGAGGAGGCTCAAGCCTGAGTTAAGTGTAGACAGTGTGTCATAGCGTC
Source organism: Acrocephalus scirpaceus scirpaceus (assembly GCA_910950805.1). NCBI lineage: Eukaryota > Metazoa > Chordata > Aves > Passeriformes > Sylviidae > Acrocephalus > Acrocephalus scirpaceus. The sequence goes on along the minus strand of OU383773.1, from coordinate 78,519,256 downwards.
ATGTAGTGCATTTTCTCAAAATATTTGGTACTAGGAATCCTACAGTCCCCAGAAGATCTAATAACACTATGAAGGCTATGTTAAGAGAGGTGGTCACACTGTGGGGTGTGACCTCCACACTATTAACTTGAGCTAGGTTTCTCATGAGCTTGAACGCTGAAAAGCAGTATTCAGTGAGCATTGTTCTACAACAGATTTTGGAATGATCCTGTGTTTTAGTAAATTCTTGGGGTTTATGGGCTTCCAGTTTTTGGAGAGTGGAGAGGTAAGGGGTGTAGTAAGTGTATAGATGTGGGACATTTTGACCTGAAATTGCCTATGCTTTTGATTCTAAAATAATTAGTAACTTTTCATGAAAATATATTTTGGTGCTCTCTCTGTTCAGGTAAGAACTCATGAAGAGTGTTTTCATGGTTTATACAGGCACTTGAGTTATTATATATATATTCTCTTTATATATATATAACAATATTATTATTCAGGTACTTAGTCAATTACTTCCATAGTTGATTTTAAAAACTTCGCACTTTTGGTGGTCTTAATATTCAAAGATGTCAGATATTTCATTTGTTGAACAGTTTGTCTTCAGATTAACTGACAGCAGTAAACACTGCATATCACAAACTTGTTTTATCTACTCCATTTTTTGTTGCACCAAAAACACATAGCTACAGAGCTTGATTCACCTGTTTTTCCTAGGCCTGTTTCAGCTAGATTAGTTCATATTCATCTGTCTTGCATAGGAAATGGCAAGATGATCTCCTCATCTTTGGGATTTGGAGTTCTATATATATCTCCTACTAGACGTTATTTCCCTTCTGTTATATGTGTTAGAAAGCACTTCTGAAGACTTTGTGATTAGGGATTTGGGTAATAATTTTTTAAAAAGCAATAAATAAAAAGTAAATAGCTGAAAGTACCTTGACTTTAGAGGTATCTATCAAAATATCTGTTGAAATCACATTGACCGAAACCACGCTAACTCTGCTCTTAAAGTCTTAAAATTACTTTAAGTCATTTAAGTCTTAAAAGTCTTAAAAAGTGTTAAGTGTTTAAATGCTAGAAAAATTTGGTATCTGAGAAGCTTCCTTCTTTGCTAATGAAGCTTCTTGTGTATATATATATAAAAATATGTATATTCAAGAAGCAGAACGTCATGAACACTTGCTGTCTGTCAACTTCAGAATTCTGTAAGTTGTCTGAAGATAGTTCAAAGGAAGGGAAAGTGTTGTGACTGACAAAGTCTCCTTGGACATATTTCTACCATTCTTCAGATCCAAGTGGGAAGTCTCCAGTTGTGTTGGGGCAGTCACAGTATCACTACAGACTGGGTGTTGAATGGTTAGAGAGCAGCCCTGTGGAGAAGGACTTGGGAATTTTGTCTGAATTTCTGGCTCATCTGTCAGAGAATCACCTTTTTGGCAGAGGCTTTTGGTGTCAGGGCAAGAGCTTTAAATTGAAATGAGTGTAGATTTAGATTGTACATGAGGAAGAAGTTTTTTACTGGGAGGGTGGGAGGTGCTGGAACAGCTTGCCTGGAGAAGTTGTGGCTACACCATCCATGGAAGTGTTCGAGACTGGATTGGATGGGGCTTTGAGTCTACTGGAAGGTGTCCGTGCCCATGGCAGGGAGTTGGTACTAGATGATCCTTAAAGGTCCCTTCTAACCCAAACCATTCTGTGATTTGGTAGTAAGATTCAAAATAGACTTCTGGCTCGCCTAGAAATACAATTCCATGTCTTAAGTTACCATATCAGAACTTTCTATGCAAAAATAATTATTGTTAATGATTAATGTTAATTAATATTAATAATACTGCTATTTAACATTAATGTTAATATCAATTTCTCATTACTATGGATTATGAAATATGAAGATTGATGTTAAGTTAATGATAAAATATATATCTTGATATGTTAGTCAAAGGTAAAATGCAACTCCAAGTTGGCTTTGAGAATACAGGAACTTGATAGGTTTTTATTTCAGGTTGCATCTCTTAAAAATTTCTAGTATTACGTTAGCCTTTAGAAATTTAACAGTAGAGATGTGGAACTGTCAAAATGTTAGCATTTGTTTCATGGTGTATGGTAGGTTTTATAGAGGAATTAATAGTTAACTAAGCCAATTCTTCTGCTTATAAAACTAGAGGCTGTGTAGGAATGTAATTATTTATTTTTCCTATTAAAAGTTTTAATGAGGCATGATAATAGGAAGTTGATGTTAAGACACGTTTCAACAAGAGGAATAAAACACCCAAGTAAGCTATAAATGCTCTTACAAAGTAAAAATATTTGTAAACAATGTCCTTTTCCCTGGCAACTATAGAGTGGTTTTTTTGTTGCTTGAGGGAAGGAAGAGGGAAACACCTGGAATTTGTTTGTTGGTCAAATTAAAAATCAACCTGTTGGTCTGTAAATCTTTGGCTTTGAGGACAGTGATAGCTTCAGGAGCCACTCATAGAAAACTTAATAAATGCTGACAAGCCCTGTGAGCCTCACAGTTGCTGTTAGCAGAATTCCCTAGGTCATACTATAGTACTATGTAAAAATAAAAAGCTTTTAAGTTCTCTTACCAAAGAACACTGAGATGTTTGTCTTGATACAGGATGTTTATCTTGAATTTAAGAGGTCCCAAGCCATGTAATTAAAATCTTTTTTTGGTGGATGTTGCTTGATTTTATTTATCAAAACTCCTTTGTCGACAAGAAATTGCAGTTCCAAATGGAAATACTGAAAAACTTATTTCTCTGAGAACAAAATTGTAGAATGGTTGAAAACTTTTCAGTCTTTGCCTTAATTTGTCCAGTCATTCCAGCAGCAATAAAGGCAGAAGGATGATGAGACAATATTGGTAAAACTGCAGGCACTATGCAGGCAACACCCAGTTATAGCTCAGTTAAAGAGATGCAATAACACCATCTTTTGGCTTCCTCAGCAATCTGCTGAAATTAGCACTTGAATTAATGCCAAGGCACACAGCATGGACAGCAAACAGGAGGAGCAGGGAGCCACGTGCAGCAGGAAGTCTGTGACACTAGAACATTGGCATTGGAACAGGCTGCCCAGGGCAGTGATGGAGTCCCCATCCCTGGAAGGGTCGTGTAGATGTGGCATATGGGGTCACGGTTTAGTGATAGTTCTTGGCAGTGCTGGGGAAATGGTTGAAACCAATGATCTTATAGATCATTGATCTTTTCCAACCTGAATGAGTCTGTGAGCAGTGATTGAACAAGTTCTGAAACAGGATCCTTGAGAAGAAGAAAAGTGGTTTGGAGCTTCGCTGGTCCATGTTGTTTTGCTGTGCTGAGGTGACTGGATTGCCTGTTTTTGAAGTCCCCAGTCAGCAGGGTAGAAATGTCTCTATAGTGTGCTCAGTGTCAGCAGGGTGCAAAGTGCTGTGGTGCATCTTCAGTTACAGCTGTCTAGACGAGCAGGAGCTGCTTGCCTGGGATGGCTGCCCATCTTGCTAAGGGAGAACTGGCACAGGATCAGCACCAGGTTCTGACTAGAGCATGGGTCAAAGTCTATTCTGATACTCAAAACCTTATAAAGGATTTGCTTTCACTAACTGAAAGGTTGCCACTCCCTGTCAATATTTAAACAATGAAAACTGTCACAGTTTGTCATAGTATGTAAGATCTCTTTATTAGTAGATCCTAATTGAAATCCAACTGCAGATTTCTTTATTTTAGCTTTTCTGTGTTTCTTAAATGCATTCATTTTTTTTGTTTCTTTCATAGATCTCAGAAATATGTGAAGGTTTTCTTGGTTTTTGTCAGTTGCATGATCTGAGATGATGTTAAGACCTAATGCTTGGAAACCTCTGTAGGAAACACTACACACACTAAGGCTTTATTTTGGACTCTAGATTGGAACTACCTAAAAGTGTTTCTAGCTTGAGTGTGGGCTGTGGAGCTTAAAACTGAACTGGAAACACAAGTGGAACACATCCTTGTTTTTTCTTACAGATCTTCATAATACTCAGAAAAAATCCTCGAATTCTAATAGTTATGTAAATATTGACTAATTGTGTCTTTATATTTCTCTTAAAAGCAGCATAGTACTCGGTGCTGCACTATATTCAGATGTATTAAATGCGAAGGTATGAATATATTCGGAGGAAAACTACATAGAAAATGCATTAGTAGAAGATGGCTGTAGTCCTGTGTAGTCACTGCTGTGAAAATACTGTTTCTGTGGAGGCTGAGCTTGATTTTTAGCAAATAAATAACAGCCAAAAAAACTCCTGACTACACAAAACTAAATATGTCATCTGGAATGTGCTTTTTGAAGAAGAGGAAGCCAGAAGCTTCTCTTGACATCTGGAGATTTCAGCTAGGAAATTTTTTCCTGTTTTGTGGTTGGAGATGTTACATTTTTCAGCAGATGGTTAGTGAAACTTGTATTATAGCTGTAGTGGTTATTTCCAGTGGGAAAGTGTGAAGGAACAATGGTTTGGGAATTCATCTCCAACTGGCTACTGTTTGATCATTTGTTTCTTTTGTCTAAATCAGTTACTTTGGATGATGATTTGGAAATCTGCCTTCTTAATTTTTACTACCATGTATTGTGGGAAAGTAGTATGTTGTTGAGTACAAATGATGCTTTTTTCACAGAATGATTGAGGCTGGAAGGAACCTCTGGGGGTCCCTCATCCCCCTGCTCTGATAGACTGGCCTAGACCAGGTTGCCAGGGAGGACAACCTTCCGAAAGGACGGCTTTTGACAACTCTGCAGCTTCGCTGGGCAATCTATAATTTTCCACTTCTCAGAAGAATATTTTCTCTGTTGACTCTTCACACAGTGGAAAATAAAATTCACCAAAACTAAATAGAAAAGTAATTAATACTCATTTGGCATTTATTTGCAGAGTTCTGGCCTTTTTGTTCAGTAAATCTATTTCTAGCACAAATAATTTTTTGAAAGGTGTCTGCCGCAGAAGACCAGGGGAACTTTCTGCATGGACACATATGTAGATTTGGATATTTTAAGCATAAAGATTTGTATCTGAGGGGTCAGTTGCTGTGAATTAATAAGCTCATATTTAATTTGTAACTGTGGTTGAAACAGATGTAGGATTTTTCTTTTGAAGCTAAAAAGAGAGCGAATGCCTTGCTGTGATCTCCAGTTTGCACTCCATGAGTGCCACTTCAGTTTTTCATGATTATGTAGCCTTGTGTTTTCTGTATCTGTGTTCACAGATCATTTTCCTCCTGACAGACAGTGAGAGATGCTGGGTGGGACTTTCTTATTTGCCTGGAAATGTGAAAGACTTTTTGATAACTGATGTGACAGGAACCTGTCCCTGAGAGACTGGTGAAGAGGAGAGAGACTGCCTGTGGAGTTTTCAGGCAGGGTCTCCAGAGGAGAGACTTCAGCTTTGAACTTTGACTTCAGAGAAGCTGAAGTTTAAGGTGCTAGTACAACAAGCACCATTTTCCTAGAGTATGGATGACAGTCCAGCGTGTTAATTCCACTGTTTAGATCTGGGAGCTCATTTGGCTACAAGTGTGCAGTGACTCTGTTAAGTACTTAAGAGAGGAGAAAACCTCTTCAGCCAGGGGTTACCAAGTAGGAGTGGATAGGGAAGATTGTTCAGGGAAGAGTGAGGTGAGGGTAGGACAATCAGTGAGTGAGCACTAGTTTTACTTGGCTTGTGCTTTTTGCAGATGGTAGATTGTGTAAATAATACCAGGCAGGACATGAAGCTGTGGTTGAAAATAGAGATAATACTGATACAACTTTGTATTGATACTCTGCACTGCTGTCAGTGTTAGAGGTGGAATCATAGAATTCCCTTCTTTGTTATGAAATCTGATCATAAAAATGTGTATTTATAGTAATCTCTTCGTAGAAAGTAGCTTTGATTGTAGGCATGCAGAGAATCCTGTCAATATTGAGCTGAGAGAATTTATTCTCCTCTTTCAAAGAGGGAAGGTGGTTCTTCTACTGCTTCAGTGATGGTTTGTTTATTGCTCTAATACATCTTCTGTGAGTAGCTGTCCTCCTTCAAATTAATTTACTACGAAGTTCACTGGCAATTAAACAAACAATTGTCAGCATAACAATGATACAACTTTTGGTGATCTTGGGACCATTCAAATGTGCTGTTACATGCTATATATCCTCTTTTGTGGAAATTCAAGGCCAAAAGTGGTGCCAGCCAATAGGAATTGAAGTTTTTGCTGTGCTAGTACTGGCAATAGTCACCATGGCTTTTGAAAGAGGGACTGTTGTTGCCAACATTTGTGGAGCAAAGATGGTGACGTAAATAAAAAAATGCCCATGAAGACCTGTGAGTGAAAGCGGAACTATTGATGTAATTGTGTATTTTATTGGGTTGCTTTTTGTTCGAGCAGTGGGTTTGTTGTTTGGTTGTTTTGGTTTGGTTTTTTTCAATACATTGAATTTATAATGGGACATGTCATTAAAGAGCTAGGCCTTATCTGTAGCAAATAAATCAGTAGGTTTCCTGGAAGAACTTTTTTCTTTTGTCTTTTACTAAAATGCCCATGGCTATTTTTAGCCTTTTTCATACTCCACAAACTGTTTTGTGCATATGGGTTTTGGAAGTAGCATGACTTTTAAGTGTTTGGAGATGATTTTGACTTGCAAAATCAGGTGGTCAGAGAAATCATCCGAGCTAGTTACAATGTGATTCCGAATCAAGCTATGAAGACTCTTGTAAGGAAAATCATATTTAGGAGAATTCTGGGTTGTTTGTCTGAAGAGTAAAATTGTAACACAAAGAAGGTCTTGTATCATGTAACTTGCAAGCTCAGAGCTGTTCATTGATTCTGCATGGCAGATTGGATTGGAGTAAGGAAAGGACTAAAAGTCTCACTTGCTCTAATTCTTGCTGAGCGTAAGGTCAGAGGAATCTTTGAAGTGTTTTCCTTTTGTTTCTTTTCTGTCCTCACATGCCTTCTAGCTTGGATAATAAAGCTTTTGTCCTTCAGAATGCAGTGTATACATAACACTATTATCATTAGTAGTTTGGACTTGGTATTTAAGTAGATACCATTTAGAGGTAAAATTGGGGTGTTAGATGCTGGTGCTGCAAGAGCTGCTTTGGGTCTGGGACTGCAGCTGTAGACAACTCCTCTGTGATTTTCTGCCTTCTGTACAGTTGATTTTGGCTGGCATCAGGGAATAGAGATCAGGGATGGCTGCATTGTTCTTTTCTTTGGTCATCTCCTCTTTGAGCTCCTGGCAAAGAAAGGAGTCAGATTAACTTCACCTTCATATAAAGAATAGTTCCTGTCATAGTTCTTGGTAAGTTCATGGGAAAGAAGGGTCTGAGAACCTTAAATTCTAGGGGAGAGAAAATGGGATTTTTTTTTTCTTACATACCCTATTTCATTGCCGTTTGACAGACTCATAGTTATGGTCAGGAATAAAGAAGAGGTTGATCAAAACCATTTATTTGCAGGTCGGAAAGTTTCTTTCAAAGTTTCTGGTGCCCTGTAAGTAGAAGTGTAGTTTTTCAGTGTAAGGTTCAACCAGAATAGGCAGCTGAAGGTTTTTGTTTGAATCTGGCTATCTTGTGAAAGATTGACTAACTCTACCAAAGCAGGACATCTTTTGCTTTCTTTCTTGTATGGTTCAACATCAAAAAACTTACCTTATAGTGATGCTGCATTACTTATATTTTGTGGGAGGAAATAACAGTGTTCTGTAAAGGTCTGTTGTAGAAACAAGTTGAAATCCTAAGCTTTCTTCTGACTGATAGCTCCTTTTATAGGCCCTTACGTGTCATTTAAGAACAAGTCTTCTGAGCTGATGGGTTAGCAAAAGTGGGAAAAAAAGAAATAGGGTCATGGGTTTTTGAAGAATTACTTTAAAAAGTAATATGGTGTTTTTACAAAATAAAGAGTTTTTTTCAGAGGAGTTGGAATAAGCATAACCTCTTCCATAACAGTGGAAAAAGACACAATCTTTAACAAGTAACTTGCAACTTAGAGCTAAAGCTTATGCTTAAGGTTAGATAATTCTCTGTAGATCTTGCTTCCTTTGAATTTCATCATGAAGTGCAGCTCACAGAAATGAGCTGATTTATTTGTTAAGCTTCCTCCTTTCTACACCCAGAAGAAGGTGGAAGCAGTGTTACCCATAAGAGCACCTGATTAAGTTGGGCAAGACAACCGTGTCCTCATCTCTGCAAAATACAAGAATCATCTAATTTTAAATCCAGAAGGGTGGTGGCTGTTGTCGTGATTTTATGTTCTTCAGTCTTCAGATAATTGCTGTTTCACTTTTGCAGTAGAAGTAAAACCAGTAAACATGTTGTGATGTGAAAAGGAGAAGCAACTAATGGGGCAGTTGACAAAAATGATTTTGTCAGTAATGCCAGACCTGTCAATTTATAATCTCGAGTTAATTCTTAAACTTGTGCAATGGGTATTTGCCTACCATAAATTACTTAATTCTTGACAGTTATTTTTTTATAACTTTATCTTTTTGATGTTGAGGTTGTGGAAAGTCAGTCACTCAATTTAAATACTTCCTCTTGTTTGAATACCAGTCAAATATCTCTTGAAAAGACGGGAGGTGAAATGAAAATTGGTGTGCCGTGTTATTCTCTTGCCTGTGTAAATAAAGTATCAACAAATAGGAAGCATCAGTGCAGTATCCTTGAAACTGTGGTACATCCCTCTTTACTTTGGAGTATTTTTAACTGCAGATTACATTTGTGGTATGGCAAGGGTAGGGTACAAGAGTAGAAAAAATACTCTTTGTGAAGAAGGAAGCCTTGTCTGTCTGAAAGGTAATTATACAAATACGAGGTTTGGAAAACAGGTAGAGAAGTCAGTGAGATGATAATTAAAGATGGTTTTGGTGTTGGAATTGTTTATTTGGCCTAATGTGCCTTAAGTTAGGGTTTCCTGATTTCTTCAGTCTTTTTGTGAGACTGTTTTGTAGTACTGTTGCCTGCATCTAAAATAAGGAAGTACTTCCCCAGCCCCCACAATTTGTGGGTTTGATGATGTGGAGGAAATTACTTTTTGTGCTCCTTTTAAGGTGTAGAGAAATTTCACTGGTAGTATTACCATTAGGTATTCGAAAAGCAGACATCAGGCTACAAAGACATTTGTCAAACATGAATGGCCAACAAAAACCTCCACAGGAAGACTTAAAGTCAGAAGGCAGGTGTTAGTTGGTTTAACATTGCATCTTCATTGGGATGTTACAAACTGCTTTAATGGTATGTTACGAATGTTACAAATTTTAATATAATCCATTGCTTTCAAATATTTAATTATTTTCATAGAATCACGGAAAAGGAGTTGGAATGGACCCACAAGGATCATCCTGACCTTGCACATTTTACAAACCCCAGGGATTACACCATGTGCCTTAGCATTGTTGGAATGATTCTTGAACTCTGTCAGGGTTGGTGGTGTAGCCAGTTCCCTGGGGAGCCTATTCCAGTGCCTAACCACCCTCTGAGTGATTTTTGAACCTTTTCCTGGTATCTAACTTAAACTTCCCCTGGCAAAGCAAGTTCATAATGTTCATCACTCTTTGCATTGAACATATGGTAGAGAATTACTGTATTTTTAGGGGGAAACTTATATACAAAGAAGAGCTTAATGAAATCTGATACTTTCAATGGAAAAATGTCAGTACTGGCTGTTTGAACTGTGTTGTGCATGTAAAGCTGTTAAAATAAATATATATGTTTTTTAAGTTGCACTTTAACTGCGGTGTCCAATGCTCAGCTGATAATGCTCAGTAGTATAATGGGAGACTGCTCCTGTTTGCCATAGTTTCCAGTAATCACTGGAGGAAAGGGGGAAGATCACTAAAATGTTCCATTGACCTAAGCAGTTTGAGGGTTGTAATAAATAAAGTTTATTAGTTCTCTGAAATAATTCTCCTCTTTGTTAGCCTTGCATACTGAGTAGGTATACGTTTCATACCTTAATGAATTCATATGCAAGTATTGCTTGCTTTTTAAATCTGAAGGCATGCTTAACAGATTTCCAGGAAAGCCTTTCTGTGAAAAGCTTCATTAATCGCTCAAGATCATCATTAAATAAATGAATTGGGTAAAAAGAAATTTATGCTCAGTACCTTCAGAAACTTTTATGTACACATATACACACTATATGTTATGAAAAATGTGAAGCCAGGACATTCCTTTTCCTTTAAAATAAAAAAAAAAATCTGCAAATTCAGTTGGAAGTACTCTAAGCTTCAGAAAAGTTGATAGGAGTTTTTGTTTCCAGTACTGTGCAATTATAATTTTCTGCTCTAGATTTTGTTAGACGGAAACTGTGATGAGAATATTTCTATATACTGAGTGGTGACACCAAAATTGCACAAAAAATAATCTGCCTAAAGTTTGCTAATATAGAGTTGAATTATTTTCTGTGAGACATCAAATATATACTATTTTAAAAATATATCAGAACTTGTGATGGTCAGTGGGTTTTACTCAGGCTTGCAGCCTGCCATTAGCGAGGTCTTCAGGGGTGGATGCTGAGCCTAATGCTGCCCAACGTCTTCCTGCGTGACCTGGATGGTGACATTGAAAGTACCCTCAGTAAATTTGCTGATGACACTGAACTGAGTAGTGAGGACACCCTTTGGAAGGAAGAGACATTTTACAGAGAGACCTGGACAGGCTGGAAGAGTGGGCAGTCAAAAACAATATGAAGTTTAACAAAGTCAAGTGCAGTGTCTTACATCTGGGATGACACAACCAAAGAGCCTGTTACAGGCTGGGATCTGTGGGGTTGGGAGCAGCCTTGCTGACTTGGAGGCCTGTTGGACAACAAGGTGGACATGAGTTAGCAGAGCATGGCTGCAGCAACAAAGGCAAACTGGATGCTGGGCTGCATCTACAGAGGGGTCAGTAGCAGAGTTGGTGATATGATCATTCCACTCAGTGCTGGTAAGGCCACATCTGTAGGAAGGTGTCCAGTTCTTGTTCCTGCAATTCAAGGAGAGTTCTAAAGGAGAGTCACGAAGGTGATCAGAGGGCTGGAGAGCTTGGTTTGTGAGGGAAAAGTGAAGGTGTTTCCCCAGAGAAGGCTTGGAGGACCTCATCACAGTGTTCCAGTACTAAAAGGGCAGCTACAAAGAAGATGAAAACTGTCTTTTCAGGAGGAGAACACAAGGGCCAACATGTACGTGTTGCATTGGGAGAGGTATATATATGAAAGAAATTTTTTACTGTGACTGTAGTCAGTCATTGGAACACTATCCTCTGGGATGTGGTAGAGTTGCTGGTGGTTTTCAAGACTCAGCAGGGTGCTGGGTATATCTCATCAAAGTTCCCTTTTGCATGAACAGTTGGACCACGTGAACTTTTGAGGTACCTCCGAATCTAGACTGTTCTGTGGTTTTGTGATCCTTCATCTTTGGAGAAAACACCTCTGTGTTGTTTCACGGGTTGATTTTCCCTTTGTCTTTTCCTAGCTTTGTTTCAGAGCTTCAGTGAAACTCTTAAATCAGTGCAACGTGTTTGCAGTAGTGCTAGTTAAGCACAAAGTAATGGTATGTGCTATATGTACAAATTATTTTTGTATCAGCTATCAAGGTCCCATTTTCTGAGGTGACACTGTACCGGATATGGTATCTGTGCTGAGCACCAAAATGTTAATTTTTCTTTTAACAGCAGAGCTGCTCTCATGAGAATGAGACTTAAAGAGAAAAACCTTTAAAGGTAGTGGCCTGAAGACATAGAAGAAACTCAACCACAGAATTCATGCATAACAAATCTAATTTCTAAGTGGACAAAAATATAAACTGCTGTTATTTTCTTAAACATTTTTCACCCTAAGTGGTAACTAAATAGCAATAGTATCTGACTTTAAAAAAGAAAACAACGGGAAAAGCAGCTCCCACAGAGTTAATTTTTGTCTCTGTGACATTTAATACTCTAGAAGTTAAGATGAACTCTGTCTGGAAGGAGGAAAAGAATATTCGGAGGATTTAAACCAGCAAGTTCAAATTATCCATTTAGATTGGAAAGATACCTCTGCTAAGCTAAGAGAAACTTGCAAAATGATCAGGAGCTAGTAGTAGTTTTGTCTTATGATGGTTTCAGGTGAGAAGTTGCTTGATTAATATGTCTCCAAAATAGAATTAGCATAGAATGAAGCTTTCAGTAAATAGGATGTAGTTCTTCTTTCTGAGTATGGAAGTAATACAGGTAGTTTGGATATGAAAGGTTGTTACCATATACAGTCAGATATAGCCAAGCAACATTTAACTTTTACTAGATGAAGATATGTAGTTTATTTGGGCATAAAATCAAGGCTTCAGGTACACTTTAAAAAACAACTGAAGTAGTTGGTTGAATCTGTATTTCTGATGGAGCATGAAGAATTATAAATAAAAAAATTGTCTAAACTATCCTCTAGTTTCAAGTGGATTTTATTTCTCAGCAGTTATTTTTCTGTAATAAATATTTTTCTTTAATAAAACTTAGAAGTACCAGGGATTAGTTTTAGAATTCCACTTGTACAATGGGAGTGGTATTAGAGGGTTCTGTAGCAACAATTCTCAGGCCAGTCCATCAGGAGTGAGGCCACAATCTTTCTACAACAGCCTCTTGTCTCTGTTTTGTAAGTCAGTATCTAACACAGCTACTGCCCTCATGCTGCATTCAGTAGCTGTAGTATTTAGCCACAGGCCTTTTAGAATTTACCTCCTTCTAATTTATGTTTTGGGTTGTGAGGCAGGAAGAGAGCTACCATGATCCATAGCAGAAGGTGTATTAGATGAAATGTGATGGAAGAAGTCAGTGGAAATAGCAAATCAAATTCCAGCTGTTGCTTTTGGTCTTTTCCTGGTTTCAGTTTGAGGCCATTGGCGTTCCCCATGCGCTTTTGAAGAAATGAGATGCTTCAACATCTGTGGTGCAAAACAGGCAAATTCAGTCACTGTCACTGTGGTGTTGCAAAGAAAAGTGGTTAAATCAGGATGTCTTTTAGTCATTCCTTTACCATCAGGTTCTTGTTATGTTTCTGCTAGTTCAGAATAGTTCAGTGTGTTGGTAGTTGACACTTGATAGAAGATCTAAGCTACATTGGCCTTTTAAGACACTCAGAGGTATGCTTTTCACTTTTTACAGAAAATAGCATATTGAGGATTGATAAGGAATGTAGGAAGCTCTATTATCCTGATTTGGTTTTGTAGTTTTTAAGATCATACTGCTAGTAATAAAAAATTTTTAAAAACTTGGTAATGAAAAGTCAAAGTACATTTTTGGCATGCCCATGACATTGAACAGCCTTTGCAAACAGAGCAAGTCAGGCTGTAGGATATTCAGAAGATTTTGTGCTGTTAAGATTTACTTCTATGTAGAAATAGTATGTGAGAATTTAGAACTATTCCACTCAGCTTTTTTTCTGAATTTTCTTGCTCTTGTGTTCCAGATAGCCATAGACTGTTATACTGGTTTTCAGAAGGAATAGCTTATCTATTCATAAACTGGTTTTCAGCTCTTTTCTTAATTCTTTACAGCAACAGATACACGAAGAGATATTATCTCTACCTGTGTTCTTATTTATAAAAGTTGGCTTTTAACTGAATCTGTTGAACTAGACTAAATGTCATCTTCAGAGAATAATCAGATTAAGAGGTTTTTCAATGAAGTAAGGTTAAATAAATTGGAAACTTGTCATGTCATAGTTCAGTAGGTAAAGGAACAAAATTATAAGAAATGACCAGTTCTCATACTTGTCCCTTAATTCTATATTGGAAGGAAAGAAAGAGAGCACTAAACATGGGAATGTGACATGATCTTAGAGTTGATCAGCAGCAATTCAGAAAAGAGGAAATTCAGTTATTTTCTGTTTGCTGCAAGTTATACAATGTATTATCTTGACTGAGGCAAGTAAGGGGGATTTTGAATGTGCTTTACGTGTATTAGATGAAATGCTTCATTGCTTGTCTTCTCTGAAGACTGCCTTAAGCATATAGAGCTTTGCATCATTAACTACTTGTAATTTTGCAAGTGCAAAGGAGTTTGTGTCTCTGTTGAAGTTTTTGGTACTTCTTATTTCTCTTGCCAAGCAAACAGTTTGTAAAATGTGAATCTGAATGGAAGTGGTAAGTCACTTAAAAAAAAAATTAAAATGTTTGGTTGTTTGGGATGTGTAAATCTGTGTATAGAGGATGTATGCACACACACACTTCTTGGTGTTAGACTTTTCCTAATGTTAGATGGTTAGTTTTCTCCTTTTCCAAGTCAAATTGTTGGTCTGTAGTTCAGAGTTTAGTTAAATTTAATGATAGTTTACCTCAATGCCAGTGCATTTTGTTTGAATATCACAAAAGATATAACTTTTTCATTTCGTTTTGAAGGCTCTGAGGCTAGATATGTTCATTTATAAAATGACCATGATTGGTAACAAGCATCTGTTTCCAAAAGTACTGTTTCCATCCATGTTTTATGTAGTTCTTCAGAAATTGGCTCTATGGTCCAGCAGACTTCAGGAAAGTGAAGTGCAGGATGCCTAACAAAAGTATGATTCTAAATTCTTGCACTGATATTGCTGCTCTTTAATTACATTCCAGAATATCTCATGTTGATATTTTGTAGTATTTAGAAATTGGAAACCTGCTTTCCTCAGTGTTTTACAAACACAGAATTTATATGAATGGGATGTAGCAGATATTGCCTGACTTCATTTGACATGGCTTTTGAATTACTTGTGTTTTTAATATTTTTATACACACATACAATGTATCTCCAGTCTCTTAGTTCATGTAGATTTCCAAGAAAGCAGTGCTTTTTAAATGACTTCTTAAAAAAATTAGATACTGGAAAAATGTTTTCATAAAGCAAATGCTGGGGTAAAAAATCATATAGAAGTTGGATGCAAGTAAAAAGTAGCCTTTCATTCCCTTTTGGTTTATTTTGTAGAAAACACATTTTTATCGGTTTTGCTCTCTGCTTAATGAAAAACTAAATGACGTCTACTCAAAATGGTCTGTGGGATGGAGGAACAGAAAATGTCATGTTAGTGTGCTCTGATTTGTCTCATGGCAGGCTTTTATGGTGTGACAAAAATATTGTTTGCCCTCATCTCCTGTAGAGATTAAGTTAATCAGCCCAAGCTGAGTCTTGCTCCCTTGTAAGGACAGGCGAGAGAGACTTTGACAAGATTCCATGGTTGTGGCAATGGTCCAGACAGCCCTGGCTCTATTTCCTCTTGGGTTAAGATTTGTTTTCTCCTGTGTTCTAAATCCAAAAGAAAATCATGCCTTTGGAGTACATGTATGAGTCTGCTGTATCCTCTTTGGGTGAGGGTTCTCTCAGGTTCTGGAGTGCTGTGTAGGAAGAATGAGTTCAGGGAGGAGTTGACTTACTCTTTTGATGTAGCTGGACAAGTTGGTAGAATAGTTGCTTTTACAATTTTTTCTTAGCATTTTAGCATTTTTTATCCTTATGATTGCAGTATATGAGCTTGGTGAAAATACCTAGTGTTGTAGAAGTTGAATACCACTGTTTTATGAAGTTCTGCTCTCTGTGTCTCATGCTTGAGCAAGTGTGTTAGAAATGCATGTCTCATGCTTGAGCAATGGAAATGTGGGGGAAAACTTCTTTCTTGGTGTATGGAGTCAGTGGCTTTAGTTTTCCTCAAATTTTAGTCTCGAAGCTTGAAAAGAAGCAGAGAAAACTTACTTACTTTACCCCAAGAAGCTTGTATGCATGATAAATCACAACATCTTTGCACTTTCTTGACATTAAAAGTGTTGGATCCTCTAATGGATTTCTAATACTTCCTTTCCTCCTCTAGTCTTGAAATACCATACTTGAAATTCCCAGATAAACCTGCTTATATTGTTGCTGTATTATATAGGATAAAATCCTTACTGTTTATAATGAGAGAGACTTGCAGTTTGTAGAAAGCCACCCTTAAGTTTTCATGGACAGCTTTGGTTCTGTTCTGTCATTTCACTACTGGAATGTGGAATCATGCTTTCATGTAGGTTTTTGATTGTATAGTTACAACTTTCTTTTTTCATATGCAGTCCAAAGCATTCAGGATTTCAGTCACGATTCTACTACGGTGTCAAAAAGGGTAAGAAGGGTACCTAGAGGAGATTTGGTTTAAATCAGAGATCTGTAGAACGATTTGGGTTGGATGGGACTTTAAAGATCATTTAGGTTCAAACCTCCCTTCTATGGACAGACACTTTCCACTAGACCAGGTTGCTCAAAGCCCTGTCCAACTTGGCCTTGAAGACTTTTGGGAATGGGATATCCGCAGTTTCTCTGAAAGCATCTATTGGGGGAGTATTTTTTGACCTGAAAGTTGTCACTGTTAGTGACTTGAATATATAAACAGTATTACTTAAAATGATGTTACTAGTGAATATTGTCTCTATACGTTAGCATTTTTTCTTCAGGTGGGTTTTGAAAGAGAGCTTGTCTCTTAATACTTTATTAAAAAAAATGCTTTAAGGTAATGGGTAAAGGCATGTTTTTTATATTTATAAATTTGTAAATTTAATTCTTTGGATTCTGCACTCTGGAAACAATTTGTTATTAGAACTGTTTTGTTCTTGTTAGTTAGAAAATCCTGTAAATTCTGATGAATCTTAGTGGTTGGGAGTAGAAATAACTTGTCTATATCTAAAATAATTCTCATGGAATTTTTATAACCTTTTTAAAAAATAACATTACTTGAAAGTCATTTTTGTGGGTGTATCCATCATGGAAAAAAGAACAAATATAGAAAAACATTGGCTTATACATACAGACATCTTTTTTATTGAAAGTGAAGTTTTTCTTTTAATCAATGCGTGAAAAAGCCTATGAGCTTCTCTAGGGTTTCTGATACAAAACTGTGTAATGATGCACGAATTCTTAAATAGTGTTAAGTTCTTGTTTAGTTGCATATTTCAAATATCTGCTTGACGTGTGATTGCTTGTGCTGGAATGTTTATTGCAGAAATGTAGCGAGCGCTGATGAGATTGCGCAATCGAAGAAGTTTCTCAGAGTTGATTCCTTGCTTCAGTTGTGCTCAACTTCCCATATTTTTCATTTTGCAGATTGTTTGGCATGTGACACTAAGGAAAGGAACATTGCTTTACAAATCACTATTTCAGTTTCTACAGATTTTTTTTAGTAAACTTCTTTCATAATCTTCATTTCTGGACTTCTCTCACTGGCTATAGAAGTGTTTTGACTTGTAGAGTTTTAGGGAAGAATTTCCCTTTTGGTAGTGAAAAAGGGGAGATTTTGTGCATTGTTTCCGGACTGCTGGAAAAATTATGATGTTCACACTCTTTCTTGAAAAGTTATTCAATGAATTGTCTGTGCTCTGTTTAAAAAATTAAGTACTTTCATTCTCAGCCTCTGTGTCCAGTCCCTGGGTTATTTTTCTGTGGGGTGGATATTAACTAACTAGCAGAGGGTTTTTCTTTTCCTTGATACACCTTTTTAGAATCTTTTCTAAAGCATAATTATTGAACTAATAAAATCTCCAGAGAACAAGCTGTCAAAGCTAAAGAGAGAACTTGCCTTTTTATTGTTGTTTTATTGTTTATATTTGTAGTTAGCCCTTAGTTATGTTTGCAGCAAACGTAATCCAGGTCAGTAGACAACAGGTTCAGTATGGCTGCTAAGGTATTATTGCTTTACAGAAAAACTAGTATCCATTCCAGTGACTTATTATATTGCATACTTCGATGGTAATATTTTTTTTTTTTTCATAGCAGAGGTATCACTTTTCAGACAAAAGCATGGTGGGAGAGCTAAAAGCAGCAGTTTAAGCTATTGATGGAAGAATTTATGCTGGTTTTACTGTAATGTAAAGCTAAGAGATCTAAAGTTGCTTTACATATTTGACAGCTTCTACAAGAGCTAGAGCACTTTTATTTATATTGTTTGCAATAGCTCCTATGAACGTGTTGGTGTCTTGCTAATTCACGTCTTGTCCAAGTGATTAAGGCTTACTTTCTGAAGTCAGGTTTCATGGATACCTGCCTGGAAAAAAGCCTGGGAGGCAGACAGCAATTTCCTAGGCAATAGATGTGGAGGGGGTTCTGTTTCCTTTCCTACCACTATTTCTTAACGGAGTTGTGCAGTTTCTTTTCTTTTGTTGGAGTCTTTATTCGACTCCTTGCTGCAAAAGAAGCCTTAGACTTTTGAGCTGGGACTGGACCAGTTTGTCTTCATTCTTTCCTATCTCTGATCTGTCTTTATACCATTTTGTCGAAGGGAAGTTGTGTAGCAGTATTTGCATCCATAGTGTTAATTTTTATCCATGTTACTTTTGCTTTCTAATGAGCGTTCCTTAGAGTGTTGACTCCCATTGATCTAAATTGGTAGTTTTACGTGTGTGTGTTTCAAATGAAAATGTTGGGACTCCCAAATCACAACAGCAGATCTCTGTGCTGCCTGTGGAAGAATCTGCCCTCACAGGATAACCAAGAAAGCTGTGGGGACCTCAAAGAGCATTTGCTGATGTCATTTACAAGTGAAGTTTGCCTTAAAAAAAAAAAAAAAAAAAAGTGGTTATTTTATATCTTAGTTGAGGGAACAGGGCTTGCTTTGTGTTTTTGGTTAATACCATAACTTTGAGAAGTGGAAAGATGTGAAGTCACTTTTTTCCACCACGAGGTTTTTCTGTGGATAGTGTGTCAGGTTGTCTGCTCATCTCTAGTTGCAGTTGTTACAGTAGCTGGGAACTCTAGACCTGTGAGGCATTTCCTGATGCCGAGTGCTGCAGTGGCTGTGGAATGTTGCTTCCATAGTGATAAACATCAGTCAGTTCTTTAACTACCAGTACTACTACTTCTTCTAACACTATTTAAATATATATGTTTTAGGTGCACTTGTGTTAGTCACATTTAGTACAGTTTTCTTGAAAAGGGTGGTTTTAGCAAGCTGTACTTATACTTTATTTATTCTAGCATTAGTCAAATGTGGTTTGATAAGTCATTTAAACTTAAAGTAGGCTATGTATTTTCTTATTTTCTACACATTAAAGTATAAAAAATCTCTGTAGCCTTCCAGATAGTTCTACAACTGCTTTAGTCTTTTTATGTAAAGTCTTCTTTTCATGGTAGAATGTGCCACGTTTGGTATAAGAACTTTGAAGTTTGTAAAGCTTGCCCACAGAGCATATTAACCAATGCAAGTGAGCCTTTTTTAAGGAAATGAAGCTGCAAGGATCCAGTGATCTCACTTGCTGTGAAATGAATCAGTATAATTTGACTTAGTGCCAATCAGCTTTTACTCCTGTTTCACATCTCCCTGAACTATTTTCAAACTACATGGTACCTGTTTTCTGCCTAGATTTTACTGAAATACGTTCTTGGTGCTATATTGGTCTATGCTTTTCATTATCCTTGAAGACACTACTCTCTCATCTGATAGTTGTTCCTAAAGATGCAGTACTAAGTGGAATGAATTCTGATGACAAACTGAAATAATAAAGCAGTAATTAAATAAATGGAAGTTTGGATGTAAAGACTGTTGACCACAAGAAATTATGCTAGTGTAGTAAAATTAATGTTGTAAAACACTTGTTAGAATTTGGAGGGGAAAGAAACACCCAGTGAAATACATTTTCTGGAATGCATCTTCAATGTCAGTTTTCCATAATTTTAGGCATAAAATAGTCCCAGAATAGGTGTCATTCAGAACAGAGCTAGTTATTCAAGATTTCTCTGTCTAGTCAGTGGACAGAGAGGGGCTCTGGTGTGAAGGATGTATGACTTGCCTCTGTTTTAGCGAAAGACTGAGGTGTGTAGCGGGTGCTGGCAGTACTCCTGCAAGCTTACTCTATATAAGTTGATTTCATGGATTTGCACTACATTTTGTTTTAGTTTATTTTAGGAGATGCTTCATGTGGTAAGATCCATTGCTGGAGTGAAGGTACAGCAACACCCAGAAGTGCATGTGAAAGAACATGCTGTGAAAGAACATTACTACTTGTATGTGCCTACTGTGGTTTCCTAAAGTGCTAATATGGATATAACAATGTTGAGAGGCCTTTTGGCTCTGGTGTTAGTTTCAGTGGGTATTTTGATGTATGTGTTTGTGTGTATCAATATAAATTGAGATATCTGTATTGATTTATAATCTAGTCAGTCATGTAGGAAATGTATATTCTAGGAATTTGTCAGTGCAGGTGTTGAACAGCTTCTGTTTGAACAGAGGACAAGTACGTGTACTTACATAGAACTACACAGAATGTGGATGAAGTTTGCAACTACACTTGGAGTAACCCTTTAAAAATGCCAAAGTGAAAGCAATAATCCATACTGCTTTCAATAATGCTGTCTTGAAGTTTCAAGATCTCCTTATTCAGGTGTTAAATCTTCACTGAGTCAAACTCTTAGTTCTTTATCGAGTTAACATGCCACCTCCCCGATATTTCTTTTTGAAATATCTGTTTAACCAAATTTGCAAGAACCCCTATGAGTATTGCAGGATACTAGGAAGAAAGGAGCTCTGTAGAGTTGTGTCGTGCTGGGTGATGAATCAAGGGGCTTTTACTCAGGCTCATGTGTCAGTTTGTGTACTTTGCCTGCTCGAACAATTTATACGAAAATTCTGAAGTGAAGTGCCTTAACTCTGTCTACATTGTCTTGTTAAATTGCAGTTTTCTCTTATTTGGACAGCGAAATTAATGAGTGATTAACTTAAAACTTAATGGGATCTTTTGTGTACTTGATTAAAGATTGATAAATGTAGCACTATTGGCATAGTTGAGCAGAGAATTCACTTATGTATGACAGGTCAAATTACGATGAACGCGTGCAAATCAAGGTCAGTCAGGTTTGTTGATTTGAGAGTACGGGGGAAGCTCGTAGTCTTATAGAGATAGGAAAATAACAACAATACAGGGAACTAAAATACAGATAGTTAAGAGTTGTAGATCTTAAGACTTACTTTCATCTCTTGAGAAAAGGAAAAGTGGCAAAGAGTTTAAACTTGGGTAACTGCCAGCCTGTCCAAGGAATGCAAATTTTGTATGCTGGTAATACCCATCAAGTATTTTTTTAGTGCATTGAATGCTAAATAAATAATAAAATAATCAAGTGTCTCAACAACAAAGTTTCAACTGAATTTCATGTATTTTTATTTATTATGTGCTAAATGATACTGTGTCATAATGAAATGTGTATGAAATAAAATTTCAAAATATAAAATTGTACCATGATAATGTAGATCATATACTGCATTTCTACTTTATATCAGTTATGAATAATGACATGTGTTTTGCTAAATTGGAATTGGTTGATGGTGTATATTTTCAAATATCCCTATAAAATTGTATTAATTAATACATCTGAATAAAATCAGCATTACGTAATTGTAGTGAGTTATGAGATTAGGGAATGTAGTTGCAGAGTGAAGAAGTCTAGTATAGTCACAGTAGTACTGGCAGTTGGATGCATTAAAACTTTGGAAGTAGATACAGACCAAAATTTCGGAAAAAATCCAGTTAATCTGAGACTGCTTAGGACAAACTGAAGAAAACTAGTCCATTTTAGATGAATCTAATGAAAATAAGTTAGTGTAACAACCTGAGAAATTCAGTGTTAATAGATTATGTAGTTAATGTATGTGTTAATGATAAGTTTTATGTTACAACATTCTGTATTTTTAGAAAAACTGATGGGATGGTAATGGCAAGGCTGTTGGGCGTGGCTAGTTGTATGAATAGATGAATGAATGGAAAGCTGGCAATCAGTCTATTCAAAACAGATTGGTTACGGAGTTTAACAGGTGTATGGTATTTCACAGTCGTAAGGGATCTAAAATGGTGAATAATGATCAATTAATGATGGTAGAGCAGTAAAAATTAAAGAGCTAGCAAATCAAAGAAGAAAATACTTTGTGGTGCCTGGCTGATTAAAAGTGGTAGATAAAGTTCATCATTGAATATTGGGTGAGTGCATGGGAGAATAACCTCTCATCTTCATGTACTTATGTTATATTGAACTAGTTTTGATTTGTAATGCCTAATTTTGTGAAAGAATCAATCTAGTACACAATGACTATAAAATTAACCAGATAGTTCGGTGAATAACTGCAAATATAATGAAGAACGGAACAGCAATTGTTGTAAAACATTGTGTACTTACGGTGTGTCCACAACTTAAATACAGCATGCAATTTCTCCACAAGTGCCCCTGTCCCAGTTAAAAAGTACATGGTGGAAATTACAAATCGCCAGATGGTGCTGATGGTGGGAATTGAAATAGCTTTCATACAAGGATAATTGGAAGAGAGTTGGCCAGTATTGAAATGCTGCAAGTGTGTGTAAAGCTGTGTCTTGGGGGAGGTGGGTAAAGAGTCATTGTCCCCTTTTTGGCTGAAGAGTGGTAAGCTTGAAATGAGGTACACTTTCATATAGCCTGTAGGTGGTGGAATTCGTATCTGAGCAATGCTGTAAATGCAAGAAACTGAGACAGAGAAAACATTTAGACAAGAATCACCAAAGAAAATGTTGCCTAGAAAATTTTTATCATAGTTAACTAGGACAGTGCCATTTCTGGCTCACACATACACCTGAGCAGTACTTGCTCATATCCTCTTTGCTGGACACTCCTACTGTGGTCTCCAGAGCTAGTCTGTGCATCTAGACTGATCTTTGATTTTACTCCATATACCTATACCTTTTAAACTTTTAAGTATGGTATAGTAATGAATGAAATTAAACCGACAGAATAATGTGGAATTGTTGGTTTCGTAAGGAAGAACTCTGCATGTTGTAACAACTGTCTAGTGTGCCTTTTATAAAAATTGAAGGATAAAATTAGGTCTTTTAAAAAGATAATGAAACTATTGATGATTTTATTGAATGAATGTGATATAGAAAAGGCTGTATCAGACCATGAAACTGACTGAAGAACATGAGAAATGAAGTTTTTCTCCTGTTCTTTTTTATTCACCTCTGAAATACTGTTACCGTGTAAGTGGAGGTATAAACCAATTTATTTTAGTAATCTAATTTAACTATTAAAAGGAAAATGTCTGTGTAGACCTGAAAGCTAAACAGGAAAATTGCTCTGTAATAAAAAAATAAGGTAGACCTTAGTGTTAGCTGAAAATACCTCTAAGCCGCAATATATGTTTCCAAGAAGTATGGAATGTGCTGTATTTAAAGAGGATACATACTAAAAATACATGGAATCCATCCAAGTGGAGGAAAAATCCATCATAAAAATGAGGGGGCCTTATTTTAATACAGTGCATGGAACTATTGGAGGTATGGTTGCCTACTATAATGACATCTTGTCATCCTCTAAGAGGAGAAGAGTATGGCTACTATAGGTCTTGATGGAAAGATGATGTCCCTTCCTTTCTGTATTGGCAAAAAAGTCAGATGACATATTGAAAGATTGAGCAAGATGAAGAAAGCTGACAGATGAGCTATCTCTGCAGCCACTGGAAATAATGATCATGTCTCATTTGGCCTTTACCCTTCTTCTGCAAGCCATTATTTCTACAACTCTGTAGTATATTCCCATCTCTCTGACCTGCACCACTTTGAACCAGCACTCACTTTGAGCTTGTTTACTTTTCCCTGTTTGTACACTAGTGATACTATGTAAAAATAGCTGTGTTTCTGTGCTTCCCTTTGTGCTGGGACAGCTTGTAGTGTTTGCAAATTCTTCTGCTTTACCTAATGTAAGTGAAATAGGCTGTTTCATGTTTAATGTTATACACTATGTATCCTAAATATTTTACTTCCATTAATTATGGTTCCATACAATCACTTCAAGCTTAGTCTTGCATTTGGAGTCTGACACTAAAATAATACCAAGCTGTTTTTTTCTTCAGAAACTTAATTCAATTAAAGAAAATAATTATTTTGAGAGTTAAGGATTTGCAGGTCTCTTACTTATAGAATATCAGCCATCCTTACCTTTTTTTAATGGAAATTTTGAAGCAGGATAGTTTATTCTCTGGATACTGTAGTGAAGAGGAGCTGATTCTTGAAGAGGCTTTTAAATAAGCAATTCTTGGCACGTAACTCCCTTAGATATTGTTTGCATGACCTTGAAATATGATTTGCAATGAATGAGAAATCAATAGCTTGAGTGTGTATTTCAGAGTGTTTTAGTTAAGTATATTAATTGATAGAGATCATAGCTAAGAACTGGAAGGTGAAGAACATAACAGGAAACATTGGTGAAACAGGTACATGGTGAATTCTGAATTAAACAGTATTGAAATTTGCTTTTGCATGTTAAAAGTGAATTTGTATACTTTTTTCCCATCTTTAAATTAAAACTTTTAAAAATAGCACAACAAAATACCTAACATGCCTGAGACACCAAAGGAAACCATGACATTTTCTGTACTTTATGCTTCTTTTGGCATGGGCTTAAATTTTAGTATTTTGAAAGAAGAAGTATGATACAAAAGTAAGATTGATGTTACGAATTTAAACATATTCCCATTTTTTTGTGTAGTTCTGTATTGTGTTTAAAACCTCCCTTCCTATAAAGGAAAAGACTGAAGTTTGGCTTTTGAAGCAAGCCTTGAATCGAAACAGACAGTTGCACAACCCCAGAGCCAACCAGGATTTGAGAATTTTGTGGTTCTGCTTGGTGTGTGGAAGTTTTGTGTTAGCTGTGAACTTGGACAAATCAATTGACTCTACAGATTTGAAGGCTTCATGGCAGATTGAACCCCAAATTTTGATAGTTCATTGCCACGCTGGGTGGGATCCAGCAGCCTCCTAGCTGGTGTTTTCCTACTGCTTCACACAGCATGGAGATAAATGCACAGAAGCTACTGGTGGACTTTGTACTGCTGTGCAAGCAGTTATCATGGTTTTCTGTTGAATTTATTCAACAGAACCAAAGAATTGATTTTTTCCTGTATTTCCTAGATATTTACCATGTATCTTTGGAAAAGATGTCTTTTAGTAGTTTGCAAAGTATTTCTCACTAAGTTTCAGTTACCCTGCCTGTGTAGCTTTATTTCTGCATCTGTCTTGAGTCCAAATTGTTGTTTGCCTCTTACTCTCTTATTTCTACTACTGACCCATTAAATGTTGTTTCCTTGCTATTTGCTTTCCCTTTTCATCATCAGTCAGTCCAATTAAAAAAAATCCTTTAATACAGAAGATGCAAAACCTGACTATTTTAAGAAGTGAAATGCTTTTCTTGATTAGTATAATTTTCTTTCTATCATTTCTTAGTTCAAAGTGAGCCACTGTATGCAGACGTAGCTTAAAAAAGGAATGTTTTTATGAAATTGACAAATTTATAGTATCCAGCCTTTAAAGTAATTTTGATTATCCTGGCAGCTACCCTTTTTAGAATTCTAGCGTGATTTTAATGCTTATTCTTATTATATCTGAAGTAAATAATTTCTATCTCATATACTTTAAAAGTGAGGACTGCACGCCAAGAAATAATTTTGTTTCTGATAGCACTTGGGATTCTTTATAGTTAAAAGTCAGTCCTAAAGACTGAGGTGAAAAACAGGTTTGAATTTGAAGTGAAAGATCCAAGACCAATATTTCAGCCTGAATCAAATGTGTTCTCAACTATATATTCCTGGAAAATAAGCTTTCAAAAAGCTTATGCTCTAGCTTTTGTTCAGGCATAGTTACTTGATATACTTAGCAAAGACTGATGGCTCAGTTGTCAATCCTGAAAAAAGCATAGAAAAATCCTTTAAAAGCTGAAAGCAATCAAATTAGGTCTAGTCAGATCTGAACTGATCAGATCAAAGATATGTCTGGTCTAATATCTCACTCCAAGCAGGTTAAAAATAGGTAAAATAAACACCTGGCTATGAATGGGCAAGTAAATAGCAATACATCTCTGGCATGCTTTGGTAACATCCATCAATTTGTATTTTAAAAGACCTGTGTCTCTGTTTTTGCAATTGCCACTTAAACAATACTTACCTGAGAGGACTCCCTTGTGCGCCTTGATTCTTTGTTATGTAATTCCCTAGAATACTTGATAATTTTTCAGTGGATGCCATGTCGGTTTTCAGGCAAAAAATTGGTTTAAGTTTTTCTCTAAGAAGCTGCTACCCACTGAGGAGTCATTTTTACCTAATGACAAACGTAGGCTTACACTTGAAGTCACGAAGTTCACAGCACTTAATGAGACCTTAGAACTATCTCCTTCTTTGTCGTATTTTTCTGTTGGGCTTTTTGATGCTGTTTGGTTTGCTTTTGTTTATAGGGATGTATACCGTGGTAGTAGGGCCAGATGGGCTTGTGGCTGTTCCTAGATTTAAGTTGGAATGTATAAAGCCAACATCTTGTTCATGAGAATTCACACTGAATTCAATGGATAAAATACAAGGGTTTGATTCTGAGAATTAAATTACCATCATTGTCCTATGTGCCGGTTGCCATTTTGTGTTCAAGTGCCTACTGTGTGATGCACTGTGACTTTTTAATATTACTGAACTTCATTAGAACTGCTATTTGTTCTTTTTGTGTTTGGAAAAAGCAATTATTTTCATGTAAGTATGGAGCTCATTAAGGTGATTAATAATACATAGAAGCATATGGAATTAAATGTTGATGAGTCCCATGGAAATGAAGGAGTAACAGCTGTTTTGTTAAATAAAAGTGAATAATTTCTTTTGCATGGAAGATTGATAGGGACAACTGGTTTTTTATCTTGGCTCTTCAGTTAGCAGCATATGTAATTTTTTTTCCAAATACTTAATTGTGCTTGTTGTTTTGTTTGTTTTTTTCAGGATGGATTAGATGCTTTGGTATATGACTTGGATTTTCCTGCTTTAAGAAAAAACAAGAACATTGATAACTTCTTAAACAGGTGTAAGTATTTTATGTTTAATATATTAAATAACAGCAGTCTGCAATATCAAAAAAGAAACACCTGACTTAGCTCTTTGAAAGGCACCTAGGGATTTGGGATGCATTGAATTTTTGAGTGCAAGTTGTTTTGGGTGCAAGAGTCTTATTTATTTATTTCCCACTGAAAAGTGACAGCTGCCTATGCAGATCTCATCCCCAGCAATTGAATGTCCAATCTGTTGCCCCTGTAAATGGCCTTGTCTGCAGTGGCACAAAGCCTTTTAAGAGAAAGGCCTCTTGTCTTTGTTAGGGCAGCTCCCTGGATTCCCATAACTTGTTTTCTAATTTCATGTACTAAGATACCACAAGCAATTAACAGTAAAATAACATAGTGATATACACAATGCCATGAAATCATATTAAATATTTGTTCTCTAACAGACTGGAGCATGTATTTTGTAAGCTCTTGGACTTATTAGTATAATAGGTCTCTTTGCATGAAAATCTTATACTGCATAGCTGATGCATTTACTTGTGTATGCAGCTAATGTATCTGTGTAATTCTCTGCATTTCCTCTGTATTTTTCCATAACCAGATTTTCTGCACATTATACTCTATAATAATATTTTAAAGTAATAAAGTTGATTTTTAATAGAAATAATAGTTC
This sequence comes from Acrocephalus scirpaceus scirpaceus, assembly GCA_910950805.1. Lineage (NCBI taxonomy): Eukaryota > Metazoa > Chordata > Aves > Passeriformes > Sylviidae > Acrocephalus > Acrocephalus scirpaceus. The sequence continues at coordinate 78,491,855 of OU383773.1, read as the reverse complement.
CATAATTTTCATAATTAAAACACAAACAAAGAAAACCCCAAAAAGGCATTTATGAATCAAAACTTTTTCTGAAGGGTGCCAAACTGACAAATTCTGAAGATTGTGGCACAAATGTTTGCTGATTGAAGACCTGCTTCTGCCTGTAGACTAAATGGGCAAAACTTGAAATTAAGCTAATACTATTAGATTTTTACAGGCTGAAGCAATTAAATTGAATTCTATAGTAATTTTTTTTGTATATATAAATATAAAGCATTTTACTAAAATAATGTTTGTCTTTGCTTTGAAATTTATGTGGGTGGTTTTTTTCTGTTTCCATGGTGTTTTCAAATGGTTAATTGGGTGCAACTGTAACCTATAATAGTGAATTTGTGGTGTTTATTTTACATTAATCTCCATTTCTGTGAATATTTGAGTCCACTAGATCTAGCTGATGGATCACTTGCACGTAAGCTGGTTACTGAAAGCCTAAGCTCAAATGTTCTGTTTAACTTTTCACAGTTCAAACTGTATTGATACCATATGCTGAGTTACATGCACATTTTGTATACTCAGTTATTTACTGAGAAGGTGTGGTGAAACTCTTGGAGAAAAGAGAAGTTGTATCAGGCAAAGGAAATACTCATTGCAACAGATAATTTGAAAGTAATTTTTATGAGTAGTGAAATCATTACTGAGTCTTAAAAAGCTTCACTTCTGCAATTGAGGCTGAGTGAAAGAAAACTTCTACATTTACAACCTGATAATGAATATCTTTTAGGTATAAATTATATACTGTGTAAGATGTGACCTGAAGTAATCCAAAGGTGGAGAACAGAGCACATTAGTTCCCTTCAAACTGCCTTTGAAATATTAACTTGCAATGTTTGCTGAAATATGAAAGCAAGCTCTGGATGTGTGACTAGTGGCCTTAGAGGGAACTGTGAAGTCTAGTTTGCCTTGAATTTCTATTAAAAAATTTAAGAAGACATTTTCATGTTTATTTTTATTAGAAGACTGTTTAAAATATCTTTTTGCAGTATTAGCTGGCTGGTTTGCAACGTTTTTGCAGAAATTTAAAATAAATTTCTAGACGACAAATAAAATGGGAGTTTGCCTCCTTTGTTTTATAGACTGATTGCCCTATCTTATCCCCTCTTTTCTTCTCCCTAATTTACATTGTGTATTTGTGGAGCCTCCAAAATCTGCCTCTACCAGCTGGGGTTGTGAGGATGATTTTTGCAAATGTAGAACCTTATTGTTTCTCTACCATATAGAATTAAAAGAATAAGGAAATGAGTATTAGAGGTATCTGAGAGCCCTGCTTTGCAGTGGTGACTCAGTTTATTTCAAGGCAGCGCCTGAGCCTATAACCAAAGTTCAGGGCAAGTTGGAGAGGGTGATTTTTGCCATGGGAGCCCCCCCAGCTGTTCATACAGCATAAGCTGGCCACGTCCTCCACTGGTCCTGGGAGATAAGGAACTGCCTGTTGAAGTACATTGCAGCCTGATAAACCTTGTTTAACAGATCTTAGAATATGGAGGCCTGATTTCCAACACTGTTGTTACTGTAATATGTTGTCTGAAGATAACTGGGTGGTAGTATCTCAAGCATAAGTTTCAATTTGCAACTGATCACAAGCTTGTCTTACATTATTTTAAAATCCTTAGCTTAGGTTGCTCTTCAGATGTATTTTCCTTAATTCTACTTTGTTCATAGGCAAGGCTTGTGATTGTGCTTAGGCTTTTTCATTCAGAAGAGGTGAACCTCCTGTTGTGAGATTACTAAGCAGGAAGTTAACAATAGCTAGAAAATTGCTGTCATGAAAATTGCTGCATTTTAGTTCTGTGCAGTCTTGCTCCTTCTCTAAGCCAGTTGTTGGAACTACTGAATATTTTGATCCCTATGTGAAAGAATTTGTCAGAATTTAGAATTATGCTATCATTTACCAGAATCAGCCTGTGCTATGCTGTATTGTAAATGGTTGCTTTATGTTAGATATTAATGCTGCAGAGTATTTATTCAAGCAGAACTATGTTTGTTCCTCTTGAGGTAATAAAATCTTACTGATTTTTTATTGTAGATAGGCTGCTTTTGTTTTAGATTGTGGCATGTGTAGGTAGAAATCTAATGATAATTTTCTGTCAACTGCTTCATCAGTTTTTAACATAGGAACTTAAAATATTTTATTTCTCCTCCTTTTTCTTTTCCTGTCCTTTCTTCCCTCTAAACTTTACTTTTAGGCCTAGAATATTATTTTTGAAAATAAAGTACCATTGCATAATTTTTTTTTATTAGAAGCATATCTGTTTTAGAAGAACTTCCTGGCTTTTAGAAATACTGAAGCATGAAGCTTTTCTACGTAGTCTCATGCCAGTGTTGACCCACATGGATTAAAATAGACTGTTTTAATCTTTTACCAAATTTGGAATTAGAATATCTGCCCACTGGGAGTTTGTAAATTATTCTAGTTTATAGAATGACAGGTTTATATAAATAATTGCAATGATTCCCACTGCATGTTTTAAATTAAAATCTACTTTTTTGAGTATTAGGAATCATAAAAGTGCAGGAAAAGTAAAACTTTATTTTAAAAATATCTTTTTGAGTATCTTGTAGTGTATTTTCTTATACACGTTTCCAGCTGTGTTGCATATTTATTCAGAAATAATCTTTTTATACTGATCAGCTTGCAAGAAGGATCATGCTGGATATGAAATTTTTGGATAGCTTTTTTTTTTTTTTTGCAGGTAATTATTTTTAACGAAATTCCTAAAATAAGATCTCCTGTAATAGGATTGTACAGTAGAGTCATTGCATTAGGTTATATCAAGTTTTTGTAACTATGGTCATGAGAATAAGGTCATGCATTCTTGCAGAGAAATTTTCAATGGAATTTTTCAATGGGTAGGTTCTTTAAGCAGCACTTCTTCTAAAAACTAGGAAAAACTGAAGTTAGAGAAATGGGTTTAATTAAGTTGACTGTATATGAAATGTGAATTTTGTTCTATGTAGATAAAGACACAGTAAATAAAATGAGAGATCTGCGCATGAAAGCTGAAGATTATGAAGTGGTGAAGGTGATCGGTAGAGGGGCATTTGGAGAGGTTCAGTTGGTAAGTTAAGTTTCTACTTGTACATTTGAATGTATTCTGTAGTATTTCCTCATGCATCTGTTTCTCAGTGTAGTGTTCAGAAGATGCAGTCTTAAATATTACAGCCTTTGGCTTGGTGAAATTTTATTCCTTTACATTTTATGGAAATGTTTTTGAAAATGTCCTATTTCAGTCCTATTTCATTTTCCTAGTGTACGTACAAGTACTTGTTTTGCGTTGTAGTCTTCTCTCTTAAAATGGAATGTGTATTCCTCATAATTAAGAAAATTAGCCTTTACCACTGTTTACATGGACACTTGAAGAAGTCTTAAGGGCTAGAAGAGTTTCTGCCAGTTCAGGGACTACACCAGATTTTTGTGGACATAGGTCTCACAGATGAGAGATGTGTGTTGTTTGTGATAGGTTAGCAGCCAGGCTTGTTAATCCTGCTTTATTTAATCGAGTGCTGGTGGGAGAAACTGGAAATACAGCAGCAAGTACACACATCTGCTAATGAACTCTGGAAAATGCTTATAGTTTTAACTTCGTGACTGCTAATATTTGTCGTTTTAAAGGCACATACATGCAAATTATATGACTCCTATGCCTATGGATTTCTGTGTTGAAATGTTCTAGCAAGTATTTTAAAAGTAGTGCCTCGTCAGATGTAATTATTTCATGGATGTACAGTATATAGTCCTTTATAGTAATGTGAAGAGTCTTATAAAACATGTTAAATGATAAAGCAGGAAAAGTAATGTTTTCAGTGATGTTCTTCATGTGTTAATATGGTGAACTAATATGTTCCATATGTCATATTTGTCTTGATAGGTAAGGCATAAATCCTCAAGGAGAGTGTATGCTATGAAACTTCTGAGCAAATTCGAGATGATAAAAAGATCCGATTCTGCATTCTTCTGGGAAGAAAGGGATATTATGGCTTTTGCTAATAGTCCCTGGGTTGTTCAGGTAAAGTGATACTACTTTTAAAATATTGGCATTATAGAATAGTTTGGTTGCAGCACTGCATGACTTGGAATTACATGTTTCAAAGTCTCTTTTTTCTTTTTTTGTTTTTTTGGTCTGGTAGGGAATACATGACTAAGATAAGGAATGCTATACAAAAGAGTAGCTACCACGCTTCAAACTGTATTTCGTCACATGTACAAGATAAACTATTCTGTTTATTATTAAAACCCTTTGACAGATATGTATTGGTGCATCTGCTCTGTAGTAGTTACTTGAATCATCCAGCATACCAGAAAGACTTAATTAAAACAGAGCTTCTGTATATTCTAATTTCTGTATATATCTCTGCAAATTATGCCCGCTCTGGTTATTTTTACCCCATTTCAGTGTTGTCACTGACAGTTTTTTGGGAGGTGCCACTGCCTTTGAAGTTCTAAGGAGCATGCCTGAACCAATCATTGAGTATTGTGTGTGCACATGTCAGCTTGTTAATTTAAACTGTTCTTAGCCTTAAGCATACAAATTCTTCTGTTAGGTTGGAATTACGCAAACTCATTCAAGATTTACCCAAGTCAAATGGGTAACTGCTTTACTATCTGTCTAGGTGTGATTGTTCAGAATAAAACTTAGAAATTTCATACAATTTTAAGTAAAGAAAAATCTGCTTGCACTACTCTTGTTGAACAGAGGGCCAACAACTTTAAAGGAAATATTTTTATTCTTAAAAGTTTAGGCCCATTTTCTATATAATAAATAAATGTTGACAATAGAAAAATAAACATTTAGTGATAATACAAGGAGAATCAGGCAGATGTTTGCAACAGAGTAGTTTTATCTTTGCATATGGGTCATATAACATCTGTGAGAAAAACATTCTGTCTAAATGTAATGAGCATTATTTGAAATAATCTCAAAATTTATTGCACCAAATTCACTAATCTTAATTTGTAACCAGCACTCTACTTCTTCCAGGGTAATATAAAGGGATGGAGGATCTGGCTAAAATTTGCTCTAGAGGTTAACTTCTTTTTAGTAGATTTGCTGAATGATGCAGTGTTGCTGCAGTTACTATAGCAATTCTCTTACTTTGGAAATCAGCTTGCACAGAAATGCCTTTGATTTACCAACAAGCAAAATATTAAAGATTAACTAGAATATTAAGTGGCTTCTTTTTTGTTTTTGCTTTTTGCAGTTGTTTTACGCATTCCAAGATGACCGTTACCTTTACATGGTGATGGAATACATGCCTGGTGGAGACCTTGTGAATTTAATGAGTAACTATGATGTTCCAGAGAAATGGGCAAGATTTTATACTGCTGAAGTTGTACTTGCATTAGATGCAATTCACTCAATGGGTTTTATACACAGGTGAGCAAGAAAGAGATGTTACATAGGGTTGTTTATTTCATGATGCTGCCAGAATAGAATTACTTCAGTTTAGGCAGTTTTAAATTCAAGATATTACTTCTTTACTGTTATTCCATAATTATTCCATCTTACAAATTGAAAAGTTGTTGTCATCAGAATCTGTAATTCTGAGGTGATATCATCAAAGTAAAGGTGTTCAGTGGGCTAATGTTCCTCAGTTTGGGGAGCAATAAAATTGTCTCACTTTACCAAGAGATAACAAGAACAAAAATGGTATGAGCATGTTGGCCCCAAAACAGTTCTTTTCTTTTGATTAGAAAAAGCTGTTTAGGGAATTTGATCACAGTAGTATTCACTGCTAGGAATTAATTCTCTGCTAGGCATTTGAAGCCTTAGTAACCCGTTAAACAAGAATCTCTGAACAATGTGAGGAAAATCTCCCAGCCATATGTTTCTTGTGAGGGGCAAGATGGAAAATTGAGATGCAGAGCAAAGGGACTTCGATTTGTTTCATATTATGTACTTGCCCTAAAGTGAAATGTAGTCACTTCTAGGATAGGTTGAGAAGTTTTTGTTTTGATATTTGAACTTGTATCTGTTTCTAGCTTTTAATTATATCAACTAGGAGCATAATAATAATTTTTTCAACAGAAAATACAGGAAGAGTTTGAGTAGTGTGTAGTATACATACAGTATTTTCAAACATTTTCACTTTGTAATTTGGTCACAAGTGTTAACATGTAAGCTTTTGCAAAAAATGCAAACACAAAACAAAATAAACTACTAATCCATTGCTTGAGTTGGATCTAGAGCATCATTAATTATGTTGCTATGCTGCATCTAATGGGTAGATCATCTGGCTGAATGAACCATTTGTACATGTGTATTACAAGCTTTGGAAAGCAGGCATTAGAAGATGCCAGCAGCACTGAGAGATTTTTTTTCGTGAAAATTTAGATTATTCTGACAGCAGGAGATTTTTTGGAATTTGTTTTCCCCTGTAGTTAATCTATTCAGCTCTGATGAATGAAAAGGAACTTATGAAAATATGGACGTACTGCATAATGGGTCAGGGATTGAATGACAAAGGACATGGGAATTGTTGAGGCTGCTGCCTTTGCCCCAGCCTTCATTGATAAGGTCTGCTTTCAAGCCTCTCGGGTCCTGTGCCCAGTGGCAGAGCTTGGGAGAGGAAAGCATTGCTCTGGCAGAGGAAGACCAAGCTGAATCCCAGTTGTGCAGAATGGATATGCACTGTATGTCCAGGCATACAGTGGGACACGCCACGGGTGGTGGGGGAGCTGCCAAGTAGCCTTATGATACCTGCTCTATGTCAGCTTGGAAGGTGTGTGGGAATTAGCAGGTTCCTGATGACTGGAAGGAAACAAATGGTAAACCTGTCTTGCCCCAAGAAGGGCTGGGAGGAGAGAGTCAGAGGAGATGAAGTGTAGCCAGCCTAGGGGCAGTTGGCTTAAATTGTCAGGAAACCGTTTCTGAGCACGTGGATTGGAAGATGATTGTGAACAGCCTGCATGGATTTATGAAGGGTAATGCATGCCTTCCCAAACCAATTACCTTCTGTGTTGAGATGATGGGCTTCACTGACAAGGCAGAGTATATTTGTCTTGACTTTAGCAAGGTTGTAGATGTAGCCAGGTTAGAAAGGTACAGTTTGAACAGGTAGAACTGTCTAGATACTCTTTGAGTAGGTTGTGCTGTCCAGCAACAATCAGCTACCAGTGGTTCCCCTGAGGTTTGATACCAGGATCAGCACTGTCTCTGTTCACAACATGAACAGTGTTCAAGCAAGACAGAAGGCACATTAGTCACCAGCTGCCCAGCAGACTTAATAAAAAAGGTGGACCAGACTTGAAGTTGCATGGTGAAAAGATGAAAGGCAATGGATGACACAAGTTGCAGCAGGAGAATATCTAGCTATTCATTAGGAGTTGTTTTTTCCATTATGAGGGAGGTCAAACAGTACAAGAGAAAGGTTATGGATTCTTCATCCTCAAAAAAAAGAAAACTTGCCTGGATTTGACCCTGAGTAACCTAATGTAACTTTGAAGTTGAATCTGACTTTGTAGCTATACTTTGATCAGGCAGCTAACTAAGAGTCTTACAAAAATCCCTCCCAACCGAAATTATTCTGTGAATGTACTGGTACATTTGCACTACATTTCATCTGACAGTTATGGCCAGAGTTCTCCTTTGAGGTCTCTGAAATATACTTTCTCCTGAAATTTGTGTTATTCCATCTTGATAATTGTTTCTTATTGCTATTCTGCTTCCGTATATTCAATGACATCAACAAGCTGCACTTTACCAGTTACTTTATGAAAATTTCTATAGTGAAAGCACTATAAGGGTGGTGTAAGTTAATACTCCTCTTGAGTCATGGGAAAATATTTGTTCACAATAGCAGAATTTTGCAAATGACATCCAGTTGTTCCCTTGAAATAGAAGTGGTACAGAAAAGAAGCTATGTTTTCAGAGCCTGTTTGACATAACCAGTGAGTGTTTTTTAGGAACCTGAGGTTCAACATTAGTGTCCAGATCTATTAAATTTGGTCACTTAAAGCTATATTCTCGCATGTGTTTGCTTTTTAAAAATGTTGTAGTTCAGCAGTCTGTGTTGGTTGTGATACTTAGAAAAAGCAGAAAAAAATTGATGCAATAGTGGTGCTTTAATGTTGCTGTTTTCCCATGCAGTGTTGCATCTGAAAAGCAGTTGACCTCCATTGTTTTTCATAAGTTAAATCGATTAAATGGAATTTTTACTTTTTAAAGTGTGTATTTTTCTTCTTTCAGAGATGTGAAGCCTGATAATATGCTGCTAGATAAAGCTGGTCATTTAAAATTAGCAGATTTTGGTACTTGTATGAAGATGAACAAGGTAAACATATGTTTGTAATTTCACTTTTCTGTTTGTGAAAGGAAAACATACTTAAAAGTGAAAAGAAAAGAAACTGAAAAGTTTTAAGGTAGATGAGAAGAGTGTAAAGTTCCACTCTGTTTCCTTACTGTTCTTCATGACCTAGTGAAAGGAACTAGATGATCTTTAAGGTCCCTTCCAATCCAAATCATTCAATGATTGTGATGCTTGCATCTTACTCAGTGACAGTGTGAAGTGCAGAAATGGTTCTTCAAGTACTGTTTTCTAGAGAAACTTTCTGAAGTCAAGCCTTTGATTGTCTCTAGATGCTCAGGGTTATTTCTTAAAGTCTTTTGGTATGAAAAGTTAGTGCAAAGAAATGAGATGATTTTTACATAGTGAGCCAGAAATGAAACACTCAAAACTGAAATGCCAGTTGCTGAGTACCAGTTGTACTTATTAGCCATTGCTGACATAGCATGAAGACAAATCTGAAGGAAGCAAGTGCCATAGAATTATTTATTTTTAAAAAATGTATTCTGAGGTCATTAAAAAAAAAAGTTTTGCAACAGTATTCATGTACAGTGTAGCACTGTTGTTCCCTAAACAAAACCGACTGGTTTGTGTCAGCCTGTGTTTGAGGAAGACACGTTGTGGAAGTCTGAAGTACATGGTACTTAGTAGAGTTGGTGTAATATGTACAATATGTTCTCATCATATTCCAGGAGATTTGAACAAATTACTGTACTTAGCTGCTGAATAAAAGGCACCAATGAAAGCCAAGTGCAGGTTATGTGTAAAAATCCTAGTAGTCTTGAGCCTAGTCTTGGTTCCTCTAGTCTTTTGAAAGAGAAAGATTACTCTCTAGAAGAAAAACTGCTGAGCATGGGAGCTTAATTTAGGATTTGCTGCATATGCAGCACTAGATTAATATTTATTTTGTTTGCTTAGTTATATATTTTTATGCAAGTTTTTCCACTTACCCTTTTCTAGAAATGGCATAGGATTATTCCAGAGGTGCCTGAATGGCACTGGAAAAGGGTGTGGGGTTACACCTTCAGCATTCTGGATGACAGTTCCAGTGTGACTGAAAGGGCTTCTGCCAACCCTTTCTCAGGGGTGTGAAGAACATCAAACATTCTTCTCAGCTGTTACCTGTTTTGAAGTCTCTCTACATAGATTTTCAAAGCCGTATCTACCTTTAGTCTTCTTATCTTTCCCAGTGTATTGGGTCAGGCCAAAAACTTGCAGTTCAGCTGTTCCTGTTATCAAAATCTCTGATGTTGACCCATTTATGCTAACAGAGGAGCTTTCACTGTTTATAGTACATCTTGTCAGCAAATGACACATTTATACTGGCATGAGTGGCTGTGTGGTGTGTGCAGGGCCTTGATGCAATCCTGATTACTTCTTGGATACTAACTGAGGTTTTAAAGTAACTTCCATTGTGTTTGACAGATCTAGTGATCTTCAGATCTTCTAGAAATATAAGAAAAAATTTTTAGAAGAATGTTTGTTGACAAAGTTTGATGTGGATCTGTTGATGTTGCTTAGGCTGCATAAGCTCATGTAACTTACTGGCAATTTTAGATCTTATATTTGGGCCTGGCTGTTTTCCTCTCCTTTGTAGGAAGGAATGGTACGATGTGACACGGCTGTGGGAACACCAGACTACATCTCTCCTGAAGTATTGAAGTCCCAGGGAGGGGATGGTTACTATGGGCGGGAATGTGACTGGTGGTCAGTTGGAGTCTTCTTGTATGAGATGCTTGTAGGTGAGTAGTAGGATCATCGGAATTGACTGCAATACTTAACTAGACTCCCATGTTAAAATCACTCTTGTTTTTAATATTATCCTTCTTCTGGCATGAGCTGTGGTTTACAGATCCTGGCATTTACAGAATATATTTTAGAAAAATTCCAGCAGAGCTCTCAAACATTTTTTTCCTTGCCTCTTGTTCACTTGGTTGCATATGCTGTTAGAGATGTGATTCAAATATTGCAAATCAAGTCTACAATAATTTTGATTTGTTTTTTAATGTTTCTGGTTTTGCTTTTTCAGGTGATACACCTTTTTATGCAGATTCTTTGGTTGGAACGTACAGTAAGATTATGAACCATAAGAACTCCCTTACTTTCCCTGATGACAGCGACATTTCTAAAGAGGCAAAAAACCTCATTTGTGCCTTTTTAACTGATAGGTAAGGTTTATATTTTATTTGTAATGAAAATAAGCCTTCATTAAGAGTATTTCTTGTCATGTTGAAAAAAAAGGTATTTGTTTTGTGTGCATTTTTAAACTGCTCAAGAGAAGTGAAATTTTTAGTACCTGGGCATGACTGCAGTGTAACAACTTGGCAATTGCCTGAGCTGCCCATGATGGTGGAAACAGAAGCAGCAGAGCTTTTTACAGACCAAAGTTAAAACCAGACTGTGTTCTGAAATGTAGCTGCTGTGCTCATACAGAGATCTTCTTATGAGAACTTTTGAGTTATGTCTACATGTTACTGTAACTTGAGAGGTATTTTATTGTCTTTGTAGTTAGATTATGCTTTAAAATGAGTCTTTCCTTCAGAATAATTGATGGACTCTCACATGTTTAACCAAAACGCTCTTTAACAGGGAAGTGAGGCTAGGACGAAATGGTGTAGAAGAAATTAAACGGCACCTTTTCTTCAAAAATGATCAATGGGCTTGGGAAACACTCAGAGACAGTAAGTATAGTGTTTTTCTCACAAATGGTGGTCTGACTTACCTATGTATCATGTTAGCAAAAGGACTGATGTATTTTGTTTAAAAGAGTTTAAAGTTTCATTTACTCTGTACCAAGCAAAATTTTCTTAGGGCCTTGAGTAATATACTGATTATTATCATATTATTTTGCATTTTTTCTAGCTGTAGCACCAGTTGTGCCTGACTTAAGTAGTGACATTGACACTAGTAATTTTGATGATCTGGAAGAAGACAAAGGAGAGGAAGAAACATTTCCCATACCAAAAGCATTTGTAGGCAACCAGCTTCCTTTTGTAGGATTTACATACTACAGCAACCGTCGGTACGTATGCAAAAGGCAAATTAATGGTGTATTCTTTGTTGGCACAAACAACTTTGTTTCTGACTCTTACCAACCAATATTTAGGTTTAAGTCTATTCAGATACTTATTAATCATTCCGAATACTAAAAATTACTTTTTTAATACTTCAGCAATGATAATCAGTACTGCTTGGCATCATTACCTTAAAATATCATGATGTGTTGTTGAGTGTTGTATTCTGTATCGAGAAGAGTTTATAGTGATGCTGCAGAAACTAAGCACGAAAAATCCACTGTTGCCACTACCAGGCAGAGCTGCCTGCAGTGCAGAACACTGAACTCTGTGTAGAGTCTTAGTAGAATCAGGGTTTGAAAGTCCATTTGCTTTACTGCATATTACTGTCCCTGAGCTGAATATGAAGTTTCCATACTTTACATCAGTGTTTTAGTGTGTGGTAAGTTAAACCTTGGCTTACTAGAAATATTTCCTACTTACCTGCTTTCTGCTTCATAATTTTTCTTTTCTTTAGGTACACATCCACTGACAGAGTGAGATCATGATGCTTTATGGCTTTCACTAGTGCTTAAAAGACTTTTAAATTACATCTGTTAAAGCTGTATTAATTCATGCTTTCAACAGTCATTATTATTGTAGGCCCTACAGATAACTGTATCTACATTCAAAAATCTCAAGAACTTCTTAATACTTGGAAAGCTGCTTTTAATTGTCAGTCAGGCTTAAAATGGGCTAAAACTTCTAGAACTGTCAGATAGAAACTGTTAGTTTAAATAGCATTTCTGGATAGGAAAACCTTAAAGGAAATAAATCTGGTTTTCGTCCTTGCATAGAAGAGGAAATAATTTTCCAAGCCTGTGGTGAAATTCTTTCCATCTCTGCAAAGAGATGGATTTGTTTTTACTTTTTGCCATGGTAAGGCATAGAAGGACTTGCAGGCTTTCCATAACACTTTGAGTGAGTTCAGCAGTTCAAGAGTTTCACCTATTGTTCTCACTTTAGTCTGCAACTTTGAAAAGTTTTAATTTTTGCCTTGCAGGAATATTTTGGAATATATTGTCAAGAAGTAGCATATTAAGAACTTGTTTCTAACATAATTCCTTCCTTCCCCGTCTTCCTTTTTGGAGGACAGTGTCAGGAATTTCTAGAACTAAGTGTCTGTGTTCTTGCTGTCATTGTTGAGGAGCTCTGCTGCTCTCTGCTACTATCATAACTTTGTAGGCTTACTAGATCTATGATGCTGACCTAGAATTGAATTTTGTCTTGTAATATTCTGCTGGTGTGATTGTCTTGAAAAATCTGAAATAATTATTCATGCATGCTAAACCTGTAATCCTAACTTTTTGTACTGAAAATAGTTCAAGCATTAAAAGAAAAATAAGTCTGTATTTGGACATTTTAACACAGATTTTGAAATACCAGCTGAGAATGCTTTGTAGCCCTATCTGCTTGTGAATTCTTTTCTAGATTTGATGGAGCTGGTGCTGTGCCTGTCTAAGTATCACATTCTTACTGCTCAACAACCCTGATGTGTAAAATATGGTGGCTTCTTGTACTCCAAATATCAAGCTTGTTTCCATAGGAAACTGTTTAATTTCCACTTTGTTATTTGATTGTCTGAAAGCCAGCTTGATGTTTAATTTGACCATGCTTTGGAGATGCCTTTGATTTACCCTCCTTGAGAGTTTTTTATATCTGAAAATATCTACATGAAACAAAAAGGTTGTGTCCATCTTTCTCAGTTTATGCGTTGGACAGTTATTTCTCACATATGCACTTAATAGATGCTTTATGTCTCTTTAGTTATCAGGCCAAGAATATCACATCAAATACCAAAGGAATTTCAAAACAATAATTTGTATTTATTTACCTGACTCTCCAGAATCATCACAACTAGAAATATATGGTATTTTTAGAAAACATTTACATAAAATTAGAACACTGGCTGCGGGGCAAACTTCTTGTGTGTGGAACTCCTAGTAACTTCGTTGAAAGTTACACAATCTCTGCAGACTTTGCTTCATTACTGCTACTTGCTGCATAAGTGCCTGAGTAAATATTTATGGGATGGAAGCCAATGAGAGTGTTGTAACTAAGGAAAGCAAAGATTTTTTTAATGGTTATTAAAAAAAAGAAAAGTGGTTGGTTTAGTATTTGGCAGAAATCCCTTTTTTCTGGAGGCCTTCTATTGCAGCTTTCTACTTTAACCTTTACGATAAATTGAATTTTTCAATAAAATGTGCTTAAATCTGATTATGTTACTACTTGATTATCCACATTTTGGAGCAATAAATCTTTAAACAAGGCAAATATAACTTCAAAAATGTTTTTGCAGGTATTTAGGTGTCCCTGCAGAAAATTCCAATGACAACAGAACAGGCTCCAGTGTGGACAAAACTGTGGTATGTCTTCATCTCTATTGTATCCTAATGAAGAGTCTACTGCATATATAGGCATAAATTGTTTGAGTTAGAAAGGTCTCAAATTATCTTAGTGTTTGGGATATGAGAAATCAACACATATTTTTTTTAAGTTCTTTAGTATGACCTCCCTAATAAAGTTATTGGAAAAGCAGACTTTCACTTCTTAGTGTAACATTGGTTTTCCTGAATGGAATAAAATAGCCAAAACTTTTTGTGGAAAAGGATTCACAGTTTTTATATTTAAAAATATCGAAATGCTTGTGCAGTGTTTTTAGAGTGTCTTATTGATCCTGGGTAGCTTTGTGGCAACTGTGGAGTCTGGACTCCCAGTGAACTCAGTGGGAGGTGGAGGACAATGTACCAAGCATTCTGCTCCTTCACAAGTTTTCCCCCAAGCTGTTGAGAGTTGGGGCACTGACAATCTGCATTTCTAGAGCAGTTCACCTAGCCAGAAATGCTCAGGAATTCCTTTAGTTACTTATTCCCAAGCATTTTGGCAGTCAAGTTTCCAGGAAGATATGCTGAGGTGTTTGAGACTTGGTTGAGTGCTTGGATTCTATGTAAGTTCTGATAAAAATCAAGCTATTCCCTGAGAATGGTTTGACATTTTACAAATCACATTCTTTCCAGAAGAAAACATAGTCAGATTTGATAATTAACTCTAAAAGAAATCTTGGCTTTGACTAGGATTTACTTTGTTAGTATTTTGTTTTGTTTTCTGTTGAGAATAGAAAAGATATTGATCTATGTTCCCTTTTCTCCTAAACTAGCAATAAAAAGGTTTAATGACACATGGCACTACCCAGAGAAAATTTGTACAGGGCAGGGGAACTGATTATGTCTTTTATTGGGCAACTGAATTTAATTGTTGAAATGTCTTGATTTTTTGTATATATTAATGTGTTTGATACACTTTCTTTTCCTTATAAGCATTTGACTGTTGATACAGTAAAATTTAAAAACCAAGGCCAGACTTTGCAATATTTGAAAGTACTTAAAACTGTTTGCTGGCTTTTGGTTGACTTTGTGAAGAGTTACTGAATGGGCTTGGCGTACTCAGTGGAATCCTACTCAGTGTGGAGTTAAAGAATCCTCAGTAATCCTGTCCTTACTGTCTGACATATTCAAATGTCTTGTGATTTTAGCAGTTTTGGGAGGTGAAGGTCTGGAAGAATTTGAGTGATACAGGAAGGTTTAAATCAATGTTAAGTCTTTACTACAAGGTATTTTTCCCCCACAGTTCTTTCTCAGCTGTTTTTCTTTCATTACATGCTGCATTGAAAACGGTAATGTTGACACATGGTTAGCAAATTAATTAGTTCTGGAAATATAACACAAGATGTTACCTGATCTCTCTGCATTTTGACGTCTGCCTTTTGAATGTCTTTGGGGAGAGACATGAGTGCCACAAATTTTCAAGAAATTAATTGTTTTGCAAGTGTGTAAAACTTAACAGAATTAGACCATGGTGTTGTACAAAAGTAGAATTCAATGTCCTTCTACTGAATATTAAACCTCTTTGACAATCTGATTGCTTATTTTGGTTTAGTGCTGCCTTAACCACCTCTAAACAGTTTAGATTTTAAGAAAAAGGAGATGAAAAGTTTCTTTTGCACTGGATCTTAGGTTTTCTTCATTGCTCAGGGTACAGAACCAGACTCACTGTGCTGTAGTGAGTAAGAAAAAAGAAAAAAAAAAGAAAAAGTATGACACTTCCAGAGGGATTTTTCTTTACTTCTCTGTTGCAGACAGACTTTTCTGTAGTCCTTTCCTCCACTGCTTCCTACTCAAAATGGAAACCAAGAACAAACTAAAACTTAAAGGAGTACTTTTATACAGAGTTAATTGTAACTCAGGATTTTCTTGAGGTATTCTTTAGTCTATTGATAGCAGATTGTGCAGAACTTTGTCCGGAAGCCTGTTGTCTCTACTGATATAATTAGACTGCTCAGCAAGCTCAGATGGGTCCCCTGGGGTACAGCCTGATGTGAGAACATGCAGAGACAGAGAGACGCAAGAGGATGCGATAGCAGTCCAAGCTAGTAGGAGTCAGTACAGAAATGCCTCAGTTGCCAGATGTCTTTTTAGACCTGTTTCTCATCTATCCCATTTAGCATTTAGTTCCTCTGTGTACCCTGTGTGGAAGGGCTATAACATGAATAAAAAGAAAGGGGAGAGCAATCACACTGAACCTTTGTTATCCTCTGTTTTGGGGTGTGTACTGTGGTTCTTATTAAAGTGAGAGCCTTTAAATAGTCTTGCTTCTTGCTTTATTTCTCAGTGGCTCATACCAAGGAGATAAATGCATTGTTTACTGGTCCTTCCTTTTTCCTCAAAGTTTAGATTTAGAAGCCATCCCTTGTTTTTAACTACACGCATTGTCTGATCCACATAGTGTTATGTTCTGTATCACACCAGTAATTTGTTTTCCAGAGCTGCTCTGTTAAGTGCTGAAATGTCTAATTTTTGGAAGTTTTTTGAGATTTTGGAGTTAAAATAGGAAACAAGAAAGCACTTCATCAGAACCACTTGAATATGTTGCTTTGGAGAGAGTCTAGATTAGGAATCTCTAGCTTCTCTGTGCAGTTCCAAGAGCATTGAGGGAAATGTGTAAAAATTAAATAGACTGAAATCCTTACAATTTCAGTGGAAAGGTTTATAATGAATCAACACAAGATTAATTTGATGAGTTCCTTCAAAGCTGACACCATCATGTTAACGGAGGATTTTGATGTTGGAATGGGATTATTCTGCCCAGATATTCAGTAGAAAGTAGATATTTTGAGACTACATGAAAAAGAATTTCTGAGTTTATCCTGCTGGCAAACAGTACATGCTATGCAGTAGTGTGCCACATTAACATCTGAAGTTTGTTACTATCTTTCAAACCCTGGTACAGTTCTAGCTGTAAAAATGGTCTCTGACTAAAGAGATGGTGAGAGTACTTGCCAATAACTGACTGGTCTGGTTCTGCTTCTTGAACTTGTTAGGAGCTTGAAGATACATTGCAAAATACATGTGGTGGTTCATGCTAGAAGAAATTTTGAGACTAACTAAAGTACTTTCTTATATATTCACAGTAATATCTTTAGTCAGATACTGAAGATATGTAAAACAAGGAGGATTTGATTTAGCTTAGCCCTGTGAATTTTAAAGATACCCTAAAATTTCATATGCATGCAAATGAAAAAAACTGTCTTACTTCTTGTAATTAAATTGGGGAGGGGGACAGGTAGGAAAGAGCATGGATCACATTTTAGTAAGGTAAAATGTCTTATTTTGGTTGAAAAAAGCAAGCTGTTATACAATGTAAGCAGAACTGAATATTATTAAACACTTTTTAAAAGTTTCTAAATTTATTGCATGTTCTTTCATGTACAAATATAAACTTAAAGCTGGAAAATATGCAGAAGATGATCTATGAATTAGAAGAACAGCTACATAATGAAATGCAGTTGAAAGATGAAATGGAGCAAAAGTGCAGGTGAGACTTTGAACTTCAATTGTTTACATAATTTAAATATATCTAACACTTCAGTTCTGTGTTACTGCTTTAGGACTTACCGGGATAACATTAAGAATGGTGCTGTAGTTCTCCAAGGGAGTTCCAGGCACAGGTTTAAGTAATTCTAAAATTTTCTTAAATATGGTATAAAGAATTTTTTTTTTCATTGACAACTGTGTAACACATGTTCTTTCTGAACACTTAAGTGTTTGAGTTTACCTGGTATCTCTGTATTCAGATGTTTTATTGGACTGAGGGACACGCTCACCCTGCTGATTTTTCTGAAAATGTGAGATTCCTTATATATGACATATATTGGATTATTAAAATTAATTAGCTGTTTTCTAAATACAGGGTACTTGTTGGAAAACCACTTTTTTTTCTATGACTGACATATAAGAACAAGTATTTGCTTTCTAAAGTTCTGTTTCTACCATGCTAAGTAGCAGCTATGTGATAATTGGCATTTTTCTTGCAGTCACATAAACAAACAGTTAAGATTCTTCTTTTCTGATAATCAGACGTCTTTACTCAGTCATGCAAACTAAATTCCCCTTCAGTTAGCTTCTCCTTTTGAAGTCTTTTCCTGAAGGATTAAATGGTCCCAGGAGGTAACACTAGGTGTATGGTACAGGATGGATTTCGACTTGTGAATTAGAACCATGGTGTGTGGCTGTACAAGCTCCTTAGGTGTAAACTGGTAACTGAAATGGTCTGGTGGGAATTTAGGCTATGTGACACTGTTGCTTACTTAAACACAAGCTCACTGTTGGCAGGTTCTGATTGCTCTCCACAAGCAGGATGTACATTTTTGAAGGATATTCAGTAGCTGTCTTCCTGCAGTACTACTGAAGTTGTCAGAGCACAGCTGTGTCTTCTGGTGTGTCATGCCATTCACTGCAGAGTTGGTAGATAGGAGGTATTGCTAACTATTGTAACTGCTACTTTTTGTACCTGCCAGGAAGCCTTGTCTGGGTCCTCTTTGTTGCCTCTTTGAAGAGGGATAGCTGCCTATCAGAAATGCAATGGATGTGTCAATGTTATTGCTAGTTAAATGAGGTTTTCCTGTGCATTTCGCTGCACTCTCTCTGTAGTCCAGTCTTCTAATACATTGCTTCAACAGAGAGATTTTCAAATAATATTATTCATATACCTTTATCTGTAGTAAGGAGCTGTCTACTGTGGAATTAATGAACTATTTAGATATTTGGAGGTCAAAATAACATTAATCAAAATATAAATGTTCACTTTAGTAACGGTCACGAATCATTTCACTAGAAAAACAGTATGTATAATGTATCTATTAAATGATCTTGTTTTATTTTTAGATCTTCGAACATAAAGCTAGACAAGATAATGAAAGAACTGGATGAAGAGGTAATTTTTTCCTCACTGAAGATGTCTTAATTGGGTAAAGAGTGGAGTCATGAATAGTGCTTTCATGAATCTAAGATATTTTTTCTGTGACTAAAAAATTGTGCTGTGTTCAAGTTTGAGACCTAATGATCATGTTTCAATACGTAGCATTGGGAGATTACATTTTTATTTGTACACATTTTCAAAAACTTTTCTTATTGTAAGTCATGCTGATTTCTGTTTACTCAGCTAAATATTTTACTTAGTCTTGCTCATTGCAAGTTTTCTGGAGTTTATCAAAGTCAGTTACTACAAAAATACAGATGATTTTCTATTGAGTCCTTGCCTCTTGATAATAATTTTAGTAGTTACTTTAGATACAATCATAATAACAACAATTTTTTTAGTAATTGTATAAATTTGTCATGTAGAAGTTAAAAAAGCTGTCTTTTCTGTAAACCTTTCCAAGGAAGCCAGAAATTCATTCATTTGAAACAATGCATCCGTTTCCTTGTTTAATTAGTTGCAGAGATACTAGTTTAGTGATCATTCCTTAAAATGTAAGTATAAAATACCAATCTTCTGAATTTTAGGGAAATCAGAGGAAGAACTTGGAAACAACAGTGTCTCAAATTGAGAAGGAAAAGATGGTATTACAACATAAAATAAATGAGTACCAAAGAAAATTTGAACAAGAGAATGAAAAAAGACGTAATGTGGAAAATGAAGGTATGCGATATTGTCCAAACGTTGACACTGAGGAGGTATATGATGTCTTTTGGGGAATAATTTAGTATCATAGTATCTTAAGTGCTATGCAACTTTTAAGTTTGAAAAGGGATCTTTTCACATAATGAACACAGATTTTGAATTAATTTTATTTGAACACAATTTTTTTGTTCTTATTTTCAAATTCTCTGCGACACCACACTGTGTTGTTATTCTGCAAGCACAAAATTTGACATACAAATATATATATAAGAAGCAAAAAGTTAACAAAAGACCTGTCAATGCAAACCAATATTTTGGAGCATATTTGTGTAAAAAAACAAGAATGGAACCCTAAAGGTTTTTTAATATGCTGTATTAATGGTGCAATTTCTCTTTAGTGTCCACACTAAAAGATCAGATGGAAGACTTGAAAAAAATCAGCCAGCATTCACAAATTTCAAATGAGAAGATAACGCATTTACAAAAACAAGTATGTTGTTTGTGTTCCTTTTCTTCATTGTCTTAGATTTGATCATTCAAATGTAGCAAAACTAGTTCCATAATCTTTATATTTGAGAATCTTGTCTGGTTTATTTTAACAGCTAGAAGAAGCAAATGATTTGCTGAGGACAGAATCTGACACAGCTGCAAGACTGAGAAAGGGCAACACAGAAATGAGCAAGTCATTAAGTCAGGTAGAATCACTGAATAGAGAACTGCAGGAAAGGTGCAGAGTTCTGGAAAGCACAAAATTGCAGGTGGAGAAAGATTATTACCAACTACAAGCAGCTTTGGAGTCAGAACGAAGGGACAGGAGTCATGGATCTGAAATGATTGGAGAACTACAGGGTAATTATTCTGAATTTATACTTTACTAAAAAAAGTTATGCTAACCCTACTTAAGCGGAGTTTGATAACAGGACGAATGCCAGCCTGCAAACGAAGTGTGACTGAACAATTTCTGAAGATTGGATCTCGCTTCCTGATCATGTTAAGCAGCTCTTGGAAGGGAGAGAGAATATCAGAATCAAAGAGTGTCGAACACTGATAGTGAGTCTGGGGCTGCACTGACTAAAAGTCTGAGTCCAGTAGTGCAAAAATACAGAAAGCTGATGCAGTGCTAGAGGAGATGCAATGCTGTCTTACTGCCTTGTGCAGTAGCCAAGTTACTATACCCTGCACTTGCTCTTCTTTCATTTGTAGGGAAGGCTATATTTTTGTTAAATTGCAGTTGTTTTCTTTTATTATGATTCTACATTACTTTTATAAGCAAGGTTAAGAACACAATAAGGGATGCAGATGTGGAATCCCTTTTTTCAGGACACTTGAAACTTTCTCTATTTGTATTGATTCTTCATACTAGAAACTATTCAGATCCATTAGTTCCTGGCTGTGCCTGTGCTAATGGACCCTGTCTCTTAACTTGCCATTTAGAACCATCAGTCTGCAGTATTGAGTTTCCATGAGGCGCAGGCTTTTGATGAGGACTCTCCCTACTAAAAGGGAGCTTACAAGACAGAGACTTTTTACCAGGGCCTGTAGCGACAGGAGAAGGGACAATGATTTTAAATTGAAAGAGAATAGATTTACATTAGCTATAAGAAGAAATATTTTTACAGTAAGGGTGGTGAGATGCTGGGACAGGTTGCCCAGAGAACTATTGTTGCCTTATCCCTGGAAATGTTTCAGGCTAGGTTGGATGGGGCTTTGAGCAACATGATCTAGTGAGAGGTGTCCCTGCATGTGACAGGGAGATCAGACTAAATGGTTTTCAGAGGTCTCTTCCAAACCACGTGATTCTACTTAGTATTTTGTATAAACTCTTATGCCACACAAGGGTAGATGCTGTGGGGTTTGAGGAATAGTTCCTTTTTTCCATGTCATAGTACTTAAAATCATAGGATGGTTTTGGTTGGAAAAGACCTCTAAGATAATTGAGGCCAGCTATTAACTCAGAGCTGCCAAATCCACCACTAAACCACATCCCTAAGTGCCACATTTACACATCTTATGAACACTTTCAAGGGTGGTGATTCCACACCTTCCATGGAGAGCCTGTTTCAGTGCCTGACTTCCCCATGGTTTGAGTCACACTTAGGTGAATACATGTTTTGTTAGTACCAAAAATCCATTTGAGACTGACGTTCTGTGTAATGTGCCTTATCTACCCATTAATTAAGTTAGAATCACTTACAGATGCTTGTTCCATAGCACAGCAGAACTTGGGTTAATGAAAGAAATTTTGAATATTAGCTAATGGAAATTTTGGAAGGCAGGAACCATTTCTGCATGATTAGTTTTTGTGAATTGTTACTGATGACATGCATAAAGAGTGTTGAAAAAGGTCAGTTTCCTCTACAATGTATGGCCTTAGCATGCCTGAAAAATTTGAAGTATTTGAAATATTTTATGGGCCCAGAAATCAGTAAAAGTTGCAAAGCCAATTGATCTAAGTAAAGTAACTAATATTGAGTGGTGTTTAATTTTTTGTGGCAGTTCGGATTACAACTTTACAAGAAGAAGTAAAAAACATTAAAAACAATCTTGAAAGAGTGGAAGCGGAAAGGAAACAAGCACAGGATATGCTTAATCATTCAGAAAAGGTATGGTGAAATAATGTTGAGGCTGAAGCTCTTTGTCAGCTTTTGATTATATTTTCAAATACTATTGATGTTTCCAAGCCTAGTATTACTGCTCTAAATCAGTCTTGCATTGAAATTATTAACCTAAGTACTGCTAATTTACAATCTCATCAGGATGGTCATCAGGCCTCTGAAAATCTATGAACTTTTTAAAAATAGGGGTTTTTTTTTTTGCCTTTACTGGATTTTAATTTGACTGGATCAGTGCCAGGCAGGCTTTTTCATCAGCTTTGGTGCAGAATTTGTATTCTGTCATTCCTTCTGAATGGTAGCAGAATATTCCCCTAAAATCTATGATCCCCTCCATATGATGGAAAAACAAGTAAAAAGGAAATCTTGCAGCCATTCTCCAGACAGACTGCAGAGTGAACTCTGTCTAGTGAGGTCAAGTAAAGACTTGCTGTGCTGTGTGGTCTATGCAAATAAACCAGAGATATGACAGCCTTGTGAGGGAACTCTAAGTCACTGTTATATGAAGCAGCCATTCAAAGGCAAGTCCTCGTCTCTCAAAGCACACCACCAGTGCTTGTTTGGTGAATTACTGTTAATGCCTGGCAATCCTAGCATTGAAATAACTCAAATCCACCCAGGTAACAATAATTCAGATTCCTCTGTGCTCTAGGATGTCAGTTCATTAGTTATATGTTTCCAATTTAGGTGACTACTGATTATAGAAACAGAGAAGTTTCCATTTTCTTACAAATTTATAGACTACTGAAAAAAAGTTAATTTTTTTCCAGAGCACTGAGTACAGTTTTGGTCTGTCACTGTTCTTGACTAAGCATGGAAAATAACATTGATAATTTCCTGATAACAGAAATCTAATACTAAAAAAGGGAATAAAAATGCAATTCCCTCAGGTATTATAGAAATCTGATAACTTTTTCCTTATCTTCAGGAAAAGAATAATTTAGAGATAGATTTGAACTACAAGCTGAAATCCTTACAAGACCGGTTAGAACAGGAAGTCAATGAGCACAAGGTGACTAAAGCGCGGTTAACTGACAAACACCAGTCAATAGAGGAGGCAAGATCAGTTGCCATGTGTGGTAAGTGTTTCCTGCAAGTTTCAGGTAAATACATAATAAAATGTGTTCTGATTATGATATTTTAATATGCATTGTCTCACAACGTAGTACTCTTGCACAAATGTTTGATCCCTTGTATAAAGAAAACGCGTATTAAAATCTTAAAACATGAAAACTATGTATTTTAAGTTATTTTCCCTAACATGCTATTTCATAAAAATTGTATTGTTTCTTAATGTTTTGCATACCTTACTTCAAAGCCTTCCTTGGCTTCTTAAATGCTATTGAATCTGGAAATTGTCTAATACTAAACAGAATTGAGAGAATGCATTATCAAGAGAGATGTCTTAGAGCATTCATTCCTTTTTAACTGCATTAAAAATACCAGTGTTGTATTAGACTTGTCTGAAGTGAAGTGAGAAAGTTTCTTTTATAGATTTATATCCATGAATCAAAGGTACGTCTTGATCTTGTAATTGCATATGTCAGGTTTTCTCTGTGAAGGTCATCGATACCTAGATGTGGTTTTTAGAGTTAATTAATAATGGTAGCATTTTTTTGTTTTCCTACTATCCATTCATGGAAATGAAACTTTGCCTTACTTCAAAATAACTACTTCAAGAATCTGTGTTTTTTATTTCTTTTGCTATTTATCTTTCAGTTGTCATGATATTATTCCAGTGCTTTGAATGCAGATTGGAATGATACTTCTTTTTCAGTGTTCCTTGTAATAATGCCAGAATCTTTTTGCTTATTAATCAGTCCATCAAACAGCAGAAAAGCTTAGATAGCTGAACAAAATGGCCTGAAAAATATTAGGATATTTATGACTGTGTTTACAAAAGCATGCTTGCAGATGCTATGTAGTAATTTTTGTTGTTTTTCTTTCCTTAATCTTTTTTAGAAATGGAAAAAAAGATAAGGGAAGAAAGGGCAGCAAGAGAAAAAGCAGAAAATCGAATAGTTCAGGCTGAAAAACAGTGTTCCATGTTGGACTTTGACCTGAAGCAATCTCAGCAGAAACAGGAACATCTTCTTCAGCAAAAGGAGAGACTGGAAGATGAAGTAAGTAAAAGGTTCATTACTAATAATTTTCTATATAAATACGAAATTAGAGTTGAACTGAGAAATAGAAAATTAAATTCACTTATATTGAGCTCCTTATGTAATACCACTCTCAGTGGAGTTGAGGATAGTTGTTGGCCTAAGTAGGTTTAGATAACTTCTGCTTGTTTCTTAACTCAAGCATGTCTTGCATATTTGAACCTCAGTTTAATGTAACGGGCTTTTTTTGTGTTTTCTCTTTTTCTAAAGAAAAAATTTGCTTGTGAATTTGACTGTGCAGTCTGATTGATGTGCATGATTTGGAAATCAGGTCTGAGTTTGTGTTGTCTAGTTGGCATTCTTTCCTGCTGTTCAAGGAAATGCAGTTAGAATATTGAGTGTGAAAACTAGGTACTAAGCTAGTATAGTATAGCTTCATCGTTACATTTTCTTCACAGTACAGTGGGAATGAAGTTTATAACACCTTTCTTAGGGGGTCACAACTCATGTAAATTAGTTTTTATGTAGCTGGTGAGATGCATTTTTTCCCTAGGGTGAAAAGTTTTTAAAATCTGAAATCCACGGAGAAGTTTGCAGACAATTTGTGTTTCTTCAGTTGTTGTCTTTCAGATAAGTTCAGTTGGGGACATTGAAATAAACTAAAAATGGGAAAGCTTTATCATCCTGCAGCATCATAGCCATAGATTCTAAGGGCAGCAGCCTTGTGTGAGATTATTGCACTGAAGTGTTTGGAGATTCAGTATGGCACATGGTGTAGCATCTAGTTAGTGGTGTTTAATATAAAATAATCCATATGTGAAACATCTTCAGCCACATGCAATTGGTTATTTAGCAAAGGCTCCTAAATTGAAATATTTCTCATTTAGGTAAGGAATCTGACACTTAAGCTAGAACAAGAGACGAATAAGCGAATAATGGCACAGAATGAATTAAAGGCACAAGCTTTTGAAGCTGATAACTTGAAGGGTTCTGAGAAGCAGCTGAAACAGGAAATCAATACCTTGTTGGAAGCAAAGAGATTACTGGAATTTGAGTTGGCTCAACTTGCAAAGTAAGTAAAAACCCAAAGTAAAATGGAAAATATTGCTTAATTATACATGTACTATTTTGCCTGTTCCTGCTAGTGAATAAAGTTCTCTAGTGCATAGGCATTTTTTCCTAAACTAAAAGAGTATTTTTAGCTGCATGTTATGATTCTTATGTAGCTGCATGTTATGATTTCTATGTAGCCTTCAGTGTTGGAATATTTTTGTTATGAGCTGTAATTTAGAACAGTTCTTCGCTCACCATTCTATGTTAAGACGCACACACACATACATATATGTATATATTCCTCTTTTATTTGAATGACTTCTTTATGGGTTGACTCTGATGCTACTTACTAAATCATACGGGACTTTTAGTACATGGGAGTCAGTAGTTCTCTTTAATTGCCTGATTAATTTTCTCAGTGTTTCTTAAACCAACTTAAAATGAAGACATTTTTCATTAATTAGACTTCTCTTATATAGTCTTTCAGCTGGCTTAATGTTTCTCCATTTAGAATACTTCTTGGCTTCTAAATTACATACAATCACTTTTAGAATAAGCACTGTATTAAATCAGAATTCTAGGATATAGCAAACTCTGTTGCTCTTTGTGAAGTAATATGTATGCAAATGGTAGATCATTGTAGGATGCTGTTCTGGTTAGAAATTGTCCTTGTCTTTTGTTAGTAGCTGACTTGTTAAATATTTTCTTTTTTTTTATTCCTTCAAAGACAGTACAGAGGAAATGAAGGTCAGATGCGTGAGCTTCAGGATCAGCTTGAAGCTGAGCAGTATTTTTCGGTAAGACTTGTAAGGAATTGTGTGTGCTACATTTTGACATAAAATCATTTAACAATGAATAGTTGAAACTAAAATTGTCTTAATGTAAGTAACAGCCTGGCATAAATGAGCTATTCAGAAAATACTACTTGAAATACAAACAAGGAACAAAATATTAGAGGACATTAGATGATGGATCTAAAATGTTGCTTTGTTGTTTGTAAAACTGACATTACATTGAGGAGCTCTGACCTGAATTATTCATCAGAATTGTTCCTATCCTGAGGTTGGAAAGGAGATACCTTTCTGATATAATTTCAAACTTTGTAGAGAGTTCAAAATCTCCAAACTTACTGGAAAATTCTCCGTGCTATTGATCTATCCATATTCATAAATGTATATGAATATACGTACGTTTGAGAACCATAGACTCGGTAGCATTCTGCATGTGTTTTTGTTCTAAAAAGTTACCTTCTCTGCAGCTGATTCTCTGAAGAACCTGGGCACACCAGGTAGCCCAAATGTGTATTTCTGCACTGAACAATGCAGTTCAATCTGTTTTGTCTCTGTGAAAAGAAACAATAGCGTAAGATTCTCTGTAACACCTGAACTTCATATACATTTATGAATATGGATAGACTCATTTCACTTTGGGAAATACTTTTAACTTAGGTTTTTCCTGGGAGAACCAATAAAAATTTCTGTGTTTACTGAACTGCATATGATTGTCATTTCAATATCTGTTACAGGGGCTTTTTGGATTTGCATTTCTCCATGACATACTGCTAATACAAAAATGCAAAGCATTGTGTTTCTCAGTTTCCTTTTTTCACTAACTTGTAGTTTAAATAAGATATTCATAATTCAGTTGGAATATTTAGCAAAAATAATTTACTGTAGAAGATCAAATTTAAACTTTCAGAATTACAGGTGGTGTTAATAATAACAATATAGTAATAAAAACAAGAAGTAATTCACAGAAGTCATTTGCCTAAATCAGACCTCAGCTGAATCACTTACTAAGTTTATACTGAAAAAACTTAATATTCTAAGAGAAAAGGTACATGGACACAAAGAGAATGCAACAGGTGAAAGCACAGAATGGTGTTAGGCTTGTTGGACAAACATTTTGAGACAAGTGATGCTTCAAGAGGGTGCAGTTTTTTCTGTTGTGTCCAGGAGACCTGTTCTGCTGTGTCACAGTGCCTTCCTTCTCTTTTGCAGCACGTGTATTTGTGCAGCTATGTAGGAAAACACACTAGAAAATTGAAAACTAATTTGGTCATATCAGTTCCCTACCCAACAGAAACTGGAAAGAGGCATCTGGGAGAGGAAGGAAGGAAGGAGGAAATTTCATTAATGACAGTATTGGCATGTGTTGGGGTTTAACAAATTCAAACTAAGTAATCTGAAAACAAGGAAGAATTTCAGTGTGGAATTTAAATAATGATTGGTTTTTATGCTTTCTTTTACAGACACTTTACAAAACTCAGGTTAAGGAACTGAAAGAGGAAATTGATGAAAGAAATAAAGAAACTCAAAGAAAAATGCAGGAGCTGCAAAATGAAAAGTATGCCCATTATGTTTCTCATATACACCGAAGTTTGTCCGTATAATACTGTCTCACTCATGAGTACTTTGAATCAGATCTAAGATGTTTTAATTCCTTTAGAGAAAGGCCTCAAAAGTGTTCTGTAACACCTTGTAAGTGGCAAATACATAGGATGTTAGCTATACTGACTCACAAAGCCAAATGTGGTTATTCATATTTGCTTTGGACATTATCACGTCTATAAGAGGAATAATGACTTCTCTGAGAATTTAGTAAGATTCAAAAATTTTAAAAAACATTCCAATTTGTGGTAATCATCTCACCAACTTTTTAAATTTGATTATATTATCCTGATAATTACTTAATATATTTCTATAGTCAGTAAAATAATTTGAGAAAAAGGTAATGAAAAGTCGTTGAAATTTAGTATACTTCGAGTACAGCAAAACTATTTATTAACAACCATTAATTGTGATGTACAATTTTCTGAGCTTTCAAACAAGAAAAAATTCTTAGGCTTATTTTTCCAATTTCTTAATTTATTTCTTGTTCTGAAGAAGGAGACTGTACCCTTAGGTATGAAGTACAGTTTCTTCTAAAGTCTGTGTCTCTTGTTCTGCTTGAGCATCAGCATTGGAAAACAGTCTGAAGCACAGAGGTTATGGACAGTGTTCATTTTGTACAGCATTTTGGTGGGCTAAGAAAGGGAGAAGGAAATATTTTGTGCTAATAAATACAGTGTAGAAAGAAAATACATGTGTCTATGCAAAGTTGTTCATGAGTGATAAACAAACAAGTAGGGAGGGAGGAGAAGGTACGCAAGACTTCCATTATTCTTTTTGGGGTTATTTATTTCTTTTCTTACTTCTTTTTATAGATTCTTTGTATTCTATTCCCTCACTATTCTCTGCAATCATTAGTATTTCTAACTTGGATATGGCTATGGGAATCGTGAAAACAGGCAAATGTGGGTTAAGTATCTTTTGATGGACAACTCTGTACATATAATTTTATTTTCTGTTCCTCAAAGGCAGGAGAATACATCTTGGTGTTTCGTGGATGATTGAACTGTTAATGAACTCATAGTAAGATTGCTGCTGTAGGTTCTGTGGACCATCAAAAGATACAACTGTACAGAATGCAGTTTTGTAACTCTTGCTTTTCTTAGGAAACTAAGATAAGCAACATTAGCTGAGTGGTATAATTTGGGTTTGATAGTCTTCCTGAAAATTTGGAATGTTTTGCATAGGAAAAGGAAATCTGAATGTCCTTTTTACAGAGAAACACTCGCTACACAGTTGGATTTAGCTGAAACCAAAGCTGAGTCAGAACGGTTGGCACGGGCCCTCGCTGAAGAACAGTATTACGAGCTGAATCAGGAAAGCAAAAAAGCTGCTTCAAGGCACAGACAAGAATTAACTGATAAGGACATCATCATAAGAAGGGTAAATTAACTGTTATACCTGTATAAATCTCTTCCAACTGGAAACCAAAATTCATGGTTTTAATTAATGAAGTCTTGTTGTGATCATAAGTGATAACTAATTAAGTATTTAAGTTTTTGGCTCGCTTGGAACCTTAAATATTTAAATTTCATCATGTGACCTCCCTAAAAACCAAAATTCATTAATCTGAGGTGAAGCCAGAATGAAAATCAAGTGAATGTCTATAATTCAGTTGTTAAGCCTTTTGTATATACTTCTTGTCATTGCCAAGTGTATTATTTAAATCTTGTAAATTTGTGGAGCCATGTATTAGAGACTCTTATTGCAAAGTAACTTAGTCTTTAAAAAAAACCCACTTGAGAGTCTTTCACAACCCAAACCCCAAAATGTAATATTTGAAGACACTTTATAGCATAGCTTTTGGATGTTAGTATGAGCTTGATAAATGTCTTTAACTGAGAAATCTCAAACAGGAAGCTATATGTAGCGTACTTATTTTATCATTGTTGTTTTTTTCCCGTTTAGCATGAGCTATGCATGTTTTCTTCAAAATCCTCGGGGTGTAAAACTCCAGGTGTAACTGAACTTGGTTCAGTTTCTCAAAACTTTCTGTTAATGCTACGGTGGATATTCCATCTCTGTGAAAAGATTATGCAGATAGTGTTTGTTTCACAAATTTGCTTTTTTAAGGTTGAGATCACAGGAATACCACTATTTCTTAAGTGGCATTTAGAAGACTATCTCTGTGGTATCAAAGGAATATCTTCTTGCCAATATATTTTTGGTTTCAAGTATTCTGATAATTTTGTCAGACAGCTTGATATACAATCACTTGTATAGGCTTCAAACAAAGTCTTTATTTAGGAATACAATTATGTCTGGTTTTTCATATATATTTGTTAAGTGATCCTGGCTGTGGCAATGAACATGCATATTCAAAGTTGCCATGGTTTTCCTTTCTAACTTTTTTCTTTTTTTTGCAGGCTCTGTACTTACTTACCTATATCTTTGTCTTAGACCAAATTTGGTTGGTTTTCTTAATCCTGATTTTCATGATTTATGACAATTATCTAGCAGTAAATGCCTTGTATCTACTCTAGACTTTAATGCTGGAGTTCTAGTATCTGTCAGCTACTTTTCTGTCTGGATTCAAGGTATCAGGCCTCTACATACCAATTTTTCCAAAGTACAACAAATTAATTGAAAGCTGCTACATTCCATAAATGACAATCTAACTGTGCTTAAGTTGATTTTTGATTCCATGCTACAGTGTTGTCAGTTCTGCAATGTTAATTTTTTTTTTCTGGGACCAGATGTATTTTGAGCCTTCTGGTAAATCAAAACAGCACAGAAGAAGAGTAGCATTTTTTAAGATTTCACATAGGCAGAAGGTGTTCTAAGTAAATGGTTGTTATAGAATTAAGGGTATTTAAAGTAATAGTATTATAGATATTTTTATCTGTCAAGTTCTTTATTCTAAAATGTGTTTCTTTCCATGTAGCTGGAAGAAACTAATAACACTTTAACCAAAGATGTTGATTTAATAACGAAGGAAAACACAGAGATCAGTGAAAAATTTAAGAAACAAGAGGAAGGTATGTCATGTTTGGAGCTTTAATTGATCTATTCCAAAGCACGACTGAATTTGAAGCATATGTGGAGAAATGGGAGGTGGAAGAAGACATTGCTGTTTGTCTTCTGTATTATTTTGGGCTTGATGTTGGCTTTAGTATTTCATCCTTGTGCCTTTCTGATATATCCTTCTGGTAATTTTCTGTCATTGAAGTAGTGTTCAACTGAATGTCTTTGCAAACTGTATTTTTCTTAAAAAGGGAAGCAACAGGAAAACAGAATGGAGTAAAAGATGCACTTACAGAAGTAATTAAATTTAAAATAATTACTTTGCACTAAAATACCTCAAAGTTGAATATTATTTTAACAGATTACAAAATGAAAAAAGAAGAGGAAATCAATAATATTAGAATGCATTATGAGAAGAGCATAAACACTGAAAGAACTCTGAAGACACAGGTACAACTTTTAATGCAATTTAATAGCAATAATTACTTTACATTAACAGAAATATTTCAGGTGTTTTGTTTTTTGAACTAATTCTTAGTTTCTTTGAAATTAAGTTTAGATTAACAGTGATGTACAATATGCATTGTTAAATTTAGATTTGAAAGAATAAGTTTTGATGCTGTATACTTTTCAGTATTACTTCAATTGTGAGTAAGGGCCAAATATGTTGATGAAGGGATTTTTTTTTACCAGACTTTGTAACTAGGGGAACTGAGAAGTTTTTTATGAAACATACCATTTTTCTTACTGGTTCTCCTTTGTCTTAACAGGCTGTCAACAAACTGGCTGAGATAATGAATCGGAAAGATTTTAAAATAGACAGAAAGAAAGCTAACATGCAAGATTTGAGGAAGAAGGAGAAGGAAAACCGAAAGCTCCAATTAGAACTTAATCAAGAAAAAGAGAAATTCAATCAGATGGTAGTGAAATACCAAAAAGAGCTTAATGAAATGCAAGCGGTAAAATAATTCAATTTCTTTTATCACATTGTGAAATATAGATACAGATAGATATATATGAGTTTTGTTTTCAAAATACTTGGCTACCGTGTTTTTGGTAACACAGTAACTATTCGTTTATGTATAAATACAGCAACTAGCAGAAGAATCTACATACAGGAATGAGCTCCAGATGCAGCTGGATAGTAAAGAGAGTGACATAGAACAGCTGCGAAGGAAAATCATGGACCTCCAGCAAGGAATGGATTCTACCAGTGTTGCCAGTCTTCCGACAGATGAAACAGATGGAAATCTTTCAGGTATGAGAAATGCAGATTTGAACTACTTGGCCGTGTGCATACACACAGTTTTGGACGGTATTGTTTCAAAGAAGTTACTGCTTCTTAAAGTCTTCTGGCTGTCTAATTCTGTATCACATCTCGACTTCCTTTCTTCCTTTGTTTTGTTTCTTTTAATTTCATACCTTAGTTGCTTATATTTAAGTCTTAATTTTTTCTCACATCACACTTTTCACTGTATGGCTTGGCATTAGCATCGTTCATATGCAATTTTGAGGAAAGAATATCTTTACATCTCTTGTTTTTCCAAGTACAGTGATTACAATGTGCAATCTTTGATGAATAGAAGACAGGGCTAACACTTCTACAACATCATGATTGTGTTTTATATCTTGAATGCAAAATTGTCTTGATCTTATCTCTTCTTATTCAGTCATGTAGCATCTCTGTGACAACTGGCAATAATTGCTGATGTGAAAAATTATTGGAGGAATTTCCATAATAAATTTATGGCTGTATGGTACTGTGATTTAGCAGATTAAAATAAGAACACATAATACAGTGTAGCCAGCCATTTCTATGTATCAGTACCAGACACTGTACTTTGAGACCCACTGTTAGACTGGTTAGTTATTTACCTCTCCCCTTCCCCAGTGTTTGAAAAGTGTAATCTGTTAGTGCTTTCACATGATCCACTTCTGAATGTCTCAGTACAGGAAAAAAAGTTTAGTGTAATCAGGTGTGCTTGACAATTTCCATACATCATAGTAGGTATATCTTTTTTAATATGGTTAAATAATTTTTAGAATTCATTCTGAAATTTTTAATATATTTTTGATAAGTCTGAATTTCATTGTAGAAAAACATTTTTAGACATACAAAACCAGAATACTGTTTTGGGTATTTTATGACTTCAGTGGATGAGTAGTCGGACAAAAGTAAATAGAATAATTTTAGATGTGTCTTTTCCTGTTAATGCACTTCATGCTGCTCAAATTGCCACGTTCTAGAGTTTTTCCAGGAGTCTTAGAATGATTGAAATTTCAGGTAGGTTATCAGTCTTAGTACATGTTTTGATGTAGTTACTCCTTTTTGTGCCTATTTTTGTTTCCTATCTTCCCCTAGTGTATTTTTAGATCTTTATTTTTAGTTAATACTGTAGTGAATTTCATTTTAGAACAGATTTTTTTTCAGATAATGGTATAGTCTTTTCCTTCATGACTTCCATTTTGTTCAAGAAGCCTTTTGCACTCTGGAGTTTGATCTGTAAGTTGCCATCTTGTAAAGATTTTGTCTTTTGACAACATCTTCAAGGCCAACTCCCATTGGAAATTTGTAGAATTAATAGATTAGTTAAGGAACATTTGTTTTCTTAGCCGTCACCTGCTAGGAATTCCTTCTGAAGTACTTCTGAACTATCGGTACTCAGGTATTTTTCTCTTAGATACTCATTTTCAGGGTATTCCATTTAAAAGGAATAAAAAAGAAATCAGAGGTGTTTTGCTTATTAAAGTGTTTTTTTCCTCCCTTCAAATTACAAATTGGAATCAAGCCTTATTGTTTTAAAGTGTCTCATAATTAAAGAAGACTGTAGTTTGTAATTTTAGTAGAAGATTTCTGAACTCTTAAATTGAGATCTTTAGATTTTTTCCTACAACAAAATAGACCACATTTATTCTACCCAAAAGAGTAGTTTTGAACTTCCTCACTTCCTTCTCAGCCATTTTCATTTGATGGCTGTTTTTGTATTACATGGAAAACATGAATGCTTCTATCCAGCCATAGATACCTTCCCTATTTTTTTCTTAAGGGCAGTAGTGTGTCAGTATAGCCCCATTGTGTCTCAGATCTACAGATGGACTGTAGGAAACAGCTCTTTCTTTGTCTGCCTCATTAAGGAGGGTTATTTTCAGTTTTACCTCTGGAGATGTGTGTAGTCAGGCTTTTGGCTGCATAACCTGTAACTTCCACTTTGAGGCAGAAATTTCAGTCTGTGCAAGATCTTTTCAAGTCAGCTGTTAATTTCCATTGTTAATTAGAACATCACAGTTACTGGAAGTTCTGGTGTTCTTGGGTGAGGTGTCTACTTGTTAGCCCTCAACTATTTCTTTTTTGCTATCCTTTGATTTGTCTTCTCTTTTTTACTCTTTTTTTCTACACATGCCTCTGATTTTTACTGCAGTTGTCCTGCTGGTTTTACTTTGTGGTACAGGTAGGACCTCTAATATGTATTACTAGGACTTCTCTAGATGTAGATCATGTCCCTAAATGCTGCCTTTTTTTATTATTATTTTGAGTGAATTTCTGGGTTAATCAGGATCTGAATAAGAAGCAACTCGGTAATTAAAAGAGATGAAGTGACATTAATGTAATCAAATTTCACACACACCTCAAAGTGCCAAGCAGAGGGCAAAAAAGGAGCGTAGTAGCATTATAAAGATGAAACAAAAAAAGCTAGGCTTCAGAATAAAAATAGCCCATGCCACAGAAAGAGGAAATTATCTAACAGTTATTTTCCTGCAAACCAAGTAATTAGTCTACAAAACAGAAGGTGACATATTACAGCAGCTCATTTGCTACAGTTTTATTGTGTGATGTTGATTATCTTCAACTGTGTGCCAAGTTCCTATCACTTCCATAGCCCAAACATGGCCATTCCTTCAGAGCACCTTGAATAGCATCTTGTTTAAGAGCTGGATGGGTGGTAGTCAATAGGATTCTCTAGCTGCTGCACTAGTTCTTAAGGCAAAGACACTCCTTAAAAAAAATTTAAGCAAATAAATGGTTGAATTTTATAAGATGTAATTATAGTATGATTCATTCATTTTCCTGTCACAATAAAAACATCACCAGGGAAAAAAATAAAGATACAAAATAATATAAGCATGTATAAAAGATTTCATGGTCATGATTCTGGCAATGGGCAGTCTCTGGTTTAATTGAGAAAAATTTTTATACTCATAAAATTTTAAGGAAAATAAAGTCTATTTAGAAATAGACACAGATAAATCACAGGATAGCACACTTTACAGCTGCAATTCACTTGGAGGTGTTTTCTGTCTGCCACTGGCCTAAATACTCCCTCAAATTCTGGTAGCTCCTAGAACGACTTACACTTGGCCCCTTTAGAGAATCCAGGCTATTCTCAGGCTTTTGCTTACTTACGTGGGAAAGATCATTATATGGATGAAGGTTTTTCCTTGTATTCAATTCTAAGGCGTTTTTGTAGCTCTCACTCCTGATTATTGATTCAGATAGCAGCTCACATCTCAGTTGGTGTCCCCAGCGTTAACAGAGTCCTTGCTGAAACAACTGAGGTATTTGCTTTTAAATGATGCCTTTGGAATGCCTCTTCCTCCTGGCTGGGAGTCTTTATACTTGCATGATTGTAAACAGAATTCCTTTTTGCCAAGATGGAACATAATCAAGAACGTGAGGGTTTTTTCTCCTAATTGTTACAGGGCACTTAACCTGTTGTGAATTGCTTCTTTCCATCTGATTGGCAAGATCATTTAAGCAGTTGAGCTATCCTACAGATTTAACTGCAGCACATGATTTTACAGCACGTGCTGTAAGTCATGTTTCGTGCAAAGATAGGATGGAATAATAAATGTAGAGCGTTTAAGCCAGCAGCTTTATTGGACTCAGATAAGACTTCCTGAAGTACCTGCAAGTAGCCTGAATAAACCTGAATAAACCCCAAAGCAAGATCCAGTCAGAAATCCTTGGTGAAATCCATATGAAATTATAGTAAGACAGCCTGCAGAAGGAAAAATCCAAATTGGAAGAATGGAAAGAATTAGTAAGATAGCATCTCCAGGTTTTTGGTTGCTGTGGAAGACTATTAGGAGTAGGAATTCTTGAACATTGGGAAGAATGCTCTGCTGTTCATGAAAGCACCCACATTACTTAGCTCCAGAACAACAAAAAGTCTCATAAAGCATTACAGTCATGGTTGTCTTGTGTGATTTTGTTGAAGTCTTACTGTTAGAATTCTTATCATACTGAATCCCTATGAATCTTGGTAGTCTGGATACTAGCCATGAATATGTTTAGAAAGCAAATCTACATTTAAAATATATTCAGAGATAACTATAAGATCTGTAGCCTTTATGGAATTCTTTCTTCATATCCTATTCAGATCCAGCTGGGCATCAGATATTTTTGAGGCCTATCTTGGACTTTCTGGATTGCAATTATGAGATATTCTTTTCAAAATATAGGGAAGTTGTCAGGCAATAGTTTTGAGCCTATTTTTAAAGACAGGAATGGAAGATTGTTTTTCATAGTCTAGATAGCCCATATTTTCTTAATTACTTAATCAGAACACTGATAAATATTAGTCTTCTGGATCAAATATTTGTGAAATGGCCAGATGAGCATTTGCAGTTGTGCTAAGTCCGTCAAGATAAATGAAAATGCACTATAAATATTACTTGAGAGGAACCTTTGTGGCAAGGTTGGAATGAAAGAGCTCATCTCCCCTTTCAAGAGTACATTTGGTTCCAGACGAATTTTAGCTTTGTTGAAAAGGAGTATGTTTGGAAACTGTTACTTTCAACTGCAAGATGTTATTCACAGCTCAGAAATCATCTCTTATTCAAATAGAATTTGCTCCCTAAAATAGATTTGTGGTAGACAGAAAAGAATGTCAACTAATTCATTTGAAATACCTCATTTACTTCCTGCTTATTTTGAAATTGTTTTCAAAACATGCTGAAACAGAAGGGAACCTAGAAAAACTTCTACTGTCCCTATAAGCATCTTTCAAAATTCATCACCCTTGGATCTTTCCAGATTTTCATATGCCACAATTTCAACAGATCCTTTTTTTTTTTTTTTTTGTAAACAAGTCATCCTTCCTGTATTCCTTTTGAACGGCAGTTGCCCATACTTTATTCTTTATTAGCAATTCATCACTTTGTTTTGCCATGGAAACCTGAGTTTTAGGATGTTTCTATAATTTCTAAAAATGGAAAAATCTTCTCTTAATGTAAAAATTAATCAAAGTATTCAAAACAAGGTAAGCATTATCTGTGAGGCCTATAGACACAGAGGAAATAGGTTTTCTTTTCCAAAGCTACTGAGTATCAATAACTGGGGAGAGCCTGGGGTAGCAGAGGAGGTAGGGTTGAGGAGTGTGGGGACCCCTACCCCCCAGTCCCCGCAGTTCTTACGCAGATGTGAGAAGGCAAGGAGCTACAAATTGCCTTCATTTTTCTGGCAAGTCTTCTTACTGGAAAGAGTTCTGCCAACATGCTTTTCTTCCAGTTGATATTAGTAGTTCAGTGGTCCTCCAGTATTTTGAAGCTATTCTATGTGGAGAAATGATAGGAAATGATTCCATATTCTTCAGTGTAGTCCATTTCTGAATATTGTCTGCTGTAAGGCTAATGTGGAAATGTCTAATTATAATGCCTTGCTAGGCTGTCAGTCCCATTGTAATGCTACATAGCAAAGCATATGTACAATAACTTTTGTACATTTGAATGCATTTCAGAGCTTGCTGGGATACACCTCACATTGTTAATCCTGAAGGACAAAAGGAACCAGGTCCTCAGGCGTTGGACCTGAGTTGGACAAATAGCTGTAGAGAAGGTTTCAGAAAATTTTAACTTAATGCTTTTGAAGTTTTTAGTGCTACTGTTACCTGGCTTCATAATTCTAAATTTTAGAAATCACTCTCAGTTAGCTGGAAAGGCTTTTTAAATCAACAGTCCACATTAAGCAGAATGGTAATTTTCTTGTGGCCCCTTTTTGTATCATGCAAAATTATTTCAGCAGTTTAATGGTGGGAAAATGTAGTATTACATTTCTCTTTGGAGAATTTTTCACTGAAAATTTGAGTAAAACACTTGTCTCTTATTCTTTATATCTAGTTGATTCTTCCTGCATTCCTTATATAATTATCTCCTATGCTTATCTTCTGTGAGTAATGGGACACCCATGTAGCTTTGCTTGCTCTTGTGCTCTTTCTCCTTTTTTTTGTTTCCTGTGGAAAATGTGGATCTGATTTGTTTTACATCCTGCATCTTCCTGCTGAGTATTTTCATACAGCCCCTCTGAATGTTAAATTATGTTTACATTGAAAATCTCTTAATTTAAACTGTAATATATTTTCAAAGCAAAGTTTTTCCTGCTTGGCTCTTTGCAAACTATTTACGTACAGTGTTAGATGTCGGCATCAAGGAAAACAGCTTTACTTTTACTGTGCAGTAACTGTGTAATCAGATGTTGGCTTGTGATGAAGCATGAATTAAATGCTTATATCTTCATTTTATTTAGCTGTGCTTCTTATTCTGCTTTGCTGAATAAGTGATTGCCCATTACTGCATGTAGTACATCTTCCTTTCTAGTAGTAGTCTGCTTTTGTGCTATTCTGCTTTATTATTATAAATACACAAAATTATTAAATATGCATTTTTTTAAACCAGAATCAAGACTTGAAGGTTGGCTTTCAGTACCAAACAAAGGAAATATAAGGCGGCATGGCTGGAAGAAACAGGTACAAATGCCTTTTTTTTCTTTCTTCCTCAATTTCCTTGGAAAGGTTTCTAGGCATGTGGTGAATTGGTTTTACAACTCATATTTAAGAAACAAACAAAATAATTAATAGTAATTTAGTGTATGTACATTATTGAAGAAAAAAAACCCAGGAAAATTCAAGTTCAGTATGAAATCTTTAGTAATGACATAGCACAAATTTACAACAGGGGAGGAAGTGCTTTACGATGAGCATCTTAGAACCATTAAAAATCACATTTCTTCTTTGATTAAGCGTCTTTATAATTCTGTTACTGAAAAAGAACCTCTTTGTGCAACTTGGCAGCACAGAGTAGGGAATAGCATACTTAAATGTTCTGAAGGTCATGGAAGAGTGCATCACACTGTAACTTGAGACGTGTGATTTCCAAGGACGTCTCTGTCTCCCTTACCTTTAAAATGATGGATTTCTCTTGAAAAGAACTGATGCACTCTCAGAAACAGCACCTCTGTCCTGGAATTCCCACTCCAAACAAGGTAGTCTTATTTTGCCTCTGCAAAGGTTATGATCTGGTTCTTTGACACATCCGATGTTCAAATTGAGATACTTAGAAGCAGTTTCTGATTATCTTTTCTGGCTTTTCAGTTCCCCCCTTTGAACATCTTTTAGTACAACTAAATACAAAAGTGAACATGGTCTCTAGAATTTTTTAAATTTTAAAAGCTCATTGTATGATACAGTTTATTTTCCTTCATCTTCCTTATATTCAAAGACTGCTACTGGAAATTACTGAGCTATTCATTACTCTTTTGAAGTAACTTTCTGATTCCTGTGGAAAGGTATTTCTCAAATGCTCCTATTTACATTCACATTCTAAAACAGCTGGAAGTGATTCCTGTAACATTTAAAGGAGAAACGATTCATTTCTATCAAAGAAGCACTTGAGTGTATTGGGCCTTTAGCTGCTGTACTCCTTCTTTGAAGCACTGCACTTTTCAGTGGGCTTCCTGCTTCATGCAATCCAAGTGTTTGAGTTTCAGGCCTACCTATTTTTACATCAATATCAGACCTTTGTGATTTGTCTGTATGTTAAAACCACCACTTATTCTGGCTTGCTGGGAGTGAGTGATAAGTTCTGCCCTGTTTCAACTAATATCCAGTCACCTATCCCCTGCTCTGTCAGGTAGGAGGAGAACAAAAGCAGAATTTATGGATTGAGTTAGCAATTTACTGAAAGCAGAAAGCAAGACTAAGACAAGCACAATAAACTCATCAATATTAACAGCAAGAGTATATAAAAAGACAAGGCACTTTACCCATGAAAAAGGTGTTCACCACCAGGAGCAAAACCAAATGGCAAAATGCTTCCTGTAGATCTGTTTGATTGCTAATGCTGCTTGAATCTTCTTGTTACAGAATTGACTGTCCCTGGTACAGATCAGGTAGCTTTGTTCTGTTCTGGATTATATGAAATACTGTGTCATTTTTCTGTCAGAATGCTTCTAGCACCCTTTTATGGTTGTTTTGTGAAAATGGGGATTATTTTTGCATTCTCTGACAACTGAAATTTTAAACTCCTGATAAATGCAGCTTCTCCAGTGAAAGACTATCAGAATTTCTTCAGGCATGCCCAGTAATAGGCATATTTACTTGCCTCAAGATATTTTAGGTAGTTAATCCATTCACACTGTGGAGGAATTTGAGCTGCATATGGATGGCTCAGTCATAAAATAAATTGTACTGATAAGATTCTTTAACTAGCTGAGGTTCATATCAGTGAGACACAGTAGTGAAGGGACTATGTTCACTCACATGTGCATTCTGTTGACTGAAGTGTACTGTAGCTGAAACAAGCTGGCAGGTAGTCACCCTCCTCAGGTGCTTCTCTTCCAAACTCTCCTGCAGTTTCAGTTTTGTAAAGGTGGGAGGTATATGCAACCTCAAATGTAGGCATGCCTAGATTAATTTAAAGGAAAAGCAAAATTACATTACAAGTGTAATTGGATTGATACCTGAGTTGTTACAACTTGAGCTGCTGCATTTCTGACTCAAATGTCAGTAGCATTGGTGTTTTAGCCCCGTGCCCTCCAAGTTAGCTTAAGTTAGAAAGGGGTGAGTGTGGAAAACTTACTTGAGAATAAACACTTCAGTTATACCTAAAACTAGCACTGAAATCAGTTACCCTTATTTTTACCTGGAGCTTCATTTCATCCCAAGTGAAGATGATAAAGTATCCTTCAAAACCATTGTAGAACAGAACTACTGACAGATTTTTTTTTATATGTTCACAACAGGATATTGACAATGTTGTACATAATTTTTTTTTTGTGAAGTTAAGTTGTTCTTTCACCATGGCTCAATTCCTTTACAGTCAGAATTTGTGTTCATGATGGTTGTCATCTTAAGGGCTTGCTCTTATCTCTGAAAGGCAAAGGTGCACACTTCAAAGATGAAAAAGGCATTAGTTTTCTATTGGAGTGGATAAAGGAATTGAAGTAAAGGAATATGAAGAATGGGAAAAACCACAGGAGGCTCACACTATTACAGCTTAGTACTTACTCAAGCTGATTAGGCTTTCTACTAAGGAATTGTGACAAAACGCCCCTTAATGGCTTTTTTTAGATGCATTTCAGTAATTGAGATCTACAACAGTAGTATGTTGTTGTATAAAATTAAGGTGACTTTCATACTCAGGTTTTGAGGTCAGCTTCAAGTCCTATGTAGAATGAGGTTGAAACCTCCCCTTGTAGAAGGAGTAGACATTTATTCAAATCATCAGTATTTGCATTGTGCAGAAGCCCATCCAGTTACCTGCCAGTACTTGGAATTCAAGATGAACTGTTGGTGCATTCACTCTCATGCTTTTCTGCCCTTTCCCCTCCTTCTGGGTTATATTATATGTGAATCTGGAGATCAGTGTAGACAGAGGTGCCAGTTTACCTCCTAATTCTCTTTAGTGTCTCATATCTTTCAGTTCCTTCTAAAAGATTTGAAACTGCAGGGGAGGGAACAGCCACAGCTGTCACTGAGCTTTTGCTTGTGGACAGTTTCAGCAAAGATGTTGGACTAGCAACTCCCAGTGAAGTGCAGCAGGCAATGAATTCCAGTCTTGAACTTACTGGGAAGTGCTTAGGTTAGAGGTGTTAGATCTTAACTATCTCAGTGTATTCATGGGTACCAGACCTCTGTTTCTGCTGACTCATTTTGGCTCCTTATTTTACCAGTCCATTAAATTGGAAGTGTAGAAAATAGCAGGAGCCACGGAACTCTGTTTTTAGCCTACCAGCAGTTTGGTGTGAAGTGCCAGTGAGTCCTGCAGGCCTGTAGAATAGAGGATTTTTTTACAACATTATCAATAAGTGAAAACTTCTGCATTGTGTCACTCACATTGATACAGTAAATTTCATAGTAACCTGCCAGTAGCAACTGAAATTTGTGAGTTTGTGTACTTGCAGAGATGGACTTGCAGAGTCATCACAGGCATTTTAGAGCAATCCGGTGACAATGTAGTCACTGCAAATGTAGCATTGCAGAGCTGTCCATAGTGTAGCTGCCTTCAAGATGATTTAAATATCTCCTGATGTTAATTTGAAACCTTTAATTTACTCTGGCTTTTCATGTGCATGTGGTAGTATATTAGGATAGATAATTGCTTTTTAAAATGCAATTTCAACTGTTTTACCCTTTCTTTCCACAGTATGTTGTGGTGAGCAGTAAAAAGATACTGTTCTACAATGATGAAAAAGACAAGGACCAGTCTAATCCATCTATGGTACTAGATATAGAGTAAGTAAAATTATTGTTAGTTTTGGATACAAATTGACAAAAGAGTGTTGTGTGTGAAATAGCAGATAGCAAATCCAGAAGCTTGAAATAAAAATTCCACAAATAATTTTTGATTTCCCATACTAGTTGGCAAATGTCTGTCTATCTGTATTTGAGCATACCATTAACAGAACTTTGAC
The DNA here is from genome assembly GCA_910950805.1 of Acrocephalus scirpaceus scirpaceus. NCBI lineage: Eukaryota > Metazoa > Chordata > Aves > Passeriformes > Sylviidae > Acrocephalus > Acrocephalus scirpaceus. The sequence goes on along the minus strand of OU383773.1, from coordinate 78,449,717 downwards.
AGTACTTTTTCTTTGTCCTATGATTGCTAAAAGTGAAAAAGAGAATGGATCATTGCTGTTCTAGTCCAAAGCATTTCAACTCTTCCAGCTGTTTTCTGTTTAAAGTGATAAAATATATTAATTGTGATTCCTTTACATTGGTTATACATGAGGAAAATTGTGTCATATATTACTGAAGCCCCTCTCTGGTACATGACTGTGATGTTTGAACAGCTGATTGACATTATGGGATCTTACAGAATAGTAATTGAAAAAAGGTTTTAGAATTCCTGAATAGATGTATCAGGGACTAACAAATATAGTGGTCTGGAAGGAATCTCAAACTCAGGAAGTGCTTAAGCTGCCAATTGCTCATAACCAGGAAAAGAGTTATTTTCTCTTTGAACTGTTTTGTATTCTCTTTTCATAAACATCTGCTACAGCTACTGTTGAAAACAGGATGTTGGGAGAGATGGACTTAGAGTCTTGACCCAATATAAGATGATATTTGTTCAATTTAAATAATATTTTCAACAGCATGTGCCCCAGATTTCCTTTTGTAGTGTTATGGCATAGATTATTCATAGATTGTCTGTTTACTAAAAAACTACCCGATAGTATTCTACTTAATATGGTTACTTCCATCCAGGTTTTCACTATGCTTTTCTGTCAATAATGTTAGACTTCCTAGCGTTTTGAGGAAGTATTTGAAAGCCTTTATCTTAAGTGAATTTACCATGATGGATCTTGAATCCATTCTAAGATGCTGTGAAAATTTTGGTCTTTATTTCCATGATGTGAAATATTTTGGTCCTAAGTGGGTAGACAAAATCTATATGGTTTATTAATTAGTTTGTAAAATCATATTGCAGTGTTGAAGTAGGTCGTGTTGCTTGCATAATTTCTAAGATTCAAAGCAGTTTGATAATTGTTCTGGACCATACATGAACCTTTTAGCATTTTCTGATTCATGTTTCTTCTAATCTAGTAAGCTGTTTCATGTCCGGCCTGTAACTCAAGGAGATGTATATAGAGCTGAAACTGAAGAAATTCCTAAAATATTCCAGGTAAAAAGAAGTATATTCTCCTGTCTATTTTACTCTCTTGAAAAAGTGGTGGCTTCTGTGAAGAGGGTATAAAAACACTTAGTGCTTCAGCAATAACACAGCCGTGTTCTTTTTCAGATTCTCTATGCTAATGAGGGGGAATGCAGGAAGGATTTGGAGGTAGAACCAGTACAGCCGGCAGAGAAGACAAATTTTCTAAATCACAAAGGCCACGAATTTATTCCCACGTTATACCACTTTCCAGCCAACTGTGAGGCTTGTGCCAAACCTCTCTGGCATGTCTTTAAACCCCCTGCTGCCCTAGAATGTCGAAGATGCCATGTGAAGTGCCACAGAGACCACTTGGATAAAAAGGAGGAATTAATTGCACCATGCAAAGGTATATACTCATGTCTTTTTCTGTTCTGTATTCTCCGTGTGGTTAAGCCAAACCTGCTAAACTGGAGGTGAATAAAAGCACTTCAGTTTAAAATTAAATCTAAAACTAAAGTTCCATGATTTTAGATGTGAAAGTTGCTATTGAAGCAATAGGCTATTACACTGCTTATGAAAAGGCAGCTGTGGCAAACTTCTGTAGGGAGGCCTATGGTGGTGTAACTGATGGAGCTCTGCTGAGGGCCCTGAGAGAACAAGGTTCCCTAGAGGTTTGTGCCTAAGTACTGGGCAGCTCCTTGGTGCCCACACCATTCCCTCTGCACTTAGACCTGACTCATGCTAGGGACAATTGCAGTGGCTGTATCAGCAAGGTCTGCTGAGACCTTGCAGAATGGTTCTTCAACCACCTCACAGACTGGAGTAGAAGTTTCTTCCCTGTGCTGCTGTGAAGTCGAGCGTTCAGAGTATAAACTCTGGAACTTGGCCATAAGGCACCCACACAACTTGCGAACTTATTAAAATTGTAATTAGTGTAAGTTTCTCATTTCTTGAATATTCATGTTAGATTCAAGAATCTTAATGCAGAATGACAAATCGTGAAAAACATTATATTCATAATCTTCCCTGCTGTTTGTTGTCTTCCAAAAATATATAAACAAATCCCATACAAGAATGTATATAGGTGCCATTGTTCCTTCTAGTGGCACAGTTGGTGTATCATAACTCTTACTCTGATAAGGAGCCCTGGTTTTCACTGACTCATCTTCCTCCTTTTTCCTTGTAGTGAGTTATGATGTAACTTCAGCAAGAGATATGCTCTTGTTAGCATCTTGTCAAGATGAGCAGAAGAAATGGGTGACGCATTTAGTAAAGAAGATCCCTAAGACACCACCATCTACTTTTGTTCGTGCTTCTCCTAGAACTTTGTCTACAAGATCCTCAGCAAACCAGTCATTCCGAAAAGTTGTTAAAAATACTTCTGGAAAAACTAGGTGAGAAATAAGCTACAAAAACTACAGATCTTCTTGGCTAAAAAACCCCCTCTAAGTCCTATTTCACGTGAAATTGTGAAATAATTCCATAGTTATGGCTGTTGAACTGCTGATCTAAATCTTTGCCCAAATCACGAAGGAGCAGAATTCTCCTGTTTATAGTTTAAATTTATAGTTCTTCACATTTGGAAAGGTACCATGGAGGTGGTACCTGGCCTCCCAGTGCTTGGGAGGGAGCTGGTTGCATTTTTTTTTTCCTGTTTAAAGGCAAGGCTCAGTGAATATGTCAGTAACGGCATTTAGCAGCAAGGGTGATCCACAGTCACCCCATCCATGGATTGATTCACAGCTTGCATATGCTGGAATTCTTCTGTGAATGGGGCTGGAATGAGAAACTTACAGATTCTATTTGTTGTTAGGGCAATTCTTTTGTTGTGAGGCCAGTTAAGTATTAATTCTGTTCTTCCTCCCTGCTTACTTGTTCCCAGTTGTCTTCTATCCCAGCAGTTGTTTCTGTAAACTGTTTGTGACCCTATGCACTAGCCAAGACATGATGTAAAATACACTTTTTTAATGCTTAGGTTACTGTAATCTGATTTTAACCTTTATTAGCTTCCTGATACAGTATGTGTGCTGTTTTGTCCTCAAATAATTGATTGAATTGACCGTAGGGAGTGGAAACTAGTGTCTCAGTAAGGAAAGGGTCTTCCCAGATAGGCAAGACTACCAAACATTCCTGGCATGAAATGGAATAAAAGCAGACTTCTGCATATAAGAAGACATGAGATATATCATGAGACATCCTCCTTTGAAGGGAACAAAAGAGAAAAAAATATGAAAGACAAAAAGGGCATTGGTTTTCTTGTTGCCAAGTCTTCCATCCTAAAACATAAGTGATCGTAGAATGGTTGAAGATCATCTAGTTCCAACCCACTCTGTCAGGGTGGATCAGGTTTCTCAGGCCCCATCCAGCCTGGCCTTGAACATTCCCAGGGATCATAGTTTTGAGATAGTAGCATATTTAGTGAAGGCCTTCAAGATAATCCCATACAGGAAAATTCCTTTTGGCCTCAAATAAAAAGCTGTCAATATAAAAATCAGTGGTGTTGTGGGCAGTTTGGTGCTAGAGATCATGCAACAGCATGAGGAGAAGGACATAAAGAGAAAAACTGTGACCAGAAGTTAAGAACATGTAACTGAGCCAGAGTCTTTGGGAGAGAAACCATAGTCACAAACACTGAACAAAGTCTCAGTTTACCAGTTACAGTTCGACTGGTAGGCATGCAACAGAATTGTGGTGTAATTTTACATTTTTCAACACCAGCACTTAATCGAGCTGAACCTCTGAAATACAGAAACACTTCTGATTTGTGGGGAGATTTCCTGGGAATTGGGCAGTTTCTCCTTACAGTCTTCAAAACAACAAGGGTGAGTGCAGTGGAAAAGCACACAACGATAAACCTCAGTTAAAAAGCCTAAAAATCAGGGATTGCTTGCCAAGTAGCATCTTCAGCATTGTACCGAAAAAAGACAAATTGGTAGTTGTTATTTTCAGGGAGACTTCAGCCGTGTTTGTTACATACTTACGTGATGTGTACTTGCTCAACAAAATCTTGTCAAATTATTTGTCTTGTCTAAAAACTGTCCATTTCTCCCAGCTTCCAGAAGGTTTTATAAAGCTTCATGGTGTTTCCAAACTTAATTTTTCCTTCGGTCCAAGGAAATTTTCCAAGATTGACTGAAAAATGTTAGACCCCTCCATAGGCTTACCCAGATCCTCTTAAGACTTTTAGAAATAAATGACACCTGCCTAAATTTAAAATACACATAATTAAGATCTGTTGTTTAACATAATCTTTATTTACAGTAGGGCTGTTGAAGAACTACTGCTGTTTTTTTCCTGGCTGAAAAAAATATGAAGTGCTGTATGTTTTTTATGATACATTTGTTTCGATGATAATCAGGATTTTAAAAACTAGTTACTAAAGGCAGACAATGATACCAGAACTGGTTAAAGAGACCTACGACTGATTAGTAAGATTTTTCAGTGAAACTTGTACCACTTAAGACCAAAAGAAAAAGCCTATCATGCTGCTGCTTAAAAGGATTAGGTAGAAAAACCTTCAGAACTGATGATGTAAAAATCATTAGTACTGTTTCAAAAGATTTTTGAAAATGTGACACTGCATAATGTTAGTCAATGTACTCACCAAAAGAGGTGTCAATTAAGGATCTTTTGAGGAGGGAGTGCTCTTGGACAGTAAAAAGTAGAAAACAGAACAACTAAGTTCTCCTAAACCAACCTACCAACCAACTAGCCAGTGGAGTTGGAAATAATTATTTAATGTGTCATTTACTTGCATCTTTAAGATACGATAATTGGATAATCTAAAGCAATACTTGAAAGATACTGATAGAACATTTTAAAAAAAAAGCATCCTCTCTTCTTGAGTGTACAGATTCTTTCCTCCCCCCTGCTGATCCTTGCCTTGGTAAGGATAGTGTATACTTCTTTATTTCACATTGAGAGTTGTAGACTTTCTCTTCCAAAAGATTCTTTGAATTACATTCTGAGTATGCTCTCCATTTATCCTTGTGAAGTCCTCTGGTAGCTGTAATAACCAGCTTTCATGCATACTCTTACGGGAGAAAAATCCGTTTTCTTAAATCAATTAATTGGTTCTTTGTCACTCTGTCTTAATAGAAGTGCTGGTTTGGAGTTGCCTTTAGCAAGGACAATTGTGCAGCTAGTCTGTTATAGAAGGAACAGATTTGGATATTTGAAAGTTTACAGTAACTCCTAAAAGAAAGAGTATGTTTGGGGTCATCAGTTACCCAGACTATTGCTGGTATTAATCCTATTGGCATTGTCCTGTTGAGTGATACAGAATCACAGAAATACACAAGTAGGGAATGGAACTTTTTTAAAAAATGAGAAACATCATTATTAAAGCTTAGTTTTTAAGATCCTAAAGATGGAATGAGTCTAATAGCTCACCAGCACCAGAAGGAGGACAGCTGCACATTCCTGAGCTTTATCTTGTGTCAGTTCATGCTTCACAGATTACCAGAGTGAACTGATCTATTTTTCAGCAGAAAATTAATCCAGGAATGTTTTGCCTAAAGGGAAGCAAAAAAACACAAAGCAGGACAACAAAAACAATCCAACCCTAACTCCACAGAAGAAAAGCTTGTGATTTTCTGTTGGGTTCAGAAGTTGTAGTGGTTTGAAGGAGAGCCTCAGGAATGAAGGAAGAAGGGTGATGGTGATGGTCTTGCACAAGTGAATGTCAGGTCAGATCAGCTGTCGCAAATACTGCAGCCTTGCGTTTTCTCCGTCTGCCCTGGTGTACAACCTCTGCACACACCTTTCTCCATCACCCAAGGAGATCTTCCAAGATTTTTGGAAGAAATAAAGCTCTTAGGTTTTCTGTAAATTCAGAAGCTAATACCTGCATGATATCTCTTTAGCTTCTTGAATTTATCTGGCAAGCTGTGACATGGATCAAACATTTACGTTACTTTTTTAGACTGACCACAAAACCATCTGTGAACTCAATGACATAACCTGATGTCTTGCTTCTTGATGTCAAATACTGACAGAGCTTCTTAGAACATGTAATTAATTATAAGAAACTCTGTTTTAATGCTGTATATTGTAGTCAGATTGTGGAGCAAGAGTCCTACTGAGCATAAGCCACTTAGAGAGGCACAGCACTTGAGCAGCAGGAATGCTGGGTGTGTGTGTGCTCCTGCCTGTCATGCTGCCTGAAAATGTCTGCAAGAGGCAGGTGGAGGCCCTTGCACCTTCCTGATGCTCGAGGAGCTCCTTGGGTGTCTTTGTGACACACTCTGTACCCATCAGATGGCTGACGCTGGGCTGACTGGAGTGTAGTGGGGCCTCCAAGGCACCTGCACAGCAATGCGAGCAAACAATGAAAAGATTCAGAGTTCACTGAGCAAAGAAACATTAGAAAAAGGCCAGGCTGGAATTCCTCATTCTGGCAATTATACTGTGGATATTTTTGTGACTTTCTCAGACAAATTTTTTGTGAGTTGGATCTATGAACTAGACAAGTACTGCTGTGATGGACTATGCCCATCCTGTGCCCTGATACCACTACATATTCTGTCCTGTGTGTTTAAAAAGAAGAGGCGATGGATTTATTTTAGGAAAATTCACTTCTAATATTCCAATGTTTAAATTTAGCTTATTAAATAAATTCACAGCATAGCTTATGTACTGAACCCTTAACTGGTAGCTCAGCACAGTAGCTGAACTCATTTGACAGCCTGTTGCTACTTAAAGGTGAGAATTTTCCCTCTCCATCTTCTTTTCCTTCTTTTCTGTCCTTGGATCCTAGATAAGTACTTGAAATGATCCATTTTGGACCCTTCCATGAAAGGGAATTCAGTTTACAATTCAGTTTCCTGACTGTCAAAAAGAATGTAGAGTAACTGTGCCAAGCTAGTGAGTGGATCAGTGCACTGAGAAGTGCAGTGATTGCCAAAGCTGAGGACAGGTAAGTAGGAAGATGCTCCCCTGAGGTCAGGAAGGTGATAAAGCAGAGGAACAGCAGGCTCTTTTCTCTTAGGAGGCAGTCAGTTGTTGGATCAGCCTCTATGAGCTCCAGATGCTGGATCCTGCAGTTCTCTCTCACCACTTTACCTAGGTGTGGGAATAAGAGAAGCAGCAATGATTTTTATGGGATATACATGTCTAGCTTTTACTAAGTATCTGAAAATTGTTCTTTTGTCAGACAGTATAGCAGAACTTGCTCTCGGTGATGGAGTCCTACCGTGTAAGCAGGCATTAACTGTTTTGTTGAATGGATGCAGACTTGAACACGTGCTTGAAGACATTTCAGTACATTTCATTCAGGGTCTGACCACCTTTCTTTGCAGTTGATAGGCAGTGCTTCCTTGACTTCATGGAGAGGTGTCTCAGACCCATTTAAAGGAGCTTCACAAATAAAAGTTCATCCTAAGTTCTATTGCTCATTTTAATGACTTATCACTAATGACTGTGAATCAGAACTTCATGATGAACTTGCTGGCATTTGCAGTACTGCTTCAAGATCAGAATCTACACTTCATGGCTTACAGTCTGCTGATTTATTCACATTGTATTAGCAAAGCTGAGGTCTTTTGTTTTAATATAGTTGGACTTGGGCACTTGGTCAAGTTAATGCATGTTTGAAGAGGAAAACAATCAACCAGCTGAAATTCCTGTGCATCAGATGAGCTCTGCAGCTGCATGTGCGTGCTCTTAGCCTAGAGAGCCTTTTCTTGTCCTGCAAGTGTAGGAGGGTCACCTTGCATTTGCCATGAATACACTCATGATTATTGATTCTTAATTGCTTACTTGTAAAGCTGCAGTAATATTATCGTCTGTCTGATCTCTATGTTTGCTTAATACTGTTAGAAACTGAGAACGGTTTGTGGAAGATGATGTAGGTATGATGTTAGTATTGTAACTTGTCAGTTGAAAAAAATTTCTGTTAAAATAAAGTATTTTCTTCACTGAGGCTCTTGGCAAACACAGACTAGTGTTACGAAGCTAATTTTTGTATTTGTTATTAATTGTCTGTTTTCTTCTTTGTTCCAGCTAACCACATGTACAGTGCTTAATGGAACCTCATGGAATGCAGTCAGAGAAACAGGGCTTTTTTTAACCACACAGAGCAGTGCAGACGGGCTGTTGTTCCTTTCAACGTAACTATCACAGGCTTCAGGGTTAAGATTGCTATTACTGTCTCCTCCTTGCTTTGGCACAAAAGCACGCTGAGGGTGTTTAATTGCGGGTTTGCCTCAAGGTAGATTAGATTAATTATTACTATGTAATGCAAGTTAAAGCAAATAAAGCTTAGCTAGGTATATAAAAAAGGTGCTGCCTTTTTGGATTTTTTTTTAAAAGCCAACTTTCTTCATACCAGTGAAAGAAAAGGACTGTTAACCCTGTGAAAGGGATATTTATGTCAAGATGAGCATATGAAACGGAGTAGAAGACGAAGGTTTCTCAGTGAGAAGGTTTCTCAGTGAGCAACTGCTTTCAAGACTCTTAAGTTGTGCTCTTGAAGACTGCAGAACTAGCTTAAAATGAAGCCTTATCACTTGAACTTCAGTGCCTTCACTGCAGAGTTCTTTACAACTTTAATGCTAACCACCTACTATGGAATGGATCAAAGTAAAATGAATGAAAATGAAAAATATTTTTCATTATGCTTTACAAAATACTGATGCAGCAGACTTGTAAAGGGGGGAAAACAAGTAATTGCCTTTAATCTATGCATTGTTGCCAAGCCATACTGAATTATTTTATTGTTAGAGGCACTAGAAACTAACAGTAAAAAGAACCACCGAGTTTGGAAGCGTATTTTGGGGTACATTGTTTCTATTACTGTATAATGTATTGCCTTACAATTTTAAGTGATAACGTACATTAAGTTAACAAACATTTAAGAAATATATGCACTGTTTGAACTGTAAATTATTCTTAGAACACTTTTACTTGGTTTTACAATGTTCTTTTAGTGCCTTAATTTGAGATAATTGTATTATTGCCATGTCGATAAATGTAGAAACATGAAACTAAACAAAAGAAACCTGTAAAAAAACTATTGCATATCAGTAGTTTTTACTGAATTTTAATTGGTTGAAGTATTGTAGATGCTAGATGCATTTCTAAATTAAGTACAATCTTTGACTGAGAATTCCTCTTACAAAGAAAGACTGATTCTTGTTCATAAGCCAAGAGATGTGTAGGCAATGCAATGCAAAAAAAGATGCAAAAGCTCTGGGTAATTCAGGAATTTCAGTAAATGCTGTCAGACTCTTGCTTTGTAGCAGGAATACATTCATGGTATGGGCAGTATGGTTTTATTTTATTTCTTAACCAAATACCTCCTCAGTAATTTATAATGGCTTTGCAGTTGTGTATTAAATAAGAAGCACTGGAAAACTGATTCGTCCTTAGGACGATTTGCATGTTTCAAGTGGTATTGAAAGCCGCACTGATGGATATGTAATAATAAACATATCTGTTATTAATATGGTAATGACTCTGTGCTCATTTAATGAGAAATAAAGTAATTTATGGAAAGACCCTTTTGAAAATGACTGGCATGGTGTTTTCTCCTGACTGCAGCTTATACATCTTTCTAAGCATTCAGACATTGCAACAGTTTCCAAGTACAAGGTGCCTTTGCAACATAATGCCCAGGGCAGTCTGAAATGTTTTTTTGTTTGTGGGTTTTTTTATTTTACTATTCCACATGAATAAGTAAATACTATATTAAATAATGTTTTCATTTCCTTATTCTTATGGCCCGCTGTAGTAGCCTAATTTATATTTATTATTCAACCACCACCCTGAGCTGGCCGTGTGATTGCATCATCCTTCATGATGCAGGTTTGGAGTTTCAGAAATACCACTTACTTGTGGGAGGGAACACTGTTCAAAAGACAAGGCAGTTTTGTTGGGGGGGGGGCTTGGGATTAGGCTTGTTTGGGCTTTTTTGGAACAGCCTGTATATCCCATGAAGCTAGCTGTCCATAAATTTCCCTGTGTAATCCACCAAGGCCTGCAGAACAATAGAGCAGTAAGGCCAAATTACATGCGAATGATTGTGTGTCCTTTGAAGGTCACAGAGCTGGGAAGTACAGATAAATAGAAGCCATTGATAGAACTTCAGCAAGTTCCTCTCTGTGTTGAGCTTGCTGTATCTGAAATGGCAGCAATATCAAAGCTGTGGCTGGACCACCAGATCACCAGTCACATTGACTGTGAGCTTGTCAAGAATATAAGGGATAATTACAACCTGCCTTAATCTCCTGTCACATACTGGCAAGGGGAAAATACAGTAAGATGATTAAACATATCTTACTTAAATAAGTACATTATAATAGGAAATTTGGAGCAGTTGGAACGTCCTGTGGTCTCTCCAGAGTCAGATTAGGTTGTGGATTGCTTTTCTGCTTTCCTTTATGTGTAACTGGCTACCTCTGCAGGCTCAAAACCTTTTGCTTGAGTAATTTATTAATAAAAAATAGTGTATTGTAATTTCATATTTCATGAATCTGAAAAATAGCATAAGCCCTGCTATGAATAGCTAATGACTAGTGGGAAGAGGGATTGTGGAAAAACGGTTTTTGCTCTACAGATTGGCACCTACTGTCATTTCCTGAGTTTTTTAATAATGCTGAAGTTCTGCAATTTTTTTAAATGCTGATTTTGCTTGGGAAAGCAGCACCAGACATAATGAAGTGTAAAATTACATTGACTTGTGTGTCTGGGATAAATTACAACTAAAATGCTGTAATAATAAAGTCTAGACGTGCAAATTACAGTTTGTGTGTTCTGGTACACTGATGTTGGCACTTGTTTACTGTAAGCAAGGTGCCTATCTACAGGAATAGCTAGACTTAGAATAAAAAAAGCAGCCAAACATTTCTACTGTTAGGAAAACTAATGCTTACAATCTCAACTGAAAGTCATCAGGAGATACAAAACATTTAAGCTGTGAAGAGCCAGCATAAATCACCCTGGCTGCCTTTATACTGGTAAAGCTGTAATTTTACAAGCTGCTTGAGAAATCAAGAAGTTCAGATTATTACATGATCATTTTTTGTTGATTTGCCTCCACCTTTTCATTTTTTTATGACTGTATTAGGTTCACTGACATTGGTAGAATGTGAAAAATCTGGTTCTCTCTTCAAGCCTCCCTATTCCTGCTGAAGGCAGCAGGAAAGAAAATGGAAAGAGTAGCTAACTGTGGCAAAACAGCCTGATAAAAAAAGGATATGGCCTCCTCTGCAGGTGAGATTTTCCTACAGTAGCCACTGAGGCTATAGCCAGAAGCAGATTGGGAATTGTGCAGCAAGAGGAGGGGGCAGCAGCTGAGCTTCCCTCTGAGCTGGTGAACTCTGCTGGGATTTTTTTAATGAACTAGTCACAAACATTAAAAAAAAGTGCAGGTAGAGTTTTGTTCCTGTTCCTTCCCCTGAACGTGCATTTGTGACCCAGAATGTAAAATGTTTGAAAACTGCTGAAATGGAAGAGGGAACAAAAACGGGGGGGGGGGGGGGGGTTGGGGGGTTGGTACTTTAAACATCTCCTGGATTGCTACATTTCCTTTACTGAAGATACATCGAAGATACACTGGAGTGTGGATGCCTCATCCCAGTAAGTGTTCAGGGCCAGGCTGGATGGAGCCCTGGGCAACCTGATGTAGTAAATAGCATCCCTGTCCATGGTCCCTCCCAACCCAAACCATTCTGTGATAGACAGGTTCCCAAGAACATTAAGTTCCCCACAGAAAATAAAATGCACATTCATAAATGCACCTGCCAATATATTGAATGAGGGTACTCAACTTTTAAAGAAACAAGAAATGTAAATGCAGTATTTTAAGTCCTGAGTCTCTGTTATTTAAAGTGAATCTTTCTTTTATCCCAGGCACCACATAGGCACCTAAAGCATGCCTTGCAAAGGGGTTTGGTTTCCTTCCCCCCACCTTCTGCTGTATCGCAGCACCTGCTTGTGCTGAGGGTTCACCTATCACCTGTGCTCCTCAGAACCGGGCCACAGGAGCTTTCACAGCATTAAAAGCCTTCTCTAAACATCTGGACTTGCTCTGAGCCATCTTCCAGCACTCATAAATCCTGCCAGGCCTGTCGTGCACTATATGGTGGCAACGACACAGCCCCAGCTTTTGGATCCAAGCTGGCCTGTATCCAACCGGCTCGTGTAGGGAAGGAGCCCTGCTCACAAGGCCCTGTCACAGGCCACAGAGACACAGCCACGGCAAGCACTTCCAGTGTCCCCATGCCACCACCCAAGGCTCCCCTGGGGCCTGTCTTTACTGAGAAAAAAAGATGCATTTAATAATGTTCAACCAATCTTTTACAGTTTTAATGTCCTCGAGTTCATATTTATACACATGTTGCACTCCTTGTCTCCTGATGTCAACACTCCTTATGTCACTCTGTGTAAGATTCAGGAAAAGCAGCATCTACTGATCCCCTCCTTTAGGAAAAAGGCACATGGCTGTTACTGCAGGAAGAGGCCTACATGGTCTCGGAGGAAAAAAAGAGGGAGATCGTGGTTCTTCACCTTGCAGAGGTCGGGATGGTTTTTCCTGCAGATACAAATCCTGTTTCTTCTCTTTCAGCACAGCACCCTCTAGTGCCTTTCCCAGTCTGTGACTGCCTGAGCCCTGATCAGCTAAGGGTTTCTCAAAAAGGGAAGGCTTCAGTGCAGCTTTAGACTGCAGAGCGTTCCACTTCCATTTAGCTGGCACAAGAAAACGTGACTCTATGTATGTCACTTTTGGTTTAAAGAGCAAAATGTTCAGCTGGAGATATCCCACACATAAATTCACAAGCAGGCAGCTGGGATCTGCTCTCTCTTGAATGGATGGTCTGTAGGATCTCACACTAGAACTGGATCAAGGCTTTTCTAGAAAGCTTCTTTCAGCAAGTCCAAGTAATAAAAGATTCATCACTTTTGCTGGTCACTTTTAACACTTAAGTCGCTCTAGTAATTGTAAGGTCCATCTTAATTCAAGATCCAGCACAATCCAGCAAAATTTCAGCGTAACACCCTTTGAAGCTTCTCTGTGAAATGTAATCCTTGCTCCCCCACACCTCCTTGTCCCATCTAGGAGCCTCCACTGGACAATAAAATGAACTTTTGCTCTTCTTCTCCATGACAAACTGCAAAGACAGAAATTACTAAGCCTTTCGCCTTAAGGCTTACATTCAAACCCTGGATTATTTTTATAATTATTTTTATGGCCATTTTATATTTCATTCTTCTACTGCTTGGAACTGAAAAATCACATTTGGGGAACAGCAAGGAAAAGATCCTTCTTGTTTAGGATATCAACTCTTTGGCAAAAGCATGGCCAGAAGTGCACATGCCAACAACCAGACAGTGGTATAAGCTGTGGCAGAAGCTCTTCACAGCTGCACCTGTAAGCAGCAGAGGTGCATTGGGTTTCCAGAGGTGGGAGCTAGGAGGGGTCCAAGGAAGGGGTGTTTCTCTCTTATCTCATTCTCTCCCTTGTATGTTAAAGTACTGCTTTGGTTTCTTTAACCACATCCTAATACCAAGAGTTTTTGTAGAAGCAGTTGAAATTCAGGTCTCCACGTCTACTGGTTTTAATGTTTACAACTTGGGGTTTATCCTGCTGAAGGCTCCTGGCTGTTGCCATCACACACATCCTTCAGTGCTCCTTATCTATCACTGAGCCTAAAAATCATTGCTGGTTGATTACTCATCTCCTCTCCTCCCAGTGAAGTTCTTCTGTTGACAATTTTAACTCCTACTTCACCCCTTCCTATAAACCAAACCTATTTAATTCACAAGAGCCTTTTTTTTTTTTTTCCCCTGCCTCCCTTCCCCTGCCTTGTGCAATCACAGCTTTTGGGCAGACTCCTGGGGGTGCAAAAGCCCAGCTCAGCTCTCACAGAATCACAGTCACAAGATGGGCCAAGGTTGGGAGGGAGCACAGTGGGTCATCCGATCCAACCCTCCTGCTCAAGCAGGGCTGTCCTAGGGCACATGGCTCAGGATTGCACTCAGATGGTTCTTGAATATCTCTGGTCGGGGGAATCAACACACTCTCTGGACAATCTGTTCCAGTGCACAGTAATCCACACAGTAAAGAAGTTCTTCCTTATGCTCAGATGAAACTTCTGTGTATCAGTTTCTGCCCTTTGCCTCTTGTCCTACTGCTTGTCACTACCGAGGAGAGCTTGGCTCCCATCCTCTTGACACCCTTCCTTTGGATATTTATACACACTGATGAGCTCCCCTCTCAGTCATCTCTTTTCCAGGCTGAACAGCTCTCAGCGTGTCATCGTAACAGAGATGCTCCTGTCCCTTCATCATCTTTGCTGCCCTTCTCTAGACCCGCTCCAGGAGCTCCATGTCTCTGCTGCACCGGCGATCCCAGAACCGGACACACTCTCTCGCTCCAGCCCTGCGCCCTCCACACCGACATTCCCAGCCCGCGGCATCAGCACCGCCTGCACCTCATTCTGGGGGTCGGTCCCAGACCCCAACCCGAACTCCTGCGGCGGCTCTGCCCACGGCCCGCAGGATTACCGGGACAGGATTACCGAGACAGGATTACCGGGACAGGATTACCGGGACAGGATTACCGGGACACGAACCCCGGCCCGCTCCCGTCCCGCTCCCGCGGCCGGCCCCGCCCGTTCCGGCGGTGCGCGCGCAGCGCTCCCGCCCCGCTTCCGCCGAGCGGCCGCGCTTGCAGCGTCATCCCGGGGGCTGGTTTGAATGAGACCCCGAGCGGGGCCGGGACCGGGACCCGCCGCCGCCGCCGCCCGCCCGCCCGCGCCCGCCCGCCCCGCCAGCGCCGCGCCCGCCGCCCTGCGCCCGGGACTCGCCGCTCCGCCATGCCGCTCTTCTCAGGTGAGCGCGGCCCCGCGCCCCTCCCGGCGGGCCCCGGCCGGCAGCGGGCGGGCGGTGCCCCGGCGGGAGCGGGAGCGGGAGGCGCCTCGCACGTGCGCGCCCATCCCGGCCGGGCCGGCGGCGGCAGCGCCGCGGGAGGCGCGGCCCGAGCGGCGGAGGAGGGAGGGGAGGAAGGAGGGAAGGGAAGCAGGGAGGCAGTGTTGGCCTGGCCCTGCTGGTGGGATGGCGGGTGTCAATCGCGGGCCGCCGAGCCTCGGCACTGCCTGGCCTCGGTTTGCTCTGGCGTTCTGCTAGAAGTGGTGCTGTCCCTCTGGTGAGCCAGAGCTCTGCGTCTGCGCCTTCCAGGTGTGTCTGCCTCCGCTCTTTGAAATCCATTATATCCTACAGACTCCGCTGGGTTGGAAAACCCCAAGTGCAACCTTTGACCAGTCACCACCATGTCAACCAGACCAGGGCACTGAGTGCCTTATCCAGTCCTTTCTTAAGCACCGCCAGGCATGGTGACTCCACCGCCTCCCTGGGCAGCCCATTGCGTCTAATCATCCTTTCCATGAAGAAACTCTTCCTAATGTCTAGCCTAAACATAAAGCTTTCTTAAATTATACCTCATCCTTTTGGCCCTTCTTGCTGTGAGGAAAGGTTTCCGTGGAAGACTTCAAGAACAAAACCTATAGTTACATGTATGGGACCAGTTACTGCCTTGATAATATCTCACAGATCTGGCCTATTTGGGCTCTTCAGTTTTTTAGGTTGGA
Organism: Acrocephalus scirpaceus scirpaceus; assembly: GCA_910950805.1. NCBI lineage: Eukaryota > Metazoa > Chordata > Aves > Passeriformes > Sylviidae > Acrocephalus > Acrocephalus scirpaceus. The sequence goes on along the minus strand of OU383773.1, from coordinate 78,434,110 downwards.
TGCAGCCTCAGTACACAGTTAATCCACTATTTTGCTGTGGTTAGCAAATTGGGACCCTATGTCAGTACAACAGGATTTTTCCTGAACTCATCCAAATCTGGTGGCTTCTCCCTCACCTGAGATATTCAGGAATGGTCTGGGCACAATCCTGTGCCATGTGCTCTGGGATGGTCCTGCTCAAGCAGCGAGGTTGGACGAGATGACCCTCTGTGGTCCCTTCCAGCCTGACCTGTTCTGTGAAGTGTATGCACTGTGTCTTCTGATCAGCAGGAAAAATGCGTCCTTCCTTTTTCTTACTTTACATTTTTTTCAAATTAACGAGTTTCTCTTTTATTTTGCATGAAGTCTTGTCTACAGTCTCTGAAGAGAATACACTCATGCTCTTCCATTCTTCCTCTTGAGTGCTGCATTGTCAAAACCGGTGACACTACAGATTAATAATTGCTAACTCCTTTGCATATTTAGCAGGAGATGCATGACTGTTCAAAAATTCAAAACCCAAAAGTCTGTGCAGCTGACTTCTTCAGTGGCTGAGTGGGTTGTTCCTGGAAGATGGGAAAAGCCTTGTGCTTCGTAGGTCTTAAATATGCAAAATAATAAATGTGTTTTTTTAAAAAAAATCAGAATGCTGGGCAAAATAGAAGATACTTTATATTAGAAATACTGAAAAGTCAGTCATTTGAGTTCGTTTGTAGACTAATTTAGTCTAACTCATTTAAACTTGCTTTTGATTCTTCTGTGATATTACACATCACAAGCATTGTATACATCTGAAATCTGAACCTTTTTAGAAGGGTTTTCAAAATTATGACTTATAATAGTTTTGTGTTTTGAAGAGGTATGGTTGCTGTAATATATTTATGTAGAACCAAAGCACAGATAGGAGAATGTGGTTTTCCTAAAGTGTGGTGTTTCAGCTGCTTACTGTGCATGTAGGATATTGCTGCATGCTGTACTTTACAGATTTTCAGTAAGATCTCAGCTTGCTAAGGATGCCTTACGTACTTATATTAGTTCTTGGAAGCAGCCAAAGGTGTGTCACTGTTCTGTTGAGGCACACAGCTTATTCCAGGCATTTTTTGTCTGCTCTTGGTCATTATTAACCTCACCAAAGTAAAGTTAACATTCCACTGTGCCATTCTGCCTCCCATTTCTGCTGGTGATTCCATTTCCAGCATTGAGGTTTCACATTTTTTGTGACCAAATTTCCCTTCGCTGCTTCATTCTAGTCATGCACCTTTACTGGGGTCAGTAGCCTTGCTTTTAAAGGACACTGTATTGTTTTCCCCTGAAGGAGAACGGAAATGCTACGGATAACTGAGCTGGAATCGCACCTCTGAACTTCCTTCAGAAAGTTCAGTTGTTTGCAACAAGCAGTGCCAAGAGAATGGGAAAGTTAGTTCCAAACTGCTTTTGTGAAGACCCGCTAAAGGTTTCCTGATGCTGTTAAGACATTCTTATTGCTTGCAGAGTTTCTCAGTATATATGTTACTTCAGTGGTTTTGTAGGATGTTTTTAGACCTGTTAGAAGTGGTATGTTCTGATGGATGAGGTCCCCTATAGTAAAGGTATTCCCTAGCTTCATTACTGAAAATTTTAAAAGTCGAGAACAGAATGTTTTGAGACAGTATGAAGTCTTGGTAATCCTGGTAATTGCATTCTTGGGTATTAGGAAATAATCGAGTTTCAAAATATTTTGTTTGCAGTTAATGTGAAATGGGGAAAAGAGAAATTCGATGGCGTGGAGCTGAACACTGATGAACCTCCAATGGTCTTCAAAGCCCAGTTATTTGCACTGACCGGTGTTCAGCCAGCTAGACAGAAGGTTATGGTTAAAGGAGGAACTCTGAAGGTAGAAATCAATTTTTATATTATGTCTAACTTTGTTATGTCTTAATGAACAATGACATTGTCATGAACAATGACCATGTTTCTGGATGTTCCTCCAGAAGATCTTTGGTTGTATGTGTTATACTGACTGCTCTTCTTTACCCATTTATACAAAACACAGCTCGGTGGGAGGTTTTTTGTTACTTTATGTTCAGAATCTAAATGTAAGTTTTTCTAGCTTTTTGAAGAGAAGTTTCTCTGGTGCTTCTCTGCTGGAGACTTACTGGTGTAATGAGATATAGGCCATTTTACTGCAAAAAGTTGTTTACATTTAAGCAGTATTGAACAACACACGAGGAACCTTATTGAAAACACAATTTGACTGCTTTTTATTTTAGTCAGATAAGACTTGATAACATGTAAATATTTAATATTGTGTAATCTTGGGTGAAACAAATTGTATATTTAGAAATGTAGTTAATATTAATGAAAATACTTGCTACAGGTATCTTGCTACAAGATAATTAATGCGTCTTTTATTTTATTTCACAGGATGATGACTGGGGGAACCTGAAAATAAAGAATGTAAGTTCTGAGCAGTAACTAAATTTTACTATTCTGATTTTTTATTTTGACATTTAAAGAAAGACGTGAAGGTGCTTGCTGTTTCTATTTGAATGGGCAGTGCTTTCTTAAAAGTCATACCTTGATGAAAAATAGTGTTATAGATCTTTTAGTTAAGCATGCTTAGAAAGGTCTCACCATTGATTTATAAAAAAATTTTTTTTTTTTTTGCATGAGTAGGGAAATCATGCCATCTTCTCTGGAGTACTTGGGTGCATATATTTATTTATTTCATATAAGAAATGTTCTGGGTTAGAGCAGTGTTGTCTTATCTGTGACCATTAAAAAAAAGTGATGTTATTTAGAGAGAGATTGTGAACCTGGGCACTGTCTGCAGACCTTTTCCTTGCACATCCCCAGCATGGACAAATATGTTGGTGATGCTGAAGTTACGCCTCTGCTTATGTCCTTTTTTACCAACCTGCTGAAATGTGCTCTCCTGTATTAAGTAGCTGCTGTTTTTAAACAAAGGCATGAGTAATGGTAGTTCATAACTTTGTCTAGTTCAAAAAGAAAACAGAGAGCGAATGTATTTGTGTTGCTTGCCTATGTTATATTGCATCTGGGTATCCCACAGGTTTTTGTTGGTTTTTTTTACAGCTTTTCATTGCTGTACTTGTAACATCTTGTAACAACTGTTACAGGTTTTACTCCAGTTCTTCACTGGGCAGATTGAATTAGGTAGCATTGCTCTTACCCTTGTAACTAGTTTGCAGGCATCTGTTAGCAGCCTGTAGCTGCAGGTATTGTAGCAACGTTATTCAGCCAAAAATGCGGTGCTTATAGCTGCCTTTATTCATTTTAATAATGTTATATACAAGTTCTAGGGATTTATTTACACTGTCAAAGCAGTTTCTCTTCATTCTGTTGTTCATCCTTTTCCTTAGCACTGTATGTTTCAAGGCTCCAGATAGTAATTTTCTCCTCCTTTGACAGATCTTACTGTGTGGATGTGTTCCTGTTGAACACTGAAAGACTCCTTTTTGTTTTATGCTAGTTCAGCATGCATGGAAACCTGATTGGCTTTTTTTTTTTTACCCCTTAAGTGTTAGTTCTCATGTCTAAGCTGATGTGGTAGTTTAGGTTATTTTTCACAACCCAGAACTTGTCAGGCAAGCTCACCAGCCTCACCAGATGTTTAAGTGGAAACATCTAGCATGGATAATTCTGTGGAGTTGTTCTCAGTAGGTACTTCCTAGATATGAGGAATTGAGGTACCCGCTAACGTCACAGTAGAGCGGTATTGGTTCTGTTAAACTAAGAGAAGGACTGTTTATTTTTGGGGAACTAGCTGAAGTATGTTAAGAACTTAAGAGTTTGAGTGGAAATAACTGTCCTTAGGTATTCATCACTGTTTTTACTGTGTTTCAAGGGGATGACCTTACTAATGATGGGTTCTGCAGACGCACTTCCAGAAGAGCCGATTGCTCGACCTGTCTTCGTGGAGGACATGACAGAGGAGCAGTTGGCTTCAGCTGTAAGCATGTTTCCAACTTTGGTTTCTTGTAAACCTTCCAATACTTGCCAGTAATGGCAAGTTTTTAAATACTTGCAGTTGCTTAAAAGTGGGTTTTGAAACGGTAATGTTTGTTGAGCATCTTCACCAAGAATCGCAAATTTACATTGATGACCAAACTGGGAGCAGTAAAAAGAAGTCAGTGATTTAATTTAAAAGTCATTCAATTAGTGCTGTTTTTCCTTTTAGTAGGCAGCTTAGTAGATTTTGTAAAAATAGCATTGCTGATGTTTTTAAAGATGAAGTTGTATTGCCCTTGTTGCATCAGTGTGCTGTACTTTGTCTAAACAAGGTCTGTTAGATATGAAAAATGATTTCCTGCCTCTTTCATATCTATGAGGAGAGACTAGGGTTTGTTTTGGGCTGGGGTATATTTGGGGTTTTGTTTGTCCATGTTACTAGTATTAGGTCAACTTTTTGAAAAATGAAAATATGTTTGACACACATGTTTTGCCTTGTGGAAGTAAAGTCTGAAAGAGCATAATTAATCTATTATTTTCTTCATGAAGTAACTCCTGAGTTTCCTTTTTTTACAACTTGAAAGGCTTAGTTTTCTCACCAGTCATTTGAACTGCAAGTTTTGTCATACTTAACAGTTGCAGGATTGTTATCAGCTGTGCATGCAGAGCAGGAATACTTCCATGCGTGTCTGTATGAAAAAGGATCTGTAATTTAGCACTGGGTTTGTGCTTCAGGATTTAGTGCTTTCCAGGCCAGCTGCAGGTGAAGGATATTTATTTATGAGTAACCCATACACAGACATTGAGATAACTGAGAGGCAAGGAAGGAGGTGATTCCCTGTCAGATAACATTTTGAAAAAGTTGGTCCCGTGGAAATTTTGTTATACATCAAAATTCAATTGTCTGCAGTGCATGTATTTACTTGTGAGATACTCTAAATGAGTTCTCTCTTCCTAAAATAATCGGTTGGTATTGGTATGCAGTACTGTTTCAGTTTCATTAAACTGTGTGTTTTTCCCTGAAAAATACCTAAGTAGTCAGGATTTAAAAAAAAGAAAAAGACAGGAAAATTCTATTATGTGGTGATTTATAGTTATTTCTGAACCTGGTTAGCTGACTGTTAGTTGGCCTTCACATTGGTCAAAACTTTAGAAATTCGCAAGTTGTCTGAAAAGATCAAGTTAATGATCTGTTGCAAATTTCTGGAGAGGAGTTTAAGCAATGCTTTTGTTTCCAACTCTGAACTCCATCATTTTCAGAGTTTTACTAAAAACTGATTTTAATTAAAACATCAGTGTTTTGTACAAATGTATTCATGTGGAAATTTCACGGAAATAGAATTTTAAGGTCAAAACTTGAATGGGATTATAGTTGAACTTTCTGAATGACTGCGTGCTTGAAGAATATGTTCATTAAACTAAACATGCACAGAAAAACCCCCAAAGCATTCCTGAATGTTCCCTAAAAATATCAAATGGTGTAATGATAATATAATCATAAAGCGGATCTGGAAAACCTCATAAAGTTAGATGGAATATTCGAGGTTTTATGCATAATTTATTTGGTTAGAAGTTGATGTCACATTATAGCACTTGTACAAAAACGGTTGCCACATCTCTCTGACCTTCAAGCACCCTTGTGAATTTTTTTTGGTAGATGGAATTGCCGTGTGGATTGACAAACCTTGGCAACACTTGCTACATGAATGCTACGGTTCAGTGTATCCGCTCAGTGCCAGAAGTGAAAGAGGCCCTTAAAAGGTAGGATTCAAGACAAAAATACCATGACTGAAGTGTTTTCTTTAGCTTATGAAGTAGATATTTTGCAGAATGGTCATCTTAATACTGGAATGGATTGTCATAACAATCTGTTACTCTGTAGTTGTGTTCAAGATTAACATAATAATCAATTAAAGTTTATCGTATGGCTGTGTTAGTCTGTACTTTATTAAAGAAGTTAAGGCTTTGTGTTTCTTGGAATTGGCTTTTAATAGAGAGAATGTGTTTTGCTTAGCTAGAAAGTAGTTCCTATCAAGATCAGTTTAAAATTTAAAACCAGCTCTTAACCCTATTTTTTTGCTGTTAGTTTTTATGGTGCTTTTCTGCATAAAAGAAACATGTGGGTGTCCTTTTCCTTTGAGGAATATTGCTTGCAATGGCTCTATTGCATGGTATTTTCAGCTGTGAAATTCTGATACATGCTACTTGGAGATATGGCAGGAAGTTCTAAAACATGCCTTCATGGAATTTTGTTTTGTTTGCTAGTTTATTCTGATTGTAGGATAACTTTTCTGATTTTTTTTTTTCTTTTTGTTATTCTAGACTGAAATGTGAAAATGGCCAGTGGTTTTGTTGGTTGGTTGGGTTTTTTTAGTAAGGAATATACAGGAAACTTGAAAGTTATAAATATTGAAGGAAAACAGAATACCTGCCAATGTGGCCTGGATTTGTACTCCAGATGAATTGTAATGAGAAAACAATGAGTACTTTTAAAATGTGAGAATTAGGTAGAGCATGATTGCCATCTTAGGGTTAATTTAATTCCTTTAAAATACACTGCTTTCTTGATTCCGTGGCACCCAGCTGGATATTATGTATTACTGTAATCACTTGTTATTTAAGTAGTTATAAATAGTTTTTCATTCTGTTAGCAGGCGAACTTTAATTATTAAGCACAGAGAACTATTTGTGAAGTACAGAAATTTGGTTTCAGGGTTTTTATTGACTCGGTGTTGTCATTTTTGGAAAGTCTGTTTATTTCCATGTGAAAGACTTTTGAGTTACTGCACTGAATCTGAATATTTGACAAATTTAACATATGAAAAGGCAAAATGTAGCCTGTGAAACTGGCAGACTGCAATACAAGATGCGGCCGTATTGTCTGTGGGAAGTCACAGTCACAGTCGGATTCAAGTTCTGTTTTCCCCTGGAGATTTAGCCTTTTTTTGGTCTTTGCTGCTTGATGACAGCATGGAAGTTTATAGAGTGCATGGCACGCTATAGGGAGAGGTGTGAAAAGACTCATTTGGGAAAGCTATTACAATTTCTTTCCTCGTGGCCTGCTCTGCTGGTCTCCCCAAGGAACTCCTCCCTGTTCTGTAGTGTGTCAGGGAAAAGTTTCCTGCTCATCATCTAGCAATGGTCAGAATTTCAAAAGTTCAGTCCGAGATTAGAGAATGTGTAAGACCCTCGTTTTGCTTGAAGGCTCTGGGGAGTCCATCTGCTAAATTAAGAATTCAAAGAGGAGTGGTAAGTTCTTGTCATATAGATGGACTCCCACACCTTTTCAGTGTAGGAAATACTTCCCCAAGAAAATATCTCACCTCTCACTGTTGTGCTTCTGCTGTGGAGGGAGGAAGCAAACCTCCCCTCCATCTCTGTCCATTTTATCTGCCATCTATCCTTGAAGGTTTGTTTTTTGGTTTTTTTTTTTTTTTTTTTAATATATCTGAAGAATCCATGGCAAAGGTTTCAGAAGTGAGGTAGCTTTTGTTCAGACTTCCTCAGTTTCTTTAAAAATAAAATGAGTCTTTGAGGCAAAAGGATTAGGAAGCATCAGTGATGTAGCCAGACTTCTTGGTCTGCCTTTACTTACTGTGTGAAAGATGGCAGTTTTCCTTTGCTTCCATGCATGCAAAATAGCTGAAACTTTGAAGTAAATGTGAGTGAATCTTACCTTTGGTTACTTCTGGCTCTGTGATAGATTTCCTTTAAATGAATCTAGCTGCTGCCTGCTTCAAAGACCTGACTGTCCTTCCCATTTGTGTTTAATTGCATGCAAATTATTTTTCTTCCCTTTTAGGTATGGTGGTGCCTTAAGAGCTTCAGGAGAAATGGCCTCTGCTCAATACATTACTGCAGGTTGGTGTTTAGAGTAGAAAACAGGGGTTTACACAAGTGTGTGATTTCCTGCTAACTGCAGATGAAATTTGCAGTTGAAACTGTGAATTGCTCTTTAGTGCATATACCTCAGGTATGTCAGATCTTCTGGCACTAGAGGATTCACTTTGTCTTTAAAGGTTATTCTGCTCCTGCCTGCAAAACATCTATCTCTGCACATCATAGGGCTGCAGGCTAGGGAAAAGATACTTAAGTGAGATCTACACTTAGATAGAAACAATTTGTGTCTCATAAATGTTTTACATGTAGGCATAAAGTAATTGGAACTTCCTAAAGCAGATTCCATCCATCCATCTGTTGATTTGATCACTTTGTGTAGAAATATTTTAGGTCTATGTTTCACGTAGAAGTAGGCTAACACCATACTCCTGGGATATGTATTTCATTGGGGTTTTTTTAATATGATTTATTGGCTGAGCCTTATTGTTAAAATGGAAACTGATGCTTTATCAGTGGTCTTAGCCTTTGCCCTAAAGATCCGGATTTCATAACTGGAATGGAAAGGAGGGTCTTCAAAATTGTGGTGGTCTGGGTGCTCACACTGTGGGAGCTCACGGTGGCCCTGTATCTTCAAGCTCTAACTAGAGTTCTAGTTAGACCCCTTACACTTGAACAAGGGTACTACTTGTCCGCTTTTTCTTTTTTTACTCTATTTCATTGCCCCACTAAGATGCTGGGCCAGGACACTGGGATTTCTACCAGTCCATTTAAGGAAAAACAAAACAATATAAGGAAGGAAAGGTCCAGTTTGTGGGTATGCCTGCTGATCGAATTTTGGGGTGGTAAGTTCAATGGTTACTCTATACAGCCATGCCTGCCCCTCCCCTTTTCACTGCCTTTACTTCGTGTCCCTTGTTTTCTTTTTAAGGTGACAGCTCTGCTTCTTAGGAATTTCAATAGTTTAAGTAATTTGTAGTTAATTCTTGGGTGCTGAGCTGTTCAGGAACTCCTGCATGACACTTATGGCATTTTTTTTTAATTGCTGTGTCATATCAGTTGCACCTCTTACCAAGGTCAGTGAAGACATTTATGAAAGAGGAAGCAACTGATCTTGGTTCCCTGTAATCTTGCCTATATTCACTTGAGAGAACAATTCATTAGTCTCTTCACTTGTAAATTAGTGACCATGCAGATTGTTGCCTACCTCACAGGGTTGTTGTGAGGATTAACAGGTGCCTTTGAAGTGATCTGTGGATTTTAAATGCTGTAACTTGGGTAGATAAGACCTATGCTAGAGTGTGGAACAAAAAAGAAGGCCATGTGTGTTGTCATGCAGTCAGTATCATTCATTGAATTGCACATAGTTATGAGCTCTCTGCACATACGCATACACATACTTGTTTTCCTGGGTCTTAAGCGTGGGTATTGCCTAGATATTTTATTAATTTTTTTTTCCTAGTAGCTAGTGAAACTTAAATTGCTCTAGAGGATTGTGAATGCCTTCTGGTTTCTCTTGTGAAAATGTTGTTCCTCAGATGTGTTCCAAATGAAATCTTAATTGCTCAAATTTTTTTTTCCCTGTTAGCAACCAGGAAAGATAAGGCATTGTGTTCCAGATTCTCAGAATTGCCATCTTTATGCTTTCAAAGTCGTGTTCACAAAGGAGATCTTAGGTGCACCTGTTATGTCACCTGGAAAATTTGGTCCTGCTTTGGAAAAATCAAACTGGACACTGTTAAATGATCAGTCTTTAAATGTTGCTGGTGTTTTACAATCCTTTTTCACTTCCTGCCATGTTTGAATTGTTTTTGCACTTCTCAAAGCATTCACTTACTTTTTCTTCAAGCTCTTAGAGACTTGTTTGATTCCATGGATAAAACTTCCTCCAGTATCCCACCTATCATTCTCCTGCAGTTTTTACATATGGCCTTCCCACAGTTTGCAGAGAAAGGTGATCAAGGCCAGTACCTTCAACAGGTAAAGACCAATTATTAGCTTATTGTTTAAAATTCTATAGTATGTTGGAAGTTGAGAACAAGAACATTTTAAGACTTTCCTTCTCTTGTGAAAATAATTACTCTCTGTAAAGTGGGGTGGTTTTTCTGTAGAAAAGTTGTTTAGAAGTTGAATGTAATATCGAGTGCGAGTTTTGAGAATGCATGGTGGAATTGCGAGAAATTCTTAGTTAAGGAATCCTCATATTTGGCTTTATAGTTGATGGGTTTAATGTTACTGAAACATAATGCTAGTAGTTAGATTTAATGTTGGGTTCCCTTCCTAGGATGCCAATGAGTGCTGGGTGCAGATGATGAGGGTACTACAGCAGAAGCTGGAAGGCATAGAAGGTGATACAGTTATGGAGGTAATTGTAGTCTTACTCTAACCAGAATAAGGATTTATAGTATTTCACATGTGTTTTGTTAAGCATTGTCTGTTTGTGAGTTCTTTAACATGTGTCTGGAGTCCAGTATGTGAAATTGCTCTCTGATGTGTCTGATCAGCATAATGCTGCCATGGTCCTGTCAGCGATGCTGGAAGGAACCTTTCCCTTTGGGCTTTGTGAGGTGGTGTTGGACCAAGCTGGTGGTGGCACTCACTCACTTACGTGGCAGCTGGCCCTGATAACGTGTAAATTCAGCACATAAGAGCTTTTTCTGAAAAAGTGTGCTACAGTTTTAACTTGAACTATTTCAAACGGACAACTAACCAAATCAACCTGATATAAGATATTGCTGAGAGTTTTTTCTGAGATTTTACCAGAACAGCTTTCTCTTTTCTCTATAAACTGTTTTCTGGCTCTTGGTAGAGCCTTGGAAGACTATCCTGAAACTTTAAGATAGATTTAAGTTGGGAGGCCAGGGATTTGTGAGTTTTTGATCTTGCTTGTTAATGTGCTTCAGGTTGGTTTTAACAGCATGTTATAAGCATATTTATTTTGAAACTTTTATGCTGTGTAAAAAGATTGACTGACTAGGAGAAAATGCACCTAAAGAAAGATGAAGGAATAGGCTTTAAAGTTTTTAAACAAATGGGGTTAGTTTGTCTGTAGAGAAGACTATTTACATTCTATTTAGAGTTACATCATAAGAGATTTTGTTTTACAGACAGACTCTGGAGCTACAGCAGCATCCTCTAAAAAGAAGAGTTTAATTGATCAATTCTTCAGCATTGAATTTGAAACAGCGTATCCTAAAGACTAAGGCAAGATATAAACGAAGATTTCACTATAAATCCTCAACTTTAGCAGTTGAGTTCAGGGAGGATGAAAAACATTGTTCAGAACAGTATGGAAAATGAAGGTGTAGATTGGGGAAGAGGGTCATGATGTTGTGCAGGAGTACATAGAACTTAAAGTTAAGATTGGATATGCTGTGAGAGAGAGGAAGATGTAGGGAGAAAGAATGGTAATGGAAATTTCCTGAAAAAAAACAAACCCTTGTTGAATTTCAATAGCAGATTTTCTCCCCAGAGAAGATTGGTACTTATCTCAGCATCCTTGAAGCTGATGCTTTATCCAACTAAGAGTAATTGTTGTCCTAAATAGGCTTTTTTGGCTTGTAAGGGTGTGTTGCTGACATACTTGATATACTAAAGATGCACAAAAGGTAGCTTGATTGGTTTCTTAAGAAATAAATTAGGTGTCCACTGTTGTATGAGTAAAAACAAATACAGCTGACAACTTTCTAGTAGGTTCTTCATAGCAAGAAAAAGAGAATATGACCACATGGGGCACACATCTCATGGCAAGTATTACTCTTTTCCCATTTCTCCACCCCAAAATCCTGGCTGTCAAACTGAGCACCACTTTTAGAAAGAATTATACACCATGCATTTTGCTTGTCTGAAATAAGGAATCATTCCCTTAGAGGAGGTACTGTATCTCATAGCTTGGTAGTAATGAGGAGTAAAGGCCTTTTATAAGGTAAGAATCATGCATCTCTCTCCCTCTACCATGATGTTTGTTATCCTTAAAATAGTTGGGAGTCTTGGAATGTGTAGCTAAGAGGAATGATGCATAGGCCATAGACCAGTATCAGCAAGAAGAGTTGTTAGAAGTGTTGCAGACTTTCAAAGTGTGATTACAGCCGCATTTGTAGAATAGCTGCAGTCAGAAAAATACCTGGTTGGAAGGAGATGCGTGAGAGAAAAGCATTGGGGTAGAACTATGAAAAGAGGAGGGGACAGACAGTACAATTAAAAGGAATGTGTAGAAAATAATGAAGGAATTAATTTCATTTTAGTGAAGAGCACAGAAACAAGGCAGAGAAAGGAGGCTCTGTGAAAGAAACAGGAAGTTTGGCCAGCAGCAATAGAAGAACTTTATTAATCATAACAATGGAGTGTAATGTTGCAGGAGGGCTTTGGGCGTTAACAGCCAGTTAATGTGTTCTGTGTCCTCGGGGTTCGGTGGTGATGGGGGAGAAGAAAGAAAAAGCAGGCCTCAACTTAAATGCTGATCAAAGACTGCATTTACTTTTTTGGTATGCTGTCTACCCCTGCTGCCCCTTGTCCTTAGCCACGAAGCAACAGATTGGTCTGAAGGAAGGGCTCCTTCAAATCTTTTTTGTATTACGAGAAGTAAAAGTACTGTCTGCACAAGCACAGAATTACCTAAATTACTGTGCTGCTTGGCATGTTCTTTTCACTAGAGCAGTAGTTCAGCTCTTGGTGCATGATGGTTTTCCTTAATTTTGTGAAGCATGAAATGTACAGAGGCCGAAGAAGAAGAAGTAACTAAAGGAAAGGAGAATCTCCTTCAGCTTAGCTGCTTTATCAATCAAGAAGTGAAATACCTGTTTACAGGACTAAAATTGGTAAGCTATTGCAACTTTTATTGAATTGAAATTCTAAATGGCCTGCGTATTTTTCAACTGAAGTTCTAAGTGACCTAAATACACTTAATTCAAAGTGTATTTAATCTGTGACTTGAAATTGACATCTGCTGTCCAAGCTTTACAAAGTTTCAGGAACCTTTTTGGTGATCATTGGGAAGATGGCTGTGAAAGGGAATTGCATGTTAATGTCAAACAGACTTCAGCAGAGCATTTTCTTGACCCTGACATGACCTTCCCCATGCAGCTAACCAAGTGCAAGGCAGTTTACTACTCGTTAGTGCAGCTGGGTTTCACTCCTGACTGAGCAGTATCATGATTTATGCAGCAATCAGTTCCCAAAAGGTCCAGAAGTCAACTTGAAAGTAGGGTGGCTTTTTGGTTCCAAATTAAAGCCCCCCAGTGATGTAGCACCTAAATTTAATTTTGCATGTTTTTAAGGGGGTGTTATTTTCCATCACATAACATCATTCTCAAACTTTTTTTAAAGTAGGACTCCTTAAGGTAGTCTCTGCTTTATATGTATGTATATATTTTGAAATTTTAAGGGCTTTTTTGGGAAGTCTGAAGTAGAAAGGATAGGAGGAGAGGAGCTACTGCAAAACCTTTGTAGTAACTGTGTAAGACTAGGGCAGTGATCTGGTTTGTACAGGACTAAAACCAAGTTATATGATTCTCAGATAATCTTTGTATCTCTTTGTCTTCTTTTTTTTTTTTTTTTCCCCTAACAGAATTTAGAAGGAAAAGTAGGATAAAATGGCTACTGCTCACAAATGAAAAACACTATAAAAAAAAGAAACTTCACTTTCAGCCCCCAAAAAATCTACAATTCTTATTCTGGGTTGCCTGGAGCAAGAGAATTGCAACACTAAGGGCCAAGCTGGTCTTTCCTGGAATTTTGTTAGGAGGCACCAGCTGTCACTTTAGATGCAGCTCTGGCTGCTTGAGACTGAGAGCTGAGAAATGTGCAAATAATCTTCTCACAGGAAACTTCAGATTTTCTTCAGTTGTGCTCCAAGCATGATATGATACATATGTAACCAAGTCCAGATACATTTCATAATAAAATCCAATTGTGAGTTCTACTCCTGTGGAGCAAAATTTTCTGCAGAGGGAGGCTCAGTGTTGTCAGGGCTCAGGAATGAGCCTGGAGCTGAAGGAATGAATGGGCATGGTCCTTTCTGCCAAGGAATTTCAAAACCTTGTGTGTTGTAATGGCTGACAGCAACAGAAGAGACTGGCAGAACAAGATTTAGTTTATGGTTTGTTTACCCCTGTTGTGCTTTTCTCTAAGCTGTGTTTTATGATGAACATGTGTTACTTCTTTTTCTTAACAGCGTCTTCAGGAGGAAATCACCAAACTCTCTCCAACGCTGCAGAGAAATGCACTCTATATCAAATCTGTGAGTGGTACTTTTGTTGCTCTTTATGATACTTTTAATTGTCAGTTTTTTGTTCCAAAACACAAAGTTATTGCTGCAATACCACGTGATTTATGTTTATAAAGCATCTGAGTATCCACTACCAAGAAATTTAAGACAGAGCTTCAAAAAAAGAGACTTTGGGTTTGTGTACAAATACATTCCCAGAACAGACAGTTTAGGATGACTAGTGTTTAATGTAAAAAAAAAAAATCTGTGAATATTTAAAGTAATAGCTTTTTCTAATTTGTTTTTTTTTATAGTCCAAAATTAGTCGCTTGCCAGCGTACCTGACTATTCAGATGGTTAGATTTTTTTACAAAGAGAAAGAATCTGTGAATGCAAAAGTTCTTAAGGTAAGTTTGCTGCATATTGAAGCTTAATTCCTCTTTATGTTTTCTGTGAGTTTTTATTAAAAATAGGTAACAAGGACTTGAAGACTACTTACTAAATTGTTTGCTTTTAAATTGCATTGAAAAACATTAACAGTGCAGTTTCTTTGCTCAAATACAAAGTAGTTTTGTTCCCAGTTGTGATGGTCTGTGGCAAAATAGGCTGAGGAAGGAGGTGAAGGACAGAAGTGGATTTGCCCCAGTACTGCTAATAATACAGGATAACAATAAACAAGATGTTTTTGGTCTTTTCTCACCAGTGGTTCTGAGAAGAATGTTTAACTAAGGAGAGAGCCATGCTTTCAAACTCTGAACAGTGTTCTAATGTTGATGGGAGATGCTTGTGCTGTCAAACACTTCCTGTATTAATTATTTAAATTGTCTGGCTTTCTGATGGACAAATGCAGGAACCAGCTGCAAACAGCTGAACGTTCTGGGTTTGCCTTCTGTTGGCCATGGCCGACAGACCTCACAGACTGCCCAAGGAGCATCATGATAGATACTCCTTCCTTACAAGAGGAAGAAAAGAAATAAAGATTGAGGATACATGCTGGCTATTTCAGAAGATAGTTTGGATAGCACAAATTGACATTTTTGCATGGGTAGTCAATCTTCATGCCTGCCTGTTTTTTCTTTTCCCTTAGGCCTATATAGGTATTTCTGTAGTGTAAAAGTATGACAGCTAACAATAAAGAATCTGATTTATGAATTATTAGTCTTTGCTGAATGTAATAATTTATAGTGGTTTGTTTATACCGAATCAGACGTTCTTCTGTGAAAGCATTGTTAGCCCTTTTGGTAAATACTGTCACCAGAATCCCAGTAGGTCAGGTTGCCATCAATTTGAAGAGGGTTGCATTTAATTTGATTGTGTTGTCTTCCCATGGGAGAATGCTTTAATGTGGAGTACCAAATCATGCTAATAAATCTTTGGTTTTTTACTTCCTAGGATGTCAAATTTCCTCTTATGTTGGATGTGTATGAGCTGTGTACGCCAGACCTGCAGGAAAAAATGGTTTCTTATCGATCAAAATTCAAAGATCTAGAAGACAAAAAAGTGAATCAACAGCCAAAGAACGTAAGTTTCCTGACACTTTCAGTAATTCATACATCTGAAATTGGGGTACTAATAAGGACTAGAGAAGACTTGATGTCCTTAGATATATTATTTTCTTACATAGCAAACTCCTTGGTATTGAGCTTTTAGGTCTTTTTATCCTGTATTTATCCTATATATGAAAATATTGTATCTACTTGGTTGTGTTTGCTTGATGAGAAACATTAAATGCTGTAGTCAGACAGCATGTATTAAATATATTAAAATTTAGTGCTTCTGTTTACCAGTGCTTTGCCTAAAGGTTTTGTGTAAGTTACACAAAAATTATTCTCTTCAAATATTACTGTTTGCTGGCTGCTCCCTTCTGCAGTGGAGTGTAGGAAGCTGTTCCCTGCTCAGCCATTGGAAAGGGTTGTACAAGGCATTGCTGAGAGTACATGTACTGGTGAGCTTAAAATCAGCTCTGTAAAAACTTGGAAAATGGTTTCATGTCTTATCCTGTCTACATAATTCTAACACTGACTTCCCTGTCTTTAATGAAGACAAAAGTAAATGAGCTAAAACTGTAGTGTTTTAGCCATTTTTAAAAAGTTTGCTGGTGTTTTTCCTGGCCTAACTCCTGGCAATTTCTTTTAAACATTTGGATAAGGCTTGCATCCCCTCTTACACAGATGGGAGCAAGGAGAGTGCTATTTTTTAACAGAATGTATTGGCACTGAGAGACTGTCTCTGGTATTTTCTTATTGCCACTTCTGCTGCGAGCAAGCCCCCACCAAGGAATAAATCTTCAATTCCAGAATTGTTTCATAAACAAACCCATAAATCAGTGGGTGAACACTGCAGGCAGTATGTGCTAAAATGGCTATGTATTTTCTTTAAAACTGGTCTTCAGATAAGGCTTTTTTATGTCCACCTAAAAAATACAGTAATGAACTTCTTTCAAGTTAAACAAAAATGTTTAGACTTAGAAATGTATTTAAATGAATGGAGTCTTGGGATTTGATGTGATTGTGCTAGAGCCTTTATTAAACTGTTCCACATTAATTCAACTTACTCTCTTTTTTAGTCTAGTAAAAGTGATGGTGCGCAGAAAGAAGTTAAATATGAACCATTTTCTTTTCCTGATGGTGAGTACAGGGAAGCAAATCTACTTTCAAGTAACTTTCTGTTTACTTGTGTTTAAGTGTACCTGATGGTAGGAATATTTTGAGAATCCTGTCTCTTTAATGCTTTTGAAAATTAATCTTCAAAGACTGACAGGAGTGGAAAGATTTAGGTAAACCAAAACGTTGAGATAGTGAAAGGCATAATTACCATCCCTCTGACAAGCTGGTGATAATAGAAGACAGGCACATCAAAAACATTTGCATGTAATGTGCAGTTGTTTTGCAGGCTGCTTTGTCAGTGGGTGGTAGAAGGCTGAAATCAAAACAAAAACTTAAATTGGACTTTTAAAAGTGCTGTGGTGGTGCTGGTGTTGCCTCAGTTTTGGGGGGGCTTGGAGCCTGAAGGCCCAGAGCACTCACCCTATGCATTACATCAGGAATATTTATGGGTACATATTTATTTCATGAGAATGCACATCTTCAGTTTCCTGAAACTCTGCTGGCTGAGAGCTGCTGCTTTTAGTTCACAATGGTTTTGTACCATGCTGTAGCTGGGGTTTTACACACACAACTATGGTGCTGCAGCCTGGCTGATGCATCTGTCTGCAAGCTGTTAAAAATACTGCAGCTGTTCAGGTAGAACTCAACGTTACCTTTTCTTTCCCCTTCAGATATTGGTTCTAACAATTGCGGCTATTACGACCTGCAGGCAGTGCTAACTCATCAAGGCAGATCAAGTTCCTCTGGGCATTATGTGTCTTGGGTTAAAAGGAAACAAGGTAAAAAAAATTAAACAAATTGCAGCCCTGTTAACAACTCTTCACAGCTCCTTTCAGCAAAGGGGCTGTTGAGCAAGCTTAGATTTTATGTACCTAACTTACAAATGATCCTCTTGTTTTCCTTGCAGATGAATGGATTAAATTTGATGACGACAAAGTCAGCATTGTTACACCTGAAGACATTTTGAGGTTATCAGGGGGTGGAGACTGGCATATAGCTTATGTTCTACTCTACGGCCCTCGCAGAATTGAAGTGGTTGAAGAAGAAGCTGAACAATAGTCTTCCGTTTTAGCCCTTCTGCCTAGGTGTGAAATAAATGTTGGTTACTGATCACTTCTTTAACCCCAGAGCTTTAGCAAGAGGATAAATAATTTGTTCAAACCTTCTCATGTGCAGAGGGATATTGTTTTAAAACTGATCCATGTACCAATTAGTCACTATTGGACTGGACTGCCCACTGTGGTGGTGACAATACTTAAAATAGCTTTAATGTCTTGCAGAAGATAATTTTTTTTTTTTAAATGAGCCTCTCCTCCTTCTTCTCTAATGTCATCAAGTATTTATTACACACCTACTCTCACATTTGTTACTCTTGCATGGTTTATACCACAGTTCAGTAGCTGTCCATCCTTTGCCTTACCTGGCAGCTCTGTTAGGAAGGTAGAAGAGAAACTGTTGCCTTGTTGTGTAACTCAGTGCTGCTGCCCATAGACAACAGCTGTGGCTACAATCAAGTATTTGTCCAGCCTGACCTGCTGATTAAGTCTCTTCTGTTGCTGGCATCTCATGATTTCCAAATAAATTGTGATCAACAATGTGTCTCCATTAAAAACAGCTCCTGTCCTGGTACTCTAGTCAGTATGTGTTTGTTTTCACTTCTTGGGCCACCACTGATGAATGTCTCAAAGCAGTCATGGAATAAAGTCACTTTTTTTTTAAGCTGTAGGGATGTGTCTCCTGTCCGGTTACTCTTTACTCAGTAGCCAAGTCCAGTGTGGTGGCTGCAAAACTGGGCTTTGCTTACTTACAGGACCTTCTGCAGTAACTGTGGATGTGTGTGACTGCGTAAAAAAAGCCTTTCAGCGCTGGCTACAGCCTAAAAAGCCATCAGGGCCATCAGCCCCCTCACCCTGCCTTCTGGAAGAGCTGGTCTGTATTCATATGGAGCAGTTTCACTTCTGTTGGCAGGGTGGTGAGTTTGCCTGTGCCTCACTTGATCAGAAGGGGTCCTTTTACCCGTCCCTGGGGACACTGGCAGCAGCTGTGGCACACTCAGCTGTGCCTTGCAGTTGTTACTCCAGTGCCACCATCCCTGCACAGCATCCCCTGGGAGCACACCGAAGGCCTGGGGATGTATTTTAAGTGGCACAATGCTTAAAGGCAAGTTCTGCTCGTTATGAAAGCGCTCCCCGACAGTAGTGCTCTGTTCCTGCAGGCCCCACAGAAACACCACAGGCTCCTACAGGGTTAAATTCTTGTTCTGCATCCTGTTAGAGGGGAGGAGGGATGGTGCCTGTGCCTGGCTGCTGCTTTGTAGAACTACATCCTCCCACTTTCAGCTTTCCCAGCACTGAAGCTGTCAGTCACACCTGCACACCTCCACTCACAATATGCTCAAGTCCCTTCATCAGTTGAAACTGTTGAGGTTCATACTTTCTACCAACCCCAACCTGCAGCTGGAGCTAAGACCTGGGCTGTTATTTCCAATAATTTTCCTGTATCTCTGCCCCTACCAACCTTCAGAGAAGCACTCTAATCAAATTCCTGATCACATTTAAGTCCAAAATGGGCAGCAGGCACAAAACTTATCAATGGCTCTGCAGGCAGGAACTCTCCTTTGAGGTGGTAGCTAATCATGCTGGAAATCCACAGCTATGACTGAATAGCTGAAGAAGTACAGAGAAGAGTTCAGTGGAAGTTATTTTCCAAACACTGACCCATTAGATCTTCCTGAATGACAGAAACATTACACAAACTAGCCACAGAACAAGTTGTAGCCAGGTGCTGCTTAACACTGCAAAAATTTCACATTTTGAGGGAAAAGAGCTTGTACCCATCTACAGACAACCAAAACCTTCTGTCTTGGGTTATGTAACCAAAAAAACCCAAACCAGTGTATTCTATTTCATGTGTTGAAAGCAGCTGGGGAGATGTTTTTCTTTATCTCTTGTAACTCCAGGGGGAAGGGGGGTGGATGCCTTCTGATAATGACCCAGCCGTTAAAGGCAGCTGGGGCAGTGTTTCTGATCTCTTTCACCACCTGTCCATCCTCCAGGGGGATATCTTCTGATAATGGGCCATTAAGGCTCACCAATGACATGACACATTACATCATTCCATCCTGAGATGCTCCACCCTGCTCCACCCAGTGGGTGGGGAGCCAACCGTTCCTTCCTAGATAAAAACTGAGACTCAGAACACCAGGTATCCCGTTTTTCCACTGGATCCCCGGAGGAAGACCAGCCCCATCTTGCCACCACTGGACTTTCTACAGGATCATCTCTACTCCACAGAACCGCATCTGTTACTCCAGGATTTATTTGGACCGTTTCCAACACCCTGACCAACAGGGTGTCAGGTCAGGGTTTCCTGAGATTTTTGTTTGTTTGCTTGCTTGTTTTTCTGTACTACTACATTTGTATTTTTTTTTTTTTAATATTCCTAGTAAAGAACTGTTATTCCTACCCCCATATCTTTGCCTGAAAGCCCCTAATGGCAAAATTACAATAATTTGAAAGGGAGGGGGTCTACATTCTCCATTCCAAGGGAAGCTCTAGTTTTCCCTGGCAGATACCTGTCTTTCCAAACCTAGACACCTTCACAGTAACCTGTGACAAAAAAGTTCTTTGTTTACTAGGGCTCAGGGCCATTCCTACATAACCAAAGAACGAGAAGCTGAAAACAACCACTAATAAAAACAAGCATGGAAATCCCATAATCATTGACTGGACCAGTGCTTCAGTGGCAGAGTGCGACAGCAGTTCTTCCCTGCAAGTCCATGCTGTGCCTTGGAGTGCCATCACAACCCTCTTATTTTACCTCTACCAGGTAGGTTTTGACAGTCCCCAGCTCCCATCACCCCAAAGGGTGACTCTGAAGTCCTTCACACACAGTCTTTCCCTGCTGTGAGGAACGAGCTTGCCAATTCTCTGTCTAGCAGGAGGAACCTGAGTTCTGCTGGTGCCAAACCGTCCCACAGCCTGCCCCAAAAGCTGCTTGGACTCTCCATCCTCCCCTTTATGCTCTTCCACCAAAGATGAAACTTCCTAGTACCAGGCCAGGTGACTAATCCTTTTTTCAGAAAATCTGGACAACCCAACACTATTATTAAAAAGCTTTATATCATTTACTGAACATAAAATACCTATCAAAAATCTGTTACCTAGTGACAAAAGTAACAATTATCAATGGCAAGCACCAGAAGAGTCACAATTACCAACACCCCCACCCCCAAGTCAGTCAGCTGGCATCTGAGGCGAGTTAGCTGCTGCCTTCGGTGTCGTTGGTGAGGCTCTCGGCCAGGTCCCCGAGCCCGGCTTTGGTCAGTGCCACGATCAGGTTCTCAGGGGTGGCGTGAGCACCCTCCTGATCCTGCCAGGCCACCAGCAGCTGCTTCGCTCTCATCTTCACGTCCTCGCTGTCCAGCTCGATCTGCCGGATATCAGATTCCTTCATCTCCAAGTAGGGGGCCAAGGCCTTCCACTGCTCCCCCAGCCTGTTCGCAAAGGACTCGATCTGCTCGCCCGTCATGGCTTTGTCCCGTTGCACCTCTGGACCTGGGGAAAACAGAGAAGGAATCAGTGAGACACAGGGAACATCTCCAGACACTACAAAGCAATCTTCCCTGATCTGCTCCATTTTAAATCTTCTGTTCGTTTACTGACAGACTGACTTACACCTTTCCTGTAGCTTTTCAAACCTACTCAAGCTATGAGAGCAGATTTTTACAGGTGTTTACCTGCGTTTCAAGAGCAATGTCCTTTAATGCCCATAATAAGGAAAATCTTGCTTTTTATGTTATCTCCTATTATATTGAGAGAGAAGTGCTAAAGTGTTAAATGCATCAGAACTGCCTCCTCCAAATAAAAACAAGGATTTTGACAGGCAGACTAGAGTTTTCAACACAAGCCAGTTATAACATTAAAATTCAAAGTGATCTTTAACATTTAGCTGTGTTTCAAAATTTTTTAGTCACCTTACTCAAAGTCAACCCAGGTTAAAAAAAAACCCAATCAAACAAATGCAGCTTCAATCCTTTTTTTTCTCATACTCCTATTGGCAACAGGGCTGTGACAGTAAATTTCATGTGTAGTCAGTGCTTTAAGGAATTTTCTGTCATTCTGGCATTGACATAAAAACCATGGAACACTAGGCTCTGCTGAGAAGCCAGGTGCTGTAGTGATTACAGATGGGCTTGCGCATTCATAGCTTATCACGATCTACAATCTATGGCTTACCACCCATGTTTACTTCACAACTTTAAAGAAAGAAGCATCAAAGTTTGAGTTACATAGAGAAATTAATGATATTCCTAATTTTTAATTAAATGCAGATATTTTATTAAAATAATCTCTTATTAAAAATGAGTCTCTTCTCATGCAACCTGAAGAGACAGTTGGCATGGAGTAGAAGTTTTAAGTCTCTCCAGCACTTATCAGTCACACTCATTTACCTGAACTGAAGTCACATCGAGGAGAAAGGACAAAAGATGCAGAACAAGACAACAAAAAAAGCCCTCAGATCACTTCCCTTATGTCTAAGCATAGCAGACCACGGCTCTGCCATTGTTGCTTTAAAACAAGATTTAAAGAAAGATGTAAATCCCATACAGTGAAACAACAAAGGCTGTGAATTAGCATTAAGCTGAAGATGGAAAGAACTTCTCAACTATTGGAAAGGAGACTGTGGAGAAGGTCAAGTGCTGGATGGAAAAGGGCAACCTGAGAGAGATTCACAGAGGCCCACAGGCAGCTTTCCACTGAGAGAAAAAAGCTTGCAGCCAAGCTGCCAGAGGTACCCAGTGTTTGGCTTTCATGCCCTGCCTATCCCATCTGCCCATGCTGGATCCAGGAGCTGGCACAAAGGGTTACAACACACAAGGGAGAAGGTGCTGTGAGATGAAGGCATGAATGAGGAAGAGGGCAGACTGACAGACAATGGAGATGGGGAAGGATACCCTGGAGCAAGACGTGCCAGGATTAAAGCCAAGAGACAAATAGGAGTGGATTGTGGAGAAAAATGAGTGAGATTATGTTTGTTAGGAGGGTTGCTCTTCTCCCAGAAAACCTTTTGCCTTTAAGGTATTTTAAATGAAGAGGAAGTAAAGATCTCAGAGTTGGAATATATCCATTTTTGAAAGTCCTACATCTACCACCTTGGGAGGGGCTAGGGGGAAGTGCTTACTGCAGTGATTAAAGGGCAGAGAGAACAGGAAAGTGGGTGAGGAGCCTCACACAGGCTTTTACATAGCTGACATTTCAGCCATGAACACCCAGTGACACTGGCAACACACACCAGCGGAAAAGGTGAAAGAGGCTTCCTAATGAAAGTGCTAATCCAACAGCTTGGATGCTTTCAGCATTGCAGGCCAGGACACTGGGAGGCTGCTCCTGGTGCCTCATGTCCCAAAAAGGCTGTGCTTTTTGGTGCAAATGCACTGGGGTAAGCAGGACTGATGGCCCTCAGTGAAAACTATGTTAAAACACAGATTCTGCAATACACATGAAGAGAAAAACTGAAAAGACTGAGAATATGCAAATCTTACTTTCATTGTTTTCCTTTAATAAAGCATCATTATCTTCCTCATCTTCATCTTCACCTGTTTTTATTTCTTCAGAAGGAGGCTACAATGAAAGAACTAAACATCACTGGATGAACTTTGTGTTCAGTGAGAAATTCTGCAGCTCTGTGCTTGTCTCTGGAATATGTGTTAGAATGGAAAGGCTGACACAATCCCATATGAGAATTAAAAATCCTCCAGAATCCCCTAAACACCAATAAGTTCTAATATTAATAACTAAAAAAACCTCATAAAAGCATCCACTGACTTCACAGGATTCTTTCTTTTCATAGCAAAAACAACTAAACACTCCATAGTGAGCTTTATCACTTGCTTAAAAAGAAACCCAGCCAACCAAATTTAAGATCACTACCAATGAACATTTAAAAAAAAATCATTATTATTGCTGTTCACTAATTTTATTCCACACTTGGGAATTCCCCAAAGTTTATGTACTTTCAGACTTCTGGAAGGTGGCAAACAAATATACAAGCAACAAACTTTTCACTCCCTCTTCTAGCTACTGATCAGCCAAAACCCTTTTTCTACATTACAGGCCTTAGGTACATAGCTGTTTCTTGCATTTGGCACATGACAGTAGTACCATCAGGAATATTGCATACAGCCATACCTTAATGTATTCAACAAATTAAAATCCCCACATTTTTTCTAAACTTGGTATTAGCATACAGTTAACTCTGATGGCTGGACAGAGAAAACAGCCATATATTAAAATCCAACCTTTAGACCCTACATTACACAGAAGGAAGGTCTCAGTAGAGAAGCAGGGGTTTGTATCTGCAAGACATTGCTGGGTTGTGTGCCAATTCAGAGGTGTAGAAAGTGCCCCTTCTCCACTGGCAGCCTCTCTCATCACTGTGTATAAAGCAATCTGAAAGGCCCCTCCCTGGACTCAAATTTGTACTGTTGACCAAGCAAAGGGTTAATGCCTTAATTTTACAGCTCCACAAGGTTTATTCTTGTTTTGCATATTTTAGAAGTCAGGGAGCTGACAGAACTCTGGCAAACCTTGCTGTAAAGCTCTGGTAACACTTAGCACAGCACCTTCAGCTGCACAAGCCACCTCTTTTCCTGCCATCCCAGTATATTCACAAACCATGATTGTGGCTGATAGCCTCCATAAAATTGGTCTGCACTGCAACATGGAACCCAAGCAGCTGGGTTAATATATATGTGTATATATTCACACACACAGACATAGATATATAAACTCTTGCCTAGGAACAGGACTGCCACAACTGTTTTTTTTTTTTTTTCAGAGTACAAGGCAGGGCTCAAGAGTTACTAGGTTAAACAATGTTACTCAGTTTATTGTTACTGGGATCTTCAGAGATTAGACTAATTTTATTTTTAATTTTTACTTCAGTGTACAAACTTTTTGCTTGGCTTTTTTTTTTTTTTTGCCCTCTGTCCCCATGCACCAAATGGACTGCAGAGGGACAAGCAGAAAGTGACTGAATTCAGCATTTATTATTATAGGATAATACTACTTACAGGCAGCTCCTTGGCTAATTTGATTACCATGTTTTCTAGATATTCAGGTAAACTCTTGAATTGTTGGTTTGTTGGCTGGAAGAAGTGGGGACTTCTGCGTGCCAGAAGTCTCAGTGCTCTCCAGCCATAGTTAGAATTGTTCACAGCCCTACAATAAAACGTAAGTTTGATTAGTAAAGGCTGGCATCTATAAAAGCACAGAGAAAGATGTGAGACATTTAGTAATATACTTCTGTCCAAATTTAAACAGTTTTTGTAAATTTCTGGTGTCCTACAGAGCTACTAGTAATGCTGAGAGCAGTCTGTTTTCTTTAACTATCCAAACATGAAAGAGATCAAAATCAAGTGAAACACAGTAGAGATGGACATACTTATACTTATTTTCAACCATGTTTTCAGGGTCTGCTTGTTCGATAGCTTCCTCAAAAAATTCCTCCAGTGTTGGCATATATTCCCTAAAAAAAAAAAAAAATCAAATAAGGAGCTTAATATGCTTCACAAACTTCTCTAAAAATAGACCATCTTTGTTCCTTCAAACACATCTCAGGCTCATCCACTGAAGAGAAAAAAACAAACCCCAAACCAATTCTCTCAAATTTAACAATTTTAAATAAGCAAAGAAGCTGATACACGTTGTTATAAAATTATTTACTGCATAACCACTAGAGTGTGCCAGCACTGCCTATTATATACATTTAAACCTCCTGCCTTACCAAGACATCAACATGTCAACAGCATTTGCACAGCTCACAAGCTCTCAGGAGTCTAAAATGGTTGCTAGTTTTGTGCTATTTGGCAGTATCAGTAAAACATGGCTGTCCCTGCCACCCCCCACCTCAGTTCCATCTGCTCTCAGAACTGCTTGTGGTTGGTTCTGACAGGTACTCAAAGCAGCACCAGAGGAACCCTGACCTAAAAACAGAACAGAAATGAAATTTCACACCATCAGACGGTTTGCTGCTGAGAAGACTCTAACCAAGAAACAAAGATTGCAGAAGAGTTGTAGGTTACTGAGAGCCAAGACTCTCAGTGGTGCAAAGCAAGCTCATAATGATCTGTATGTCTCCTATCTAATGCTGACATAGACACACCTGCTCCTGCAAGGGAGTCTAGTAAAGGGCTGGAGCAGGGGTGAAGCACACTGGTCGATAAATTCGCTTCAATCTCATTTTGAAAAAGGCCTTTTGCCCAGGGCAGCAGTGCCTCATGCATCGTCACTGACTACTGGAACCAAAGCCAGAACCTTGAAAATCCATCTGAGTCCTGCCATATTATCCCCAGAACAACCATCTAAAAAGGGGACAGCTAAGAAAGTATTACCCCATTCGAATGAAGAACCAAAGCAAAAAGCTACACTTGACTGTGCACAGTCACAAAGCCCATAAAAAGAACTTGGAACTGAATCCGGATGCCATAGGATTCATTTACTGTTTGGGATCCTATTTCCTGTTTACCATGGCATGCATTTTCCTTGTTTATCTCCATTTGTTAAGGGCTTTATTTATTTATTTTTATTTAAAGACATTGCAGCACAATACAATCACACAGGGAACCAAAAGCTTTGGTCCTGAACACAACTCCACCTTCATCCCTTGGCCTAGTAAAAGAAAGTATCCTGTCAAAGGCCTTCCTGTACATCCCAGCCTCACAAGAAAGAAGGGCACTTCCTCTGCAAAGCTCTGAACCTCTAGAAAAGCATTTCCTCCACTCAGGGTATCTGTACAGCTAGCACCTCTCCCCAGGCAACCAGACTTTACAGCCACTACTAGCAGAGTTCTCTCTGGGAACTGTCCCATTCCTTCTCCAAATTTTCTTACTCTATATGATGTCTGCACAATAAGAGACTTTGGTAACTGTAACAAAGAAAGTTGTGTAGCAGAGTACATTTTAAGTATTTCCTACAATTGTGCAAGCATGAGGGACAACCCATAATTGTATTTTTCTGTATCTGCCCCACGAGTGGACCCGGTATGTGCTGGAACAATGCCTGGTAGCCAATTTCCTCTTACCTAGCTTTGTTTAAAGCACAGGCCTGCTCGAAAATCATAGCCAAGTAGCATGCTAACTTCATCAGAGCCAGACTTGGCAATCTTCCTTCATTATATAAGGTAATTAATTACATGATCATGCTCTACAAAAGGGGAGTTTTCATCTGGTTTTCAGCTTAGATTTTACTTTACTAAGCAATGAAAATTACTGGCAGCATAAACACTCGAAGAAGTAAGGAAAACTGTAAAGAGATTTCAAGGCAAAGATTCATACAACCACCTTCTCTCAAGAAGGTGTGAAATGCACACCTCCTAAGATCATCTTGTACGCCTTCCTTAGGCCAATTTTGTAATTCTCTAATTAGAGTGCTAATTAGTTAGCTTCAGACAATGACACACCCATTTTTTACCTACCTACTCTCAGATTTACAGGCTTCCATGTTATCAGGACATAAATTCCAAAGGCGGGTCAGTTCCTCACTGAAAAGCATAAACACACATTGTTCATGTTCATCATTCTACCATCCCACACTTACGGACTGTTTTAAAGGGATCTGCAGAAGATGGTTATAAGGAAAGAAAACCTACTGCAAGTTTTAAAAGAATGACCGTAGGCTTTGGCAGTTCCAAAGTAAGGATGTTTGAAAATTGTTGTATAGGAAAACCAGTGGGGGGAAAAAACCACCAAACACAAAGCCCCCCAAACCCACAAATTCTGTAAAGGAAAGAGAACCCAACCTACTTCCCCATAAGTATTTTTTTGTTTGATCCTTTCCCTAAGAAGTCCTCTGGAGCTGGCCTCTTCCTCACAGGCCTCATTGGCTTAGAATCAGGAGGTCTGAAAAATAAAAAGAGACGCTCTTTGGTATCAAACCAGTAATATCTCAAGAACAAAAAAAGCTATTTCACCTTCACCTTTCACCTTTCGATGGTGCCAAGTTAAATCATAATGAAAGGACTGAAGGACAGGGAGTCTAAGAGTGGAAGAAGGCAGTGGGGAAGAGAAGAGAGAAGGCAAAGTAGAGATAAGGAAAGGATACTGCCAGACACCAAAATTAGTTCACTCAAAAGCGTAAAGGTCTACCAGAGTCCCAATAAAGAGAAGGAAGCAAATCACATTTGTGCCAGCAGCACATTATCTACCCTGCTGCTGGGATCATCTGCTCTATGATTGCAAAGTCTCTTTCCCCAGCTGCACCTGATTTCATGGGATCAGAGAATGGAGATCCCAGAGCACTGAGGTTAGGGCAAGACCTACCCAAGCTGAAACTCTGGATGAGATCTAAAGGAGACAGAATATTTGTAGAAGTCAAATTTCATCATTTTACTTGCCCACAATCCCCCGCAACAGTAATTTCTCTCTTTCAACAGCCTCACTCCCTTTTTTTTTTTGCAAACAGCTTGTCATGAAGAGGTGGCTACACCTCATCTCTCCAGTAAAAGGAAATCTCCAAAGAGATAATGACCCAGATGCTCCTTTAGCACAGAGACCACAGCCTATGTATATAATGAAGAAGGGTGGAAGACAAATGTTTTGTCATCCCCTCAAGATAGTCAAGTAGATATATGGAATCAAAGTTCCAATTTTGCCACTAGTTAATAACTACTAACACAGGAAACTTTCAGTGGTGAAAGCCATCTAATTGTCATTTCCCTTAAGGTAAGTGATCAACATCAAGTGGCAAACTAATAAATAAATTGCATAAGAGAACTGTTACGCAAACTCCAGATATGATGCCCTGCCAAAGTCATAATGCCAAAGGCCTCAATAGAGGCAATCCAAAGGGATATACAGGAAAGTAAGGCACCAAGCACTTCAACCTAGGGTTTGCTGAAAGCAGGAGGGGACAAAACCTCCTCCAGTCTCCTGGACCACAGGATTCTCAGTACCATGAAATGTTGCCCTGAGACAATGAGGAATGCTCTCCTGAGAGCCCACACACCCATAACCTCCTCTTCCCTGACACACTGCAAGACTTCTGGCAGAAATCCAAAAGCCTTCTGCACTCACTGAAGGGACAGGCAACTGTACAGATTTCCAAGCTGTGTGAGTGGTTAATGCTCATATGCACCATGGGTAGTACCATATTCTGAAGGGCAACCACAACTTCAAACAAGCAGCAGAAAGCCTCTGTTTCATAACAGTTACCTTTCTTTCACAAAGCTTGGGCAGCCCTCATTTTTCCATGAGTTCCAGTTTTCTTCAGTATTTAATATATGCTGTAGAAACATAGAAAGTATTGCATATTATAAGGGTCATAAGCACTTTCAGAGTTGACCTCAAAGTTTTAAACTGAGCTATTAAAATTAAGGGGAAAACTATATTCTAGGTTGTGTGTTTCAGCCACTATCTTGAAGATCATCAGTATAATCTCAGGGCAACTGGTTTAATTTACTCAAAAATAGTGTAACTCTCCTCTTCAAAAATTGTGGGAAAGGCTTTATTTTCCCTGGTCTAGACAAGAAAATAGATGCAGTCAAAGTAACGGAAAAAAGGAAAGCAAAAAGGTAACTTCTTGGGTTTTTATAAATTTCATTTGTATTATATTTCCATGTCTTTGGGCACAGGACTCCTATCTGCAAAAACTTTTAAATGTTTTTTTTGCTTTCCAATAATCTATCGTCCTGTACATACACATGCATGTACAGGCTGATTTCCATCCCAGGAAAAGGAAGAAAAGAGTATTAATGAAAACATGGGATAAAATATGACTACAAAACAAAAAGACATTATAAGACCGTTTTTTACTGGGATGAGGTAACAGTAGTCTCAGACATAATAGCTGTGTTCTAAAAGCTAGTTTAAGCTGAAATTGCTTTTTTATGTGCTGTACAGACTTTGTTCAGGCAGGCATCAAAATACTCACCTCTACCATTTTTGAGAATCTTTCCCCATCTGGAGGATTTTCTGAAAGAAGCTATGAATGGGAGAAAAGGTGAACTTTTCGCATTACATCTGTAGCAGAATACGTAGGAAAAAAACTCCAGAGAAAATGGTGGTTACTGCTTCAAAGGTGGTTGATACAATATTACATGCTTAATATTCTTCCATGTAATATGAAAGCAGATACTGTACCAACCTGGTAGACTGCTTTTGTAGTATCTTCAATCCAAAGAGACTGTTCATCTGTTAGAACATAGTTTGAACTGGAATTGAAAAACAAAACATCAAAAAGTGTGCTGAGGACACATAATTTACACTACATACCTTCTGAGGGGTGTTAGAGGGGGTCTGAGCAAAATGCTTTGAATGTGATCTGCTCTGGTCCCAGGGACTGACCATTTATTAGTTTGTGGAATTTTTTAGACGTGCTTGGGGACTACACTTTCAAGGTGTAGATTTCCCCAACAGCCCCTTTGACTGATTCAAGATCACACCTTGATGCTGGACCCAAAACACAGCAAATGGGCACAATGAGAAGATTTACCTCAAAAACATTCACCAAGTGTTATACTACACCATTGCTATCTCATGCCATCCTTGACCATCAGTGATAACAGTAAGTGACTGTTTATAGTGAACATTTTAATGCATTTATATGAAAATGACTGTCACCTCAAAAGGACTGAACTGGAATTCAGAAGACCTGAATTCCATCCCTTCTCAGCCATCAGACTGCCTTGATAAATACTCTGTAGAATTAGGATAATGATCCTAACCTAGTTTACAAAGTTCTTTGAGAGCTGTTTATAAAAAGCAATATATAGCAGGTGGGAGACAGCTGCCTTCTTAAGGATGTTAATTATTATGTACACATATGGCCCAGGGCACAGGAAATGAACAGAGATGGGATTTTCTTCAGGATAACGTTAGAGACTAGGAACAGATGGGGTTTGGTTCTATCCCGTTGATTTATAAAAGCAACAATCACCATTGTTATTTCTTGCCATTTTGGACAGAGTTCTGCAGTACACTAAGAAAAAACAAATCAGCAACCAATGCCACATTGCAGAGTCAGTACAGATTCAAAATGATGCCACACACAAGTACCCTGGACTGGTCTAACAACTTGGTGCTGCCAAGGAGAGTCTCCTTCCCTCTCATGGCTGGCACTCACTGTAAGCAAGTCTTAATGGCCTCTACTTCCCTGAGACCCCATAGCTCACCAACTTGGCAGAAAATTTACTCTGCAAAAATGAGCAAATTGGGTTTTTGGCTGTAGAGTAAACGGAACAAGTTTGAGTAAGTCCAGTGAACACTAGAGCATGGGAGGGCAAAGGATCAGGCAGAGGAACAGAGAAATTAATGAGAGATGATGCTCTGCTTTCGTGCTGTAAAGTAACTTCAGCCACACTCTGTAATTACCAAGCCAAGGCTCCAAGTTCCAAAACCTCAGACTAAGTAGGCAAACTATTTTAAAATATTTTGGTTTATCGCCAAGTTCCTAGTTCCCCATCCCCAAACACAAAATATTTTCACATTACCTTTTAAATTTGACTTGTCCCTTTAGATACTGAAATAGTATTAGGTACTGCAACAAGATGTGACGACGGAAGTTACTGTCACTCAGCTGTAAATCCATCAGCTAAACAACAACAAAAAAAAACACATCTTTAAATATTTACTCTCTTTTGACTTACCTTTGTAAAGGCAACATTAGAAATTAAATCCAATACGGCAGCTTTACTGAAGACTCTTATTCCAGAAATAGAAGCCCCCCAAGTCATTAATTAACAGAGGCACCACACAAAGAATAAAACAGAAAAAGGAACAGAATAAATCTATCTAAATAAAGTGGCCAATGTAATGGGATACCCAGAGAAACAGTGGGGTCTCGACTGAACATAGTGTGATCAACTGCTTGAGCTGAGAGCTTTGAGCAGGGAGGCTGAACCAGACATAGGTTCCTTCCACCCTCAATTACCCTGGGATTCTGGAAGGGAAACCACATACCTTCTCACTAGTTAGGAACTTTGCAAAATATACGTGTTCTCCTCCTGTTTTTAGTTCTTCCAACTTTTTTCGGGAAGCCTGAGTGTCGTCCAACTTGTAACTTTTGAAAACAGCCAAAACTTCTTCCGAGTACTATAAAACGGAGTTATTTACCACATGAATACAATATTGAACGTAGTTAGAGAACTACACTTGACTTAAAGCCGAGAAGTAAAATAATTTGCAAATTTGCTATCAGCCCAGTGAAACAACCCACTTGTTACTGATGTGTAGGACCTCTCTGAACAACACAAATGAAGTGAAAGTGTTATCATGTCAGAACATTTAATCATATAGAATATTTAAAGTATGCTAAGAAAAACAACATTTTGGGTTGTGAACAGTGCTGTGTTGTTTAGACATCATGAAGAAAAAAGGTTCACATGATGACAGTGCTACATTAAAACATTTAATTTGAAAAACTTAAGTCTGGCCTTGATCAGTTTCTGAACTGCACCTGTGGTAGTTTTTTGTGGGTATTTTTCTTTTTTTGACCCCATTAGTAGATGTCATTAATCAGATTTATATTAGGATGTCTGAACAGATGTCACCTCGTATTAGCAGAACATAGAGAATGAAGATTAAAAAAACCCTAAGCTTCTTTGAATTAAATAAATACTGAGTGACAAATTGTGAAAAAACAGTACCTTAGCAATAAATCCTCATCAATATTCATACTAAGCAAAACTGAAACAGCTGGCTGAAGGGGACATTCAAGTCATTGCTTCTACAAAGAGATTTGCTTCATTAGAAACTAGTAATCTTTAGGAACCCATTGGCATCAATATGACTACTCAAAAGTAAGAGCTAGGACTAGATAGAGCTATCTATCTTCTTGGGGTAAAAAAACCCACCCAAACCCACAAGTTCAGCTTTTTGCAGCTGATAAACCACAAAAAAGGTACTTCTGGCACTGTTGCAACATATTAAGTATCTCTGATACTGACATACATTAAGGGGTTTACTGTACTTTTTAACAAAACATTCATTTACTGAAAAAGGCTCAATTTCAAGAACAGCAAAATGCATTTCCTCATGCAGCATATCATTTTCCAGCAGCCTGAGCCTTTGAATTGCTCCATGCTTATGCAGTCACTGCTACTCGTGTAAATAATAACCTTTATTTAGGCTGAATGGTTGAAAGCATGAACTCAGATTACCTTAAGAAACGTTTTCCATGACACCTTCTCATAGCACTGCACAGGATTTCTAAAATAATCTTGAAGTGACCAGAATTTTCTATACAGGTTATAATCTATTGGAATGGAACTGTGGAAAAAATAATGAAAAAACACCATATTGAAAAGCAATATATTATATTCAATTTCACTCAGGAATGTACAACCCCAGAAAATATTCACTTTGGAAGTAAATTAGTGAGCCAGTAGTGAACTGTCACAGAGAAATCTGTAACTCAGAAGTTTTCCTTGTAAGAGTTTTCCATTCAGTCTATTGTTACTTTCTCACCATAAAAGCAAAAAAAGTACACAGAAGGGATTTTAGGACTTTTTCATTATCTGTGGCATGAAGGGGAACAGAGCTTTTTCTCCTTAAGCATATACTCAAAATCCCTGAATACATCTTATCACAAGTTCTGTGAAGGGAATTTGGAAATCTGTCGATACCAGAGTGGTTCTCAGCCAGAGAACTCAAAACAGCTTTTTCAAATCTGTACATTTCTGCCTTCCAGACAATGTCAACAATTTAAGACATTGCCAGAAGTCTTCTCTGATTAGATACATCTAATCTTCAGATGGCAGGAGATGAGGAGAATTTGGACCACAACGTTTAAAGATATTTCCTGAACAGCTTTTTTCCTTTCACTTTACAAAGCTTTGCTTCAGCTTGTAAGTTGCTGTCAGCTCACCAACTTGTTGGTGCTTCATCATCTCCCATTTCACCTTCTTCCACATCCATTCCTTCTTCTCTCTCCTCGGTGTGCTAAATAGGAAAGAATGATTTAAGACTTATACAAATACCACTACAGTTTGCACAGTTACAGTGTTGTTTACTGTAAACATTCAATTACATATTAGATCAGAAAGCTTAAGCTGATAACTCAAAAGATCTCTGAAGTATTATTACTGCAATATGTGCAACAAATTCCTGTCCTAATGCAATGGTAGCCTCACTTCTGAAAAAACCTGAAGAGACAGCTCTG
This sequence comes from Acrocephalus scirpaceus scirpaceus, assembly GCA_910950805.1. Classification (NCBI taxonomy): domain Eukaryota; kingdom Metazoa; phylum Chordata; class Aves; order Passeriformes; family Sylviidae; genus Acrocephalus; species Acrocephalus scirpaceus. The sequence goes on along the minus strand of OU383773.1, from coordinate 78,400,376 downwards.
TCCTGTGCATACTGTGCGGAAAACTTTGCACAGTAAGTGACACTGCTCATTCCTCACAATCAAACCCATCTTTTTCGCCTCAGAGTGCATAGTTTAATATTCCAGGTAACATGCCTATTCCCAAAACAACAGCTTGGTCTGGTAGAGGGACAACCAAATGACAAATCTACAGTCCCAAGCACTTTTTGTGCAAGCAATCTTACACGTTTACTGCAGAATCAGTGAAAAATGACATAGGAATTTTCACCTTCTGTCCCAGAGTGCTCTCATGTTCATTGGTGTTGAAAACAGTGACATTTTCCAAGTTAAACTGACTCTGTAGGTTAAGCCCTGTGAAAAACAAAGAGTAAGTCTTAACAGTTGTGAAGTTCCCAAACCTGTTTATGAAATGCTGATACTCAATCCTCAGAGCGTTCAAAAAACTTACATTTGAAATCAAAGCAAACAAAAGTCACAATGTCAAGGACAGACACAAGAACTAGGATACAAGTGAAATGTGATTTGGGGTCCAACTGGATTTGGTCTGCAACCATCATAAACTTAAAAGGTTCAGCTTATTGAGTCTTGATGTTAAGTTTGATAAAATGCAAAAAATCTCACCTGACTTTTCTGAAAGCGGAAATAACCTAGCCAAGAACAGCTGAATTCTTCCACAAAAGACTGTGTTTTGTGACTTAGATAATCTTCTTAGGAGGTCTAAGTATTGTAAAGAGTAAAGAACATTAGTATTTATTGCTCTTTTCATTTCTCATGTAACAGAATTCAAGATTTGCTAATTACATGACCTACGGAGCTCGTATTTGTAAATTCAAATGCCAGTGACTCCCTCTGACCAGACATATTTTTTCCAAATGCATTCTGCCAATTCTCCTAACACCTTCAACACCAAAAAAAAGGTTTCAATGAATCCTACTCAAATATAGCCTTGGATACAGGCCTTGTCATTGCTGAGGAATGATATTCTTCTATAAAGATCTCCACTGATGAAGAGAATTCCCTGAGGTCTGAATAACCTCTACATTAATAAGCAAGAATGCATATCTGTTGAGTGATGCACCTTTTAATTTTATTACTTATTGAACACATTTGAATTTAAATCAAATCAAATTATTAAACTAATTTTCATTTGCTGAGATAGGAAGTTCTTTAATACAGCTTCCCCCTCCTTGAAAAACTACCACTCACCATTGCACATGCGCAGCAAGTAATTTTTCCCTGCAGAGTAAAATGTGTTCTGAAACAGAGTAAAGGTATTTAGAACATTAAGAGATCATAAAACCTTCTTGAGCAATTTAATCCAATCACAAGATATGAGTAAGTATGAATCACTCCTACAGATAACTCTAAATTTTAGTCTTCCCTTACATACCAGGCAGGTTTCAGGAAAAGGCAAGTCCCACAAATTCCAAGAAAGCATAAAACACATTTACATCCAGCCTTCATAAAGAAAAAAACATATGTGACAATGAACTGTAAGAACACCATCCACTTTTTTGTTCTTGGAATGCACTAATTTTTACACTCATTTTCTTTATTACTCTGTGTATGATTGAGGGTAAATTTGGAAGAAAATCTTTTCCCAAATCAGTAGGTGGAGGGGCTGCTTGAATCTTTCTAGAGGGACCCTTTTGGAAGTTTCCCCCCAAATTTGCCCTAAACCAGGACAATAATTTATACAAATAAGGAAAGAGCACACACAAAAGATTTACAGTGTTTGGAATACTGGTGATCTGGAAGGAGAAATTGGTAGATACTTGAATTAACAATAAAAGACAGTTTGTGAACATATTGAGGCCATGATGTTGTCTGAAACAAACCAGCCTGAATGACTATGGGAGGAGGTTCTAGTTAGAAAATCCAGGTTAGGAAAACACCAAGACAGCAGAATGCTTTTTAGGTGCTATCTCTGGAGTTCCTCACACTTATGTGTCAGCTACAAAGTCAGTTAAATTCTGTTCATTAAAATGGTTCTTGTAGACAAAAGCTTTGGCCAAACTATGTAACATTTTGCAAAAATACCTACCGATTTCCACGTAGCTACATTTTTCTCCACAAAAGTGAAAATTTTGTCACACTGGTCCAAAGGGAGGCAATCCAGAACATCCCCCAGAAGCACAAAAGGAGTTGATGCAGTGCAGATACCTATGAGGAACAGGGAATGTTTTATTCAACAAATTTGAACTGAAATTCAAAACAAAGAGATGCACTACACTTGAGGGACATTTTATTTCAAAAAGTAGAAGAAAGAAGCTCTTCTGAATTCCTACAAATCCTAACAGAAAACTTGGGCTAAAACGTGAACTTTCATTAAAACTATTTCTACACATACTCAAATGAGATTTGCAAAAGCTTTGCACTAACAAATATTTTAAAAAAATCACTGTTCTAATGACCTCAAAGTCTCAATACAATGTCACATCTTTTTGCAGACTGCAGGTGAACTCTTTCAGACTTCTAAATCCACAGTTAGTCCCACTACACACATCCATGCAGCCTGAGAGCCTTTTCAGGCACCACTAAAACAGTGCTCTAAGTCCATCCACCCATGCTCTGTAGGCAGCGCCCACACTTCTCATAGCACAGGTCTTCTTATTCTACAGCTCAAAAAACATACGTGTAGTTGACCTATACTTACTAAAACAAACAATTTTTGATGAATAATGTGAACAAAAACAAAAGGAAGAGAGCAAAAGCCACTTCAGAAGAGATCAGCATACTGATTTCAGACATGATCTGTTATTGAAACAGATTCAAGTATCTAAAAAAAAGCCATATACTGACAGGAGGTGAGCACAGATATCCAGGAGATGTTATTTCTGCCTATGCCAAGTCATTTTATCTTTCTGCCTCAATGGTCTCATCTCTGAAATTATGATGGGAAACATCTAATAATTTTAGAGTGCTGGACAAAGAAACTGCTAATCATGCTGCAACCAAATCCATTCATCTTTCTTCACTAACAACAACAAAAGATTCCAACACAAATGTCACATATATAACCAAATTTAATTATATTATATTTAATTTCTCTTCTGAAACAAACCAAAGCTTACTAACCACTAACATAAGAGTCATATATCACCAAAGGTAACCACAGTAGACGACTTAGAGAAATCAAGATTGTAAAATTTCCCTAAATGGTCCCTAAAACTGCCAATAGATTTGAAAGAATGATGCTCACCTTCCGTGACTCCATTAATAGCAAGAGAAATAATTGCCAGGAGATTCTCACATGGAGCTTTGTTTATCTAAACAAAGAGAACAGTGTTGAAATTCTCTAGTCTGACCACAATGTATCTAAGAAAACTAAAATTCTTGTTTCCAAGTAGGCATATTTAAAACAAATACTGACATTCAACATTCCAAAACAATCTATGAAATCTGACCTATCAGTCAACTGTATTAAGTTTTTATTGAGTAAGAAACCTTTCCTGACTGCTTCCAGCCACTAAAGACCCAAAAGCACAGAGTAATTTACCTCTGAAAACTAATATCCCACATTCAGACTTCATTCAAATATTATTTGATAATACATTATTTGACTCCTTTCATCATTCTTTTCAGCTGACAAGGCAGCTTTGTTACATATTAGTAACAAATCACTAAATAGTTTTGATTTGAGGAGGCCAAAAGATCTCATTGTTCAAACTCCCCCTGCCATGGGCAGAGACACCTTTCACTAGACCAGGTTGCTGAAAGCCCCATCCAACCTGACCTTGATCACTTCCAGGGTTGGGGCATCCACAACATCTCGGGACAACTTGTTCCAGTGCCTCACCACCCTCTGAGTGAAGAATTTCTTTCTGACATTTACTCCAAACCTACTCTTTCCACCCACTCCTAAAGTACAGTTATTGAACAATGCATGTTTACGAATTAGAATTTTAAGATGTAGCAGACCTTCATAACCATTACAAAGAACTGCTAGAAAAGGCTCAGACAACAGGTCTCACCATAGTGTGATGTCTGTAAAATACAAGATTCTACTACTCTCCTTGAATCATCTGTATTTAATCTTAATTACCTCACCACTGCATAGTTCCTTTTTTTAATAAAATGTTTTCTTACACCAAAGTAAGTTGCTGTTACATTAACATATTAGCCTGCTAATAGAAATTTGAGGTTCAACAAGAGATAAGCTTCAGCAGTTTAAAGTACTTACTATTTCTTCTTCTACAACAACTCTAAAAGCTTGATCCAAGGTACACTTCTTTTCATTTTCACTGTAAATGCAAACATTCCACCTTAGTTAGTAACAACCCTCAGGCACAAGATTACTAAAAGTTATCTAAATAGGCGCTTTTTAAAAAATCAAGTGGCCTTTACTTACCTTCCAGGAACCTGGTTAAACGCATTCAACAACGGCTTGATGCTTTTGTTAATCAGAGCCTCTCTGGTGGATGTCTACCAAAATGCAAAGAAAGAAAAGCTACAACACCAGTATGAAACTAAAAGGATCTTCCTCCTTCCTCTGACAGTGGACAGAAATACTAAGGAATCTTTCTGCCACACACCATGTGTTAGTTTACAGAGAGAGCTTTGTAACAAGAAGGGCAAATAACAAGCACATAGGGAATTAGGCACCTGAGCTAGTAGAGCACACCTCAAACCTGGGCTACAGTGTGGTGAAAATAGCATTTCTAAACGATACACAGAGCATCACACTCTTGTGACCAACATCATTGTTTCATGTGCTACACGCACAACTTCGGGTGGTTATGGTGGTTTAGGACACGAATCACAGAATACTCTGAGTCGGAAGGGACCCACAAGGATCACCGAGTCCCATTCCTGGCCCTGCACAGACAGCCCCAAGAATCACATCATGTGCCTGAGAGCCTCTCTATCTTCACAGGAGTTAACACCTCCTCCCAATTTTCTATCACGCACAAACAAGTCCTGCGTTTATGAAGATGTTGAAAAGCACGACTCCTGCTAAGAAGATCGTCTAAAAAATACTATTTCCTGTTACAAAATCGATCTCATGGATAGAGTACTTGTGCCTCGAGCACTTCTGTGCAAAACCCATCCTCTAGTCTGACAACCTGGGTCGCAAACGCCGGCCTCCAGAGGCTTGGGTACGCACTCAAGTGTACCAGTGCCTGGGAAAGGAAAAGCATTCTTCAGCAGAGGCATAGAGGCAGCAAGTGCAATACGCCCGGACGTTTTGCTGCGGGGGGCACGCCACACTTTCATTGTCTTTACATTAATTTTCGCTAAGCTGAAGACTGATCCTTCCCTTGGCCGAGCCGGCGTGCAGCCCGTCCTCACTCCCACACCGCCGCACCCCGGCCGCGCCGAGCGCTCCATAAAGGAGCTCGGGCCGCTCCCGGCTGCAGCCCCGGCCGGGCCGCGGGCCCGGAGGCACAGCGCAGCCCCGCAGCTTCCCGCCCGCCGGGCCCCCGTCCGAGCGGCAGGGACGAAGGGAAGGCGGCAGGGACGGAGGGAAGGCGGCAGGGAGGCGGGGGAGGCTCACCGTGAAGCGGAGCCGCGCCTCGGGCAGGCTGAAGAGCGGCGGCGACATGTTCCCGGGCGGGCGGCGCTGCGGGCGCGCGCCGATGACGCCATGGCTCCCGCCCTCCCGGCGGGAAGAGGGAGGAGCGCGGGCACCGCCGGCCTGGCGGTGGGGCGGGAACACCGAGGCGTGGAGCGGGTTTGGCTTGGGAAACACCTCCGGGATGGTCGGGTCCAACCGTTAACCCAGCACCGCCAGGCCCGCCACCAAACCACGGCCCCGAGGGCCACATCCGCACGCTTTTTGAACGCTTCCAGGGATGGTGACTCCACCGCTTCCCTGGACAGCTCGTTCCAGTGCTTGGCGACCCTTTCAGTGAGGCGATTGTTCCTGATATCCAACCTAAACCTCCCCTGGCACAGCTTGAGGCCATTTGCTCTTGTCCTGTCTGTCACTTGTTGCCTGGGAGAAGAGGCTGACCCCCAGGTGGCCACAGCCTCCTCTCAGGTGTTGTAGAGGGTGATGCGGGCTTTCCTTGATGTCCAGGTGTTAGAAGGATAAATTACTTGTGGGTAGAATTGCCATGTTAAAGTTTAGTATTTGATATGTGTCAATGATCTCGGACGCACGGAGGTTAACAAAGCTTGGGGAGAAGGATGTGCCGCTGAGAGTGGACACAGAAGAATTAAGAATTTACAGGGCGCCAGAAGGTTTGGCAGAACTCCCGGGATAAGGATGGAATTAACAAAGCCAACTCAGCAGCTGTGCTGAAATATGCTGGAGTTGGGTAAAAGGTAATTCTGACAGGGAGATTGCAACCACCGACTCAGGAGAAGGCCTGACCATACAGACTAATTAGCATGAGAAGTGAGGGAATTATTTAACCGACAGAAGATGGAATACAAATTAATAAGAGAACTATGTAACTCATAGCCAGTGAACATTAATGCTTTCTTTGCTAAAATGTATAAATAGTGAAACATTTTGGTAGTCGGTGTGCTGGCTTTGTGGATTTGCCACACAGCACCCCTCTCTGCTCAGGACTGTAAAAATAAAAATAATAAAAAAAATATTTAGCTTGAATAAAAGCTTGACTCAGCTTGTGGATTGGCTTCTTGAATATTGGGTGATAGAATCTATTTTGAACAACAACCTGAGTCTCTTTTTCTCCAGGCTAAGCAACCCCAGCTCCCTCAGCCTCCTCTCATCAGACTTGTGCCCAGACCTTTCACATTTCACTGTTGCCGAAGTGGAAATGGCTTTGCAGATGTAGCTATTTTTTTTTCCAGATAAACATACCCCTAGACCACAGTCTGCCACCATTTTCAAAGTATCAATGAAGGAAAAATGATTAGGGACTTTTATATCATCAGTAAAATCACCTCAGTGCTGAAAATTTACAGGTTGAGCAATACCCTACATATACCACCTGGCGACAGAAATATTTCTAGCGGAAACAACGTTTCTCATGATCATAGAATCAGAATCATGGAATTGTCTGGGTTAGAAGGGACCTTGGTGTCTGGCCAAAAGCTCAGGTACTGCCAAACTCTTGTTCATAGGCGGGAAAAAGCTCAAACATGCAATATCCCGTTCATATTGGGAAGGGACGAGACAATAAATTTAATTTTAATATTTAATATTAAAATTAAATTTATTGTCATTATTAAATGCAAATATTTAAAATAACGCATGGGAATGTGTGGGGGGTTTTTTATGGTGTGGTGTGGCTGTAGTTAGCTTTTGAACCGGGAGAGGGAAGTATTTGCCCAGAAAAGGAAGATGCAGCGGGAGGGGCAGCTTGACCTGGGCTTGGGTGGCGCTGCTCCGCTAACGGGGAGGTGTGGGCACCCTTCCAGCCCGGAGTTTGTCACCTCATCTATTACTGAAACCATTGTTTGACACTGCCTTAAAAATGTGGGTTATGCCAGAGCCATGCCAATTCATTTCAAACCATGGAGAAAGGGGCTTCATAACATTGAAAATAGGCTCCACATGATCTGTCTTTTGGAATGAGTCACCTGCATGTGCTGTGAGACTTGTTGAATTTTTTTCATTCAGGCTTGAGAGAAAGCTGACTTCCACACCCCCACTATTTCTCATCTCTTACTTTAATAAATTAAATCATCAGCTGAATAAAGGGCCATTCTAAATGAATAATTTGAGATTATTCTAGCCCCCATCTCCTGCTGCAAGAAGGAGAACCAAAGAAGAACTCTCTGAAATGGTAATAAGAAAGCTTTAAACCTTAAAAAGATGGTAGAAAGTGAAACTAGAAGTGTTCTAAGGAGATACTGCTAAAGGAAATGGAGTATTTTTTGACTACAAATACTCCTTAAGCCAAGACTAAAGTGGACAGAGAGAAGAACTGCCAACATACTGAAAAAAGCAGCGCAGTATATTTGTTAATGAGTACAACATGACTGAGGAGGTTTTTTTTCTCGGGGTAGAAACAGATAAAGAGGAAGTAAAATGTTAGCGCTGTGATTTAATAGTGATTTATAGCCACCTCTTGTTCTATGTCGAATTTTTCCTGTTTGGAATGGTGTTTGTTATGGATCTCATGCACAGAGGGGATGAATGCGGAGCTGTTAGTGCTCGTGTTGGGTTGTGGACAAGTGGGGCTGCAGTGCCTGAAGAAATTCTGACCCCAGCAGCTGCTGTGCACCCCGGGCAGGGACCTCCCCTTCAGCAGCAATGTCAGCGGCGTGGCACTTCTGCTTGCCACGTGGTGGTATCACCGTGCAACATCTGACAACATCGCTTAAAGCCATCCTCATCACCTCCTTAACAGAGGTGCCAAACTCTGCTCTGAGCTGGCAGACAAAAAACTGGTTTTGGGGATCAAAAAGCCAATAAGAGGAGTAGTGCTGGGTACCTGTAAATTAAAATGCTGCAATTATTCAGGATATAAAGAGGAGTCAGTGATATTATTAATATAACTAATTATAAATTAGACAGCAGTATGTTAGAAAAAGCTGTGTCTTCTAGTATGTGCTAGGTGGGAAGCTAAGGGGGGAAAAAAGAAGTAAATATTGATTTCTGTAAAAGTATTGTAAGCAAAATAATTTTTCAGCCCAGATTTAAAGCTATCACCAGCTGAAAGCTCAGATGGATGAAAGCAATCAACAGCAAAAGTATCTCAGGACACCTCTGTATTCAGAGGTCGGTTGATAGAACAGATGTTCTATCATCTTATGTCAAGAGGCTGTGTAGCTGGAATTACAGAAAACTTCACACAGATGCTGTCTTTTCGAGTAAAATCCTATTCCAAGACCAATTTGAGTTTCTGTTTTAATTTCTGTTACCATTCCTGCAGGAGGGCATGTCTGGAGACTCTGAAGCCTCCCATCTCTGATAGCACTGGGGCTTAGTGCTTTGTTCTCCCTCTTTCGGTGCCAACTTTCATGCTTAAGTGCTTTTCTTTTCAACCCACTTCCTTCGCCACCACCTTGCACACCCTCCAGTGTAGAAGTACAGGCATGAAAGGTGGATAAATTGCCTTAGGACCCTGGCTTAAATAGCTTACCTGTTATTTCCAAACCAGTCATGGGAAGTTGCACTAGGCAGTTTTATCTTTTAAACATTGATGAATGCAAGGTGTCCTACCTTAGGCACTTAATTTTAAGGTGGCATCCTGCCAGCCACTGTAGCTTGTTACTGACTGTGAGATACAATTAATAATGTGTGGACTGATGAAGGAGAAGCTAGATTAACACAAAAAATAGCCCCTCAGGAAAACTTAAATAACATTTTTATAAAGTGAATAATAGAGAATCTTTCTACATTTTATTAGTGTATTACACTTTTCACCAGAATATACATATAACTTTTATGTTTGTTAAATCTCATGATGATGGTGCATTTAATACTTTCAGGGTTTCCTCTCAATTTATTGGATAAATTGCTGGGGAATATATACCATATGATCCCATTCTCTCATACCAATTACAGCAGAAATGTTTTACTGATATATTTTGTATTTTGGTGGCATTTTTCAAGTAATTTGATAAGAGTGCTTGGGAAGGGTTCATTTACCTGGATTCACCTAGAAGACGGCTTCACATGTGAATCTGAGAATGACTGATTTTTCTACTCATCTTTTATCTGGGACATGGGACTGGCTGGCATAGAACACCTGGAATACTGCCAGGTATTATACTTTATTTATATCAATTTATATCTGAATATAGACAGGTGGAAATATGGTCACAAACAGCATTTGTTGTCAAATGACACTGAGGACTTAAATGACCAAGGGGATTTGACCTTAGAGTCAAAACCTTGCAAAAGTGTTTACAATATATTGTTTGTTTTATCCAGTGTAGAGAATGTGGGGGTTTTTTGCAAAAAGGATTCTCTAAAATTCATATCTGTGTGCTACTAACACTAAAGAAATCTGGCTTTTTTTCCAGCAAGGTGTCACACATCTGGCTGCTATTCACAAAATTGTGCTATTAACAGTTCTTCCCCTCACGTAGCAATATTTTTTGGATTCTAACCTAACAACACTACTCTGATTTCAGCAGACAACTTGGATTAGTTGGACATTTTTTAGCTAGAATTTCCTTACAATGTACTTCTCATTTTGAGCATACTCTGACATGGAACTCCTTTAATTTAATTCAATTCATGAGTGCATTATAAAGTCAGACTTAGTTATTAAAGAATGCAGAAAAGCATCTTCTGGACCAGATACCTATGCTTCTATAACACAAGTGCCTGAGGTTACTTTCACATCTGCCAATGGTATGAGGTCTGAAGTATGTTGTTGTTTTCTGATTATGCTACTGAAAAATGATACCATATTTGCAAATTCAGTTCCTGTGGATTGCACTACTGAAACTCATTCTTTCCTCCTTGTCATCTTTTTGATCTTCCTTGTCAATATTCAGGAAAAGTACATCTCTGCCCCAAAGAAGTTCTAACATAAAAAAACATTCAAAAGCCAGTGGAAGAGATAGGCAACTAATTCTGATCATAAGCTTTTGAAAACAAGCTTTTGTTTGACTATAAATTCGAAATGAGAGAGCAAAGATACCCAGCAATCCAGGCTCGGGGTAATAAGGAAGAAGTAAAGAAAGTGAGAATAAGAAGACAAGAGAGGGAGAATCCCAGAAAGACAAAGGTGAATAGAGGGAGTGTGATGACCCACCCTTAAGTGGAAAGAAGTGGGAGTAAGGAGTAAGAAGGGGTCAGAGTCATGAGTGCTGGAGGATGAGCTTGATCACCCCTTGGAGAGGAAGAGAAGGAACCCTCAGAGGAATAAAAGAAGCTAAAGCAGACAGAGCCCATCTTAAATGTTCAGCCTGCTCTGGAAGAAATCCACCATGCTGCAAATGTTTTAATTTGGGTGCCCAATAGTTCTCTGTGTGGGGCTTGGTTAATGAGGAAATGGTCCCCACCAGTATTTAGTCCAGTCCAAATAACCTCTGACATGCACAGGCAAGAGGAAAAGAAGGAATCAACTTTTGTAGTTCAAGCTACAGAGACCCAATCAGGGAAAAACCCTGCAGAGGCTGTGTAGCAGGTATTAATCCAAAAATCTCCCCAAACGAGGCAAATTATCTGGGTGAAGATTTTATATCAGTTGAAGTTGTTGCATTGTCTGCTGCTGTTTCTCTTCTGTACTTCAGCACAGGGCATCATTTACAAGGGGGAATCCTCTAGTATAGTTGCTGCATGATCACTATGTGCTGTTCTCACATGTTGGTTCTCCTTAACAAAGAGCGAAGGAAGAATGGGAAAATATTTTGAAAACTGTAGTGAAATTCAGTATAGTGTCTTAAAATATGTAAGGTCTAAGGCTAACAATTTTGTTAAGATATATTAAAAAAAAACCAAAAAAGCATAGGGAGGACCAGCAGCAAACTGTACATGTCCCATCTCCCAGTTCGCTTTATGAATATGTTCCTTTCTACTAAATCTGTGTTTGGGTTTTGTTTTGGGATGGTTTTTTTTTCAACACTGCAAAACCGTTAAGTTCTCCATATCCAAATGGAAGTTTGTAAAGTACCTTGCTCTTTGAGGACCTGTGTTTCACCTTGGCCTGCTGCTCTCCAAATGTCGTTCTGGATTCCCTGTGCATGGGGGTTTTGTGTCCCCCTCTCAAATGGATTGTGGCTGGAAACTGCCAGCTTACGGCAACTTACGACATTCTTTAAGAGCCATCTGAAGACAAAGTGAAAAAATCCAGCCATGTCTGTGTGTAAATTCTAACTAAGCCATGTGTATTGATAAACTTTGCTATTGGGGCTCTCTGTTATACTTTATTTATATCAACTTAAAGCCTGAAAGAATGTCGCTTTGGCTGCCTCTCAAAACCTGAGAACTGAGCATATGTGGATTCATTGAAAGGAAAATTAGTCACTCTTACTGCTTTAGAGAAACCAATCACTTTAAAATCCCTGCAATATCACTATGCCTCCCCATGATATAAATGTCCCAGAGGTTTTCCTGTTTTGAACATTTCCTTACTGCAACTATCTAAATACTAAAACACAGTTCACCTACTGAAGTATGGAAAGGCATTTGGAAGTATAGCTTGTTCAATCAAAACATCTGAACAGACTTGGAATCAGCAAGTGTTTACATTTTTGTCAGTTATCTCCAAGTGCTCGCTGCTATTGGAAGCTGTCTTTTCCCAGGCAGCCTTGCTTGTCACTCAGTACTGGAGAAAGCTCATGAAGAGATCCAGGTCCTTTAACATTGCAATTTGTAGCAAACCTAAAGCTGTTTACTCTTGCTCTCACATGCACATTCATTCACACCTTCAAAGCCAAGGTAGAGCTTTTTCTTTAGGTGAAAAAAGACAGTGCAGGTACAGAAGATCAAGTGTTATTGCCATGGTGCAACCCACTATGGTGATGCAACCAAACTTCCTTTCCAAGGGCTCCTCATATCCTATGTGACCATAACGTGTGGCGAGCAGGTTGCTGAGACTCTGTTTTGGAAAGTCCCCTCTAGTCTCCCAGCAGGAGAATCAGCTTAAGTGAAAACAAAGAATGCTAATGCCCACGATGGCAAAAATGGCATTAGTTGAGAGCAGAGCCCTCTTAGGCTTTGAGAATGCTCAAAAGATGTCCCTAGTCATCACTGGGCAGAGTGGTAACGCTGTTTTCTTCTTGGGTCCCTCCTAGATGAAGAGACTTGAAGCTAAGTTCTTGAACATCACTCCTACAAAAGATGTGGGAATGGCAGGCTCCAATGCATTGAGATGAAAGGTGAGGGGTAAAAGACCTACTGATTTGTATTCAATTTTAGATCTCATAAATAGCTCTGTTCCTTCAGTAAGGGCCAGATTCCAGTCCTGTGTGAAACTAAGTGAGGAGCCTAGTCTTCATAAACATATCTTCTGACAAAATAAAGAGGTGATTCAGGATTTGGGTGAGAAAGTGACGCTGTGGTGGTCTGTTGCCCTTACAGAGAGCCTAGGACAAGTATGCTTATCTCTTAGGCACTCAGTTAAGTACCTTAAATTAGGTGGGATGGATCTCAATGACAGAAATGACTTAATGATCTCCCGTACTTCTCTTTTGCTGTGTTCTGGCAAGCGGAGCAGACCCGCATACTGGCAGGATGCTTGCACACACCCACCCTTCAGCAGGCTGCAGCCTGGGAGCAATGGCTGAATTGACTTGCTCAAGATAATCTCAGATCTGTTGCTTTTCCAGATGACTGCTGACATTAAATTCTTCTCACAAAACTGAAGAAAAATTTGAGCAACCTTTTCACTTCTTCTGGGACTTCGTTATGGTCCTGAGACAGAGAACCATGAAACCTGATTGCATAGTGCATGGCACTGTAGTACCTGCAATGTCACTGTGATTACTCTCCTTACTTAGCTGGTTCCTTAGACTCTCACAAGTCGGTATTCTTTGCATATTCACAATCATTATATTAACAATTTCAGTTTCTTCACAACATTTGGTATGAATTCTTCATAATGAGACTTAAATTCTCTAACTATTCTAATAGTTTGGCATAGTTACTGGCCACTGGGCTTTTTATTGTTGAGGAATTTCACAATTATGTAATTAAAACAAGAGTGTTTGTATGGCAGCACAAGAAACTCTGAGCCCCTGAGCTATGATTTTGGATTTTAAACCAGTTGGAGCTTGTGCTCAGAGCTGTGACAGCAAACATTTGTAAAAACAATTCAGGAGCAAGGTTTCACTAGATCATTGTTAATAATACAGTCTGCTAGCATATATTTGAAGCAAGTAGGTAGCTCCAAAGAAGAATTCCTAGACAAGTTCCTGTGCTTTGCTGAACCTTGGGATCTGGGCAACCAGCCAAAGGAGAGCATTCGCTATAACACAAGAAAGTTCCCCAGGCTCTTGTGGAAGAAGTTGGAGGGGAAGGACACACTGGAAGTAGTTTTACTTTCTTTACCTTCCCTTGACTCTAAGTGCCAATTTAAGTGACATTGTGGTACATTTTCTCCTTGTTTTCAAGTCGTTTTAGACTCCTTCAGAGCACGTGGGAGAAAAAAAGAGAGAACTTATTGCATGGAGAAATATGTGCAAAGAGTTGCCTAACACACAAAGTCAGTCCACAAAACAAAATATATTTCCCCCTGAATTTTTTAGAGTATGATTAGTAATCTGAGATGCCCCTGTACTTCACAGCAGTAGGGATGCTCATGTAACAGTGTGGTTTCTAACCTGAAGACAAAATATCCAAATGACAAAATATAACACCTGACTGCAGCTTTCTATCAATCACGTAAGTTCTTGTTATATATAACTTGCCCACTTAAGTTTCATGTATAAATTAGTTCCCTGGGTTCCCCAAGGGAACAGTAATAATTTTCCAAAGTATTCACCTGAAGGTTCCTAAGATTATTCAGGTATCTATTAGACTCTAGAGAGACTATATATAGCCACATGGATCCTTCCTTTAAAATCCAGGGCTGGAAGAGTAATTTCTGTTTCAACAGCAGGCAGCAGGGCCATTTTCTTGCTGAAGCTGTGGATCCAAAAATGTTTTAAAACCTCTGTGGCTGCTTCACACGAGAAAAGTGTAAATCAGAGGAAGAGGTGTTGCAAGTAAGGCCGTCTGCAGCAGACCAAGCAGTACACACAAACCTTATCCCAGCTTTTTGAGCTAGGAGCATTTGGCAAAGGGGAAATTGGGAGGTGCTGGTGGTAGGATCAATCTTTCTGGAGGAGAGGTAATGCTATTTGCAGCCAGTCAGTGTTGCCATATCTCACTACTTCTGTGCCTCTGTTCTCACAGGTAGGGGCTGGTAGACCTTAGTTCTGCAGTATATATGGCAATAATGCAAGTTCATGTTTTTCTCTACAGATACAGCACATACAGGGAAACATTTTTGCTGCTTTTACAAAGGGACATTTAGAGTCAACCTCAAAAGAGTCCTGTTCTTAAATCCTACCCCTAAATTCTGTCTACCTACTCAGTATAGGCCTTTCATTCATTGCCTCATGTAAGGAGAAGAAGTAATTGTTTTGGTCAGCTGCTGTCTGTTTTGTAAATGAGGCAAAAGGTGGTTTTCCTTAGTCAGTTACAAAAATCTTGTAAACTAGAGCATATTTTCTGTGTGTTTATATTTCTACTCCATCTTTCAGCCAACTTTCTTAAAATATTTTGCAGGTGTTTCTGTGGGAATACTCACAAAACTGTTCTTTGGTTGACAAAAAATCAGCATCTGTAGTGAATTGCGAGAGAAACTGGGGTGAAGGGTCTTTTAGACATTGATCAATGGGACCAATGATCTGTTTAAAGCCAAGCAAAAATTTAAGTGATTTACCACATCAGGCCTTTAGATCTTTGCCAAATGTCATCAAGAAAATTCATGGTAGTACCCATATCTCCTACAGCTCTGCCAGCCTCAGACTTTAATTATTATAGTGAACTACTGTTTTATTTACTAAAAAAAAAAAAAAAAATCTGACAAGCTTGGAAGAAAAATGAACTGGTTTTGTGGCAGACTGCTACACATAGAAATCTTGTGTGGCAGTGGCAGGACTTAATCTGGTTGACTCCCCTGGAGAAAGGACTCTATAGACTGAGTGTGTTTGCAGAGAATCTGTGAATAGAGGGACGGACATCTTCTGGGTAAATACTCTATTGTCAGGCTATAGAATTTTTAAAACACAAGGCAAAATTCACCTGATTTCCTGGAAAAACACTGAGATATGTCTAAGTTCTGTTGCCTAAACTACAGTGGCATTCAATTAGGGGCATGAGACAGTCTGTTTTAAAACTCACAACCATGGTATGAGCATTACTAGAAAAATGCTGCTCCATTAAATTCAAATGCTGAAGTTAAGTGTTACACTCACCACAATGCTCTCTAAGTTTTTTTTTTTTTTCTTCTCTCTCTGGTTGGCACGTAAATGACATAATTTGCTCTGATTTATTAGTTGCAGGATTAGAAAGCAACTCAAAAGTCCTTTAGCTAATGTTTCAATTAATATATTTTTCAAGTTTCAATATTTTTCACACACTTCATTCTCTAGAATTTAATGTTTATGCCATTATAGTCGTTATTATATGAACCACACTAAATTAGGTCCAGGCTGTATGTGGTGCTGGATTGTGTTAGTGGTGTGTTTGGTAAGCAGTCTTTGCTGTCACCTAATGATGCTGCAGGTGCTGGATTCTATGGGGTGGCTGAGATGTTCACACAGCGTGGCATATCTGACACAACCAGCGACCATACCCTTGGCAGTGGGAGAAGATAGCCCTGAGCAGTAAAGCACCAAGGAGTAAATACCTGAAGAAATCCCTTCCTCTTGGTTTTTCATTCTCAGGCAGCAATCTCTTTTGAAAAGAAGCAACGGGTCTGATTCTGTCTTCCCACAGGTATTATACTTTGTGTCTTCTCAGATGTGTCATCTCATGTGAAGGAGAAGCACGAGGTGTGCACTCCCTCCCAGTGCCTGACAGCCCTGGTCACACTGACAGTAAATTACAACAAATACTTTATTTTCCCTAAGCTCCACTTACCACATATTTTAGCTAATGATCAAAGAATTTACCTGTTCTAGGTTTGCTGTAGTTTCTATTTTTGTTTCTGTTTTTATTTTCCCAGCAGAACTTCAGATTCTTCACCTGAATTCTTCAACTTCTTTTTCAAAATGTCCAAAAATTAGGGCTGAACCTTGCAAGGTGCTGCTTGTACATTGGAAAAGAGCTAACCCAGTCTAATCTGGAGTCTTTGGGCGTTGGGAACACTGCTGGCTGCAGCATCAGCAGTGGAGGGGGAGAGCTGCTTCCAACAACTGTGGTGCAAGAGCCATGTACTTCTCAAACAGTGATTAAATTGTCAAAACAAGGCTTGCCTGGTCTCCAGGAAGCTTGTTCTTGGCACTCCACGTGGAAGGACTGTCATTCCTCATCCCATAACCATGGTGTGAGTAGCCCAGAGCATGGCCAGAGTGCTGTGGAGTCAATTCCAGATGGGTTTGTGCAGCCTATTACATGGTGCACGCTCATTTTCACTGTCTCTGTGCTTGGAAAGAGAGCAGTATTCCTGGCTCTTTTTCCTGGTTTCGCGGCCATACATATACACACACATACACATATATATATATTCATACAAGGTTTTTACCCTGGCTGATCACAAAGGAAATAGTGCAGTAGGCCCTCAAATTAAGGGAGAAGAGCAAATCAAAACACATCAGTCTCCTGAGCCAGAGTCCCAACAACCACAGGGTTGGGAAAAATGCCATGCACGTGATTTTGCTGCATGCTAAAATAAAGGGAAAGGAAATGAAAAAATATATCACCGTGTCCTTTAAAAATTTGTACCTACAGAGTTGAAGCAACCACAAGTGATGCTGTACAGATGGTTTTTCTCTTGCCAGGGAGAAGTGCAGTGAGGCCAGAGTCTTTTAATCTGTCATATATATAACTGAAGATTTACAGTTGGAATCAGACTTGAAAATGTAAATGGCTTTTCAATTGCAGGGTCTAGTCCGTCATAATGGCTTTCGTTCAAAGCTTTGTCTGGGTAGAACAACAGCTGTTCTGGCTGTGGTTTTTCTTGCCTTGTTTTATTTTTAGAATTTTCTCATATGTAAGATGCCACAAGATGGACGCAGACTGAGAGACCTTGTGGTGATGTCTGAAATAAATGAAGTGCTCTTCTTCTCCACAAAGAGAGTTAATTCAGCTAGTGAAGAGTCCTGACCTGGACTTTTGACCACCTTCCCACTCCTAACATGGCTAATCTGGATAAAATGGCATGCAGAGATCCAATCTGCCTTTGAAATAATTTTTTTGCCTGAAATCACCAGCTGGTGACTGCTGAGAGTCCCCAGCTTTTTCATCTTAAAGTTAAAAATTGGAGAAAATCAGTGGTTGGTCATTTTAAAATGCTACCGTTAAAGCAAATTCAAGGGTATTTGGAATTGAGGTGTCTCTAGTGTTCAAATTCAACAACTGGCTGTTTTTAAAAATGAAGGTACCTTCTTTTTGTATCCCCCTTTTCAGCATGCATACATTTCTGCAGTTTTTGTTTATTAAAGTTTGTTTATTAAAGATCCATGTTTGACTTCATAAAGTGCACCTGTTCAAATGTTGATACCAATGAGTATTTAGTAAAGAAATGGGAGCTGCAAGTCCAAATACTGCTGTGGACGTATTTTCCACTGCACACAGTGTTTTGTTGCTTGGAGACCTACTGTATGTTCTTGCTTTTGTTCTTTCTTCCAAAGTTGTGTTTTGTAATTCTAATAGAGATGGAAAACTAGAAAATATTTTGTGTTTCAAAACTTGTGTAGGAGGAAAAGGACATGTTGGAAAAACCAACCAACCACCCAAACAAAAGCCTCAGCCCAACTCCCAGAAGACCTGGAGCCACCAGGAATTTTTGTTTGTGCTGGGAAAGTATTACATGACTTCAGGCACCCACTGAATGACATGCCTTTCTTGCAAGTCAGGGATGTGTTCTTCTCATAGCTGAGAAAGGGAATTACGAGAACCACGACACTGCCCCTGTTATGTTGTTTCTGAGAAGAGAGTTTGTCTGTGGTTGATCTTACTAGAAACCACGATGAGGACATCAGGGTTTATTACGCTCCTCAATCATTCTCTGTAATTTTTTCTTCTACTCCCTGAGCTGTTCCCTTTCTCTTTTTCTCTGTTCTCCATCTGTCATCAGCTCTTCTCACTTTACTTTTTCTCTTTCTTATCTCCTGCAGTTTCTTTGAAACACAGCAGGAAAGAAGGGTTGCCCCAGTCTGTCAGATGATGGACCAGTGACAAGGCTGTGCCTGTAGGTAAGTTTGCTTCTACAAGCCAATACCATGAAGCTGTCTGTTGTTCAGATATCACTTCATGCTGTTCTCACAGGCAATAATCCAGGAACATTATTTGCCTGCTACAGTGGGATACTGCAATGCCAAAGATGCTTTGTCTGATTTCCACTTCCATGCTTTTATTTTGACATAAAAAACTGAAGTGGACAAAAATACATTGTTGCCATTCAGAAAAATTATTCATTATCTGTTTTAAATGAGTGAGGTAATTGAGATGGAATTAAAGAAATGTCATCTTTGCAATATGCCCAGACTTCTGAATGAGAGAGATTCCTAAACAAAATTCTTCCAAAGTAACATTTCAGACTTGTAGCTTCAATCAGTGGGACCTCTGGCAGGGCTGGCAAGAGCACAACTGCAAATATGGGGAATTTGGAAGCAATCCTTGGAGCCTGGAATCACACTGATGCCTGAGCTGTGGATTTATGCCTTGGCAGGATGGATAGAAAAAGTAGAAGTCACACGCTTAACTCTGAATTGGAGATTTTAATCTCTTGAAGATCAAGGACCTAAGTATAACCTGAACTTAGATTCTGCTCTGATGTAAACCCAAGAATAAGTGTGCTTAAGCTCAGTTATACTGACTGATTTTTCAAATGCCTTATAAAATGTGTTACTGCCTTATAAAAAGCCAGGCACTTGTAACCTACTCTAAGTCAGCGGGAAACCACCCTTTATACCTGTTTTGTTGCTCTCTGTTCTCTTGCAAGACTAACAAGAAAGAGTATGGAAACTTCCACCATTCATCAAGATGCCCAGAGTGTCCTCAGATAATCCCTTGTGGGGCTGGATGGTGGGGTCAGAGCCAAGCTCTCTCGTCAGGGCTCCCCAGCTGGTCAAAGGGATGTGTTTGTTCCCAACCACTCCTTACTGTGTCTCAAGATGAATGGCTCCACAATGACCACTACAATTATTTGACAGTCCCAGGAGAGATGCTGTTTGAGCTAAAGGACAGCACTGGAATCAGAACAAATGTGTCTGAATTGGACATAATTGCATTCACAGTAGTTATTAAAAGAAGATTCCTAATAAAGTTTTTGAAGAGCAGCCAAAATGATTAAAGGGACAAAGCAACCCCTAATTATTTTTAAAGTACAAGTTGGTATGCTTTTGGGATGCTTTTTGTTAAAGTTGAGCTGCAGAGGAGTCAAAGGTCTCAGCAGTCCTTTAACCTTCTTGTTTCTGATCAAGGGGTGTCTTGGTAATTTGGTATCAGGTGTTAACTCTTACCCACACAGGATATTGCTCTACTCTGCTGGTGTTCCTCTGCTGTGATTACACTGAGCTCTGCTCTCCAAAACAGCAGCAGAAATGGCTGCTTCCCATATGCAGGGTGATGGGGGAAGGACACCATTCTGTTTAATTTAGCACTGAAAAGCCTACTCCCCTAACTAAGGTGTATGAAAAATAATTTGCTCTATGCCAATGTTGGTTTCACTGGAAAAAGTCACTTATAAAAATCACCTCCCGGATAAACAAAAAGAAAATCTCTAAAACAAGACATTGAAATGAATAACATTCTTGAAAATCTCCTTTTTCTTCCAGTCACAAAATGGGACTGGCAATACTTACATGCCTCTGGGAAGTTCTCTGGGTAAGAAAATCATCATGGCATGCAAGATCTTCTCCAAAAAGGGCATTATTTGCCTAGTAATTTGCTTTTATTGTTTTGGTCTAAAAAAACCCCCAAACATCTCCACACAAACTTTGTACATTACACTGAGTTTATTTTGAAAATGAAATCAAAGAATGTTTTTTTCATCTCTGAGCCAGATGGGAAGAAAAAACAAACGTATTCCACCATATGAAAGAAAACAGATGAGAACTTTCAAAAAGTTTTTTAGCCAAGAATTTTTTTTCCCCACTAAACAGCATGGAAAAAATGAGGTGGAGATGGTGAATGAACAAATAGGCTCTGGTTTTTGGAAGGCCTGGTTTCTGGGGACCAAGGGTTTTCTATGTAAGGCATTTTACTATCCCATTTATTGATGCCCAAGGTATCTCTGAGTGTGGGTAAGCACTGGGAACTTCCTCCTCTGCCTCCTACCCAAGCCCTGGGGAGCCCAGGGTGTCCCAGCTGGGGGGAGTGCCAGGCATGGGAAGCTGTCCCATTGATGGGCAGCTGTCCCATTGCTGGCCTCTCACCTGGGTGAGCCCTGACACCTGCACATGGCAGCACAGAGCTTGCCTCCGGGGACAGCTGGGCGCTCACGGAGGAGCCGACAACTCCAGGGTGTGCAGATACCCACAGAAGTGAGGGAGGAAAAAAAAGCAAGCCTGAAGGCTGGGGCTGGACACTACTTGTTCCCTTTGGATGCTACAGGTGTGTGAGCTGCTGTGCTCTTAGGCAAGGAGCCTGCACTGGGGAAAAAGTGGTTTTGTTTTCTCACATGTGAATCGACTCAGCCACCTTTCTCCTACTCCTTGCAGATCAGTTTCTTCCCACAGCCAGTGGCTTCCATAGACCAGCTCCTTGCCTTGCCAGTGATCAGCCACCAGTTCTTGCTACTTGCTAAAAGTAGAGCTGCTACTTGCCAGGAACAGAAAATTAAAAGAGGAGGTCAGCCATCTGAGAGAGAGAGGAATAGCAAGACCAGATCAGCCATTATAAACAGACAATTTAAGCCATCATAATGGCTAATGTGGGGACTGATGCGACTTAGTTCAGGACATCCCTCACCTGGAGGCCCATCTGAGGTGTTCAATGTGCTAGGACAGCAAGGAGCAAAGGGCTTCAGCCCTTCTTAAAGGTCTTGTTCAGATCAGACCTTCAAAACCAGGTTCCTAGACCCTATGTGCTACAAGAACAAGTCACTAAACCTACAATTACGGGATAAGATAGCCCCAGTCATGCTCAGAACCAGGAAGGTATAAGTGAAAAGGAAGGCTTTAATGGAAAAAAGCTTAATTAAAAGTTTGATTTTCAATACCTATGAGTGTTCTGGCTCCACCTCTCTCTGATCTCCATATCCCTCTTGGTTACACACACATGCACAGAGTCAACAACGTTCACTTCCGTGTCTCCGCTTAGTGATTCCTTTATTGGAACATTTGCAAGTATTAATTACAGACAACAAAGGAAATGAGAGTTGAGAGTTATAAGCTCTAATCAGCTGAAGGCATTTCCAAATAAATTAATGAAACAAGTCAGAAATGACATAAAGAAATCCAGAACTTAATGTAAATCACAATGACTTTGTACCTTCTCTGCCTTTCCCTCTTTTTTCTTCCAACAGTCCCAGTGCTTGCCAGGGTATATGAACTTGCATTTAACTTCATGTGAAACAAGAAAAATGATGAGAATGTGTGCTCAATATGACAAGTTATAATACTCGTGCATAAGAAAGAAAGAAAGCAAAAACTCAAGCTGGGACAAAATGATTTGCTATCACTTAAAACTTTCCATACAACCTGCATTATTACTCAAACCATACAGAAACATTTGATGGGGATGTTTTCCCATTAAGGAGTGGCAGGTCTGACTTACATGACAATTTCTTGGCCCATTCTGGTGTCCTGCTTGTGCTCCTGCCAATCTGTCCTTTCTGTGACATGTTCCTGAGCTGTCTTAACACTCTCTTGGTCCTCTCAGTGATTTCAATCCTTGGTGCCATTGGACACTTCTGTTTCCTTCCTGCAGGAATACTAGGTCAAAAGGATGGTCTGTCTCAGCATGCCTGGCTGCTCAGGCCATATTTTAAGGATGACTGGACACATCAGGCATGCAACTGCAGCATCCCTCTTAATCCAGTTTTTTGTAACAACTGCAGTTTCAAGTGTGTGAACAGAGGGTGTGAGCCCAGTCATGTCTCATTTCTAAGTGTCCTCAGCTTGTCATTCCTCTGACTGGAGGACACTAGATAACTCTTGGATAATCTGATCTCATGTGGGTACCATCACTGCTGTTGCTGAAGGAAGAGAAGAATGAATTCTGGGCAAGGAAGCAACACAGCTTGGTCTTAAACAGAGGCTTCTTATTCACTTCTTTTGGTGACAGACGTCTGTGACATCAATAAAAACCATGAAGAATGTAATTTAATGTGGTAGATGCTCAAAACAGGCTTATTTCACCTAAATTAGCCAACATTCAAAACAAAGGTAGCAGTGCTTCCTCTCCAGTGTGGTTCTTCAAGACTCCACTCACCAGGGTTTGTGAGGCTCTTTGGGCATACAAAATACTAGTTTTGTACCTCATTATCCAAAATAGCAGTTTAACATTATCTCCACAGACAATGTGAGCACTACAGCATGTGTCTATACACAACTTCTTGGTACAGCACAGCAGTGCACGGCAGAATCAAGTTGTATTCAAAACCTTATGAAAAAGCCAAAAGAAAAGGCTCACGAAATCAAGACTGTCTGAAGACAAGCCCTGCGCCCATGATGGTGACACAAGGTTTCTGCAGCTCTAACACATAGACCTTTCACTTTTAATTAAGCAGATGCAATTTTCATGTTGTTCCTGTCTCACATCTAATTTGAACCCACAGGACAGATTCCCAAATGTAACTTTTGTGTATTTTGAAAAAAAAAATTACAATTGAAATTTAAAACACTGGAGGAAGTGTGAGATGTAGAGAAACAGCAGTCTTTAACTGGTTGATCTTAGGAACAATATTTGAAAATCTGAAGTACAAAATCTTGTCTCTTTCCAACAGAGCTGGAGTATTTCAACAAACTTATCTGCATTCAGCCAAGGTAAATGGCAGGTCAGGAGACAATGGAAAAACAGCTCTCCTTCCCAGGAAGCCAAAACAACTTCCTTCATTGTAGAGCATGTGGCCATGAGAAGGGTGTAAAAACTGGAAGCAAATACCAAGTTTTCTGCTAATGAATTAACCTGCTAATTTTTTAAATTCCTGATAAGAAATATTGCTGCCTAGACAACAGCTCGTGGGACTGTGGAGGAAACTGGCTGGGTAATGATATAATCTCTTTCTGCTTTGCAGCATATTTTATTTTCTACTTGGTTTGGGAGAGACGTACTGGTCCAAGAAAACAGAGAGATCAGTTTACAAAGCACTTTGGAGAAGTGCAAGTTTATTAGACTTTTCTGAGTGTGGCATGTTTTTCTTACCAAATCTTGAAATCTGTCTTAAAAACAAACATAATTTCAGTGTGTGCAGCTTCTTCATTTCTCTTCTCATAAAGTCTCTCACCTGGGCTTGACCTGCAGTATATGTGGCACCTACTGGGGTAGAATTCCTTACGAGAAGGGAGAAGAAATGAAAACATTTCAAAATGAGTATTAAAAACTGGAGATTTAATTCCACAGAATTTTCTCCTGAGTGGAAGGAATATAGGCAGGCAGGAGAAGGAAGGAGGGAAGGAGGGAAGGAGGGAAGGAAGGAAGGAAGGAAGGAAGGAAGGAAGGAAGGAAGGAAGGAAGGAAGGAAGGAAGGAAGGAAGGAAGGAAAAGCTTTTATTAAAATGGTCTTTCCACAGTACCCCAATGAAGCACTGGCTGTGATCAGAGCTATAATGAGTATCTAATCCTTAGTCAATTTAATTGTTACACACGCAGACTAGACTGCATACAGTAAGGAAAACGCTATCTAAAATCTGCTTTAAAAGTTATTTAACCAGAACAAATCATCTGGGAAAGTAAAAATATTTCTAACTGGAAAAATATTTCTCTATAGCTGAGCTAGGCCTGACAGCAAACCTTAATGAATTATTAGTACCTTTATTGTTTTCTTTGGCCCCTGTGCACTATATTTGTAAAAAAAGTCAGTAAAAAAGAGAACAATTGTAAAAAGCAAATATTTTGTACAAAAATACAAAGTTTTAAAAGCTCTTAAAAGTATATTCCATATTATTGATAAGAGTTGGACTATATATATATATTTATATAAAATCTATATATTCGTGTATCTGTATAATTTTCCTACATTTGGGATTTTAGCAAATGAAGCAACTGTCTACACAGTTGCTTAATGTGTTTTTCTATATGAGTGACCAACAGTCTTACTCAGATTGATAGAATGTCTTTTCTCAGAAGACACAAGCTGCTTATGGATGTGGTTACTGGTTGGGAAGAAAATCTAAAACAGAATTAGTCCAACAGTATTTCCTGATGCTGAGGGTTGAAAGGCCTTAAATAATTACAGGATGCTGGAGAAGAGTTACTGCTGAATTCCTTGATGCTTTTAAATCAGTTTTCAGTGCTTGCTTTTTTCTGTTGTCTTTTTTTTTTTTTTCAATTTTGGTAGTCAGTGTTGCTCTTTCCCAGGATTTTCTTCTTCTTTACGTAAATTTCCTTAATATGAAGGTATCTGTAATGTCACAGCCTATTAAACTCCAAGAGCTTGCTCTACAGTATAAGAGAAAACAAGAAAAACAAAGAGAAAAAAAATCCTGTAAAAAGCCTGTGAAAATGAAACAAATTTCCAGAAAGAAAACTTACAGAGATCAAGGTATGTAAAAAATTTGAGCACACTTGTACTCAGATCCTATATGTCCTGACAGATAAATATTTGTAAACCTTGAAGTTTTCTTAAAATAACAAATGTATGTAGGAAAACGGGAGTAAATCATATTGTTACTTAAACTTGGTCCTTCCCTCTGGACAGTCAAACAGAATTATACACACAAAGTTTGTTCAGCACTTAGCTTTGTCTTAGGGGACTATGGATGGGATGTAATTTTGGCTCTAGCTGACATTTATGTCTGCCTTCACTGAAATTCAACTGACAAGTTTCCAACTGGAAGAGCCAGGCACCCTTGGCAAAACAATGTTTAAACAGGTTGTATGAAGGAGATAACATTTCAGGCCAAGCCCCCATGAACACAAACACCAGCTTTGACCATGTTCTGTGACGATGGGGCCAGGCTCTAAGCAGCCATGGGAACCACCTGCCCTCTGCTCCTGCAGAAATGCCTGTGTCAACAGAAAGAGATGCCCTGTGGCAAACACCTGGCTGACTGCCGGGCCACACTGGCAGTTTATGAATTCTTCACTCCAGCTGCAACAGATGAGATGCTTATGGCCTATGGACCCAGCTTCTCAGTCCCATGGGACACCTCCTGGCAGTGATGGGAATTCTAAGATCTCCTTAGCAGCCACCAAATGCCTCCTATTGCACAAACTTTCAAAACAAAAGTATTTTTGGTTTTTGAAGACTGGTTCCTGAGCCACTTTAAGGCCAGCTTTCCCTGTTGTGTGGCCACTGACCCTATAAAGACAGCTTCCAGTGTGGGTAGGATCTGGAGCATGCGCCAAATCATGCCCAAAATTTTAGGCATGTGTAAAGCCTACAGGAAAGGGTCAAGATGCTGAGCATTTGCCTCTGGATCTGAGTAGAAGTGCTCCACATGTGATTCCCCTTCTTCCTCAACAAGGCACTGCCGTAGCATTTAGC
Source organism: Acrocephalus scirpaceus scirpaceus (assembly GCA_910950805.1). Classification (NCBI taxonomy): domain Eukaryota; kingdom Metazoa; phylum Chordata; class Aves; order Passeriformes; family Sylviidae; genus Acrocephalus; species Acrocephalus scirpaceus. The sequence goes on along the minus strand of OU383773.1, from coordinate 78,374,271 downwards.
CAAGATCTCACCTCCAGCTGTGGGACATTTACTATGGGCAAAATGAAATAATCAAATCAAGGGCCTTGCTTACCTTTGTCCATGTCTTTTTCACAAATGAAATTGTTAACATCTTCACAGTAGAAGTCATTCCAGAGCCCAGCATAGATCAACCCAGCGCAGTCTTCCCCTGGCCCGTGCCCATGACTCCAGTTATCAGGCTGCCCAGTTTTCCAGTTTCTTTCCACAGAAAAGCAAGAGATATGATTGCACAACAGAGCACACATGGCAGGTTTTCACCACAAGAAATTAACGAAAACATCATGAGATCTGTTCTGAACGGGAAATACACATTGAAACAAACAATACATGACTCTTGCTGAAAATGGAAAACAGATGTGTTACAGAGAAGGGAATCTATTTGGCCTCAGGCTGCCAAAACTCTGAGACCTAAATTTAGACCACTGAACTTTATTTTAGTTTCTGAGTGTACATGCACACACAGTGGGAGCGCTCCATGCTCCATGTGCATTGCTCCAAGCCTGCAAAACCTGCACACTGCACTCCCGCTGGCAGATGGGGCTGAGAAGAACCCATGGGCTCAGAAGTACTGTCAAAATGGCAACAGCTTGCCCTTGCTCACTGCAAAGGCACTCAGCCCTCTGACTGCACCAAAGGTGGGCATCTAATGGGAGGAACAGCAAGGATCCATGTGTTTTAGGGACATGTGCTCAGATGGGAAGGGAATTCTATCGACTGTTAAGAAATGCACATAGTATATTTACACACATCTTTTGAGAGCATTAGCTTTGATGATGAAATTGAATGTAGCAAGTAAAAAATCTTGCAGCAAGTGTATCCTCATCCTGTTTTTTGTTTAACAAATGAGAAATGCTTCCAAACTCAGGACTTAAAAGCTCCATTTTCCTGAAGAAACAGGTTGTTGAAGGGAGTTTGTGATGGCTGGCTGACACAGTCCATGCTCAGCTAAAAAACATGGCTGCCTGACACAGAACGTCCAATCAGGCACCTGGGAGGACACACAGCTTTCCAGAAGTAATGAAATATACCAAAAATCTGTAACCAACAGCTCTGAGGTTATGACAGTGCACCTAAACCATGGTGTAGTGGAAATCTACTAAAAGCAGCACTTTAAGTTGGGTCAGTCACAGTTCTGCCATAAAGAGGAAGAAAGATGAAAATGGGAAAGGAGAAAAAAGGGAAAATATTACGGCTCATTTGAAATGAATTTGACTTTTTCCATGTTTTTCATCTAAATGAACACCAGTGAGATCACAGCTAATCATTTCGTAATATCTGACTGACTGTGTAGCCTGTTTTTCTGAAGCACAGCATGTTCAGCTCTATAAACTCTTTAGTCTACTCCTCAGTATTAAAAATTTGGGTGGTTGCAATCTGTTCCATTTAGGACAAATTAGGTGTAGCCCTAGGATTCCTGGAAAGCTGCCAATTCAGTTCTCAGCTGGCCAAAGTATAGACGCCCTCATTTCATGCATTTTCCTTATGTTGAATGCTTTCCACTTGGATTTAGGCTTTATCTAAAGACTGGTCATTTTTTATCAGAACAAGTACTCTATTTATAGCCAGTTGTAATGCAAATAAGGAAGATTCAAACCAAAACAGTAAAACTGTGCTTTCCATCTCAACTTTGTAATAAAAGTCAGAAGCAAAAGTTTTGGCAAGAAACACTGTGCTGTGTAGTTATGTGATTCTTTCATTCAACATTCAGTTTTCTTTCTGGCAAGGAAAGGAATCCTTGTGCATGGAGAAGGAAGAGAGAAAGAACCCCAGCATCTTCAGTAACAAATGAAATTATTGGCATCTACAACCATCTGGATCCATTAGATAATTTCTAGATGCTGCTTTTAGAAATGTCAGCAAGAGTGATAGCATTGCTTTTTATTTACGTACGTGTAAACTGGTAAGGATCCATCCAACCATCTCCATTCATTTTCCTTCTCAGAATCTGTTAGTCCAATCCAGAAGCTGCCTTTCCCAAAAATCTGCCTTTTTATCCATTGCTGTGAAAGAAAGATCTTAGTCCATAACAAGGACAACGGTCTTTGGAGCCAATAAATGACACTGGTTTCATAAGCCTCTTGTTATTAGAATAGGGAGGGCCAGAGAAATATTTCTAAGCTGAAGATATGTTTCAGGACTTGGCCTTGGGACCCCTTGCCCAGACTAGAATCCCTTTCAGTGTTTGCAATGAGGTAGAGAGAGCTAGGCATGAAAATGAGGTTGATATAAAGTCACAGCTAATATCTTATAGATACAAATTGAAAAAACCCCAAAGAGTAAGGAATTGTATCTTGACATCCCCACTGCCATGTTGACTAGTATTAAAAATACAGTTAGATTAAAGATACTTTTGGGTCATACTAGTCAGATAATTTAAAGTTAAATTATATTCACTGCTGCAAAAAATACTTTGCTAGTACACAAGACATAATGGATTCCATCTTTAAAAGTTCAAAACTTCTACAATTCTCAGCAACTTTCCTGACTGCTCTGTCCCCACCACCTTCAGGGTCAGCATCAGTTCTGCTCACACTACCCTTCTGCACAGCGAGAAGCTGCTGATCAGGCAGAGGGTGGACAAAACTCTAATGAGTCAATCAATGTTTACTTCTACTATATGAATTCATGGTGTTCTCAGCTTCCCACTATCTTGTGGTTTCTACATGTTAAACAACTTCAAACTCCCTCCTTGAAAAGCAGCAAGAGAAGGTAATTACCTGCTCTTCTTTGTTGTTGATGATGACCAAGCGTGACTCTTTCTCTTCACAGAATAACTTTGCCTCTTCAAAAATTTCTCTTTCAATCGAAAAGTAGTAGCACTTTTCCGTATAGTTTTTCCAATGGGGAGAGCAACCTGCGATGTGAATTTTTTTTGTGTTAAGCCTGTTACGGGTAACTCAACGGAGCAGTAATAGGGCCAGAAACAAATGGAGGAACCCACACCCACCTACAGCATGCAGTGTGTTGATGGCTTACCATTAGCCTCGGGCACGGGCGTGGGTTCACTCTGTAGTGCCATTGGCATCCCTGGACCTGGTGGCCCCGGTGGGCCAGGTGGGCCCTTTGGACCAGGCAGCCCAGGGACTCCAGGTAGTCCAGTTAGTCCTCGTGGTCCTGGTAGCCCTGGGCTTCCCACAGTTCCTTGCAGGCCTTGAAATCCTGGTGGGCCTTGAGGCCCTGGTGGACCATCCTTGCCTGGTGGCCCTGGTGGCCCTGGGTCTCCGTTTGGTCCAGGCAGACCTGTCTTGCCAGGAGAACCTCTCTGACCTTTGGAGCCAGGCGATCCTCTTGAACCTTTCCCTCCTTTTTCTCCTGGTGGCCCAGCTGGCCCAGGTGGGCCCTTCTCACCTGCAGGTCCTGGTGGTCCAGGTTCTCCTTTCTCTCCTTTTTGTCCTTTTAGGCCAGCGGGGCCAAGAGGACCTTGAGGGCCTCTGTCACCTTTAGGTCCCCTTGGACCAGGAGGGCCTGAAACAATGTAAGCATGCAAAGTGGGGATATGCACAGAAAACAAAACAAAAAGCCCACTGGGGGTGGGCTTGTTTAATACATCTTTGACCAGAGCCACTGGATATTTAACAACACAGAAACTGGGCTAACAGCTGCTTTCATCAGTGCTTGCAATAGTGCAGCCGCTTTCCAGGTCCTATATACTGTTGTTCTTTCCTTGACCTCCACAAAATACAGGATACAGAAAATACTATGTATTTTGTATGTGTATGACACACCCAGTCATGTCAACTGGACAGTGGCACTGTGCCTCAGGTGGCCAGCTAAGGTCTCTGCAAAACTCTGTGCACTAATCTATACCAGTTTGTGCACTAGTCCTGTGTTTTGGTGGTCCCTTTCCCTCACTGCCACCTCCCTTCTCCTTCTAGTCTCATCTCTCTGCTCCTGGACTTTTTCTCCTTATTGTGTTTGTTGGTCTGTCAATAATGGGGTGTCAATAAGAGACAAAATGATGGATAGTGAGCAAAAGGCCAACTGTGGGAAAGACCAGAAGTTGCACATTGGCCAGCCCTAACAACACAAGGAATAATAACCCACGACAGGAAATGGCAATACTGTGACAGCAATAAACAACAAAACAATTTGGGATTCTGTTCATGGATGAGCAAATCCCTTGTCAATACCTTCCCACCCCCAGCACCAATCTACATAATTCAAACTCCTCCAGAGACAGATTTCCAAGCTGGAATCATTTAGGCCTGGTTGAAATGAGAACGGTTAAGGTTACTGACATGTAATCTTGGCTCTAATGCAGCCTTAGCTTATTTGGAGCAATGGATTTATATTTGTGATTAGAGTTTTATACTGGTTCACATCTGATTGGAAATATGAGTGTTCTTTTCATTTGGGATAATATTTGGCTGGGAGAAACCTCCTAAACCTGATGCTATTTATTTCTGGAGAAAATAAAGCATCCCTGGATTGAAAACTAAGCAAAGTAGGATGTTTTCTGGCAGACAAACAACTGGCTTAAAGTGAAATAGCAACTTGTTTTTCAGTAAGGGTGGACCTTTCTGGGAATAGTCCAACATATATTTTTTAGCCATTTCCTTCTTACTGGGGATTGGTTTCTTGACGTTCCACACCTTCACTCACTTATTTTAGAAACTAAATCAAAAGCAGATCCAGTCAGTCAGTCAGACAGAATAAAATTTTGCTAAGTCAGAACCTTCTTTCATAACATCCCCATTTTAGCTATGTGAAAAAGGCATAGAAAAATTAGTATGGAAAATTCAAGCTACACACACATTTCAAAAGTTTAGGATTATATAATGGAAAAACCCAGGACTCTGTACCAGCATGCACTAACTTCCACAGAACTAAAGAAGTAATGCAAGCAGGAATTCAGCACACACACATCATTAGGGAAGCTGCTTACCTTGTAGGATAGTGAAGTTTTTGATGAGCTGGCCATGTTTGGAATCCACCAGCTTCATTTCTTCCATAATTACTGACAAATTGGCAACTTCAACATCTAACCTTGACCTCATCAAATCCTGTTGCACTTTGAGAGATGCAGAGTCTATGCGAATATTGGCTAGTGTGCTGTTCATAAAAATCAGATCATCTGAGTGTTTACTTAAGGTGTCCGTACAAGTTGTCCTGACCTCATTGAGATCGCTCGTCAGTGTCCGTAGTTGATGAGCAGTGTAGCTGATGTTGCTGATGATATTGACTATATCAGTTTCAAAGACCTGGAACCTTTCTTCCAGATGGCTGAATTTGGCAGCAGTTCTGTTTTCATCTCCTTTATGCTGTTCTTGGAGATCCTTTAGACTTTGTTCGTTGGCTTGCGCAATTGTGGTGATGTTCTCCATCTGCCCGCTGAAGGAGCTGAGCTGATTGTTCATGTCTTCAAGTGTATCATTGTTGGCTTTTGCCATTGCTGAGTTGTTGGCAGCCAAAGCCTGTAAATTGTGTACTTTCTCCTTAAGCCAGTCAGTGTCCTTCCGGGCCTGAATGACAACCTGCTGCAGATTTTGAAAGTCATTCTTGATTCTTAGAATAGCTGAGCTTGTATCTTCCATTGATTTCTGTAAGACACTGATAAGATTTCTTTGTTGTATTTGAGTCAAGTTTAAGTTGTTCAGGCTCATCATGACCACATTATAAGAATGCTCTTGGCTTTGCAGGTTTGTTTGTATATTACTTGTGTCTTGTTGAAGATTGTTGATATAGCCAGTATATGCCTGAAGAGTCTTATTGACACTGATGATCATGAAAGAGTTACTATCTAAGGCACTTTTCATTTGGTTCTGTCTATCATCTAATACATTTCCAGACTCTTGCAGCTTCTCCAGTGTGTCTTTGTTTCTGGTAGTTTTCTCTGCAATGTCATGAAGCTGCTGACGAAGAGCCAGAATGTCAGATCTGAAGCCAGACAGTTCAGTGTTAGTATTTAAGGCTTTTTGTCCAGCTTGGTCATCTGTTGTACAGGAATAAAAAAAATGGAAAGGCTTTAGGGTTTTTTTTTTAAACACAGTATAAAACAGCACAGTGTTTTTTTAAGAACAGTCAGGTTGTCAAACAGTTCAGTACAACGTTTATGCTATCTTTTCCAGTAAAGAGAAACCACTAAGCAAAGTTTTGCCTCTAGACAGAGAAAAAAAGCAAAGAGGAATTGATGGAGACCTTGTGTCTTGCTGAGGAGAACAAAATGGTGATTCTACCATCACAAATGGGCAAAACTGTGGTTAGAAACTGATGAGTATATGCAGTCAAGAATGCTGTGTTCTGAATGAAAATTGAATGGGAAAGAGAATTCAAAAAATTAAAGAGGTATCAGCAAGTGTAGGTTTTGAAATTACAAATGGATTTTGCTGAAAGCTCAGAAGTTTATTTTATCTGTTTATGTTTTCTTCTTTCTTTTCATTGCAAGAAGAATATCTTCATTGTGATTTAGTACATACAGTTACAATTTTTAAAATCTTTGGTTTAGTTTTATGTAAGTTCTCATACTTATTTTAAAGCAATCTGGGTTAAAGACAAAAGCTTTGCCAGCAGGCTACTTCAGACATGTCAGGATAAGATATATTTCTGGTTTTCTCTCTAATACATTAATATTGCTTTTAATGACATTTATTTTGCCATTATTGTTTCCTCATGTTCTGAGTTTGAGGAAGGCAAAACCTTTAGTCTTTGAGGAACATCTCTGCTTGTGCTTACATTGCCCTATGGAATACTTCTGGAAGCTTGTCCAAGTATGATAAAGCATTTGAGATTGTACAGCCTATCACCCAGGACTTAGAAACCAAGGAAATAAGCAGTCAACACCTACTTTCAGGAAAGACTCCCTTGCTTGACCTCAATCACTTCACTATCCTGCTCACAGTCCATATATTTTTTTTCCTCATCTAAGTGTAGCTATATTTATGAATAAGACAGTCTGAAGTCCATAATTTCAGCTGATGCCAAGATAGAGCACTATGGTTTTCATAAATTACAGTGAATACAGCTGTGTGTGGTGCTTTTGTCTGGTGTGATTGAATGAGTCATGATGGCAAACGTCAAATGATGGCATGTGAGACTTCAGCCTGAAGTGTTTATGGAGTCTTTTGCAGATGGACATTTTCCTGAGCACAGTTCCTCTCCCTGCCACTCCTCTCGCTCCCAGATCTTCTCAGATCTGATTTTATGTTTACTTCTTGGCTATAGCTCATATTATACTGTGTTCCTCACACAGCTCTGACAACTGCCAGGTCCATGTACAGCTAATCCCTGAAGGCCTGTCTTCCATTCACCACACACTTTTATCCTCTGGCCCTACAGCACTTCTCTTACTTTCATGCCCACTATTCAAACCGCTCCAGAACTTTCCTAACTTCCTCCATGGCAAGTCCACTTATATGGGGACTGATGATCCTGAGCATCTCACTGAGCATCCATCCAGCAGCATGTAAAAATATGTGGGCATGAAAGAAGCAAAGGTGCTCCAAGTCATGAAAATTTAATCAGCATAATATAATAATCCAAATAGAATCCAAAAAGTTGCACGAGCTTTAAAAGTGTAACATTTACTTCTGTAGATGTGTCAGTAAAAGAACTGAATGTCACTGAATCACCCCATGTCTTTGAACTAAATGCAGTGTGCAAATACTTTAGAAGCCAGCTCCTTTCTGAGGGAAAAAAGTAAAAATTTATAATCAAGCTACAAGCAAGGAAGTTTTCCTAGAAATACATGTCTCAATATATGTTTTACAAAATTAAACAAAATTTATTTCAAGAATCACATGCATGTATGTATATATTAATAGTTCTACAATAAAAGCTCTATGTCTAGGAAGAAAAGTAAATGTGTACACTTGTAGAGTAGAATCTTTATCCATGATTTTTTTTACATCTTGCTGAAAATCGAGAACTTTGATAGCACTTCGGAGACTCAAACAGATAACAATCCTATGTGCTGTATTCCCTGAGATGATCAAAAAACAATTTATGGAAGTAGTAGACTTGTCTTAGACATAAGAATTTGGAATAGCTGATTATTTGTGTACCTTGTAAAATGGCCTTCAGTTTTGAACCTTAATTGTTAAAACAGCATCAGGATGACTGGGTAACAGGTGCTCATTTTATGTAGAATATTCTGTGCTGTAGAACAGCTTCTGCTATGTTTTACATCTCTACCTCAGAGAAGATTCTCTCCTGAGGACAACATTTAAATGCCTGTTTATTTAAATATAAATGCTTTCAGTGAGACTTCAGCAGGAACTGTAAATTTTGAAGTATTCTTAGAATGCTCTTCTAACTAGAGCTGATCTATTTTTAAGTACTTTCCTAAGTGCTCAAGAAACTGGAATGGAAGTGCTGTATCTTGTCATAGGCAGAGATTTTTCAGACAAATTTCCTGCCTCCATCTGCCAGGAGAACACCCCAGGTCCACCTCAGGCTTTGCTTGTGTGTAGATTACCTAATTTCTTCAGATCACTCTCCACTTCTGTGAGCTTTTCTGTGTATCTTCTGTGGGACGTTTCCAGGCCACCTGTCACATTGTCCATTTTTTCTACAACTAGGGGAGAGAGAACAGCATGTTATGGAAAGAAGAAAAGGGAAATTATGGAAAAAGACTAGTAAACAATAAAGCAAACAAACCCCCACACCACTACCACCAAACAGTAAAAACAGAAAACGCCTTAAAATTGCCTTGCTTGCCATTACACTCTGCTGTTGCTCTGTGAAATGTTGGAAGGATGAGCAGAATTCTTCTACTTCTTCAGTCTGCCAGCAGTCCTAAACATTATTTTTTGCCCATGAGCAATCTCTCTTCTGAATGAGGAAATCCCTCTTTGTGGGTTTTCCTCACAAACAAAGTCCTTTTCTTTTAGCAGTATTTCCAAGCTTCAAGCACAGTGCTGTGTGGCAAAGGAAAACTGATTGCTAAAGGCTCAGATGTGTGAAAGATTTCCTTTAATTTTGCTATGAGTCATTTCTCCTTAAAAAGAACTTTTTTCTTCTTGTGCCTTTTCATCATTAAAAGTTGCCACCTGCATAGCAAACTTAGGACTGAGATAGTAACTACTGAATGTTTTTTGGGGGTTAAACATATTGATAATGGTACAGATCACTCAGAACAGTCTTGCAACAATTCTGCCTCATTAAGATTGAAAGGATGGCCATTCAGGAAGTGCAGATTTATGACTGATGTGCCCTTTATTTTGTAATGCCTGAGTACTTTTCTTGTCACTGAAACCTTCAATTATTTCATGAAATTAATATGGGAATACAAAAAGCAGAGCAACAAATAAACAGCCTTGGGTGGCTTCCAGTGGCAGAAATGTGAAATGCTTGCAAGGTTAGAGGTAGCCTACAGCTTTCATACCAAACTTTGTCTAATAGCCTTTTGCATTCCAGCCACAACCACGGGTAGAAATTGCTTCTCATCATGAGATTTTTTAGTCCTTTTGCTACACTGGGAGCAGAATGGGTCTGTCACAAACCTGGGAGAGGCTACATCAGTTATTGTGCCAGCTCCTTCTTTCAAACAGAAGAAAGAAAGTGTTCTCCACGTTTTGAGGTTCTGTAAACCTGTGTAAGGTAGGGGTACCTCTAACTCTTTCTGTCTGTGAAATGATCTGCACTAGGAGAAGAGTCTCATAAAAATTGTTGCTATGTAAGGATTTGGGTTTTCACGAAAAGTGAAATTTAGGGATCTTTTGCTGCACATCAGCAACCACATGAATCTTAGACCTTTAAAGTGTAGTCCATCAGGTGATCCTTCTTTATTAACTTTTGCATTTGTTTTTCTGATTCTAGGTAGCACAGTTACACAGGAGGCTTTTACTGCTTCCCCAAAACCAACATGAGAAAAACAGACCAAGACTGTCTGATGCAACAGCACTGAGGAGGTACGACAGAGAAAAAGTCTCAGGGTCTTCAGGGAAACCATACACCCTTTGGTGAATTACCTGCCTGCTCCTTTCTAGGCTGCTAACAAGCCAGTAAAACAGAGACTCTACTGTGTGTGCAGTCAGTCAGAGTGTGGTTTTCTATATTTGAGATGATGACAGATTGCTTGCTAAACACCAGATCCAGGCTGCAATAATGGCTTTGCTTTTTCAGAGGGACAGTTGCTCAATATCTTCTGCTTTAGAAAGCATTTTTCTCCCTGTTATAGCACTAATTTTTCACTGGTTCTTTACTGCCCAATAAAGTTGTCAAAATGCTATATGCCATTTTTCCTAAGTGAAGCCAGAGTTGATTCTCTGTTTGTCCTGCCCTGCTGTCTTCCAGGCTGGAGCCCAGGTCAGCAAAGGTCCTTCAGCTACTTCTGACACTCCACTGATGCATGTATACATCTTTGCATCACCTATGCATCACCTATGCATCATCTATGCAGTGAGAGTGAGGACTTGGCTTTTCCTTCTGGCTCTAGGCAGCTCCTTATTCAGTCTGTGGTGTTCCCCTTTGTCTACAGATAGTCACTGCCAGGGCATGGCTCACTCTGGGTGCTTAGAGGCCCTTATGAAATCATCTGCATTCAAAAAGAAGGCCTAATTCAAGTGTTCCTGCTGAACCTGTGCCTTTGACTAGCAATGTCACATCACCTATGGCTCTTGTTATTTCAGATTTAGTGTAATATTCGACTGTTTTCCCCAGTTACTGAGTACACTTGGAGTGGCAAATGAACATATATTATCAGGAATTAAATGCAAATGTAATTTCTTCCTTTTGCTGTCCAAATGAATGCCAGTTGGTACTTCAGATCTGAAGTCTGTAAAACTTAACTATCATATAACAAGTATGTTTTCATGACTGAATGAAATCTAACACTGGAAGCTTGAATTAAAATATAACCCTGAAGAGTCCAAAGCAAATGAAAACAGTAGTAATCCTATCAATAAGTAGTTGTCTGGCAGTTAAATGAGACTGAACAAAAGTAATTATATAACAGCATATGATATTTTCATTGTTCAAAGTGAAAAAAGCCCCAAACCACCCAACTCTAGCAGCAGAAACAGAAGAGGTCTCTGCAAATGCGATGGCAGGGATAGCTCAAGGGCTAAGGTACCATCCCATAGATCAACTAATGCATGTATTTGCTTTATACTGGGGTGGGTCTTAGCGTCTGTGGTCAAACAAATAGTGGGTTTGGGGAACTTGATCCCTGCCCAAACTCCTTCCCAAAGCAAATTGTAGCTTATTTACTTTTCTTGCTATTCCCCTGCAAGTGGAAAGGATGAATTTGGGAGAGAATGAGTAGCGAGAGGCCAATGTTGGGTTTTGTTTTTCTTGATGTCAAAAGAGGTCATACGGACCAATGTCCTGTTATTGGGAATGTCTTTCCTTCCCTGGTAGGAGCTCCCACCACCATCTCTGGATGGAGCCTTCAGTGGTAGATGAGCATATGGAACAGTCTCAGAAGTGAAAATCAGCCTCCAGTGAGTGCCCCAGATTTGAACAGCCACTTTCCATCTTCTCCAGAAAAAGGCAAACAGGCAGATCTGCTGTAATATTCCATACAAAAGTCCACTCTGTTGCTCCCAGCAATCTGCCCACTCTTAAAAAGGTGAAGTTGTGTATGTCTTAACTTGCTTTTGGTTAACTTCACCTTAATTCACAGCTTGGTCTCTCTGCGTTGTCATCTCAATTTCTGACAAGACCACAGTGGAAAATGTGGTGAAGATGCTCTAAAGGGAGCCAAAATTTCAAGCAGTTGCTGACCAGAACAGTGAGGACTGTCTGCATCTAAGCCACTATGACAAAATGATCCGTCTCACCAGGATGTGTTGGCCCCAGGTAATGGCAGGCAAACTATGTCTGGGAGACAGATGAAAGAAGTAGATGAAAGTCATGATGGGCATTACTCAAGAAACTTAAAACAAGGACTGATTAGAGAATAAAAACTACCAGAAATTCAAGCTGCAAGAATTCCCTTACTGGAACGAGTCACAGGAATATCATTCATCTTCAATAGACTAATCTGACACTGGCTGGTGCCAGAGAAATTATAATTTTGCATTTTTCATTTAATTTAATAAAGTATGTGCAAAAATTACAGATTGCTTTATTAGTGTTTTAAACAATAACTTGTCTTCTCAGAGCAGAAGAATACTAAACTCGCCTTGTTATTCCTTCATGCTTTGTTTCCTTGTTATTCATTCATGTTTTGCTTTCAGGTTTCTCCAACATACTATGTAATTTTTACCACTAGTTTGGAGGTTTGTTCTGTGTTGACTTTGCCTCCCATTGAGTTACTTTTTTGCTTGCCATATTTAATCCACTGATTAGTAGTTTTAATGTTCTAAATCACAAAGGATATTTAAATGTGACATAGGAAATGAAAGTTTTAAAAGTAGTTTTGGGCTTTATAAACATAAGTGTGGGAGGCAAATTTAATGGAAGCTTAGGTAAGAGACTGAAAGAATCCCTGATGCCAGCAGAATTCCTTCTTTCAGTGTAATACTGCAGTAAAAAAGACAAGCCAAATTCTGATACAGAGAGGAGAGTTCAAGAACTCTATACTTGTATTCTGAGTTTTGCTCTTCCTTTAAGGCCTTTCCCTTCTCAACAATCAAAACTAGTGTAGTAATTCATTTGAACATGTACTGTCAGCTGGGGTTTTATCTAACTTAGGTTTTCCCTGCAGATTAGCATGTAGGTACCCTAAGACAAAGCTCTTAAACTGCAGGTACAAAGGGCAGAATTAATGCCTGACATATGGCCATTTGCTGCTTGGTGTTACAGAAGGAATACTTGGATTCAACAAGACTTCTGTCTCTTTGCCTCTTTTCCTTGGCATTCAAATGTTGCAGTCACAAAGTTGGTGAGTAGTGGAGCAGTGGTCAACAAAACTTCTTCGGGTCTGCAAGCAAGATATGCATTATCTACCTTCCTACAATCCCTTTTACATTTATTTGTGGAAGAGGGGATTCTTTTGTCCTTGTCTTGGATAGCTGTGATTTGGCACTGCTATGACAGAAAGACTCATCCCTAGTGAGTGACTGCTCATTCAGGAAGGAAATTTATAAATGAGTGAAGCAAAGGTTGAGCCTCCAGAAGAGAGCAAAGCCTGGGGAAAAGATGGTGCTAGAGGCCCCCATAGAGAAAGAAGCTTGAAAACAGGATTGAAATGAGGAAGACAAACTCCTTCTCCCAAAGTCTTCTGTACAGTTTCCTTATTGCTACTGCTTCCTCCACACATGCAATCACTTGCCAAAGCAAGATAAAGAGCAGTAGTCTCTCCAACTTGTTACACTGCATCTGATGCTGAGTGAGGGCTGAGTCTTCTGGGAGGCCCCAGAACTGACAGCCTTATATAAAACTCTTGATGGAAATTCTGTTAAATCCCAGTCATTTAGTGGCTGGGTTAAGTCTGGAAAGATCCCATTCTCATCTGATGTAAGTAGACCTCTGCAGAATTATATCTGCAAAAGGCCTCCCCTAATCCATGTGACCAAATGATCTTATATTCATAGATCAAGAATAAGTTTTTGAATCCTGGAAGGTTTTTTGTCCCTCAAAATCTGACTTCCAGGGACCAATGAAGTCCAGAGGTGTATTCACATAGATGTACTGCATTTTTTTTACATTTGATGTAAATTTGCCACCTTCTGTCTGCTTTATCATGAAACAGGATTACCTAAGTCTCTCTATCTGTTCCTCACACTCTCTCTTTTCTCTGGATAAATCTTTATCTAAACAAAATAGTTTTAATTTTCTCCCACTCAAAACTGTGCCAAATCCTCTTAAATAATTATTTATCCTTTCTATTTCTACAATTTCCTTTTCTTTCCCTGGCAAAGGACCAGAGGTGATGTCAACTGTGCTGTGAGCGCAGCTGTTGGCAGCACAGGATGCACTGCATGCTAATCACATGAATATTTACCCAGCTCCTTGGAGGGAGTTTGAAGCTACTCTCAGAGCCATATTCAGACAGGTAGTTTAGAGCTAGTTTGGTTTTCTCTGCAACAAGCTGTGATACCTGGTTATAATGATCACAGTAATGTTGTTCTCTTTTCCTATCAGAAATTCACATCTCATTTATTTAACTTATTATAGCTGTAACGGCACAATAAGCAGATATCTACATCAAAACATTTCTATAAATGCCTAAATAAAAGTTAATTAGTGATAAGGATTTATGGGAATTTTAAGCCATGTTTCCCAATGTGCCAAATCAATGACTTGTACAAATGAAATTCTCTCCATTACTGGCTTGCTCAACTACCAGAATCTTTGAAATCACTGTTAAAAGCATCTAAGTGTCTTTGTTCATCACAATTATTGTGGATAGTCAATACACTGGCACCTCCTGGTATATTTTTCTTCTTCTAGATGCTTCAAAGTAATATTGATATTACATTTTGTTCCTGTGATAAATATTATATTAGTCAGATATTCCTGGTTGTTGCACATGTTACACAGCTTTGTGTCTTTCCAGTACTCCTTCTTGGTGGAGGAATGATCATTTTGTTTTAACTTTCCTTTCAAATGTCTAATCTAGTTCCAAAATTCCATAGTTATTTGAAAGTGAAATTCTAAGGTTGCAGTTGGTTGTTATGTACGTACAAAACACCCACATTGCCCAAGTACTGATATTTAGGCTAAAATGTGACAAATTGCCTGGCTAGCTAATAAGTGACAATGTGTCTGGATGCTTCTCTGAAAGTGAAATGTTGGTTTCAATGCATACATACCTTTGTATCCCAGAATGGCTACTGTGATTGTTAACAAGGCACATAAAATGTATAATAAGATGATGGAGAACTTCAGTGCCCAGTTATTTTTACACTTGGTACATTGGCTCCCCTCTTGAATACCTGCAATAGAAGATTTAAAGAAATTTAAAACAATGGCAAAGAACACATTGTTGGGTTTGTCTCCCCATTTCCTTTCCTCGCTTTTCTAAAGAGCAAATTATTTATCTAACCAGATTATGTTTACATATGGGGTGCCTATTTGCCTATACTGCCAGGATAAAACATCATGGTGGTTAAAACATCTGCTCAGTGAAACAATTACTTTGGGATTTTAGTGTAAGAGAAGTAGGTTCTGCTTCACTGGAAAACCTCTGGCTTTCCTGAGAGGTGGCTATTTTCTGATTGTGCTAACAATGGTGAGCTTTGGAAATAAAACCTTTATTAGCATCTCCTCTGTCAGGCATCACACTGCAGCAGCTCTTTCTTAGCATTTGGTATCCCTGTGGGAGCAATAGGACATAACAAATGTTCTGGCAGAAATAAACCACAGAAATAAAAGAGCATTGTGAAAACCTGGTAGGAGTGGTTCTGCTTTGTAACAATCACCACAGATAGTTACCATGCAAACACTTTCTTTCCACAACAAGAGAGACTTTTTGCATATTTTTGGGGGGTTTTGGAGAACATTATTTCCACAGAAAAGAAGGGGTGCTTTATTGATACAGCTATCCGTTCATCCACAGAAAAAATGCTGGTGAATTCCTCTTTGTGGACAAGCCTAAGAAAAATGGCCTCAAACTGATGAGAGAAACCAGAGCTTTACTATTCCATATTTAAACTTTTTTGCAGAACAGCTTGATATCTTTGAGTCTATTAGGGAAGCATTTTTCCTCTTTTGTGCTCCTTGGGAATAGCTCAAGAGCGTTGGAAGCATGGATTATGAATCAGAAGCACAAATGTGTGAAAACCTGAAAACTGGACTAATGTGCTGGAAGAAATGGGTGGGATTTATTCGTCTTTCCAAGGTGCTTTAAGCAGGCCAGGATTAATGTAACTTTCTGTGTCTGTCAGAAAATGCATTTCTTTGATATTTCACTCTATTTGTGTACTATTAGGGGAGTCCCACAGGAAAGCTTTAAGCTCTAATAAATTCTATGTACCAGATTACTTAACTAATCAAAACTTGCTCTGTAGCTTTTTATGAGTAACTTATATTTCCCCCGAGGCCTAATGCACAGATGATTTTGCTTTTCCAAACTCATGACCTTCTGCAGAGTGGTTTTTTATTTTTCATTTTTTTAAAAGAAAAGCACAGGCTACTTCCCCTGGGTTCAAGGAGGATGGGTGACCAACGTAATGAGTTAAGTCAACTGCATTTCTCTCTCCAGTGACATTTTCCAATGACTTCCTTTAAACCTAAGGTACTTGAAGAAGGAAGGATTACCATATTGGAACAACTGAGGAAGAGGATTTATACAAAGTTTATTTGACAAGGCATTTTCTTCAATCCTCTCTGCACATATACTTGCTGTGGCTAAGGCAGAAATGCATCTTTTGCAGGTCTTTTCCACATTTCATCATCACATGTTTTTTAAAACTTTTCAGGATGACATCACATTCTGTTGCCATGTGATGAAAGTGATGTCACAGATTTGGGTTCCTTGCGGTTTAGGCATCAGATCAGCTGGGAACATCTGGTTCTTTTTTCAAGAACATTATGGGAAAATGAGACAAAGGCTTGTAAGCATAAACTCAAGAACAGAAATTCCAGAGGGTAAAGGCTTCTCTTCTGCCTTCTGTGAGGTGGGAAGGGAGGGAGGGAGCTGGCACAGAGACAAGCAGTTGCATAGCCCATTTATTGGTGACTTGGATTTGGAAGGGTAGTAACTCCTGCACCACAAAAGAAAAGGTGAAGGGTTCATAATTCAGTTGTCAGGTTTGCTTATGGGTCCTGATGCATGGGCTGGCTTGCTTTCTTTGGTTTAGAGTCTCAAGGAGTTTGCTGGTGAGGAAGCTCTAATTGCTGAAAAAGCAGGAAAGGGAAAGTGCAGATTTCTAAAGGTTTGCAATAGGTATTCCGAGACTGAAACGATTTCACAGTGGGAACTTGGTGGTGTCTGGAGCACCATTTTGCTGGTCTTAGCTGGTACTAATGGGCTCATTGAGCCCCTGTGCCCTAAATGCAAGGTTCCTTCGATGAAGGGTTTAAAGTTCAGATTCCAATTTGGTTGTCTTTGAAAGTCCCATATATCCAAAAACAAGCTGGGGGCAAAACTCACATCATATTCACTTTCTAACTACACAGATAAACAGAAAGCTTAATCCTCCTTATTTTAATGTTAATTGAAGCAGGCCTAGATCCTTATCTGGGAAGAATGATGGACTGCAGAGGTACAAAACACAGAGAAAGGCAGAAGTAAAAACAAAGCCTTTGGCAGCAATTGCACAAGGAAAAGTTTCACTTGATAACTGTCTCATACTAAGATTACTCATTTTATGACATGACCTGCTTTCTGTCACTGTACTCCAGCTTCCTGGGTAGTGTAATGAGCTGAAACTTCACCGATGTTACTGGATGTATTGCAGTTCAGCATCAAGCATCGTGCATTTTCCAGTGCTTCACAGGGATCTAGTTTCACTTGTCTCAACCCTCTCTACCTCTGGTTCAATAAAACAGCACTTTGGCTTTTCAGAACTTTTAGTTTTCCGTGTATTTCAAACTGACATCAGAACAGCACCCCAACAAAAGCCAGACCTTTCCATCCTTTAACTGTCCAGCACGGTTGGTATCAATAACACAGGCACATCATACTAAAACAATCATCCAGGCTGGAGTGATTCCATTAACTAACTGGCCTGGAACTGTGTATTGCATTCCTTGCTGGGGCTTTCTGCCTGTCAGCCTAAAACTACATCTGATTGGCAATGAACCCCTGCTACCCTCATTTAACATGACCCAGGTCCAGGGCTGGAGTGAAAAGCCAGGGAGCTCTAATAGGCTCCTTTGTTTTCTTTTACCTAGGATGCAGTAAAATCTTTCAGAGCAATTACATTTGCTCTTTATTTCAAACATGTAGGTCTTAACTCTGCTGCTAGTTAAACACGTAATTTTCTAGTTTACTAACATATAAAAACTACTACAAAAATACCAAAGACATAGGTACTCCTTGAAGAAAAGATTTGGAAGACTCATTCTGATGTCTTTCTGAGCAATTAACTATATCAGGCTATATGCAAAGGTAAGAGCCAGGAATGCAACTCTCTCTGTATAGGGATGAACTACAGTATAATCAGGGCTCCTCAACCTCCCCAGCACAGACCCTGACTTCTACTTGCCCTGTTATTCTTCCCCACTACCTCACTTAAGGATCATGCCCAAATAAGATTGTTCTGATATAGGAGATGCATTTAGTCCATGTTGTGAGGACACATTTTTATTCAAAGGTTGTTCTGAAAAGATGTTATAGCCAAAATATTAAGCAACAACAAATGGGACACAATTAAAAATGCTTACTGTGATTACACAAAACACAGCCAGCTGGCATAAAATCATGCAGGTTTACCACAAAAGCTGTGAGTTGAGGTTTGAAGGAGGCCATGGTTGGACTTTAATTTGGCAGAACTTCCCCAATCTTATCCACTAGACTGCTTGCTGTTATGACTGACATAAAATGCAGAATTCTTCCAGGAGATGTATCATATCTCATCTAAAAAGCTGTAGACTAACTGGAAAGGGAAAGCCCTACACACACATCCCACTGACAGAACAAACGTAAAACCTGCAAAAGGGCGTTCTCGGCTGAAGTCAGCTCCTCTCCATTTGTTAATGATGCTCCTAGTGCAGCACACTCCTCTCTGTGCCCTGTACACGTGTTTTCAATGTTGGTCTGCTCCCAGACATTTGTCACTGACTTCCAAACCCAGGGAGCCGGGGTCACTTCCGCATGACGTGCATTTCTCACTGCCGATTTGATCAATGTTTAATAAATATCAGATGGGACACAATGTGCCTCATTTCACTGGACATATGCTTTTTTCTATTCCTTTCCCTGACTTATTTTAATAAGAGCTCTGGTTTTTCTGCCTCACCGTTGGGAAGACATCTGGCCAAACAGACAGCAACCTAGTACAAAGAGATCCTGCTGGCTCACATGCTTTGGGGACCCCCTTCTCTGCAAACCAAAATGCTCACAAAAAATATGCAAGTGAGACATCCCCCTGTTACCAGGCTTTGTAGTATTTGTTTTTATAGCATTGCATTCCAGTGACTGAAGACTTTGTTCTCACGCGGGGGGTATACATCTGCAGATTCCTTTTGGGCTCCAAGAAGAGGTTTTGCTGAAGGAGGAGCTGGGTTTTTCGGGTTTTATTTGTTTGGGGGATTTTTGTTGTTGTTGTTGTTGTTGCTGTTTTATTCCATGGTTTTAATGGGAGACTAAATATCTTTGCTCTTTGTAACCACCTTAAAAAATGCCTGACTTCTCTACTGTATACATGTCAGGAGAACATCTTTGACCACTGAAATATGACATGCACACCCTTTTTTTTTTTTCTGAATAATTCTCTTGCAAATATTTGCCTCTCTGTTCTTTTCTTGGCTCTGGCTGCAGGATCATAGGTGGCCTCATAATATTTCTGCTAGCAAATCAATTTTGACAAAGATGAGAAGTTTCCTTCATAACCCTGACAAGAAATAAGAACAATAATGATAAGAAAAAGAAATGTAGGGCAGGAAACGAAAATACATTAGTTTGGAGGGATTTACCCCAGTGTGATTCACTGAAAAGAGATAACATCCTTGAATTTCGGAAGGAAGACTGCAAGCCTAGTTTGCAGCCTTCAAATGATTGTTTTCTCAAAGCTAATGTTTTCAAAACAGCTGTAGATCTAATATCTATATTTAAAGGGACCTGAACAAACTATATACATCTAATTCAGGCCTCTTGCCCCAGAAGGTGCCCCTGCCCATGGCAGGGAGGAAGAAACTATAGGATCTTTGAGTTCCCTTCCAACATGAACCATTCTGTGATTCAGTGCGTAACTAGGAGTCAAATACTGAGAGGTAATTAACATTGCAGAGTTGCAGCAAACTCCCAGTGATGCCTATCTCACTAGCAAAAGTAGGTGATCCCAGGAGGATTCCATCTCTAGGTTTAAATATTGAAATGTTTTGAAAAATCTGGCTGTAAGTGCTTAAATTCAGGCACCCAAGTGTAAAATGGTAGGTGTTTACTAATATGCATGACTTGCAGTTATGAAAGTAAGTTTGTCTCATAGGACAGAGAGGATTTTAAAAGTTCAAGCATGTGTTTTCATATATACATACACACAAACACATTAATGTTCAAATATATGGAAAAATATGTTTGTGTGTATGTTTTTTACAGAGAAGCTTTGTAATGACAAAACCCCAGCACATTATATCAGCACACTAAGAAAAAGCAGTCAACAGCATCTTTGACAACAATAACTTTGTATAGGTTTGAGATTACTGGATCCAGCCAGACACAAAATTCACAGTCAGATTTTTGTCTTCTCTTTTGTATTGTGTCACAGGTTATTATCCTACCCCTCATGAAAACAATTCCCATGATCCTTCAGAAATCATGGGACAGGTTTTGTTGCAGTGAGCAAAACAGGTTATTTGATGGTTCCATATGCTGGCCTACTTCGGAAAGCAATTGTTCTTTATAATGGTCACAAATGGCAAAAAATGAAACTGTTTCATGCCTTTTTAAATTATTGTTTTGAGATAAAACTAATTTCTTCAGTTTAGAGTCTATTCTCGCACTGTAAAAGCTGTAATTTGAACTACATGTAAATAGACTCCCTACATATTCCCAGCTAACGCATAAAGGTCCACACCTGCCATGCCACAGTTTTGGCAAGCCCTGCTCACCCAAAGAGTGCAGTGCTGGCTTGTGGGCAGGTGGATTGCAACAGCCTGCTTAACTTAATTGTCAGATTTTTACAATGCCATTGGAAAAAATATTTAGCACAAACATGCTGTCATTTGTTCTGGAATTTGCTGGGTTTGCTTCTGGTTTTGTAATCAATTAGGGATAAATGCAAGGTATGCTTGCTTAGAAAAACTTTCTGGTTATTTATTGGGAAGCAATTAATGCAGCTAAACTTGAAATCTAAGCAGTGGGTATGTACTCACCTAACTTGTGCCAGTTTCCCTGTGCCAGGTGGAAAATCATGAACCATGGCAGCAAGACACAGGTTGAAACAGCCACTCTATATTTCAAATAAATACTACAAGACACAGAGCTTCTTTCTTACAAAATTAATAAATAAATGGACCCAACCCAAACCACTCCATCTCCACAGGTTTCTACAGTGTTCAGCATAATCTGATTGCCCTGCTACACAGCTGGCAGCTTGTGCAAATAACCTCTGGAGACAAGAAAACACACCTCAAAAGCCCAGTCTACAAATTTGGGCCTCGTGAGGCTGTACAACCCCTACCAGGGCCAGTGGTACCAGTTCCTCTGATTTTATCCTGAACTTCACATTCAAGATTTCTTATTCACCTGGTGCCCCTTTCTTTCCAAGATCAAGGTTGGGGAAATCCCTGGTATCAATATAGGCTGGGGCATGAACAGATCAAGAGCAGCCCTGCCAAGAAGGACTTGGGGATGCTCGTGTACAAAAGCTGGACATGGGCTGGCAATGTGCTCTTGCAGCCCAGAAAGCCACACACATCCTGGGCTGCATCAAAAGCAGTGTGGCCAGCAGAGGAAGGAGGTGATTCTGCTCTATCCCTCTATTCTGCTCTGGTGAGACCCCATCTGTGTACAGTTCTGGGGTCCCCAGCACAGGAAAGACATGGACCTGTTGGAGTGGATCCAGAGCAGGGACATGAAGATGATCAGAAGGGCTGGAGCACCTCTTCTATGAAGACAGGATGAGAGAGTTGGGACTGTTCAACCTGGAGAAGGCTTCAAAGGAACTTTCTTGTGGGCTTTCAGTAGTTAAAGGGGGCTGCTAAGAAAGGGCCCCTTGTGATAGGTCTTTAAGAGGAAATAACTTTAAACCAAAAGAAGGTAGATTCAAACCAGATAAAAGGAAGACTTTTACAATAAGTTTGGTGAAAAAGGAACAGGTTGCTCAGAGAGGTGGTGATATCCCATCCCTGGAAACATTTGAGGTCGGGGTGAACGCGACTCTGAGTGAACTGATCTTGATGAAGATGTCCTTGATTGCTGAAGAGCATTTGGATTAGATGACAAAGTTTAAGGGTCCCTTGCAACCCAAACTGTTCTATGATTCTTGCAGCTATGTAATTATGTGAGACTTTCACCTTGCATTCTAGGAGAACAACAGATTCCTAGACTCCTAAAAAATAGAAGTGGGGAGGAGTTGTTCCTTAAGGCTTAAGAAAATTGAGGACTCCACCAGGACTTTCATAATCCCACCTCTACAGAGCAACTCTCAACACTGAGGGGGCAATGCTGGGGCTGCAGCTGGGAGGGCTCATCCTGTCCCTCATCCCCTGAAGTGGAAGGGATGCACTTTGTCTGAAAAGCCCAGGGTGTTTCAGTAAACATGAGGGATTTCCTTCTCTGGGACACCATGGGAAAAACCAGCCCTTGATGATCTGCGCACTGCAGCCCAAAACTCTACACACAGGGGCCATCAAGCAAATTCTCCTCCACACACCAGACTGAGTCTGTTGGAGGCAGCAGCCACTTCCCATAAATCAGAATCCCACATCTGACATAATAAAGAGCCTCAGAGGGCCAACACTATTATCTCTGGAAAGCTTTCAGCGTAAGGAATACTTTATTCTATGTAATGTACACAAACCCTTTCATTAAAGGAGGGGAGAACCCTCATTTTCAGCCTGACCATCATCTCTCACTTATTTATATAACCCAGGCAGCATTTTCTCTCTGGCTTTGTTCTTCTTTGCAGCAGTCCAGAGAATCACAATGAATTGTCAGAAATCCTAATTATACACTTCAACAACCACCACCATTTAATTATATAGTATTACCAAACAATGTCCTACTGTGATTAAACACTAAATATTTTAATTGAAAGGATATTGAAAAAGCCCAACCACAACACAGGGCAAGCAAAGACTGCTGAGTATCTGAACTGTATGTTAGGCAAATATTACAGACAGAGCTGAGGAACCAGTGTGGTAAATTTTATGAAAAATCATGGATTTGCAACAGTTTAAGGTCCAGCCATAACAATGCGGTAAGGATATCACACCAGCAGAGGGTCCAGCATCCCACAGGCTATTAGATCTAAAGACAAACTCAAACCAGAACAAACCTCAGAAAGTGCTGGTGCTTTTAAATAACTGTCTGGAGTAAGAGAGATGTGTCTGTCCTCAGTTACTGAAAATCAAGTAAGAGATCACTCAGTGCATGTCTCTGGAACTAAACCCAAAAATCTAATTAGGCTGTTCAAAACATGAGAGAAAAACTAGAACAGTTAAAAGAAGATAGAAATCATGTATGAATTAAAGACCTGTTCAATACAGGCAAGACAGCCATGATACATGACAATAAAGAGCCTCTCTCAAACTCTGTCTCAATACAGAAGAATTTAGACTGATTTGCAAGAAGATATATAACCAAATCTATAGGGAGATCAAAGCCAGATTTTTGGTTTGTGAAACAGCTTCCTAAGACAACCTGAAGATACTCCATTCACTGATTTAAATAAAACCAGAGGTAAAAAATCATTAGCAAAGTCACAGAAGAGATCAGTCCTTTGGAGTTGTGCCAGATGGCAAAGTAATGCACAATTTTGTCAAAGTCCAGGCCTTCCATTCTGAAATAAATATGCTTCCTAATGAAACATAGATCCTAGTTAAGATTATATAATTTGATGACTAATGTACATGATTTTCAAACTTAATATAATTTACATTTGACTGGAAGGATGAAAAAAGTGTATATTTTCCCTAAGATTCTTTAATTTTATAACACAGTATTTAGGTGTTAGTGACCCTACTAATGGTGCTAAATGGTAGGCAGAAAAAGTGGTTAACTCGATGCTTTGTGGCTTTTGAGATTCATTTCTTGAAGAGGGCAACATGATCCCCTCCACGGCAGTGAGTGTTGTAGGTGCCAAACCCACAGCAGTGCCACCTGTGCTGCAAGGACATGAAGAAGTCATCCAGAGCACAGGTGCAAAAATGATGCTCTTCACAGGAAGATTTTACCTGTTCTTTTACCAGCTTCTGCAACTTTAAAATTTAAGGGCAATGCTAAAAACATTGGATCACTGTTTTAAAGAACAACAAACAATGGAAATTCCAGCCATGCACAACAAAGCAACATTTCTGTATACACTGATGTTGCCACAAATGCTATTCCATTTAACTACAGAAATTAAATTTTTTATGTGCTTTCACAAGTTAAGTGGAAGTATTTGGCATCCATCTGTTCCATGGAAGTTTCTGTGCACACCTGCACCCCTGACATGGCTGAGGCAGGTAATTCATTTAAGAGCATTGTAAAGTACCATGTGTCACAGCAAAGTGTGCTTTTAAACTCTTGTAGCTCATATGACTCTAAACCAATTTTCACGCAGTAGTCAGAAGCACAACCAGCATGCCCCTCTCATCAGGATTTTTTCTCTCATCTACTACCCAGTGGAAGAGAAAAAAACAGAGTTCCAACCATATTTGATAGCACAAATCCCATATTTAGCTTTTCTTTTTTTGTTAGGGAAAAATACAGTGATACTTTTGATGAAATTTTCAGCGGGGAAAAAGTTCCCTGAGACTGAACAAGTATACCAAACTTCATGCAGAAAATCAAACCTGCAGATGTATCTGTAACTACAGGTTTTGCTATGTTCCAGCTAAAATGATTAAATAAATGCTGACATTAACAGAATTGAAAAAAAAAATAAAGATTCAATGCCTCAATTTAATATATAGACCTTTATACACCCTTTTCTGGATTTAGTGGTAATGCTCCTGTTGTCTTCATTAAGAACCACTCTAACATAAAAATTACCTCTTCCAACAGAAAGAATCTCTCTGAGGACATTGTTTGGAATTTAGGGATTAATGTGCATGAAAAAAGAAGATGTGAAAGTGTTTCTATCCATGCTGGATACTTAGCAGTTAGTTACATCGACTTCTTATTTGGATGGTGACCCCAATAATGAAGAGGGCCACAAGGGAGAATGCAGTAGGACCTCAAAAAACCATGAATTCAGAAAACAATAGGTATAAAGAAGCCTGCTCTACTCTTTTAATTATGCAAACTCTGATTAGCCTTTTCCCTGTGATATCAAGAATGCTTGGCTGAGATACAAACACCAAACTGAGAAGAAAGGATCCCCATAGGCAGTGCACTGAACATAGCTCATGGTCACAAATCCACTCACTGTAAATTCATTTCTTATCTCCTGAGGCTACATGTTCAACTACAGGAGAGAAATTATGTCTAGGTATAAGCACTGTTCCTCTGCAAGTGTGCTGCCTTACTCCCCTCAGCTGAATTGAGACTCAGCATTAAATCACCTCCAAAGGAGAGGAGCTGTCAGGGCCTGGATTTATTTTCCACCTCACTGCCCTTCTAAAACCACTTTCTAAAGGTAGGGCTTTTTCCACAGAAATATTGCAGGCTTGATGGCAGACACAATAAATCCTGTTTCCACTCTCCAACATAACCAATCTCCCCCTCTGCCTCCTTTTCCAGAATCTTATCTTTTCAAAGTGGAAGTTTTCCTCTGTGAAGCTGGATCTCTGGGTTAAGGAATGATTATGATCCAGTGCAGCTCCCATCTTTCGGTTTTCTCATTCTGTTCTTCCCTTTTTCTCCTCTCCTGTCTCCTTGTGTCCTGCAGCACCTCTGATTCCTGAGGTCTCCCTAACCTTGGCTCATTCACACCTCACTAGCATCCAATTTCCTGGATAAAAAGCAGACTTAGAATGCATTCCTCAGGCAACCAGAACATTTTTTTCAAGCGCTTGTGCCAATGTGTAATGACTGTGCAATGTAAGGAGCAAACAGCCCTGATAAATGGATTTTTTCCACCTAATACCATCACAATTTCTCGGACTTTTCCCTGGTTAATATTTACCATTATCTAGAGAGGAAATTTTTATTCTGTAAATTACTACAAGAAGTTTCCTGTGCAGAGGTGAGAGTGTGGCTGGCAAACCTAATTTGTGTTTTCCCTCCTAATAAAACAATAAGCAAATCTGCGCTATCTCGACAAATGCTGGGAAATGATGAACTAAATCTGCTTGTTACAAGCCATGCAGAAGTACATCCAGAGCACTGCAGTCACAAAGGTTAGGAATTAGCCAACAATTAGACAACAAACATATTACCTGCCTACATAGCACCTACCCCAGCTGCCTTCATAATGTCAATGCAATGACTGTTCTAAGTAGGTGAAAACTCTGCTGCAATCACGAAAATACAGAAGCTGAATAATAATACCTGCAAAAACAACTGTCCTCTTGAGACGTGTATTCCTTGCTATAATCTTTTCCTGATAGCTTATGAAATCATGGAAAACCAAGTCTTTGCAAAATATTTTTAACAGAACCTGGCAGTTTTAGGGTCTCTACCTTTAGAGCAGTACAAGGGGAAGGCAGTTGCCATGAGGCCAGGGTCTCCTGAGATTTCACATCTCAGATGGAAGATTAAGAATCTCAGAATCACAGAATCATTTTTGTTGGAAAAGACCTCCAAGCTCATTGAGTCCAGCCTTTGACCCATCTCCACCTTGTCACCTACACCACGGCACTGAGTGTCACATCCAGTTGTTTCTTGAGGACCTCCAGGGATGGTGACTCCACCACCTCCCTTGGCAGTCCATTCCAATACTTGACAACCCTTTTGGTGAAGAAATTCCTCCTGATGTCCAGCCTGAACCTCCCTTGGCAGGGGACACAGCTTGAGGCTATGTCCTCTTGTCCTGTCACTTGTTGCCTGGGAGAAGAGACAACCCCCAGCTGGGTACAGCCTCCTTTCAGGTGGTTGGAAAGAGCAACAAGGTCATCCTTGAGCCTCCCTCTGTCCAGGCTAAGCAACTGCAGCTCCCTCAGCCAGGCCCCATAGGACTCACAAGTCTTTTAAGCTTGATTTAAAGTCTGACTTAAGTCAAGACTAAAGTACGACATACTGGTCTTTAGTCTGGTAAGACTCAAGCCTTACCGTGCATTTCAGGCTCATTGCTACGAGGTTTATCAGGGGATTAAGGCTGACAGTGAAAGGCTTAAATTGAACAAAATAATTTTCTTACCCAGAAGACTAAATGAAAAACAAAACTTAGAACTTTTCACAATAAAATGTATGTGCTTTAATAGAGAGAAAATCCCAGGGCATTTTAATTAAGAGGCAGAAGGCATAATATAGTTACAAGGGGGAATTTGTAAATTTTAATTCAGACAAAAAATTGTAAAGGAGACCTTGGGGGTTATTTTCCCTAGTTGCCACATAAATATATTATTAAAATTCTTGTGAAAGGTACAGCCCTATGCAATAAAAAACCCCAAACTCAAATATTAGCTTGTGTTTCAGTGAAAGTAATCCCAAGGTAACTGAAAATTTGGAGGACAACTATTCAGGGAAGAGGGAAGAAGGAAACTGAGCGAATTCAAACAGTCACGATGTCTAAACTAATTTTGAAAAATTATTCTGCCTGAAGTTGATGCCAAAGACTTTTGGACTGCAAATCCACATATCTGCTTTAGAACTCTCTTGCTGGTTTCTGATGTTCTCCTACACTTGTAACTTTATCATACTTTTAACTCTCCGAGGAATGTTGAAGTTCCCAAATAACGGCTGTAATAATCAGTTTCCTTGTTTCGGTATGATATATCACTAAAAAACCCAAAGGAAATAGTCCCTTTCTGTACTTTCTGTAAAAGGTGGCAAGAACTTAAAAAGCAAATAGAATTGACCATATTTGTGTCAAACCTGAATTTGCATTTCCATTCTTGTTGGTGTTTTTGTTTTTGTTTTTTTCCAAATACTAAGATTTATTGGTCCTTTAAAAAAAGAAAAAAAAAAAGATTGAAACAAATCTGGGGTCAATATTTGACTTCAGGGTCAATATATCTTGCCTTTCCACTCTCAAAGAGGCCAATATCTGCTGTTATTTATGCCATACTCTGCAGCTGCTCTTTTGAACTCCAGCAGAGAAATACATCACACCCTTGACCCACAGCCTTTCCAACTAAGTGTGGAGACACTGTAATTTATTTGTTCAAAGCAAATGTCAAATGTTTTTAGCACTAAACTGCACTAAACACTCTTGTTCCTTATCACAGCTTCAGTTACACAAGTGCAGCCTCTCTGGCTTCCACAGACTTACATGCAATTTACATCAGTGCAGGTGTATCACTCAGCCAGGGAGCTGGAAAATGGTTTTTGTTCCATGTCAAGCTAAAAGCATAAAACAGAAGACAGGTGAAGCAGCCAAACTGGCAGCTCAGTGGAAACTTTGTATTAAAAAAATTAACACACGGTACCTATTTAGGGAAAACCCAATAAAATACAAAATAACTCTTCCTTGTGTCTTTGGAATCCACACGCACTTAGTCCCTGTAGTGCTCTGAGGTTTATATGTAATAGGCTGAAAAATAATTTTCACATATTAAGAGTAAAAATATTTTCTAAAAATTCTGTTTCTCAGCAGTTTTATTTGACTTAGTACATTTATTTCTTGGCTAGTTCCTTGTATGGTAAGTTTCAATCCAGTACAAATTTTTTCCGTGGCTGAACTATATCCTCCTGAAAAACAGAGCTGGAAATGTTGGAAACCATAAACTATAGCTAAAGGCACACATCACAAAAAGCAGAATTCTCAGTGTGAGCAGAACCTTCTTTTTCAATGAAATATGTACTCTGTTTGTTAAGCACACTTCATACTTCCTCATACTTTGAATCTTACTCCAGTGTCCAAAAGGAAGAATTATTTGAACACGTTTGCTGTAGCATTTTCACTTAAGAGACTAAGAGTTTTCACTACTTTTCATGTTCCTCTTGTTCTGCACTTCTTTCCTGATCCACAAGAAAAGATGGCATCTTGTTTGCTTGTTTGAACATTGCATCACAATATTTAAATAGCTTAGAGAAGACTTTAAAGCTGTGAAAACGAAGAGTTTCAAAAATATTTTTAAGGAGAATTAATGTATTCAGTTTCTTTATTAATGTATTCATATCCTACTATATGAATACTATTTTTTACTAGAGACATCAATGTTCATCTATTTTTAGATGAACTGTGTTGCACAGTTGTGCACGTGATCCTAAAAGAGATTAAACTGCTTGATAAATGTCCTGGTAGTTCTTGTGCCAAAAGATGAAAGAGGATATGCCCAGCAAAAACTGTTACACTCCTGTAGAAACTGGGTCCTGTAATTTGTTATGCAGGTTCTTCCTTCTTTCACTCCTTGTTTTGCTGAGTGCTTTGTTAAAGATATTTAAATGCACTTACAGAAATCTCCTCCAAGTGTTCTGCCAAGGTGCACGAGCAAACTCAGGTCAAAATTTTACTGTCCATGGATGGAAGCCAGAAGCCAGAAGAGCACTTAATTTTTAATCATTATTTCATTAGTTAGTAAACTGCTTAGCTGCTCCATAATCGTTTGGATTGTCTGAAAATCGCATACAGCTTTTCAGGAAATCCTTCTTTGGCCTCTCTCAGTTGCAGACACAAACCTTATAGGTTTCCCAAGGGAGCACAAAACTTAGTGTACAACTAAACATAACGATGAGTACAGGGCAGCCATTCAAGCAAGCTGAGTCATAGGATAAACTGGGACCACATACAGGAAAGTGAGTACCAGGGTATCTAGGAGTATGGTGGAAACAAAATCACAAATCCTGTGCGCTGTGTGTGGAGAGCAGTGGCTCCAAAAAAGATAATGAGTGAGAAGACAAGAAGGCTTCCCAGCTTCCCGGCTTGCTGCAGTGAGCAAACCAGCCTTGAGCATCGCAGCACTGATGAGAACTCAGCTCAACACAGGGACTGGGAAAGCCCAGCTCACTGCTGTGGCTTCCAGCCTTCTCATGCTGGAGACAGAACTTGGACACTGGACAACCTTGGACCAGCTCTACAGCTCAGGGCCAGGCGAGTCATTCAAAGACAAAGAAAAGGTCTCCTGGAGCTGGTGACCAAGGGCAGCTCCTGATGGGGTCAGGAGCCTTGATGGCCACTGGCTCCAAGGCAGCACATACAGGAGGGAGCTATTGCGCTAATGACCCTAATGTCCCTTTGTGGGGAGGCTGCAAGTCACACCAGGTGTTTCCACCACTATGAGTCTTACCAGGAGTCCTGGGTTTACAGTGAGAGGCTTAAATTGAGTCAGATGCTTTTCATACTTGGAAGAAAAGAGTAATTAAAAGAAAACCAGAAGACTTGGCTGCAAACTTGGGTGCTTTAATGGAACACTATCACTAAAGGGCACTCTTATGAAGAGGCAGGAGTAACATACGTTCCTGGCTACAAGTTGGAGGTAGAGTCCTCTTGGAAAAAAGGCAAAAGTTGAAGCAGTGGGGGTGATTACAACTGGAACAAATTACCATCACAGGGGATTCCCTGTACTTTGATGCCTTTAGATCAAGCCCGACTCCTCATTTAAAAGATATGCTTTAGCCAAAAACAAAGTCATTGGACTTTGTACAGGAGTAACTGGATAGAATTGCACAGCCTATCACACACAAGAGGTCAGAGTAGTTAAGTGCCTTCGCTCTAATCCTTACAGATGGAAATACGTGTGGCTCTGCTCTAGCCTGCTGCACAGAAAATATATGTCTCTAGGGGAAGTTCATGGTGATGACAAGATGCCTCACTGCCCCAAGGGGGATGTGTCTTTCAGATTCAGCTGAGCTCAGAATTATAACAGATAACCCTCCCAGATGTTTTATGGCACTGGATGGAGACAGCAGATGATAAGGTTCAGTGTATGCTGGAACACAAGAGGGTTTGGTTTTTTCCTTATAAAGCAATTAATAAGTCTGTTCAAGAAACAAAATAAACGAATCCAAAGGAATAAAGGCTGGAGGCTAATTAAAAGCCTACTTCTATATAATATAGGGGGAGAAACTGCTCAGGGATAGTTCATTATGTTGAATCATGGCCCTCTAATACTGCCAGAAAATGCTAAGCGCTTTGGTGAGTTATCTTTGACCTGGTTTGTTAAACAAAACTACCATTTTGTTCCTTTACCCCAGAGTGGGCACAGATATCCACCTTGGGAGGCAACAATGTGTCTTATGTAGGGGTGAAAAGACACATCTCTCATCTTGACCCTTTTTTTTCTTCTTTAAAGCTGGTTCTTCCACTCTGCTGGACTTTCTTCAGAGCTCTCAGCCAAATTCTGGAGGAAAACTCTTTTTGCTGAAGTGCAACTTTTTCCTTGAAGAGTATAGCAAGTATGGAAAAGTACAAGGGAAGATATTTCAGCCAATTAATACAGCCTTGGAAAACATAATCATACTAAATTTTTACTACTTTTACTAGTATGATTTACTATTAAAACCAATGAAAATTTGCTGATAATGCTAGTGACTACTAAAAAAACACAGTATGGAAAGTAAGGATTTAGGACCAGGATATGAAACAGAGGCATTAGCTAGAAAACTGACAAGAGCTAACTTGGACAGGCTTGTAGAAGCTGTTTACTGAAGTACTACTTAAGATGAAGCTCACTTGACATTCACAGAAAACTTCTGAGATTCAGCTGGTCCTTGCAGTCCCTATCTTGAGCATCCCTTCTGTTGTGTTTGCACCATTACTTCTAGAAATAAATTAAATGCTGCATTTTGGGACAATTTAGTTACAACCAAAAAAGGATAATGAATGGTACAATAAATCAAACACTGGAAGATTGCTAGAAGTAGTGGACAACCGTGCACAAAAGCTTAAGCATTAAAACTTGTTTTCATGCAAACTTTCCTCCATCCACATGTGCTGGGATGGTTCCCGGAACTTGCAAGAGAACAGAGACAGAAATGGGGGGGGGGGCTTTTGTCAGCTTTTCATGGTATAACGGGAAATCAACACATCAGCCTTTTACAGCCAAGAAAACTGCCTCCCTGTGAGCTGTAACTTGAATCAATCCCCATGTTAGTCACAGCTGGGGGCGGCTTGTGCTCTGCTTCCAGCCGCGACTGCCGCGCTGGGGGAAGGGGTGAGGGCGCTTTTGGGGACCTGCAGCAACTCCGTCATGGAAGGGGGACAGTCAGAGCAAAGGATGTGTGGCCACCTTCACTTCAGGGCTCTGCTTGAGGGATGTTCACTCGCATGCTGAGTTTTTCTGCAGCCAGAAGGTGTGTTACTGTTTTAGTAGTGTGTTACTACTTTTTCTAGTAGGCAGCAAGCTGTGGAAGGCTGAGCACCCAGATATCCTATATTATCCAGTATGACAATTATTAACAGAGAAAATGCCACTGTGCATAGTGAGGGTGCTTCTGAAATGAACACTGTTACATTTCAACAACGATGTTTAATGTATTGCAAAAAGGAAAACTGAGGGCCTGTGTCTTCTTAATTCATCTGAACAGTACCTGGCAATCTTACAAAGTGAAAAAAACCCCATTGCCTTGAATTTTCATTAAGGCTCAGTGTTGGGATTCAGTGCCAGTTCTCATTGACTCACCCCATCTTCAAGATAAGTTGCAGACTAATCTATTTTACTTTCATACAGCAGTGAGGCCAAATTACCTTTGCACTCGCTGTGGTGGAGC
This sequence comes from Acrocephalus scirpaceus scirpaceus, assembly GCA_910950805.1. Taxonomy (NCBI): domain Eukaryota; kingdom Metazoa; phylum Chordata; class Aves; order Passeriformes; family Sylviidae; genus Acrocephalus; species Acrocephalus scirpaceus. Next base: position 78,341,918 of record OU383773.1, on the reverse strand, counting down.
CTCACAGAGTTAATGTCATCATGCAGATAAAACTCAGCCCAAAATTGGGTGTGCTGACTGATGACAATTCCCTGGTTTTCCACCTTTTATCAAAAGAAAGAGAACAGCCCATCCTTCAGCTGTGTGTGAAAACTAGCAAAGACACAAGTTCCAAAATTTATATTTTTAACTTAGCTTGATTGACACTCTTTAGTGAATGTACATTTATTTTAACAGATTGAATTTGCTTAGCAGTTATTACAGATGGAAACTCAGCTCTAAAAGATTATTACCATGAATTAAGACAATTTTCTGTAGTGGAAATTCACCTCATAAATCAAGTCTGGTATTCATATGGCAGCACAGATGCGCCAACTCAACTTGCAGCTGTAGGCACTCAGAAAGCAGCAGAATTAGTCCCTAAATCTGCAATTGTTTGATGACAAAATGAATATATTTTGACTTTCAAGTGAACAGATTATTGGAAGATGTTTTCTAATACAGAATTTCAGGACATCTAGTCCAAAACACCACTGCTGGTAAAATTGAGAAGACAGTGGAAATTAAAGGGTTTTCCTAGTTCTGCCTGTATTGCAGTTTTTCAAATATATGTTCCTCTGCCTCCAACGTGCTGGTCAGCAGGATAAGCATTTCTTCAGTATTGACACTCCATTCAGCTCTATGATGAATATGTAAAAGAGTTGGTTTTGCCCCACAGGAATGTAAAGCACTTCCAGGTCCAGGGGAGTTACTAAATAAACAGCCTACATTTCAAAATTACCTGGGAACTCCTGCTGAAGTTGGGACCATTCATCAAAGAGACAGCTTAAAATTAAATACCTGGGCAGGAGGTTAAGTGAAGTTTGCTGGTGGTTCAGCTCTTCTGAAATTTGGTCTATTATTACTATATAGTCAAGGTCCCTGTTTTAAACACTAATCCCACTTACTTACTTATTTTTATCAATCAAAAAGTGGCTGAGATCCTGATTTCAGCTGACCAGACAGAATAAAACCAAAAGCTCAAGAAAAAGAGCTGGGATGAACATAGAACTCACAAGAAAAAAAAATTCTGTGATTCAACGACCACAGAAAACAGAAGATTTTTTTCTATAATTATGACTTTTTTCCCAACTGAAAATTCTTTATTAGCAATAATTTTTTCCTCAGATTTAGATTTTTAGCATAATCCAATTTTCAGCCCTAAAATATGCCACATTGGCCATTCTGTTAAGTGTGATGGTGAAATTTTGACTATACTATTTGGTATTTACACCTTTGTCCTTAAATACAGTCTGCCAGTGATGCTGCTCACCTTAAAAAGCACAGAAGCAAAATTTGACTCCCATCAGGTAATAGTTTGAAATATGTGGTCCCTCAAGCGCGGAGATACACTGAACAAAGTCCTAGTTGAAGATTTTCCACGGAATTTACTGCCTTCCTGAGCAAATTTTTTTTTTACTTCTGAACCAAAATTTCAACTCTTGCATCAATGTGAATCCAGGATAAATGCAGTGTAGTAACTGCAGAACTGAATTTGTACAAGTGAAAACAACAGCACTAGAATATGATACAGCAATTAAAATGTTACTTGTTGAAATAGACTGTAGAAGCCATGTCCAAAATTTCTGGTTTTGTTGCTTTAATATATTATATGGGATATTCAAAAGTACTTCAAAAAAGGGGTCACCAATTCAGAACAAGAATTGTGTTAAAAATCAGCTAATATCTTCCCAGGACCCAGTCTTTCTATAGCCCTTCTTGCTTCCCTGTCAAGGCAGTGCTTCAGGAACACCCTCAGAAACTCTGAAAACATCAGTATAAAAGCCTGGGCTGTGGGGAATAATATCATTAGGAGAAATTAATGCAAAAGAGTTTCTTTTTTCCAAATTCAACATGCACAGTTGGAATATCTCCTGTACATAAAATTCCTGCTTTATGAAAGTGGTATATGAGGAAAATCTAAAAGCTCATTTAACAGTTTTAAGAAGTTCTGCATTCAGAACATCTCATAATTAACATCATATCATTTACCCAAGTGAGGATGAAGAATAATGGGATTCTGGCTCACATGTCTCCATCCTGACTTAGCTTCCCTGCTTCTCCTGTCCCAGGCCTCTCTTCTAAGTTAGCTAGTCAGCTTGGTAGATACCAGACACTTAGGAACCAGGCTGGGATAAATTAGCCCTCTGAAACCAATTTGAATTTTAGCCAGATGAGGTAAAAACCGTGTAACTCGTGTTGTGCAATAACTCACTATTCAGTTATCTCCAGTCTTCTCCACATGCCCCTATCTCACCTCTCACAAACACCTTGAGAACTTTGCAGGTCTCTGACAGTTTATCTGCCGTGCCTATCACACACCAAAGTTCCCCTGGATGAACAGCTAGATATTACACTGTTCCTGTTGGTATCCCACCTGCTCAGCAGTTCCAGCTGTCCCTGAGAAAACTTGTGGAATGTGAGGTTAAAACTGCCAGAAAGCCTTTCTATAGGCACAGCAAAGTGTTAATTTCCTACGTTGTTTCAAGGGGTGCATATCAAACCAGTTCAATCCTTGCTGGATTATAAATACATCTCACATTTGTAACTCAGGCTGAAGGTGTCATTAAGTTGCACAGGTTCTTCCTTTAGAAGTTTCTACAGTATGCTTTCTCCACATTTTTACTACTGAAATTTTGGACCCAAGGTTGGCCACCCCTAGACTCAATGATTAAAATCCCTTTGCCACTGGATTCCTTACATTTTTTCTCTGACCTCTTCCAGAAGAGGTCCAAAGCAGCTACTGCCTCCCTTTCCCCCATGTGACTCCATATTTCCTGCATCCTTCTACTATGTCCCACTTCCCCATCTCCACAACACACACATGGGTCTGTCAGTAACTCCAGATGTCCTGTGGAGTCATCCTCCCCTAATGTCTCTCTTTTCATACCCTGGCCTTCCCCTCCCTCCTCTCACTTGTAAAACTTCCTATGCACAAAGGAATCTCTTCATTTCTCAAGAGCCAAGCAGCATCTGGTCCTCGTGCAAAGAGCCCCAGACCTGCTCCATCACATTCTTCTCCTTCTGACTCCCCTGCAGAAATCCCCGGTGGCCTCAAGATTCACTGGCTGCATTGCACATGAGTCTGCTGCCTGGTTGCCTTCTGGGTCACCTCATGTCACATACACCCCTGTCCTTAACCTGGAAGACATTCTGGACAGGGACTGCACTGAATATGTTACTGTTTGAATGGTGTTACCTAAAATGTATTACAAATGACTTGGTGAGTACAGTATTTATAGCTACTTCGCCTGGAGTCTGGCACTGAGGGCTTTTGAAACACTACAAAGTTTGCTAAAAACCCACCCCTCTAAACTTCCTCCTCACTCAATCCCTGACAAAGCAGGAGATACTGTTAATCCACCCATTTTCATGGCAATACCACTTGAACAAAGGTTCAGAGGAGTATCTGCCTTCCTCACATAACATCGTGTTATGTAAGGAGGCTGTGACAGAAACAGATGTTGACTGTATATCAAAAGGAGGTTACTACCACGCTGATACCCTTGTTATCTGAAGGCTGCAGTTGTCAGAAGTTGCGTACAGACTGCAAGCCCACCTGGCTATTGAATGAGGATGCATCAAAGAGGTGCTGAGTCAGAAACAGCCTGACATGAAGCCATTATTCAGCACCACATCCTTGCAAATGGCAATATAATCTCCAAAAAGATGCATGAGGATATGGAGAATGTGTCTGTACAGCATAAAATATCTGGCAGTTGTGGTGGGTTCACCAGTCTGTAGATCATGGCTGAAAAACTCACCACAGGACACAAACTTTGGAAACACAGAGGAGTCAGAACTACAAAGCAATTGTGAGGCAACTGGCTTTGCTCATCCAATACTGTCTTCTTTTAAAATATTGCCAACTAAATATAAAAGGCAAGAGCTCAGTCACGTAGGAGGGAGAGGTGACTTCGTGTTAGCAAGCAGGGAAGGCAGTGTGGGTAACCACCAGAGCCTGACAGTAGGAAACCCTGTAACTGAGGAGAGAGTAAATGAGAAGAGAGAAAATGCAATGGCTAAGTCTGTAAGCAAAATTAGAGACGTGGTATAACTGTGTCTGGTGATGGTACTGGAATAGTTTATGCTCTTTCTGCATCCACTCATTGAGGAACAGAAATGCACTTGCTCCTCCTATGATGTGAGCTCCCAAGCTGAAGGTGCACCCTGGGGATGCACATGCCATGTGCCAGACACATGTGGCAACTGATGAGCCCCAGTATGCTTTGGTGATTTCATTTTTCTCCCTCTCTGGCCTCTCAAGGAAGGGTGGGGAGAAACTTTTCCTCTTCTCCCTTTTTCAGGGAAAAAAAAAAAGGGTTTTAAAGTATTGCGAGGCATAAGAGTGAGCCTTTTAAAAGGAAACTCCTAAACATACAGAAAAACTGTTTTTAAAAAAAATCCATCCCCGCAACTATTCCAACATGTTTCAAAGAAGTCACTGTGGATTAATGATGTCTGCAAGCACTTTTCTTACTAGATAGTTCACTCTCTCCTTAAACACTGAAACGGCTTTCATCTCACCTTTCAGTTTGCTGTGAACTATTGTAATTAGGGAAAGAATATTGATGTGGTGTTTGGCTTTTTAAATAATGCAAAGAGAGGCAGTTTCTTTATATTACTCCACTCATGCAGTATTAGCAAAACTCCAAACCTTCCTGAGAAAGAATGGAGAACCTGACAGGGGAGACTGACAGATTTCCTTTGATGCCTTGCAAATGCACCGTCCTACTGCTTGTGTATCACTGCTGATAATGTGAAACACAGGGCTGGGAGCCCAAGCCAGCACTGAGCCTCTCCCTGGTCTCCCTGCACCACAACATTCCTGCACCTGTCCTGCTCAGTACAGGCACATCAGCTCAGCACCTTTGTTTTGTGTCCTGCTGCCTGGTATGATGAAATACATCCTTCATCACTTAAGTACCCCCTAAATAAAACAACAACAAAAAAAGACCTTTCCATATGCAAGTTTTGAGAAAGCTTTCAGAAAGGCACTGGCAAAATGTAAAATGGATTTTGAAATTATATAACATTCCTAATCCTGAAAAGCGAGGTGCCACTTCGGTCTTGAGGTTTAAGTTTAGAGAAAGCTTTGTCTACAGTTATCCCATTAGCCCTGACAAGAACTGGTTTAAAACAGCATCACCTTCATCAGATACAACTGAGTTCCTCCTCTGAGGAAAAAAAAAAAAAAAAAAAAAAGGCTTTAATGATTCTTCAAATATCAGGCCTTCTGAGGACCATAAGCCAAAATCTACTTGACTTTCCCCCTCAGCCTCCCTGTCTTGAAAAGCAAACTTCACATCTGCTTGTTATCAGTAGTTATCTCACAGCATGCCTCTGAATCATTTAGAAAACTCAAAGCACATGTTTATCCCTGCTGAGGAACCAGTCATTATGATGCTATTTACAGGCCCTTGGTGACCCAAGCCCACTACATGGTGTAGAAAACTGCCAAAGATTTTGTCTCAGGGGTTCTCACTGCTGCTAGGTTTAATTACTCACCATCAGCTTTCAGCCAGGAGGCTGCACTCCCTCCTTTCAAGCTTCATTGAGGCATGCCTGTGTGAGGACATGTGGGAAGGCTAAGATAAATCAATTAGACATATGAAGCATGTTGCATGTGACTTAAAGCACGTTAAGTCCTCATGTGGTTACTCTTATTCAGAAGAACAAAAAGGCTTTCACTTTCCTGTGCAGACAACTTCAAAGCTGCACCATTTTACAATTGTAGTGTGTAGTTAAAAGCAATGAGGGGCTAGGAAGAGGTGCCAACAGTCTTGGGCAAATGCATTTAAATCTAAAAATGAAAACACTGATTGCTTAGTTATGTGGAAGGATAACATGTCCTTCTGAGACCAAATAAGCTTCTCCCAAGACACTGTGCACACAACCTCTCCAGAGCCTTTCTGCTTAGAGGGCCAGGCAAACCTTACATTTGTCTTAGCACAAGCATAAATAACTATGTCACTACAAGATACTCAAAATAAGCCAATTATTTTTGTAGGACATGAAGGTTCATGCAAGTCTACACTTCCCCTGACTGTTCAGAGGCAGCAGTTTTGCTCTGTATTTTCAATACTCAAGAAAAGCATTAAAAGGTCTGATCCTACAGCCAGTGTCCAGTTTGCAAGCGCTCCTTATTACACCACAGGGAAAATCCGCAACATCAAACCCAAATTTTTGCCACTCTGGAACGAAAGGCTAAGAATATTGGTTCCTCCTTGTGCAAAGAGCAGAAATCTCTTCATCTAGTTCTTCTTAACCCTCTTGAAAATCTGTGCAGGGCTAACCCCACATGTCACTTTTCATGATTTTGAATCAAAACACAGCCCTATGTTTTTTGCTTTTCAATGAGTAATTTCAGCACATGAGCCATATTTTAAATTTTTTTTGGCTAGAACTTTTTCAACAAATTAAAAAAGTTATTTCTAAAGCCGTAGCAGCACTTCAGAAACAAGAATCCCAAGACTGCCTCCTTGTCTTATTTTGCTAAAGAATCTTTTGGAAAGGTAACAACATCAGGCAGGAATGTTGCAGCTTTGGCTGCTTTCACAGTATCTCTCTATGAGAGGATGTACAGAGAAGTGACCTACAGTGCCAAACTCCAAGCCTTAAATGTGAAAACTAGTCTGAAACTACTTGCTGTGGTACATCTGTGTGAAGTACCAAGTACAGACAGAGCCATCCACTATAAATTCCATGCAGAAGTTGTAAGGTGTCTGTCATCTTCTCAATTAAACTAAATCCGAAAACAATAATGAAAAACCCCAACCCCAAACAAAAATACTCCAGCAGACCAAAACCAGCTGAATGTCACCAGTATTTCCATTCCTGCATGTGGGTAAGTATCTGCAGCTGACAACTTCAACCGCACGTTCTGCAGGCTGCCTTGTTCCACGCTGTTGGGGGGATGTTTATATATCCACTCACATGCGTTATGTTCTTTAATAACATAATATACAGAACTGGGAAAATTTCAAGGGAAAGCACTTGGCTACAGCCAGGCCCAAACCAAAGCTATGTCTAACCTAACTATGCCTCAATTCCTTATGTTCCTGTCACCAAACTAGTATAAAATTTGACTAGACTTAATATTTTCTTTATCTTGAGAAAAACATGGAAACTTGGGGTTGGATTGAAAAAAAAAAAGCCGCAACTGCAGTGCAACGTGACACTGGAAAAAAAAAGTCTAGATGCTGTACGTGTATACAAAATATCTGTTCTGCCCTGTAAATAGATATTAAAAGCTTAGTTAACATTTCAAAGTGGTTTGACAGAATCTTTGAAGAAATCAAATCAGAAATGAAAAATATATATGCCATTTATTTTGCACATCCTATTACCATAGGTCCAGTTCATTAAGTGTGAGGAGCCTGCTACATTATTCAGAGGTGAAATGTGTATTTCAAATCTGCCTTCATTTAAGCAGTGCAGTTCAGTTTCCTCTGCTTCTCCAGTTTCTGGCTCACACTTGGACTGGACTGACTCTTTTTGCTGAAGTGTAGCTTAACTTGGGATTCAAGTCCAGATGTCTACATCACTGACACACAGGAGGGAAAGACAGTGATGCACTGGAAGGGGCTGTTTCTGCTGTTGTTGAAGATTGCCATTCTCTTCTCATGTAAGAAGCTCATGATTTTGAGGTAACACTAACCTCCTGATTAGGTCCCAACACAGTATTTGCTTTGCTGATGGCTTTAGAACCTTTCGTTCAGGCCCAAGTCCTGGCACAGTTAGCCAAAGCTTTCCACTTCCATTTATTTTTTCTTCAAGATGTAATTACTGTAATGCACTCAGGCTTGGAACTACCCTTGAAGATCAGTCAGAGGCAACAGCTGCCACACACTGTGGCTTCCCACTTGCTAGGAATTGCTCACCACAGGCGACATGTCACAACAACTCTTTCAACACACTGTACAGATTTGCATTTCTCATGTTCAAAGTTGCATTCATCTGGATTAGCAGACATGGGGAAGCTGGCACCACCGTGCTAGCTTGCTGAGGCTGGAAAATCAAGGGCTTGGTTCACACAAAGATTAGGCACTTTTTGGTCCAATGTATTTCCAAGCCATTTAAAGATGGACCTCACTGCTTTTGTCCTATTCTTTGCTAGTTCTTTACTCCAAGATCATCTTGGTGTTACCTCCTGCACTGACCTCATCAGCAAGCTCCTCTGGTACCCCTGTGCCTTGCCCCTGTGTGCCTTGCCCCTGTGTGCCTTGCCCCCGTGTGCCTTGCTGTATCCCTGCCACAGCAGGATGAAATCCAAGCTAATGGCCCAGCAGAGCTGGCTATCTGTACAGTGCTCTGCTTGCTGCCGTGTCTCCTTGGACTGGGCAGGAGCTGGCAATCTGTAACTCAGGCTGTGTGTACGTTACTCACCCTGGGAAATCAGGATACAACTTGGAGAAGGCACTGGACTGAGCAGTGTTTCAGGTGTTCAGTTACCACCTCAAGAGGTGGGATGTTTTTATCTGTAAGGTGTTATGCCAGAACCAGAGAGCCAAAGCTGAGGCACAGCTTCTCAGGGCGTTACTCTAGCCTCCAGTTCACCTTAACCACAGCTCCCAACAGTAAACACCAAAATGGAAAGCCTGGCATAGCTACGCAGGGATAGGGTCATTGTTCAGACTACAAACCAACCTCTTTTGCATAAGAATGCAACCATAACTGTTTGAGTTTAGCTAGCCCTTGTTTTGATCAGGACACAGCCTGTTTATACTGCTTAATTGTAGTCATTCCTGTGGCTTTGTTTGTTTGTTTACAACAGTACTCCGAAGTTTGGGAAAATGTTGCAAAAGTTTCAAATAGCAAACATGGCAGTCATTCTTTAACCTAATGTTTATAGTTTATAGGAGGACTTCAACATGCATTATAATATTGCAAAACCCCAGCACGTCCTTGCATAGTTTGTCAGTATAAATCTGGGGACAATTTATGCAGCGCTGAGAAACAGCTACTTCTGGTACAGCTGTAACTTTTTGCAGACACACAAGATAAATCACCTACTCAGAGATGATGGAAACACTCCCAAGAGTTTTAAACAAGTTCACAATTAATTAACATCTACCGTCATAAAAAAATCTGTAAAAACAATTCTAAAAGAAAAAAAGAAGAAAAGAAAAGGATGTCACACCACCCTCCTGTTATGCTCCCACATAGTATTTGCATCAATGAAGGATTTACAGCAGCATTATGTCCCATTTTTTCCCTGGCAAAAATGGGTTTTCTAAAAATGTCCTGAGCTGAGTCCATAGGTTGTATTTCTCATGCTTTAGTATAGATATTCCAAAAGTGTCCTTTTTCCCAGGATTTGTCAGTCTTACTGATACATCAATCTAAAGAATCTCAACCTTTTCATAGTCTGGTTGGCGCTACACCTGTTCACTTGAAGAAGCATCTAATTTAGCAAGAATCAGTAGGGCAGTTTAGGAAAGGGGAGTTTGAGGAGCTCTATGAGTCAGGAACTCCAGTCCAGCAGAATTTAAAGAGGGTATTTTGCTCCTACATTCACTAGGTACATACCCTTGAAAATTTTCCTTGCCTTCTGATGCAGAGCCCTAAAATGTACAGTTCCGGTACCATGAAACTGGAACAGTTCTTGAAGTGAGACATGTTTCTTTTAACAGCAGATAAGTGCTCTGAGACATACCAAACCACAAGATCTTTCTAAATAACCTCCTTGTGAATTCTTTTAGGTGAGATGCTCTCTCTCCATACCCTTTGATCTCCTCCAGCCTAAATTCTATATTTACACAGCACAGACAACTTTTTGCTGTGACATTGAGGACATAAACTTAGTGTGCATGGTGTATTTTCTACAAGGCATGAATATTTAATTTACAATTTCTGTTCTCTGTTGCCTGAACCTGGAATTTTAACTCAGAATTACACAGGGTTTTGCCTTGCCTCCTTTTGCCCTTTATTTTGTGGAACTTCAGTGTGTTGAGATTCACAACTTCATGTTCCCCCTCAGTATCGAGGATTTCACTGGCTTGTGGTGAAATATCCATCTTACACTTTCTTCCCTCTCTGTTCACATCTGGAGCGAGGCATGATGTCATCACTATAGTATGTCATCTGCCTCATCTCCCCTGGTAAAAATGAGAAAATTTGCTTGATTTTCAAGCATTCATTCAAGAGTCTGAATGCAACATGAAGCTGCTCGGAGTGGCCCACCCTTTCTGGCCAGTCTGATTAATCTGCACCATCACACAGCTCTCTGGAAGGATTTTAACAGCCATTGCCTTGTTCTTTGGAAAAAAATAACTCACAAATTCTTATTCCTCTCTGCCCTTCCCCTAGCCTCGAACCCCATTTCTGTGCCTTGAAAGGTGAATTATTTTTTTGTTTCCCTTTCATTCCATCAGAGAGATGGCCCCTTTTCTGTTTCAATGGGACCCAGGCCTTCCTGCTGCAGCTGCTCCCTCCTGGCCAGCAGCCGACTGCCTCATCCGAGCTCAATCTTACTGTAGTTTATTTTTCTCTGTCTCAGTTGTTTTGTTCTTTGCCTTTTCTTCGGGTTGGACCTCTCTTAATCAATCTCAGTCTTAGCCCTTTTCCCTTTCAATTCAGCCTTTTTTGCTCTGCTGGGTTTGGGGTAAAGGAAACAAGGCTTCCTTAGAGTGATTTGCTTACTCTCTTTTTTCCTGATTTCCTTACCCTTTTCTTCCTCTGCCAGGGAGGTCAGGTGGGCTCTGACCTTGGGTAACAGTGCAAACTAGAACATTTGAGACTGCAACAGAAACAATTTTTTTAATTAATTAAACAATCCAGCAGTTGCAGAAGGAAGCCAGCAGGGCTCTCCTGCCTTCTGGGACCTGCTACACGAGGTCTTACACCACCTTCCAGGCTGAAGTTCACTCTCACAGAACGAAGTCATGACTCTGATACATCCCTCCTTGTCAGTCAGCAGCAATACAAGACAAACATCTTTATTTATGTATATTTGTTTTTACCTCTAAAAAAAAAATTTAAAATTACCCCTTAAAACTTGTGTTGTGGTGAACTCTTATGTTGTTTCACGTGGCTTTTGTTTATACAGCTGAAGAGTCACAAAGTTGATGAACTTGAAATATCTGAAGAATTCTGTAAGAAATTATTATATGAAATCCTAATTGGAAAGAAGTAGTGTGTTTGCTTGCTGCTACAGATGGCAGCAGGGCACATACCATTGAGTCCTACGGAGACAGAATGCAGCCCTACAGTTTCCAACTGGAATGTTTAAAAGTGTATAGGCCTGAATGGGGTCTGAAAACCTGTCCTATGCATAAGAGAAGGAAATTGTCTTCAGGAGGCTTTTTCATCTGTTTAACAGATGTTCATAGAGATCAAGCCACACTTTCTAGGAGGGTTGGGGCCACTGAACCAAGTAAATGATATGGGGAAAATATAGGACAATGTCAAAACACAGTTTCATTATGGTGGAGGGTTATCTCACCAGCTCTCAAGTATCTAAGCCAACTTTTTCAGCAATGCCAATTGACACAAAATTTTGGGCTGACCATTCTAATATAAAACATAGTAACTGGAAATCATGAATAATCCATGGAGAAATCCATGTTCTTAACTCATAATTACATTTCTTTAGATCCTCAAGTTTGCCATGTGGTGTTCAGTAGTCTCCTTTTATGAGTAGGCACACTTCATCATGCCATCTGCAGAAGAAAATAACTGCATTTAACAGAAGTCTCTCTTTATTTAGAGCTGCAGGGGGAACTAATTAAATGTAACTGAAACCACAGCTGCTAAAATAATTATATGGCATCTAAACTATTTTGGAAAGCTCTCATTGTTTCTCAGTGTGACAAAGCAGAGTAAGATTGAAAACCTACCATCACCTTAACTAACATATTTGTGGTAAATGATGTACCTAGAACTCCACAGGATACTCCCTAACATAAGCATGTGTAACACCCATGCATGTTTTATGTGTATGTACACATAAACACACACACACACATTGTATAAATGAGTCTTTCTTAGTACTCTTACTAGCTGCACATAGTCTTCAAAACTTAGGAGAGAGAGAGGTACTGGCATTATAAAACTGTAATAAAGAGATGCCCACATTGTTTTGCAAAGAAAAGCATTTTATAATTACACATGGATCTGATCGTTTGGAATTAAATACACTAAACATTATTCAACCAGTCTTCAGTGAAAAAAACATTTCTTTTAATAATTTTCATGTAAGAAAAAGACTTGAACTTCATACACACACACACACAGAGAGAGAGAGAGAGAATGGCAGTACTGAAGGTTGGAAAAAGTTTCAGATGAGTTTTAAATTATACCAAACTCAGGGCTCAGTGGGGAGCTCAGATTTTACATTTGCACAGGGAGGCAGCTGTCAAAAAGAAGTAAAATCAATTGACAGAAAGCACCAGCAAACTCATCTGATTGATTGTATCATTTGGAACTTACTCAAAAGAAGTTCTTTAAAATGAAGAAGAGGAAGGATGTGCATTTGAACTCTCTTCTACTTCAGTTTGTTTCTCTCCAAATGATGCTCATCATCACAGTGTTTCAGCCTCTTTATAAACTGATTAATAGAAGCAAGTCTGAAAAAGGCAGGCATTATCATAGAGTGATTCAAAGCTGGACTTGGATTTAATTTTACAAGGACACCCTTTCCAATGTTTATTACAGACCATACTAAATGTTTTGGGACAACGGTGTTTCCCTAAAAAAGCCATGACAAAGTGCAATGAGCAGTGCACTCCCCTGATGGTGCATACACTCCCTAGCCCTCCTAAAACCCAGATCCTTTGGTCTTTCTAGAGCAAAATCCCCATATCTGTCTCCACTTGTTGACTTGTACTCAGTTTTGAGGACAGAGAAATGTGGTGGTCTACCATAAAGTTACCACAAAGTTTATCAACAATTAAGCTCAATTTGCTGATAGTCCTGCTTTTCTAAGTGACAGCCCAGCTAATATGCAAATGAAGCATTCAGCTTCACAACACCAAAGTATTAACTGTCTGTTATTAAAAAAAAATTCAACAAAGTAATGATATCCTCAGGGACATCTTAGTACTTAGCAAATATACTTGGAAATAAGCATGAATATCAGATATTAAATAATTTCCATATCTTGAAAACAACATATTATCCCCCCGGAGATGCAGAAAAGAAGATGAGGCCAACTTCCTTGACAGGATATCAACTGACAGGGCAACAGCCATATTTACCATCTTAAATAATATTTAGTCAGCAAACATCTATTACTAAAAGACCGAAGTACAAATCTCCAACTCAAACATTACTTTTGTCATCATATGTGGATGTGAAAGAGGGAAATCTATCAAAATCAAAGGCAGACTGAATGATTTAAATAAAAAAGCTTCCAAAAAATACTAGGCACTAAATGGATTTCAAGGATAATATATAATAAGATATACCAGAGCATCCAACAACTGGTTATGTCTTGAGTGAACTAGAAAAAGCCCCTAATGAACAATGACAGGTAAATGGTGAGGAAATATGTAAAGAATGAAGCTGATTTGTTTGCCATAACAGACATTGCATAGGCCAGTGGGTAAACCCTCAGAAGGCCTGACTGAAAGAATACCTTCCTTCAGGCCTGCTGAAAGAAGGAGATTGCACTTAGGAACATGCTCAGCATGAAAGTAGGAATTTCAGTTAGTATGGGGCTGCAATGACTCTTAAGTGCCCTAAGAAATGTTGGGTGGCTTAAGGAAGGATTGAGACCCAGGTATGACAATTTTCACAGAGTCATTTGCCTCTTAATTTTTTTCATAAAAAGTTTAATTCAAGTTTTCCCTTTGCCCTCTTGTACCTTACCTATTTCCCTTGACATAGTCAAGGAAAAAGAGCCCAGGATGTTGGCCTGGAATGGACAATGTCCTCTCAATTGGCTTTTACCACAGCTCAGATCAAGTCCTGCAGGCACAGGCTACTTTAGGGCACTATTATTATTTAAAGATGCAGTTGCAAACCTCCTGTGACTTCAAATAGTGCCTTAGCAACTAAATCTTGCTGAAATCAAAGAGGGACTAAAGGGCAAACAAAACCCACCACCCTGTGACTTGGAAAGCAAGCATGAATTAAAAATGCAAAATTTCTTCAGGGCCCTGTAGTCAGATAGTCTGTCAAAGCAAAATGTATTCTGTACATTTTCTTCATTTTTCCCCAAACTTCTCTCTTGTTGCTACTCTAATGGACCCTGTGTGAAAGCAGGAAGCACACAGAGAAAGAGGTATATGGAAGCTATAGATAGACCGCATGAGGCTGCTCTCAATTACAACAGAGCTGGAAGGAGCACAAATGAAAACCAGACTGATGGTCTGGCTATTTTATGTCTCAATGAGACCTGAAAATTCAGATAGAATATCACATATGAAGTTTGAATGATAAATGGCTCCGAGATTGAATGGTTCCAACTTAGAGACATCTTCTTTCTGATCTGATTGAAAACATCCTCCCTGTCTTGCATGGTATGTGGGTCGCATCAGTGGAAGGATATTAAGTTCACCCTGTTGGTGCCCTTTCACATCTAATGTGTTAAGAATGACCCTGACATGCCAGCAGTGCTGATTGACAGTCTCTTTCACGCAGATGCTGGAGAGGTTATGCAAATCATGGTGTTTATGAGCTGCTACACAAGACCCGAGCCAAGTTTGGTAGAAACCACCCCTTCATTTTGGTGGCTTGTGAGCCCACCCAGAGTAGCTGAAAACCTCAGACAGTGTTCCTTTCTTATGGAATGAAAAAATGCCACACTGAATTGAGAAACTAAGATTGACTTGGACTTCTGTGCCAAGATCTTTATGTTTGTTTCAATTGCCTTTTTAATGGAACAGCAGATAGTTTCCATTTTCCTTGAGGCCATTTGCAAGCAGGAGAAAGGGTCTGAAGAGTGAGTTACAGCCTGTGCCAGCGGAGAAGATTAAAGTTGTCAAGCTACTATGATAAAAATTATGTTACTTTTACACTAGGATTTGGGATTGAAAGTATTAAAAGAAGGCCCTTACAGAGAAACTTGGGGCTTACCCTCATTTTCCCTGCTACACACTGTTCATAGCTGCCCCCCTTTGTAATACAATAATGACTGGCATAAAGAAGCTGTTGGTTTTAGGTTGGAAATCAAGCAAATATCAATACCAAGAAGATGTAGTTGAATACATTCTCTAAACTCCCAAATGTGGAGAAAATTTCCAATAAGAGTCATA
Organism: Acrocephalus scirpaceus scirpaceus; assembly: GCA_910950805.1. Lineage (NCBI taxonomy): Eukaryota > Metazoa > Chordata > Aves > Passeriformes > Sylviidae > Acrocephalus > Acrocephalus scirpaceus. The sequence continues at coordinate 78,326,700 of OU383773.1, read as the reverse complement.
GCATTGAAATGAATGCATACCACTTGTGCAGAGGTAAGGACTGGCACTGCTCAGAAAATTTCTGGCAGAGGGCACACATTTGTTATACAAAATATCTCATCACTCAGCTCTCTCCATCTCATCTCATCTCATCTCATCTCATCTCATCTCATCTCATCATCTCATCTCATCCATCTTCCCTTGTATTTCAGCTACAGCCATACCAACGCTGATCAGTGTAAAGTCTCACTTCAAGTGACAGAGTGATAGCAAACAGTCCTATTTATGTGTCACTATGTGAGACTGACATGGAAATATACGGGCATTCTCCATGCTACATTAGCCATGCCCACAGGCTAATGGACAAACAAACTGAGGCACTGAAACAGACTCTGGCCTCAACCAGAGGCCATTATGCAGTCAATCATACAGCTGGTTGAGTAACAAATGCATTCAGAGAGAAATATTTCTGAATAAGGAGTAAAACTATTCCTAAGTGAAGAATATCTAATGACTAACTTAACCTGTAAATTAATTCCATTAAAAAAGTGACTTGGATAAGCTTGGAAGTCAAAGGAAGTAAAAGAAGGACACAGAAGTTTGGCATTTAAGCAGACTGATAAATGGAAGACATGTGGCCTTAGATGAACAACAAACTCCCTTAACATTCTGGTTTTCTAAAGAGAAAATAGCTGCAAGTATTTTAGATGCTTTCAGGACAGGCTGCTATGCCTAGGGTCTTCATTTTTGCAAAGTAAAAAAAAAAGCAAGACATTGTCTATAAACACAGCATTATGCAGATAAAGCAGATTTAGGAGTGAAAATTCCTCTTGCTATTGAAACTATTAGTGTCTTGAACACCAAGGAGAATATAATCTCAAAAAGCATAACCTCCATGCAGTGCAGAAGGTGCAAAACAGCTGGCAGGATGTGCCAGGCTTATTTGCCCCCCTGGGCTCCACACCCCACACCCTCACCCACAGGCCAGAAGCACCAACAAGCCAAATCCTGGGTCCCTTATGATGGCATCACCTCGCACCCAGCCTTGCACTGATGACTTCCAGGCTGGCCCTTCCCAGCACCTGGTCTGTAGCCATGGGCTTACTGGAGGGCACAGAGTCAGTACATACTTCCTGCACGTGTGCTGAGCCTCATGGGCCCAAGGAACATGGGTCTTACCCAGCCAGGTGAGCAGTAGGGCTAGAATGGGAATCTTGAAAACTTGGCCCTTCCCAGCTTAAATAAGAGAGCTAATAAAGAAAGCAACAGTGGCTCTAATGTATGGTAATAATTAAAATGTATTCAAATGGTGGCAAATGAAAAGGGTTGTTGAAGATTAAAGAAGTAAAATGGTAATTGTAAGTAGCTGAGCTTCCACTTCATACAAAAACAAGAGAGACACTATGAAGGATGCCATATTGCACTTGGCTCCCGTCCTAAAATAATTCCACATTATAAATATTTGACACAGCACTTAAGACTATTGCCTCTACAGGATTTAATGCAGTATAATGTAACACATCTGTTAGCTACCCACATGGCATGAAAAGAGTGAATAGGAAAGATAGGAACAAAAGGTTCAAAAACATATACTATTACTTCTGTGTTACTGCTGATCATGCTGCATTCATTACCCATTGAAGTAGGACAACAGAAAATGTTTTCTAATACAATATTGTCCGTTGTTTTTTTGATCTGTGAGACTACACCAACCCTATTCCTGCCTTTACTTTCTGCACTCCTGCAAAGTACCATGAGAAGTCATGACTTGCATGGTTACTAGATAAAATGTGAAAAACTGGAGTACCTGTATGAAAGTGCAGCAGCATAAGACACATAAGGTCAAGTAACCTGGGGAAATGCAACTGCTTTTTATGTCTTTAATTTCAGTACTAAAAATCTATTGTCATCAGTTTACACTACCTGAAAAATTGTAAATTGAAAAGATGTGTTAACCAAGTTAATAAACCTTTTTGTCAATCGCACTGTAGCTAAGTAACACTTTCTTGCTCTACTTTGAAGAGTTGCAGGATTGCCACACTTTGACAGTTATCTTCTGTGTGAGTTCCTCTACTCAGCATCCTTCCTGCTTACAGGGAAACTTTTCTTTAGGGTATTTTTCTCAGGAGAAACTCACAGAGTATCTTTCTTAAATTGCAAGTGCTGTAATCAAAGAAAAATGTTAAAAGCCACAGGTCACATTAACAAGTAAACAAACTAATGTGCAAACAACACATAAGGGTTGATGGGCATTTTCATCACTGCAGGTCTGTCAGTCTGCTGGTAACAAACTCCACACCAGCCCTTTGTTCTCCTGATAGCAGCTTAGATTGGTTTTGGAGTGACCACACACTGGAACAGATTGCCGAGAAAGGTTGTGGAGTTTCCCTGATTGGAGATATTCAAAAACCGTATGGATACAATCCTGTATTGTATCCAGGGCCATGTGCTCTAGGATGGCCCTGCTTGAGCAGGGAAGTTGGACCAGATGTGGTCCTTTCCAACCTTACCCATCCTGTGATTCTGTGAAAAGAAAGCTACACTGAAAAAGTAATTAAAGAACAAATCTTTGGTTTTCTCATGGTTCCATAATAGAAGTGCCAATCTCTGCTATGTTCCCAAATTTAAGAGTTAAAAATCAGACCAGAACAAAACAAACAAAAGCTTTAACAAACAAATAAACAAACCCCAAAGAAAGTCTTACTGTGGGAAAGAGTTTAAAATCTTTCTAGAGGATGGACTTTATCTTCATTCAGGTTTTAACTTTCATCAAAGCATTTTCATGCAGTAGTAGACCCAACTGGGATTTTCACAGCTGCAAACCAGCTTAGATGTCCTCTGTCCATTTGAAAAGGTCAGTGTTGAGCTGCAGAGAGACCACGCACAGTCTGGGCACTGCTTTATGTGCCTGTGCTCCAGCACTAGCTGCTGGGGGCAGCCAGAAAGCAGGAGGTGGCCAGGAGACACGGTTTAGCCAGGAGCTACAACTGTGCCAGGCTCCCAGGTGCCACCAACACTGACTGACCTCTTTCTGAGGGTTCTGAGAACTCCTAATGGCTGCAACTTTGGTAAGCTCAGTATCTCTGTGACCATCTTTCCCCACGTCTAAACCACAACATTTTGTTTTCTCTGAAAGCTGCTGATAAAGCAAACATTAGCTTTTTTTGGGAAATTGCTTCGGCACTTGTCAGAGTATCAAAATGAGTAAATCATTTAGCAGAGAAAAACAGATCTAGGCACAATTTTGCATACCATTATCTTGACTCCTCTACTGTATAACTTTTTGTAACTGTGCCTCATCTGGGAAAAGTCACAAATCTGTTGTTTGTGGGAAGCTAGATAATTAGACACTCTAAATGACAACTTACAAACTATAGCTAAAAGCTAACCAGACTGGTAAACAGGAAGCACAAGACTGATTTTTGCTTCTTTACCCAGAGATTCACACAGATGAAATAAATGCTTAATTCAGCCCTTCTCTAGCAGCGGTTCACAAACCAGGGGTGGTTTGTGAAACCACACAGCTTGCTTGTGGAGCCACGTTAAATTGTAACGCTTCCCAGTTTTGTTTTCCTGCAATAGTCATCCCTCCCAGAAACTTGCTATGTGCTGGTTCATTCATCCACAGCTTGGAGATCCATAGGCATCAAGTCTAATGATCAGAAACACAGCCAGCTGCTCATAAACAATTTCCCACTCAAATGCACAGGAGCCTGACTAGGCAGCCCCTTGAGCCAACAGCACACCTCCTAAAAGAGCTAAGAAATCAAGGTAACAGCATCTTGAATAAGGTATTAATTTTTTTTACACTGGTAAATGTTTACATTTTCCCTAACAAATAACCCATCATATGTACTTGGCTATGAATTTCTGATTCCACAAACACTGTGGTCAAACACTGCGGTCAGAGGTTGCTAGGAGCATAAATGTGTATAGCTGTTGGTCATCACATCCTCCTGCCTCTGTAGAGGACAAAATTAAGAGTATATAATTCACTTCTTTTGTTTCAATTATGGATGGACCTGGCTGTGAGCAGCGGGAATGAACTCAAAACTTGGGCCACGAATGTGAACGATTAGAAGAAGGATCTCAGCTAATATATTTGATCTCCTGAGCTTGGAGGACAATTAGAGCAAAACTGAACAGCTGAAGTTTTTCTTTAATTAGCCTCCAGTCTACAGTGTATGGAGGTTCAGAGCTTAAATAAATTCTTACATAACTCAAGGTCCTCTTTTCTTTTTCCATCAATATTACTATTTCCATTGAAAAATATTTAGGTTTTAGAAAGGAGGGAAATGTGATAGTCATTTATTGCCCCCACACTGCTAAGAAATTCCATGCTTTTATGTGCAGGAAGCATTGTGTTGATGTTGGCTTCCCCATGAGTTAAAAATCTTGTTTAAATGTTGCAGAATCTAAATGCTCTTTGAGGTTTTTCTGTGTTGTTTTATGGAAAGGCTTCTGCCTGATTATTTACAGATGCTGTCTCTGAGAAAGCCAAAAATAGTTCTTTACTAATTCAAAATTTAAACTAGCATTTTTATTATTTTATTGTGTAACCAAGGAACCTTGCTCTGGGGTCCTCAGTTCAAAGAGGAGAAGGAGCCCTTAGGCTCTCTGTTGGCATCACAAGCAGCGACATTCCCGTTCAGCCAGCAGCACTGCCAAGCCTTGGCAGACCACAGGGTCCTCTCCAGCAGAAATGCAGCCTCCAAAGCATTTTGCAGCACAGACTCCCTAGGTTACATGACCATGAGGGACTCGCATTGTTTCAAAAGTTACTTCTCCCACAGTAGCGCGGGGTGTTTAATGCAATTTTAGGAATTACAACAGCCCTTTAAGCCATGCTGCTTTTCCATGGCCACCTTGGCTGAGCATCAGTAAGGGATTTTTTTCAACAGTTCATGAAGTGCTAAGATGTATCTTGAGCTTAACAAGCAAGAAATGTCGCTCAGCCAGCTCAGCAAGCAAGCATTTCGTCAGATGAAACACTCCGTCAAAGTTTCTCTTCACTTCTCCAAGGCTAAGGAGAGTCCTGAACACCCACAAATAGGGAGAGTACCCTTGTTAAATAGAAGCCAAGGAGCTTGGATCTCATCCTTGCCAGTCTAAAGACAGATTTTACTCTTTATTCTCTCAGCAACCAGGGCCAGAAGAGTTGTACTTCCCTTGCTGCCTGAAGCTATGGCTTCTCAATCTGAAGTCCTGTATACCTTGTTGGCGGGTGGTTTCCCTGGTCTGGAGACCACGTGCTAGACTACTCCCATCCTATGGATATGGCAGTCTCAGAAATCTTGGGAAGGGACTGGGGATCAGCACAAACTACCAGTATGAGAGAGAGGTGGATTACCAGATATTATTTCTGCCTCACCAAGAGCATGGTTCAAAATAGCTTTCCTGACCCATGTGAACTCCTCAGCTTCTCCAAATCCATGAATCGTGAGATGGTTAGGAGGGAGAGTGATGTATAAAAAACTCAGCATTATAGTAAACAAGAAGATATATTTCTGTTTTTATTACAAAAGGTTCTGCATAAAATATTGTTGATAAAACATTTGCAAATGTAATTTTCTGTCTGTCAGCAGGTACTCATACCAGCTGAAAGCTGCTCCTAACTCAGTTTGCATGAACACTTGCCTACTACAATGTGGCTTTGAAACTAAACAGGAGCTGTTTGTGAACCACTACATGTCTCAATCCCCAAGTAAAGTACCACATAGATACAGGACAGATCTGTGGGCTTACACGGTAGATTTAATTGTCTTCTATCACATTGGCATTCAAGCTGGATATCTCTCAAACACATGGCTTGTGTTTATTTCCTATAATTTAACTTCTTATCTAAAAGTAGCATTATGAATTTTCTGAAAACAACAGGAAACACCCCTTGGGTGATTTCTTTACATACTTCTTTAGTTGGTACAGCATTTGTATTTAGCTGTTCTGCAGTTCCATTTTAAAAAAAAAGCAAAAAGCAAAAGAAGATTCAGCTACACTTCCTCCAGTTGAAAATTTCCTTCATCTCAGAGAAGCTACTACAGAAGATTGGAGAACTTTGTACTGTGACAAATAAATTAGGTTCTTATTTACATGCAAGAAAATATTATCATTTACTTTGACTGGCAGAAATCTCTTGACCATAATGAACATTTTAAGGTGTTAACTTTTTACACAATATAGATTTCTCCCAGACATGAAACCACTAGAGAACCAAGATCAGATAGCCAAATTTGACCTAAAATTGAGTTCTCATCTTTCTTTCCTGAAACACATTGGAGTTTGCATTTCTACTGGTTCTAGCTGGATGCAACTCATGTCTAGCACTGATAACAACTGGCATCTGCTCCTTCTAAATGTGGAATTTTTCTACAGGAAAGGCCTGTATGATATGTTTAGTTAAGTTTCTTAGCCATAGCATAACCTGGCCACATAGTTACTTCTCTTATCCCTCACACCTACATCTGGAAAGACAACTTACATGACTGATAATGTGCACTGGGAATTGAGTTTTCATGGCCTTGCTACTTTTTATCCGATAATTTTACATGCTCTAGAAATGTCTATAAATTCTTCTAACAGTGCCATTTCCTACCATTGCTGCAATTTAAGAATCTCCCACAGTAACACTAAACTTTTAATAAGTGTCCAAAAAATTTTTGGCACTTGCCTCTTCAGTTATAAATCACTTGTTCAATGTGTTTTGCATTTTATTTCCATGCTGGGATCATGGATATGAAATGTAGTTGGGTAAAGTTACCTGGGTGTCCCCCACCGGCCTTGCTTTGTCTCCAGCTCCCTTGCTTTCTCCTGACATCTGTGGTCTGCTGTTCTCAGAGGCAAGGAACCACACAATCTGTAAAGTGTCTTCTCCTTCTTACTTTTTCAAATGGAGATGATGTGAATTTTCCAGCACAACACAGGCATTTGCACTAGAGCTGGAAGACGGTCAGGACTTTCCTCCTGTCTCGTATCAGAGCACAAATTAATTGCTAATTGCTCTACTTGATCCTCAAAATCACTGATCTGCCATGACCACAAGCAAATTTCTTGCCTTGGTTTCAGTCTCATCTCCTGCACCAAAAGGATGACGACACACATTTCCCTTGGTGAAAAGATCAGTGATGACTGAGAAATGACCAGTGAATTGCTACTGCTGTTAAGGAACATATTTTCATAAAAACCCTTCACCTCTCCTCACTTTGTTGATGAATATGCAGCTTATCCATGACATGATACACAAGAAACCAACATAATTGTGCTGAAGACAGTGTGATTTCTCTTTTTCTAATAAAAAAGAGGCGTAACTAGCAAAATTTTTCTTTGGCCTCAGATGTCTTTATTAAGTCAAATGGATGTACAAGATGTAACTGAGCATCTTCCTCTGGTGAGAATTTTCTGAAATATGGTTGGATAAAGAAAATTCCTTAATTAGTTTTGAAATTCGGTTCTGAAAGCAAAACTGTAGGATAATGGCCTCTGATGAAACAGTAGTAACAATAATAATGATAATCCGTATATTTCCCTAATTCTACCAGTATTATTTCCATCATCATTGCATTCAGTACTTGTGCCTGTTGGCCTTAGTTCCTACATTTCTCTCTGTTGGAAGACATGAGGTATAAACTAAAGTCCACAGCTGTTTTTTGCTTATTGTGCTGGTTTGCGATGGGGTAGAGTTAATTTTCTTCCAAGGAGCTGATATGGGGCTATGGTGTGGCTTTGTGCTGGGGACAGTGTTGATACCACAGGGACATTTTCCTTATTGCTTATGCAGAGTCGAGGCCTTTTCTGCTCCTCACACCACCCCACCAGTGAGCAGGCTGGGGGTGCACAAAGAGCTGGGAGAGAACACGGCCAGGAGAGATGATCCCAACTGACCACTGGGATATTCCGTAACATATGGCATCATGCTCAGCATATAGAGCATGGGGAAGATGGGGGCATTTAGAGTGATGGTGTTTGTCTTCCCAAGTCACTGTTACATGTGATGGAGCCCACACCTGGAGGTGGGCTCCCTTTTCTGGAGATGGTTGAACACTTGCCTGACCAGGGGAAATAAATGATCTCCCAGATATTTCACAGAATATTCCGAGTTGGAAGGCACCTGCAAGGATCATTCAGTCCAACTCTCAAGTGAATGGCCTGGACAGTGATCAAACATGTGACGTTGGTGTTACCAGCACCATGCTCTAATCTACTGAGCTAGTATCAGGTGGTGAATGAATTCTTTGTTTTGCTTTGCTTGTGCACAGCTTCTGCTTTCCATATTAAACTGTCTTTATCTCCTCCCACAAGTTTTCTCACTTTTACTTTTCTGATTCTCTACCTGATCCTGATAGTGGAGAAGTGAATGAGTGGCTGTGTGAGGCTTAGCTGCCACCTGGGGTTAAGCCACAACACTTACTAAAAAGAACAGGAAGCTTATTTTAACAACCATATCAACAAGGAAAGCTTGCACAATTGACTGAAAGAAACCTGAAAACTGTATTCTTTTCATCATTTTTATGGTGGAATAAAACTAGTACATTTGACCCAGCACTGATATCAAGAACACTATGTGCCAAATGTAGTGTTTAGCTTCTGAGGGATTTTCTCTCCCTGTCTTTCAACTTACACATTTATAGGTTTCCAGGTGCTAAGAGGAAATCTGTCCAAAATTAAGTACTTGAGCACAGTTACATTGGCAAGACTCGCACTGATCCTTTATTAGAGCACCTCAGTGGACTGAATTTATTAGCAATCTGAGCCAGAGTGCAAGCCACACACTGGATTCAAGTCAGTCAGAAAATGGGCTTGGTGCTTGGTAGGGTTGAGGATTTCCCAGCCTGCCTTGGACTCTGCTGCAGAAACAGAGCATCTCTACCTTGGATGCTGATGGTATTTTTTACTGTGTGTTTGTGTGTCCCTGCATTGCACCACAGTTACACAAGCAGACTTGTGAGTGCAGCGTCAGCCACCTGCAGGATGAAGAGTTCCTGTTGGGGTCTGCTAATAGTGGTCTGTCTGGCTCCTATTGTTTTGTTACACAGGGTCAGAGGATTCCCCAGGACTTCATATCCATTCCTGTGACAAAGCAGAAGCACCACCCTGAAATATTTTCTGTCTTCTCTTATTTTGGGCTTGTGCTCACTATAGATTACAAACATCTCCTGTTCTTCTGTGCCAGGCCAGCTTTTATTTGTCACTAGTCAATGCCTGCATAACCTCACCATTTCCCCCTCATATGTGGAGAGTGTTAAGTCAGAATTAATGACACATGGCTAACAGGCATGGCTAATATGTCACCAAGACTGTATCTCCCAGAGCAGCAGTCTCTGCTGAGCATCAGTCCTTGCCTTCGTGACTCTGCCGTACTCCTCCATGTAGTTTACTAATTCAGATTATGTGTAACATCTTTTGTTATTTAACACTAATAGGATTCAGTTGAACAATGCTTAATTACATCCAGGTCTCCTTCAATGGATGGCTTGCTCCCCTGTCAATGATCTAATAAGTACTGAGACATACCATAAAATGGAGAATGAGTAATGCACATGGAGGTGATTATTATGCTGTGGTGCTAATGATAACAGCTGGAACAGATTGCTGGATTACTGAAGATACATGGACCTTGGGATAGCACCTGTAAAACGTTTTCAAGAAACCAGATCAGTGAACAGATCTCTCAGTGCCCAGGTTAACATACCCATCCAGGCTGCTTTATCCTTCTTTCCAAATGACTGTTTCCTTTACACCATTTACTGCATCCTGAAGATGGATTAATCCTTGTGAAAACTGGGGAAGACTGGAAGAAGTCTGCAGCTCGCAGACATTCTTAAGTAATAGCTAATGGTAGATCCAAACCACCAAATTCTCTTTTTTCAATACCTAGTTAGCTTGGTTAGCCATGACAGAAGTCATCAATAGGCATAAAAAGTATATCTTTTAGATTGGTGAGATGGATCAAGTGAAAATTCCCCAGTTTGGCAGACCTGGGGTCAAATGTGGGGGCAGCCCCAAAAGCATGGCTTCAAGGCCCCTGCTGTTGAACCCAGGCATGAGAGGGAGGCAGTCAATCTGCTGCCCACCCTGTCACCACGCTGTCCTGAGCAGAAGACGGTGGACCATAAGTCAGGATGCCTGAGGTATACACTGTGCAAGTCTCTGAAGTGCTATGACCACCCCCAAAATGCTCTGGATAGAAAAGGAAATGGTGCGTGCCACCCACCTGAACCCATGAGGAGTCAACAAGGGTTTAATTTACACAGAACTGGACCATGGGCTACACAACTCAGTATCTCCTTCAGCATGCACAGCCAAGGACAGCTTCTCTTCATCAGTGCTCAGCAGTGAGCACACACTTTAGTGCTCTACTATCCCTCCTTACAATTCAATCCCTGATCCCCTTGGTGTTTCCCTAGCTTCTCTAAGTCATCCAAAATATTTTGGAGAGGAACACAACAGGTCAGCCAGACTCCTTCCATAGTCGACCAGAAAAAGCGAAACACTCATCCTGTTTACATCACATGTTTTGGGAGCTGGGCTGCGCACCGCCTCAGCCAGAACACTGCAGCTCATCGATGATTTGCAGCCAATTCCTGGGCCATTCTGTAATGTGGAGCCCTCAATGCTGAGAGAAAGTGAATGCAGTCAGCTTCCACCTGAAAACACCCAGCAGGGTGGGATGCAATTCTCAAAAAACCTTCTAAATAACAGTATGAAAAATTCTGCATCATACAGAAGCATGATCTGTCCAGTGGGGTTTCTTACATCCCTTCACATCACATTCAACCTAACTCAGACAGAAAAAAACCCCAAACTAGGCAGAGCTGATGGACTCAGCTGCCTGAATAATCCAAGGGAAAACTTTCATCAGATTCAGTGGGCATCCTGCCTTTCTCCAGTGACAAGACAAAGATTTAACTGCTTATCATGGATTTCTGTCAGGAAAATCTCACTTGCTCTTTCAGTTTGCTTATTTCTGCTGAAAACCATCTAATTTTATGAGACTTGGTAAACATACTACAGCAATAAAAAGTGGCCTGTGCCATCATTTCAGATGACAAACAGAATAAGTTAAGTATCAGAAAACACCATAACTTCAAGGTTGCTTTTCATTAAAAATACATTTTCAGAAGATTCCATCTTCCTTGCCTTTAGAGTGTTTCAGGAAGAAACACTACCCCTCTGTTCTGGACAGGTCACACTCCTGTTTTGTCACAGCTGTGAGCACTGGTTCCACCCCTGGAATTTGTACAACCTGAACTGGTCTGTTTATATTTGCTTATAAGGAGCTGAGTTAACTCTCACAAATGCTGATGTGGAAGCACAGAGATACCACAGAAGCCTCAAACTTGCCTAACTTCTGCCAGAGACATGTTGAATTAGCTGTAATACCTTCCGTGATGCTGCTGCAGCAAGGAGCCTGTCAACAAGTCCTTTTTCAGCATTGAACACTCCAGGCAAATACAGCCCTGATCTGTGCGGGACGCTGAGCAGTTTTATAGCCACAACACTTCACTTGATGATAAACCTCTGCTGAACTGAGCAGAAGAAATGGGAGTGTTAATCTCTCCCCATCTTCCATCCCTGTGCCCTATTCTGTGAGTTTTAGAGAGGTTTTTATTCTCTAAAGCATAATTTGGATGCATCTAGAAATCATAATTTGAGCTCTACTACATATTCTCTTGGTGATTTTTTTAAACTGTGTTCATTAAACTCACATTGCATTCTGACACTCAAAGTGGAAAAAAAAAAAAAAAAGTAACTGGAAATCTCTTAGTAAAATGTCCCTGTGGTAGTTCCAGATTAAGAAGTTTAAATGAGATAAAGATGATCAACACATAAAGACCCTCCCTGTCCTGTACCAAAAGATGCAGAGGTATTAAGATGAAACAACTTAAACAAGTAAAAAAAAAAAAAAAAAAAAAAAAAAAAAAAAAAAAAAAAAAAAAGGCATTTATGAATTGGAGACTAGTTCGGGCTCATGTTTAGTAGCTGGTTACAAACAGGGCTAGAAGCCCTTGCCTCTTCTCAATAATTTTTGTGGAAGGCAATATAGATGAAAACATGCTTTTATATGACAGCTAACAGATGAACTAATTTATTTATTGCTCATATTGCTCACTTGAGGACTTAGTCATCCAGTGGACAAGGCTCTCTGGAATCATGGATGCTCCTAAAAGGCTACTACTGTCTGTTATTTTTACTCTTTGGATTCCAAGCCTAGAATCCAATAGGGCAGATGGGTGAATTCCTGCTGTCACATACTTCCCTTGGCCTGCAGGTTATTACCCACTCTTGCTCATCTCACCTGCTGAGACCACAAGATCTTGCGTGGTTCTTAGTATGAATTTTTTGTTGATGAATTTCAGATGCTATGAAATAAGCACCATGAGTAACAAGCAACAGCCCATCATTTAGTCACTGGAAAGGGAACAATTGTTCACTGCAAGCATGCAACATTTTAGTCAGGTCTTCTCAGATTTTCTACAGATATTAAATACATAGTTAAAATAAATGGAGGGGCAGTCTGCAATATATTTTTGAACAAGGCACTGCTGATGAGACCACAGTGAAGAATGTGACACTTTCTTTTGGAAATTAAACCCAGTGGAAGTTCTTACTAGAATAATGTGTCTATGGAATAAGGCAGTTCCATTTGGAAGCTTTAATATTTACAAACACTTTCAGATTTTTCTTTAATGAAAGCTAAAATAAGTTGTGGGTAATGTTTAGATTCTGAACAAAGCATAATGAACAAGCATCAAAACATTCTGCAAAAGTGAAAAATTGCACTACTCAATTGAAATGTGTTTATTTTGAGGTAGCAAAAAGGAAACACTGGACAGTACTCCTAAATAAACCACTGCGATACCCCATGCATTTCTGGTTTGGGAGTTCAGCTTCTTAGTGAAAACTGATATTAATTTATCTAATCTATTTTTCCCATAAAACAAAGAAACAAAATTAAAATCACACAGAATAAAGTAGAATAGCTCAGTCACTCAGGAATTCTGAAGCTGTTCTTCAGCTGAAGACCTCAAAATAAAGCTGTGTAAGCTTTTCCAAGATGATCCTTTCTGCAACTGTCCCTTGTTGGTGGGGGAAGGTGGGTGGGAATCATATGGTGCTTTTAGTCAGAGCAACAAAATGAAAAAAATTAAATGCCAGCATTTTTTTCTGGGACAAAAGAGTCAAAAGTTTTTGACTAGCTCTAATATTAGAGCAATACATCAGCATTGCACTAATTCTGAACAGCAGTATTTCTGTATAAAAACAAACTTATATACTTGAACACCAAATTCATCCTTGTGCAATGCCATCCTATTTCCAGTATGTAATCCCACATATGAAATCTAAATGAGAGAAGCATTTGATGTTTTGAAACTTGCATATCACAAATAGATGGGCCATGAATCATGGTGAAAACAGACAGAAAAAAATATCTTTTCTGCCCAGTCTTTCAATAAATTCCTATTTCACTGCTAGAAGTGATTACCAGCCAGTCAGCCTCACCTCCATGCCTGGTAAGATCACAGAACTGATCATCCTGGAAGTTATGTTGAAACACATGGAAGAGAGGGAGGTGATTAGAGACAATCAGCATGTCTTCACCAAGGGCAAATCACGCCTGAGCAATCTAGCAAAACTCTATGATGGAATGACTGCATTGGTGGTCTCTCACCATAGGGAAGGGATGCCATCCAGAGGGACCTTGACAAAGTCTAAGGAGCAGACCCACGTGAACTTCATGCACTTCAGTAAGACCAAGTGCAAGGTCCTGCATGTAGGTCTGGGCAATCCCCAGTATCAGTACAGACTGGGAGGTGAATGGATATGAGAGCAGCCCTGCTGAGAAGGATTTGGGGATACTGATGCATGAAAAATCGGGCACAAGCCAGCAAGAACCACACCCTGGGCTGCATTACAGAAATATTGCCAGCAGGCTGAGGGGGTGGGGGTCATTCTCCCAACTACTCCTCTCTCATGAAACGCCATCTGGAATACTGCATCCAGTTCTGTATGTCTATCCAGCTTTCACAGTACAAAAAGACATGGACCTGTTGGAGCAGGTCCAGAGGAGGGCTGATAAGGTGGTCAGAGGACTGGAGCACCTCTCCTAAGAAGACAGGCTGAGAGAGCTGGAGTTGTTCAGCCTGGAGAGAAGACTCTGGGGACACATTATAGAGCCATTCCACTACTTACATAGGGCTTATAAGAAAGACACAGAGAGACTTTTTAGCAGGGCCTAAAGTGACAGGACAGGGGGAAACAGTTTTAAACTGTCAGAGAGTAGATTTAGATTGGATACCAGGAAAAAAAATATTATGAGGGTGGTGAGACATTGGGACAGGTTGCCCAGAGACGATGTAGATTTCTCATTATGGGATGGTGTTCAAAGTCAGGTTGGACCAGGCTTTGAGCAACCTGCTCTAACGAAAGATGTCCCTGCCCAGGGCATGGGGGTTGAACTGGATGATCTTTAATGTACCTTCCAACCAACCATTCTTTGATTCTATGTTTCTATGATTTTAAACACCCAAAAAAGGAATCCAAGCACTGAGAGAGAGAGAGGATCCAGAGGGATTTTCATTACTTCGATGTTTTGTACCATCATGGCTGCAAATTTAGCTTTTGGGTGCAAACTTCCTTCAAACCATCAATTACTGTCCATTTACAGTTTTCCTCATGTATTTGATTAGTCAGTCAAGAAGAATCCCTGATTTTCCCAGCTTTACAGGGAGCCACAAGATTGCTTTAGTCAGGCTTTGGAAAAAGAAAATTGCCTTTTGTGAAAGTATTTTCAAAGTAGAAGCTAATCAGAAGTAAAGACCTCTGATTCTGTTTGCTTTCTCTAGAACATGTCATAAATATAAGTGTTTGGTTTACAGATAGACTGAGAGCACACAGACCCTCCAAAACATGACCTCAGTTGCCCGACAGGTGTCTAATGAAGACATCAGCCTATATGCCTTTATTTGAGAGGCCCTGATGTCAAGAAAGTGAAAAATGCAAATCTCCTTAGAGAAACTGTGGTAAACTGAAAGAATTTATCAGCAGTGGCCTCTGAAAAGCTTATGCATTTATAAGCACAATTTTCCCATTTGTTACAGTACTCTCTACCACAGTTCACTGACCCCAAGTTATGCTCGAATGGCCTGACTGTAAAAAATGTGTGGTGTTTATGAGAACTCAGTAGAGGATTCACCATTTTAGTTGCACGTTATGAATAGAGGCTATTGACGACTCCAATGGCCCAAGGCATGCATGAATATGGAGGTGTCTTCCCACAGGTATGGTGTGGCAAGGGCATCCACAGAGCAGTGGGCATGAGGGGCTCCCTGCCACATAGCCAGCAGGATGAGCGGTTGACAAGGAATCTTCTTTGCCCCTTCTCACCAAGCACTTGCAGTTCTTGCTCTGGGGTCCTGAATTTAGGCCAAAACAAATGGGTAGGAAAATAGTAATCCACATTTTGGGATGGGGGATAAGGGAGATAAAATTTCCCTAGACATTTTCTCTTTTCATTGGCAGGCACTGGATACTGCTCACAGGTTTGGTATGTCAGACATGGTCCCAGCAGAGACTGCCCAGCACAGAGACTGCAGGTGAGGCAGCTGTTTCAGCCAGGGCTGCTACCACTACAAACATGTTTCTCTTTTGCAATCTGTTTGGGACTTGTCCTCATCTCACCAAACACTGGCAATATTACAAAAAAAACAACAAAAAAAAATCATATTGTTATTATTATATTTTTCAAACCCAGTGATTTATTGTGACCGAAGGCCTGTGACAAAGATCCTATCTGGCCAGCCCTGTCTTCATAGTTTCTTTAATTGCAGTGTCACTAGAGGAAAGTACATCACACTTCCTATATTCTTGACTTCTTACATAATAGAGGAAAAAAAGCTCAGGGTCAAAATAACCCAAGAACCCCATACCAGGGCAGGAGGAGAACAAAAAAAAAACCAACAGAAAAATTAACATTCCACATGTTTCAAGAATGTAAACAACGTCACCACACAGACATGCAGAAAACTGGTGCTACTCAAACCAGGCTCTGCCAATTCTCCTTCTAATGAGTTTTTGAATCCTGAGACAATCAAAAACCGCTCGTGAGAGCTCAGTGAACAACAGCATTTGTTTTCCCTTCTGATTTCTCCTTATTAAAAGCTACAGGGAAAGCACTGGGCTAGAAAGACTACTTCAATTACTCTTAATTGCTGTCCATTCTGATTAGCCCAGGCCACGGTGATCCCCCAGCAACCAGCACAGGACACAAAGCAGGTGCTCTGTCTCTTCCCGGTCACTCCCTCCGCTCGGAGTGGAAATGCCATTGAGGGAAGGAGTGCAAGCTCGCCCTTCACAGAGGCTGGCGATACCCATGACTACATTTCGTGTTAAAAGGAAGGCTTGGCCTTCCCGTTTTGCTCAACCGTCCTTTTTTTTTTCTGTCTCTATGTTCTGGGCAGTGTTCCAAGTAATCTCATGAATGAAACTGCACCTTGCAGAGCAAGAGGGGTGCTACTGCTTGGATGGGAGGCTGAACATGGCTGTGGCAGCTCATCTACAGAGCAGGGACATGTGTATGGCCCAATGGGCCAGATACATAAAAACAGCAAGAAACACTTTTCCAGAATCAAGATGAGGACAGAGGACCGCCTCAAGGGAGCTGAGTGAACACTGAAGCTTTTTTGAACAAAACAGAGGAAGTAAGATATTGCTTATTCCTGGTCCTTGCTATTTCTCCTTTGGCATAAATCTGCGAGACAGTTGGGGCAGGACAACAAGTAACTAACAGGGTTCCTTACACATAAAAATAGTTGGAAAACAGAGGTGCAAGGTGGTAAACTCTGAGTTTTCAGTCTACTTCTGGCAGGGGTTTCCCTATTAAAAGATAAGAAAATACCAGAAACATACATACTGGATAATATATATTCTATATATGGAGGAGATGGATATGGCTTCAGAACATAAATTATCATAAAATCAAGTTTAACTATTAGCTGTTTTATCACCCAGTCATCTAGGACCACATTCAACATCTCTATTGTTCACTAAAAACTAAGAATACAGCAATGAGAATGTTGGAATGTCCATCTCAAATCAGCCTGTAGTAAAAACCAACTTACTAGTCAAGTAGAAGGAAACTAAGAATCTCTTAATACTATCAATCAGTGAGGAGACCCAGTACTGAACAAAATATTTTTATAAATCCCATAGCAACCTGATGCAAAACTTCATGGCAGGACTAACTTTACTACTGCAAAACTTTAAAAACTTCACAGTGAGATGCAATAATTCTTTGATGCTAAATTTTCTTATGCTCCTCTGACTGCTCCTCAGTGTTAAAGGACTGCATGGTGCATGCAACTACAGAGGAAACTAGTCTTGCTCACTGAGATCCTGGCTCAAATTCACTAAATACAATGAAAATAAATGATGGCTTTTATTGTGATTTAAAGCAACATACTTATTTAGGCCTTTCAGCTGCCTACACAAGTATTGTTTAAGTCTATGCCTTCTAGCAGTGGGACGACACAGATCTCGCAAATAATTTCACACTTCAACACTGCTTTAATCAGTGGAGCTGTACCTATTTTCAACAGAACTGTCTGTGACCTAGGAATGTAACTCCTGAGAGATGGTCATAAAATTCTCCACTCTTCTCAGATTTCTAAAAGACATTTAAAATTATTATAAGAAAATTATGTTACAGATAGCTTCCATGAATTTCAAAAAGAGCCTGAAGCAAGAAATCCCAGAAAAAAAATGCACAATGTTTTGTTTACTGTACTACAGCTGACATGCATAATCAGAATTTTAAGGCCTGGGAAATCAGCCCGGATAATCCCAAATCCTTGTAACAAACCATAACCTGAAGAGAATGATGGTCTGCTGTGGGTATCTCATCTGCACCAGGCAGAGCTGCAGACAAACTACAGATCATCCTCCTCCCAACTCTGTCTTTCACCTAAGCTTTCCCCATGCCACTCTTCAAATATTTCAAATAAGCCACTTTGACTAAAATGTCTAATTTACTGGAAATCTGCTGGCAACATCTTATGAGTTGGCTGAAAAACAGGCAAAGTAATTTGCAAAGCTTTAAAACCAACACAGTTTTAAATGGGGATGTGTGCTGACTGCTTTTTCTCTCTCTTAGTAGTGGTCAGCTCTGGCAGCAAAATGCTATAAAAAACACACAGCCCGTGCTAGAAAAAGATCAAAAGCAGATCAGATGTCAGCTCCAGCTCATGTCAGTCTTGCAAGAAAGACGAAAAAACAAAATAAGAAGAAGAGTTTTTCTTGCCATGCATCATTCTACGTTCCCCATCTACACACAAGAGCTCCTGGGCACAGCACAGCATCTCTGCCAGTGGACCTGGATCTGTGGCATGAGTGGGATCGTGCTGTTCACCACTGCCCCACCCCTCTCCCCAGAAGAACTGATCAGATTGTATTCTGGCAGCACCAGGACTTTCCTCCCAGTGCTCCTCCTCATTGGGCTGGCAATCCTGGAGAAGGCAAAGAAGCATGGGTGCTGGTTTGACTTGACATTGAACAGTGATAGGGTTCTGGGTGAGGGCAGCCCTGCTCATAGGAAGGCAGTGGATGCCCACGCAGGGCCTGGCTGTCTCTGGGAGTGGGAAGTGAAACCACCTGGATTTGTGAGCAGTGGCAGGTCATGGCACTGCTCACCTTCCCTGCCCTCACTACACTATGTCCCATTTTATCTGTTTGCATTTTCAAGACTACACAGACTGTGCTGGGCTAAAAAAGTGCAGATAAAGCTCTATTTTCTTTAAGAACATGAAGTCTTTTAAACATTTTGGAGGTCGACATAAAAGAAAAGTCCCCACTCAAGAGTCTTAAATGCCACACTCATTTTCTATGGGATTTTCCTAAAGGGCTGTGTTGGGACCCATATAAAAAGCAGTGAGTTGAGTTTATAGCCCTGGGTATCCCTTCTAGACAGGCACACAATGGCAGCTGACTGGGGAGCCCCCCTTCACCCTGCCCACCTCCTCTCTGCTCTGTTCTCCAATGCTTGGGGGTGAAGGTGGTGAGCACCCACCGATTTTGGAGCAGGATTAACTTGAAAACCAGCCAGGGATTTTGGAGGCTCGCTGTGAGGTGAGGTGAGTGGCAGCAGTCCATGCCCTGCTGACTCAGCTGGCCGGGCTCGCTCAGGCTGGTTGGTGGGCGAGATTGGGTTACATGGCAGAAATCATAACAAAGGCAGGAAACAGATCAGTACTCCCTGGGTTTAACTCCCTCTCTGGGGACCCTGCCGGTTTCCAGACTGCAGATGATTTTAACCCTGTCCTGAAACGTGTCTGTGTGGCATGCTCTGCTCTGGTGAAGTCAAGCCTGGTACATAAAATAAAAGCAAATCAAGGCAGCAGAGGAACGGCCCCAACAGGCACCAGTCAGAGATGTCCAAAGGGTTTTACATCACTTTTTATGAATGGGCACAGAAATATGAACCCTGCTGAGCAGTGGTCAAATCAGAGTAACCAGACTGCAACAACAGAGCCCCTTGGCAGAGTTTTGGGATGACCACCCTGTTGTTCCCTGCCAGCTCTGTGTGGCTTTTCCTCCCCACAGCTGCAGAGCATCTCCGTCACCTTGAGCCTGGCTCTCCCGTTTTTGCTCTCAGCACTGCACTTCCAGCACGGGACAGGAGGAAAACCCCATCTAACTTCATGCAGCTTTAGTAACTCCAGAACTAAAAAAATAGTTGTGCCCTCAACTGCTTGGTTTTGGTGGCTGAGTTGATGCAATGTGTCCATCGGAAAGAGGATGTCTTTCATAAAACCAGTCAACTATGACAGGCTGTATTTTATTTTAAAAAGCTCAAAGGAAATTACATGAACACATTACTGATTCTCTCAAGTACTGATTTGATTTCAGGTGGTGGTTTTTTTCACTTTGTGGCAGGATGCTTAGGAACAAGTCCTACCTTTGATGTGAAGTGTTGCTCAGTGTGGAGGAGCAGAGGAACAAGCTTTGCAGTCTCCCAACTGAAGTGTTTGGGGGGAAAAGAAGACATTTCTCGTGAGATCATAATGACCACAGCACGACCTGTGGTTCCCTCAGGGAACTCGGATGTTCTAGAAACAGCAATTTGGAAAGGTGAAACATGGTCACCTGGAGGCTACGAGTCCTTTCCATATATAAATCTGATAGCAAAAGGACAGAGAAGTGACTACCAAAAAACTCTTGCTGGGAATTTGCCTGAGTGAAGGTTGCAGGACTAGGGTGGTATCATGGCTTCCCTCCATCAGGACTGCAAAGGGGGTAATAGTCCCATAACTGGTGGAATAAGGAAGAGTTTCTTAGTTTAGTTTCTCCTGTATTAAAAGCTTATGAAAACTATTACAAAAAAAAACCAAAAAAAACAAAAAAAACCAAAAGGACATGGGGTAGAGTATTACAAAAACCCAAACAAACCTCAAAACACACCCACCCTGGAAATGTCTACCATTCACAGCTTCACCAAGTATTTTCTTTTAACTCACCACAAGACTTCCCAGAAGAACAACTGAAAAGACATTAGACATTATTTATTTTTCTTTTTAAAATATTGTTTTAGAAACCTCCCAGAAGGGAGAAAAATAAAGTAAATTATTATAGTGCCACATCAGCACAATCACCAGGCTCAAAATGAAGAAGGCTACAGTGATCTAAGTATTCCTTTGACGTAAGATGCTTTTTAATTTCACAGTCAGCTGTTCTGCTTCCTTCTACAAAGATACTTCCACTTAATGTCTTCTAAGTCACCTTGAATATCCACTGAACATATACAAATTCGTAGCTCTTTCGCTTATTTTGTGGGTTTGTTTTGGTAATCTGGTTTCATGCATGGGAAAGTTCCTTCTCTGCAGTAAATGAAAGGCTTTCATAAGGGGTCTTCTTTCCATTGGAGGCACCATTAGAGGCCAATTGCTATTCAAACCAGCTGTAATAAAAAGGGCTTGTTGTGAAGAACACAGCTCTATTTCTTTTTATTAAAGCACAGAACTACTCACAGTAACCTTTTGCAAGACAACTGAGAATAAAAACAGCTTCACCATGCTGTATTTCACACAGCAGCTTGCCAAGAACATGAGTTTCTCAGGAGTCAGAACTGCAGCAGAGGAGCAGATGTGGCTCTCGCTGCAGAGGTGGGCCCCAGCCAGCACCCTCTCATCCTGTGGGTCAGCACGCACAGCGGTCACACGCTGGGCAAAGGGGTTCAAACTCATGCTGTGTCTTCATCTGCTCCTGGCCCAGAGTCAAGGCCTGCTGAAGCAAGAGGTGAGCTGTGTGAAGTTTATGGGGTTTATGGGGTGCCGATCGCCCTCTGACAAGGGCAGGCATTTCCTGCAGCTACCAAATTTCCCTCCTGCATCCTCTCGATGGGCTCAGTACTGAAATGAGCTTTCTGCCTTCTGCTGGGCAGAAAGCAGACCTAACCCATATGGGCAGGGGGAGTAATGGACAGAGTTACAGCTAAACATGGGAAGGACAGGAGCCATCTCTGCCTTGCTCCTATTACCTCTTAAAAAGCAAAAGCAGACCATGGCACCACAAACCAGCATCTCCACAGAGCCTGCAGTTTTCTGTACCTTAATGAACTTGAGCTGTGAATACCACACAAAGCACAGAGCTCTTGGACGGATGTGGCTTCATGTGCTGCTTTGGACCTTGCAGGAAGGATAGTTCTGATCTGAGACCAGCATAGATGGAGCAAAGGAGGGTTGAATGACAGATCTCTGAAAAATGATCTTTA
The DNA here is from genome assembly GCA_910950805.1 of Acrocephalus scirpaceus scirpaceus. Taxonomy (NCBI): domain Eukaryota; kingdom Metazoa; phylum Chordata; class Aves; order Passeriformes; family Sylviidae; genus Acrocephalus; species Acrocephalus scirpaceus. The sequence continues at coordinate 78,304,964 of OU383773.1, read as the reverse complement.
CTTTGGTTCTCTTTGATGAAGCAAGAGAAAGACAATGAAGACATGTTTACTCTTCTTCTTCCCCCTGCAGTAATTCAGCTGATTCAGACCCTCACACATACCAAACTCATTACTTTGAGCTTCCCCAAGTTTTCTCCTAATTTTAGCTAACCTCGATTAACTATTTAAATACGTATCAGTATTAAAATTGTTGATATTCTGGAAAGTTTTTTCGGCTCCTGTGTAATGACCAGAAGAATGTTGCTGGTCTATCTGCTTCCCCTTAAAACCAAGCTATGCTGCTGCATTCTGCAAGGCACCTAGAGTGAAGAAATTTTGTATAACACTGAAATCTGCACATGGTCATTTTTATAAATTTGCGAAAGAGCTTAAACATGTAGAATCATTAAACAAGAAGAAACCTGTTTTCTTAAGGAGACAAGTTACTTTATTTGAGGCAGCCAGAAGACTTATGACTGGGGCCTTGGAATATAATGAGCACAAGAATCACATCTCAGATTTTTCCAGACCTAGGCAACAATGTTTGGAGCACACATTTCCAGATGGAACCTACATGCAATCTAGTCCTACAGGTCTGTTTTTGAAGTTGTGCTGTTGGGTAGTCCTACACACTGAGCCAAATCCAGTTTGGATGTATTCACACAAAGCACAGAAGTTTAAATATAAACATCTGTGCATGCAAGCAGGGGCATGTAGTAATTTCTGGGGACAAGTGAATTTAGCTGTGTACAGATGCTGTGCTGAAACCTGGACAGTGTGTGTTTGGATTAATCTGGCTTCAGACTGTGCAGACTTAATTAAGGAAAAGATCTCTCCCACTCCAAACTTGAGACCTACAGGTCAGATTTAAAATGAAATCACCAGTTATGTGGGGCATTATACATCAGATTCCTACCTGAAGCAATTAAATTCTAGAAACAAAGGAAGAAGCAAGAAGAATATCTTTTTGCTCTATATATTATTATTTCTTGTAACCAGACTGTCCTCTATCATGTGATAAAGCAGAAATATATGTAAGGAATCTTTCAGTCAATGGTTGTCACTACATAGGCAGATGGTCTGAAATCATACCTTTACCCACTAAGTAAACACAAAAGGTTTTTTCTGCCATTGAGCACTACCAAATGTAGGGTATATTGATCACAACAAGCCTGGCAAGTAAAAGCTTCCATGCCCATTCCTGGACTAATTCAAAATATAAAATTTGGTAGAATTTTCCATCTTCCCTGACCAAGACCTTGAAAACAAGCACACAGACACATGTAATGCAATTCAATACGCATTTTCCAAATATTTAAAATTTCAGTGAAATAAGAAAATTGAAAAATACACAGTGAAGCCCTATTAAGCAGACTCTCACGCCTAGATATCTCTAAAGGAAAACAATTCTGCCTTGCTTCTTTGTGGCATTATGAAACAGCTGCCAGAGAAGACACAAAGTCCTGCTATGCTAGGCCTGAATGTCTGCACACAACTTTAAATACAAAATCTCCTTACAAGCCTCAGCTGGGCTGAAGCAAAGTGGATCCCTGGGTCTCGCACTCCACCTACTACAGAAACTTCAGCTGCCTCCATTAAGAGTTGCAAGCTGAATCACAAAACCACATTCACGTCTTATTTATTTAAGGCATCAATCTCTCTCTCTGGTTGAGTGGGTGGATTTTCCAGATGCATTCCTGACCGAGCTGAAAAGTGTCTGCAGGATACAAACCTCTCTCTACACACCCACTGCACAACTCTTGTCCATGCCGGGCACCGAGCAAGACTCCATCCCACTCACGCCTCTCTCCCGACCTCTCTCCCCTTTCCAGAGTCTCAGCCCACTCACTTAACCCAGGCTGGAACAGGACAAATGGAAATTTCTTGGCTCTTGGCTGCTTCACCGAAGGTTTACCCATATACAGGAGGCTAATTGAGACTGGGTAAAATTTTAATCCAAGCTTTACTTTGGCTAATCTTTTGTAGTGCAGCACAGTGGAGTTTGAATTGGTTTTGACTTAGCAAAGCAGCATACTGTTTGCTTATTTGTGTTTGTAATGGGACAAATCATCCAAAAACACTTACCCCATTCTTAATTTGTGCTACCCCTTACACCATTCTCTCTCACAGGCTTCTTTAAGCTTTTATACGCTTTCCCCAGCTTTTTTATCAGACATACTACAGAGATCTGGAGTTGGCAATATTATCTATGTAGTAACTCAAAATGATCAGAATGGTGATGCTCTTGCTCAGCATGGAAGTCCTTTCCTGCAGCACCCCGTGCTATTGTTATTTTAAGGAGAGGTATGTCTTATTTAAGGAGGCAGTTGCCTCAGATCCCTAAAAGGAGCTGATATGACTCCTACCCTAAGTCCTATATTCAGATTTCATATGGAAGTCAATCTTCAGACAGAAAATTATCTCTCTGAAAATTATTGAGAAATTTGTCAAGTACAACAACATGATGTAGTTGCATTCATTGTTACTTTGCCAGGACTGGCCATGCTCAGGGCTGCTGAGTGTGATGGTAGAGGACAGCAGAAATATTTAAGTCTGGTTCTAGGTCCCACATTCAGGTCTGGGTGAATCTGATTAAGTTTCACACCTTCCTTGCAGTGGCTCCCCCAGAAGCATGGGAAACCAGGCACCAACCACATACAGAGCTACAGTACAGGTTGAGGAAATTCCTAAGAAATAAAAAGAATCCAGGATATCAAAGTAAGCAGCACATGACAGGTATGTGTTTAATTTGCGTGTGATGTTAGGTTCATCCAAAAAAATAGCCTCAAGTGAATACAGCACCCCCTTTCTTATGGAAAGACCAGTGTCCCTATGTTGCTTTCTGATGGGAAATCATCATGAAGAAGGTACAGAAAAGCCAAAGATCAATTGGACGTATCTGAGCACTTGCACATGTAGAGTTAACAGCATGCAGTAAAGAGCAAAGTATAGTGGCAGCTGGCTACAAATGCAGATTTGTATTTGGAATAAAGCTTAAGAGGAGCTCAAGAGTAATTCTAGTGCATTCTACAATCCCATGGCAGTGCTGGGAGAGTCCACTAAAGTGTATTTTCTCATATCTGAAGCTTTCATTTCTGCCACAGTTTCCCTGTGTTACTCCTTTGCATGGAAACATAATGGTACCAAGCGCTGAAAACACAGTGGAAGTTTCCTTCCAAGACAGTTATTTCACAGGTAATTTTACTACAAAGTTGAACAGCCCAGAATGCAGCCTAGGTGTTCTGGCAGCAAGCTGATGTTACCAAACATCATTATTTGTCCAGCTAGTTTACAGGGAAATAAAAACAAAATCCCTAGGTGTCGCTTACAGTGTAGCCAATGTTTTTCATTCCTCTCATAAATACAATGTGCTGTTCAGCCCACACACCTATTTTATAGCTCTAATGAAAAAGACAGAGCAAAATTCACACATCATGGTGACCACATTGCCTTTCAGTTCACCCCTGTAAAAGACAGAGATTGATCAAACAGGTATTGCTCCAAGTATGCGAATGCAATATACGAAGAAGCATGTCAAGAATTTTAATTGTACTAAATAGGAAAAACCGTAACTAAGAGAAAATAGATTGCCTACATAACAACACACAGCTGGAATGACTTTAGTCCCCACAGCACTGCTAAGAGGCCTCTTTATGGGCTTAAATTAGAAGTGCCTTTAGCCAGGCACAGCAGGACAGGTTGGAGAGGGGCAGCCTCAAACCCACAGACCTAAGTGTCTTGGCTGTTTCAGCTCCTGACTAAGTTAGCACAGGACACATAGATCTGATAACTTCTTGGATCTTGCTGTTACTGCCTGACACTGATGGATTTCTCAGGGTCCACCAACTATTCTCCATCTTTACGAAGATAGGCGGTTTCAAATTTGTTGTTTGGATATTCCATCTATCACATGTGCCATTACATTTCAAGAGACCAAAGGTAGGCAAGGAGGGACACACTGGGGGCACAGGGGCACCTTGGCAGCTCCTGAGCATGTTTCTCTGCAATGGCAGCAGCATTCTTTCTTTATTTATTGAGACTTCTTTCTTTATTTATTGAGACTTCACTTCCCTGCCAACAGTACTGGGGGTATATGCTGGAAAAGAAAAGGAAGACAAAGAAACTGTACATAGGTAACTGCCCCTGATGCTGGGATTGAGGCTACAACACAAACCCAGGACCCCTGAGGGCGCCGGACTCTCTCAGCAGCTCAGGGCTCACCCTAGGAGAGGGCAGGCTCGGCTCACTTCCACCTTAGTGGCCATGGCAATTAGAAGGGTCATTTCAAATGAAATTTCTTGGCCTAAAATGATCAGGCACATGGGCACTGCCATTCAGTGGGGATTTCATACCCCAGGATACATGCAGGCAAAATCCTCATCTGTCAAATATGGCCAGATCAGTGAACTGGAAGCAACATGCCTGACTTTTCTCTGGCTTTGTGAGTGTGAGTGACCCTGTGACTTTTTATTAAGCCATATGATTACACACTGCAGGCATACAAGTGAAAGAATGCCCAGGGAGGTATGTGGTTGTGGCACCTAAAATCCCTCACTGGTCGTTTACAAACCATAAAGAAAAGTCGACAAATTCCTAAAGCTTAGAACTTTTTTTTCATAGGGGCTTAAGGTTTGTGTGGATATAGCACACCACCAGGCTGATGCCAGACATTTTTTTGGTGCTTGTTATTAGAGATATGAACAATGGCCTGGATTTATTCAGAGACAAGGTTTAAAATTATTCCATCTGTGCAGTGTTAATGAATAAATGCTATTCCTGAACTATTGCAAAATTCTAATTCATGAATTTTGATCATGTTTGAACAGTTTATAGGCACAAACTCCTCTGTACTCTTTAAAACCCTTTTCAGAAAAAGGTTTGTATCTTAAAGATTTCATTTTTGCTGTAACCCATTCACAACACTTTTATCAGCTGTGCACTCCTAAAACTCCCTAGTTATATTTTATCAAATGTGAAGAAATAATACATAACTTCTTGCTGTACAAAATACGATAAAAAGTGCACGGTGAGAAAGCAGTTAAATGGATCTTGTTCAGCTGTTCCCAAGCCACTCATCAGGGAAAAAAGAACCCCTATTTTATTAATATGTTTTTAAACCAGTTTTTTTCCTTCTCACCTTTTTTTAGTATAGCAGATTTCATTACTGCATGGCAGGATGATTCATTCATTCATTCCTGGTCCACAAATTCCTAGACTTGATTCTTACACCTGGAATCATGCTTAGGAGCTAGATCATTGTAGCTGCATGGAAGAGGTATCCTGACCCAGTCATATCTTATATACCCTACAAAAGATACCTGAAGAAGTACCTGCCCTCCTTGAGAGGGCCCCTGGTAACTTTTATCCCTCCTTCCCTGTCAGCTCGTGACCTAAGGGGTGTTGGGAAAGCTGGAGGATCAGTGCCTCCAGGAGTGACCTCCCTGGAGACAGGAGAGACTGTCGCCTACTGACAGCTCCGCAGGAAGAGATGGGGTGAGGGTGAGTAGTATCCTGACTCACTATCTAGAGCATGGAGGTGACCAAGATGGGTGTTTCTGTGGAGAACAGGCTCACAGTCTGCAATTCTGGCTGTGTTTGCCAAGGGCAAAGGGTAATTATCTTACACAAGCTGTTTAGTCTTCCACTTATCTATAGTGTACTGGTCCTATCTTCTGATGCCTTGGGAAGCTTCTCTTCATCAGCAAGGCTTTCAGCTAATTTCTTTGAAGTCTGTTTTCTAAAACACTACAAATGTGTTTCGCAACAGTTCAAAGACCATCTTCTCTGCTTTCAGCAATTCCACATTGTGCTGTAGCTTTGAATTATGCAATCAGTATTTTAAGAGGAAATTTCTATTTGAAAGACTCTATTTATTAAAGTGCAGATCTTAGGTTCTTAAACATTAACATAAGGAAACAAAATGCACAATGAATTCTACATCTATTACCTCAGAATGCCATGAGTTAGGAAGATCAGATCTTCTACCTTGGAGTCCATTTGATCCCTTCAATTCCCTTGCCTGTGGAGACGCCCAGAGCTTGAATCTCAGAGGAAAGGGTCAAACTCTGCAGAAAGAGATCTCATCCTTCTGTCTACCATCTAGAAACTAGTCTTAGCTCTCATGCCTGAGATTTAGCATCCCCAAAGTGTATCATATTGGAAAGGAAGTTTTGCCCTTTCCTCATTCATTCTTTCCCAAAGTGAGTTGTGCGTGAGGTGGTACAAACCAGTGACATTGATTGATGAAAGAGTTAATATTGGTGGCAATCTGGTAGAAGAAAACCAGTAGAGAGGCTTAGCTTGCCATCTGGAGCAGATAACTTTAAAACAGCCTGAGAAATGGGGTTGAAGATGAAGTAACTGGGATAAGAAACACACTTCCTCACTTTTTCAATGCAGCAATCTGGAGGCATTGCAGCTGAGCAACTTCTGGCAGCATCCCTGCACATCTGTAGCATCCATTGAAAAGAAGTAAACAGCATCAGTGAGCTGGAAAGACTGTTTTCCTTACTGACTCCCTGCAGCAAATCTGTCCCAAGCTCAAAAGAGAAAAAATATGATGTGTATTTTCCTAGGACTAGTCTGTATTTATATTCATTGTTCTTTAATATGTTAGTGCGTTACGCTTAGTATGTTTGGCTCACTAAGACCAGTTAATGTTCTATTGACTAAAAAATACAGTAGTTTGAAAAATTCTCAGAAATTAACTTATTTGAGAAGGAAGGACAGCATGATTCAGCAAAAGGGGAAGTCATGCAAGACAGTGCGTATTCAGTCCTCTTTTCAAAAACTTCTTCCCCAAAATGAGAACTGCTGGAGAACGCCTCTCTCCTTTCCCCCTTCTGCTGCTCTCTTCCTTCTTGAGCCAAACTACAGGCAACAAGGCAGCTAATAATAAACTCCTCAGCTGAACTCTAGGAAAGTAGCTTGGTCAAGGTTTTGCCTGCCAAATGCTGACCAACACATGTTCCCAGCTGCCAGCAGTGACTGACTGCTAGCCACATTTTCTACAAACCAGTTATACTTTAGCCTTCTGCCCCTCAGAGCACGTTTTGCTCCAAACAAGACCTCCCAATTCCAAATGATGGAGTCAAAGGTACTTGACTCATGGTCCCCCTACTATGTCTCATGTCCATGGAACATACAGGGACTTCTCCAATCACAATATATTAACATAACTGTTCTTGCTACTACGACTCCTGAAACAAAAACCCCACTGCTGTTTTTGTCCCTGCCCACACCAACAGGCTGTACAGGAACAGCGCTGGCATTTCTACAGTGCCAGCCAGCAGACAAGCAGGTCTTCTTTCAAAATTATCTTTTATCAAGGTTTCTGTAATAAAACTTGGTTCTTGCCCTTGGGATTTCCCCTTATTGCCTTCTTTTACCAGGAAGGACAGAGACTCAAGAGGGAACACCAACTGAAACAACTGGCGTAACATTTCCTACTGATCAGGCAAGAGCTCAGCTGCATTTTGGCCCCAAGAGCAACCTCTAGAGCTTCACTTGAAATGCTGACCCAGCTGTCCTCTGAGTTTGGAGTCTTTAAAAGTTGTGCAGGTCACCTTTCTGTCTGGAGGAGCCCAGTGCCAGCTGAGGAAGCAGCCAGCACTGCTGAAGGCAAAAGACTCCTGCTCTCTCCAGAGGTTGCTCAGAGGCTGCCTGGAAATGCAGCAGAGACTGTAAAGCTGGGAACACACTAAGTCAAGTTTTCTGAAGAAGGGCAAATAAACCCTTTAAGGGGCACAAATGCATGAGCACCAACAGTCAAACAGCATGGTGCAGGAATGTGTGGAAACCAGGCCAGCCTAGCTCTTCCCTGAGCTGCCCCATGATGCTGGGAAAGATGATGAGGGTATGGGAGGAAAATTTGGCTCCAAAACAGTATAGGCAAAGAAGGCTCCTCGGATTGGGACCCTACTGAATTACACAGTTCTCACCAGTGCCAATGCTATGGCTTCATAATCCCACTCCCCCTTTAGTCAAGGCTCTTCTGTACTACAGATATTTGGGGTACCTCCTTGACCACAGCAACGTTGTTTTCCTGAGGCATAAGGCAGTTATGGTTAGTTCCAAAGGGTGGAACTACCCTGACTCCTCCTCTTGCGGTGAAATCTTCTCCTACCACTTCCAGGCTGCCAGTCCTCTCTTCCTTCCAGGCTGCCTCCCTCTCTTCCCCACCAAGCACAACAGCTCAAGCATTCCTGGAAATGATCTCATATTTCTAAGGGAAGAAATAACTCACCTTGCTAGCATCACAATACCCAGGAAAAAGAAAGAAATGACAGCTAGTAGGCAAAAATCCCACCATGTCACAACAGTGCACACATACTATTGGGACAGTAAGGATAATGGAGTACCCACTCCTCGCTAAACTCTTGCCCACTGCAAGAGAGTGCTGACCAGGGATAGCCAGACAGAGGACAACACCAAGGGAACCTATTTTTATAACTATTAATTAATAGTAATATTTTTTACTTATTTGAAGGTGACAGAAATGAACACTTGGCATATCTTCCTATTTCCCAAGATTTGTTTTGCTTTTTTGCTATTCCAGGGTTTAATCCAGAACAACAACAACAACAGCAAAAAAAGGAAACAAACAAAAGGAAAACAAAAAAACAAAAAAGGAAAAAACCCTGTATGCAGCCTTATGGAGGACTTTCCAAGCCACAGATGCTGGCTCTGTGGTTGGCTGATCTATCCAAAATAAAGCTCAGCAGCAGGGAGCAGTGGAGTAGTTCAGGGGGTAGAAAAGGTCATGCGAATATGATCCCCACCTCCCAAACTCCACATCTCCTTCTGCTGCCTCCCTCTGCTCCTTTTGGGATGGAAGGAATTTTTGACTTATTTTTCATTTTTGTTTTCTGTCTGCTTCTCCTATCCACTTGCCAGCTGGGGTCATTGAAAGTGACTCTTGCTGCAGCCACTTTCCCAGGACAGAAAAAATGAGGTGAGTTATTATTCTGATGACTTATAGGTGAAAAGGCACCAGCAGCTTTGATGATGAGCCCCTTTGGCTGCTCCAAGACAGAGCTGGCAGAGAGGCCACCATGTCACCTCTCCCTTGCCACAGGCATTCTCCTGCTCTGGGCAAAACTGTTGATTGCAGAGCCTGAAATGTTTTCCCAACAGAAGGAGATCACAAGAGCCTTGAGAACAGGGGCCTTGAAGGCTCCTAACCCCTGTGCACAGATGCGTGGCACTGTGTGTGGCACTCCTCACATGAGAAGGTCATTTTGGGTGAACGAACATAAAAAAAGAGGAAAGTGAGCCACCTCATTTTAATAATTTTTGACATCAGAATGCATTCATACCGTATGCTTTTCCTTTTGCTTTGAGAGGAGTGCACAGCCTATGTCGTGGCTCAGCTGCCGGCACAACTTCTGCAAGTCTACAGGAGGTCCCATGAAACCACTCTGGGGAAAACCTACAAACTCTGCTGCACATCAGTCTGGGGGCTAAAACAATGCCCAGCTGGGCAGAGAACATGTAAGAGGCATGGCCCCTTTTTTTCACAGCCAGCACATCCATTTCTCTTCAGGTGTGGGCTTCAATTTCCTCATGAAAGAACTATTTCGGAAGCCGTAAGTCTGCCAAGAAAATAAACCAAGTCTAAACATCACACCTTCCTCTGGGAGGACACTGGATGTGATGATGGGACTGTACCTGTATATTTTGATGCTGCCAGCAAGAGAGTTTTTCATAGCAAGTGTTTGATTTACCCCAAGCACTATGCAAAAGCAAGCTGAAAGTCTGCTGTCACTTACCAAACCTCTTGTAGCCGAAGGACTGCACCTCCTCCTCCTCTGCAAAGTCGTCTGGAGAAAGAAAGACACAGCAGCAGATTATTACTACTACCACTGGAAAAAGATGAGAAGTTTTTACAGGTGCATGTCCATGGATTAATGTAACTTTACTTGGTTTGTTAAGCATGCTACCGCTCTTCCCCTCTGCTGCTCCTATCCCACCTCTGTCTCCAAGCGCGGAAGGCAGTTCAGAGCCTTTCCCCCAACGAGAATCCTCAGCAGAGCTCTGGATTACAAACTGCAGATTTATCACCTGGCACCCATCCTGAGGCCTGCTTGGCCAGCTAAGTGCAGACCGGAGCAGATCTATCCCTCATCACAATGACAGCCACAACTGTCACCAGTGTGCCACTAGGTCAAGCTTGCCCAGACCACAGGAGTTAGAGGGAATGGCTGTCCATCCATCCACCACCTCCCATCACACTAGCTTGGCCTGAAAATGTCAGATCCAATAACACAGATCCAATAACACAGTTCTGGGAAACAGAACTGATAAGCTCTGATGAGAAAAATAAAACCTGACATGGTGAAGATTGTGAAAGGTCTAGAGGGGAAGCCATTTGAGGAGTGGCTGAGGTCACTTGGTTTGTTCAGTCTGGAGAAGAGGAGACTGGGGGGACACCTCATGACAGTCTACAACTTCCTTGTGAGGGGAAGTGGAGGGGCAAACACTGATGACAGGACCTGAGGGAATGGGAGTTGTGGGTAGGTTTAGGTTGGCTCTTAGGAGAGTATCAGGCTCCCCAGGGAAGTGGTCACAGCAGCAGCCTGCCTGAGTTCAAGAAGCGTTAGGACAATGCGCTCAGATACATGGTGTGATTGTTGGGGCTGGCCTGTGCAGGGACAGGAGTTGGATTTGATGATCCTTGAGGGTCCCTTCCAACTCAGGATATTCTATCATTCGATGATTCCATCATGCCTTTTGTTCTTATCTTTACAGTAAGCAAGCAGTAATATGCTAATAATCACAAGGTTATTTTGTCAGAAGCTGAATTTCTCTCCATTTCCTTCCGTCAGCAAAGGAAAAGGCTGGCATCAGCAAAAAAATACACTCATGACTTAAAGAAAGAAAAAAAGAATATGTTTGTGTTCATGTGTTCAGCCCCCCTTCCACCAAGACAACCCCTCATTCTGCTGAGTCAGGAAAGGCAAAAGCTCTGCCTTGTCACCAGCACCAGCCTCTGCTTCAACTGCTGGGAGGGCAGCAAAGCCCAGGCTGTTCTCCTCCCTCTTCTGTATTTCCCAGAGTGAACATTTAATGACTGGTAAGGGAAAAGCAAGCTCAAAGCAGATAAACGTGTGATGGAGTGAGACATCTGTGTTTAGTTGGACCTTTTTCGCCCACAGACTTACTGCATATGATTGTGCTGCTCTGCATCATGAAACTGGGCTAACTGGTGCCACAGCTAACCTGGGGACAGCACAGAACCTTGGGGGGATGAATTCAAAGGTAAAGATACAGTCTGCATCCAGGCTCAACAAAGCCTAAATGATTTGTGTGCATGTCACCAGCGGGAAATCTGACTTGCTTTTCCTTCTGACTTGAGGTGCCACATGCAGAAGTCTGAAGGAGACTTTGCCTGAAGCAGCAGCAGAGACCATGAAATGCATCGTTTTGCAGAACATCACCCTTTACTCAGACAGCACTATTGATTAAACAGCTAAAAACACACTCTTCACCAGGTAAGACATTTTGCTTACTGTCAGCAGTACTCCTGTCCATATCTTTAGCTAGACCTCCAATTCAGATGTGCATTTAAGAAGTGGAAGAGCCAGTGGATGCTCCATAGGCAAAACAAACACATCCTGGTTTCGAGGACAGAAAGAAACCTTTAAAAAAACCAAACCAGACAAACCCTCACAATTGTCCCAAATGTTATCTGAAGACAAGGCCCCCCAGCTAAACACAACAAATACTAATAAACCATAAACAGTCAACAACCAACTTCTCATCTCAGCAGTGAGCTACTCAGGAAGATCTTCCCCTGTTGCACAAAAGATAAAATGCTGCACAAAATAAGATAAAGCTCCAGAGACCTTAGCTTCCTGCCCTCTCCTGCTATCAGGCTGCAACACAACCGCCTCCTTTGTTTCTCAGGAGTGTAACCTGGCTTATCTGATCCGTATCTGATGTATACAGCCAGGCCACCTTCAAATCCTGCAGCTTCATCCCACACCACATCTCCAAGACCTTCCTCCCAGGCTGGCAGCCCCTTCCCTAGTTTTCTTGTTTTTCATGCTTAGACCAACAGCATTGGCTTTTACAACTTTAATCACATTTTTGTTTCTTTGGCCATTTTGGTATATGCAACATGTTTATACATGTACATTTTATATATTTCTATACACACATATACTTTTAAATATATATATATATGCTTTTCAGTATTTGCAATGCTGCATGTTATTCATTCTAGGGATGAGGTTTGTCCTTGAGCTTTGAATACATTGTAATTATTCATTCATCTCCTAGTTTTGAAGAGCACTTGTGATATTTGAAACCAAGAAGTGGAGACTGGCAAGAACAGTTATGCCAAGTGATGACTTGTCTCCCTGATCACTAAAACCTCAAACATCATCTCTGTGAGTTGATCTTGCAAGGGGCAGTCAATGAAATTTTAGGGGAAGTCTATGAAAATTATTTAACAGACAAAGCTCAGTGTTCTTCCAGACACTGCAACTTTGCTGAAATCACGTGCAAATATAGTACTTTACAATATTAACTGTAATGTAACAGTTTAATGTTTAAGGAAAATAAAGATGGAAGAACTTAATAAAGCAAGCTTAGACTAAGCATTCAGAAATTACAGCACTTTGGAAAAAGAGACTAAGATAGGTGGAAAGTCCTACCTCAAAAGAAGTCTATGTTTGAAATATTAAAAATTAAGTTGACAAGCCTATAAATTTAAGTCCCAAGGCAAAGCTCTGCACCCAGCCTGCTCCTCCCATGCCTGTTGGGCAATATTGTCCTCACTGGAGGCAGCAGAAACTTGATCCTCAGCTCCCGGTTCCAGTGCTGGAAATATTAAAATTTTGTCTCAAGTTCTACAAAAATCTAAAAGCTTCCTGACATCTTCAAATCAGCAAAATACAGGAGTACCTAAGTTTTCATTGAAAAGGTAACAGCTTTTCTAGTGAAAACTATGAAAATGTGATCTGTTACGAATTACAGAGGTTAAGAAAATACACACCAAGTAAGAGGGCAAATACTACAAACACCTCCAGTATGTTTTAATGACTTATGCTTTTAAAGGCAGCATCAGAAATTGTTGGGGCAGAAATTAATGAGTTTTGAGCACCAGTGACTGAGCTTAGAAATGGAAATTCTGCTTTTTTACATCAGTGGTGCCTATGCTTGAGTGAAGCTGCAACTGGTGTAGGAGGGGTTTGTTTGACATTGTGAAAGCCTTAAGTTGGAAATGTTTTTCTTTAGTTTAAATCCAGTCCTTCTCAGTTACAAAGAGGCCTGGAATAAATGCAGTATTTCAGTTACATTCACATGCATTAATATGCAGACAAGGTTTATTTTCATGGGTGAAAAATATGAAGGGCAGACTCCTCCTTGAAGCAGACAATCAAGGAGAAATTGTTGCTATGTCCTGGTCACAAGAATTGTACGGGGAAGATCAGCCCTAACTCAGATATAAGACACTCGACTGAGCTCTCAGTTGCGAACCAAAAGATAGGGAATCCAGAACAAGAAAGATAAAGAAACATGAAAAGCTGGTCTCTTATTCCACTGATTTATACAGAACTCTGGCAGCAGGAAGGTCCATTAAAAAGGTGAACTTCGGGCAGAACAGAAACAAATGTGAGCAACCAGTTGTATTTAAATTAATTATTTAATTGTATTTAATTGTATTATTGTAAGGGAAGGGCCACTGGAGATCTCCTGTTTTACTGGGTTTACAAGAGTCTCCTTGGATGCTGGACCAGACTGTCACGGGGAGCTTACAGCAAACTGCTATAAATCACTGTCTCACTATGGCTGAACAGCATTACATCAAGTATTTTAGGGAGTCAGTGTAAAGCAAGAGTTCTGGTCCAAAAAAGTTTTAAAAAGCACTTTGAGATATTTTGGCAATATCCATGCCCCATTGAGTACCAATGCCAAATTCCACTTGCCCTCCAGTTATAAGCTATTACTGCAACACCTCTAGTAAATACAGTTGTAGAGTTAAATAAGTTACAATACAATGCTTCAAGAGAGTGGGAATCATGAAAAGGCATTTCAGCTGGGGATTAATGCAGTGAACAGAGGGAATTAATTTAATCTAAAACAAATTAGACTCTCATTTGATTAATTTGCTAGTGGCAAAGCAAATCTGTGGAGTAGAACTGTTTAAGTTCTTGTTCTTGTTCTTAAATCTTAAATAAATTAATCATGGATCACTTATGAGTCATTCTGAGGTCAAGTAAGAAAGACCTGGCCTGGAGCCAAAATGGATGCTAAATCTGCCCCTGAGACAATACAGGGCATAAAACCACGGCACCAGATCCGAGGAGCCTTTGGTGCAAGGTGATTTTAGGGAAGTTGTTTCCATTTTAGCCCATTCCTTTCATGGGTGTCATTGTTGGCATATGGAAGGTGTTAAAGAAAGCTGCTAATGTATGTGTCCAGCTGTCTCCTTTTAACAGTACACCTTGCTCAGCCATTTAAAGCTAATTAACTAATGAGGCAAACAAGACCTCAGAACTATTAGAGGTGCTGGGTCATATGGTGGTTGCAGACACGTGGTATCCAATAATTTTAAAAACATTTGTGGGCTGCAAATGTGGATACAAAGTCCTTGTTTAAAGACCCTATCTGAAGTCTTAAATAAAGGAAAAAACCCAATATACTACATTGCTTTTCAAACTCTGGGAAAATCTATTCCAGGAGAGAATGAGGCATCTGGGCTGAAAATTGCCATGCCAAGTTTCAGCTCAGATTCTAGAATTTCCTTTATAACCTCCTGTAAACTCACCCCTAAGGACCAGGCTAGGAACTCAGACTGTAAGATTAATTTGTAGCAAAAATGACATCCAGCGTAAGAGTTTCTTCTAAAATAAATCTCTCTCTCAAAGGGCTTTAATGGTGAGAGCCCTGCCTTTCCTACTGACTTAAGAGGAACTATAGAGCCATATTCCAGTGCAGCTCTGTAAAACTCATTCTAATATTATCAAGGAGCGATCTTTACTTGCTGCCAGTTGGAAAGAAGCTGTGCCCATTTGTTGAAAATCACAATATTCCACTCTATAACCCATGAATCAGCACAGATAAAGAACTCTGCTCAGAACTGTGTGACAAGTGCACCTCCTTCATGAGAGACTGCTTGCAGTGTCAAAAAGCGGCTTCTGCCTGCTCTCTCCATCTCAGCACTTTCACTGAGAGGAAAAACTTGTCCACTTGTGAGGTTTCTGTAATATTAACAATTGTTCAGGCAGACAAAAACAGCAACACCAATATCTTTCTCATATCACATTTCAAAAGCTTTTTGAGCTGCCACCAGATTTATATGCATTTCTGCTCACTATTAACTGGGTCTACATTCAAATTGCTGACCTAGAGGTGAAATGGAGCCAGCAGAAGCACAGCAAGCAGCTGTGGCCTTCAGATGTTGATGACTTCATCAGTCTAATTGGTTTCCACTGGTTTTCATAGCTTTTATTCTGGACAGTCTCCTGCTTGTGCTAATGGGCTCCTCATTCCCCTCTCTCTTCACAGATGCTTTATTTCACTTGTCCTCGTTCTGCCTTTCTCCACTACTTTTTCCTTATAGGCTCTTTTCATAGTCAAGTCTTTCTCTCTGCCTCTATTTTGATAAGCCTTCCCTCACAAAATCCTACCCCACACTGAAAGCACTTCCTGATTGACAGGATCCCAAGCTGACATGTCACACCAACAGTCACTGTTGTGGCTGAGTGTGTTGTGCCCATATTATCCACCCCTTCTTTTGTCTGGCTTGTCATGCAGCAAACTCCTTTGGACAGGGATTACATGGATTATGCACTTGCAGAGTACCTGGTCTTTAAGGCAGCCATGGCAGAGGTTCAGCTGAGGCAGTCCTGGAAGAGAGCCCACCTCCCTGCATCCCAAAGCATCCTTTGGGATGTTGTTTGAGCTTGGATTTTGGCAACAAAACTGAGGCTTTTCCTCAGCTCTGTCCAACTGACACTGCTGATCTGGGATTTTTTCTGCTTATCTTAGTGACTGAAAGAGGCAATGTCCTAGCTCAGAGATCTTCCCTGGGTACTATCCTATAATTTGAATGGTGTCTCCCATCACCTAACACATGCATAAAACAAACAAAACCAATAATCATGACAAATGGGTGCCCTTTAATATCTTGGTTTTCATCTATTCCCCTTCTGCTGTGCCCAAAAAATGTGAGGACTTCCATTAAAAAAACACAAAAAAGACAGAAGAGTGTGAAATTTAGAGGTATAACAGGAATCACTCTAGTTTTGCTTTTTTTAAGGCACAAGATGATGACAGTGAATAGGGGCTTTTGAACAAAACCTTTTAGCCCATAAGTGCCATGGAGCATCATTACCCTACCAGGGTCAGGAGCAGCTGCATGGTGTAGAGGATCAACCTTAGAAGTTAAAAGTTTAAATCATATCGTATTTCAGAATAATGATTTAAGAGCAAAGAGATACGACCTCATTAGTGCACTGAAAAATTGTGCCTCCCTGTCTGTATGTCAGGGGAGGCAATTAACAGCAGTATTAAAATGGCATACACATTCCTAACAACACATGTCTCTATTACCTCCCATAACTCATTCACTTTGTTCCCCAGTGATGTCTCAGTCAGCACCTCAAATTTATGCACCAAAAGGGATTGCAGTTTTAGGTGGAAGTGGTCAAACTCCAAAGACAATTCATCTTAGGTTGCTCCCTCACTCGCACAGACCACACTCACATTATGAGGAGGATCAGGTTCACTTTCCATGCCTTGTAAAAAGCGTCTTTATTTTGCTTTCAAGGGGGAGGGCTGGAAGGAGAGATTCTCTGTTCTGACATGCAGAACCTCAGGATAAGGAGGGTTTTGTGAAGCTGAAGATAACTGGGTATGCATCCTTAGCAGTACTGAGCTGCTTTCATGCTTGACATTTCTCTTAGCTCTCTTTATTTTACTCTGTTTTATCTCTGCAAGGCCTGATCAGCTCTATCTCTCTGCAAGATTACCTTTCCCTCCTTATCCTAGGAGGCAGAAGTGTCTGAACCTCTGGGCACAACAGTCTTTCAGTGTGGATCTAAGTAAACTGTTTAGTGGTTGTGACAAAAAAAAGGGCTCTGTTCAGCCCTCAGCTGTAGCAAAATCAGTATAAAATGAATCTACATTATCCAAAGTAGGAGAAGAAGGAGTTACAGGAGATTTTAAACAACTCCCTTAGGAGTTTAGGGATAGGTTTGTCCATGCTATTTCTAGTCCTGTGTGGCTGGGAAAAGTAGAATTGAAGCAATAAGGAACAATTACAACTTCTTACTGAAAACACTCCTGTCATCAATAGCTTATATGCTAATTCTGCTCAATATCCTGTGCGGCTGTATAGTAATTGTTCTATCTGTGCAATAACAGATTTCTCTTATAATTTCATAGCTCTGTTTTCCTCTGTATTGTTAATAAGAACATGCTTTGACACACACACTTGCATCTTTCTCATCCATATGTTTAAAATCCCCTGTGCTACCAATCAATTCAGGACACACACCGACTGTATAGTAGCGTTGCTCAGGATTTGTTCTGTGTTTTATCACACATTTATTATAACTGCTCGTGCCTTTGAACTTCTGCTGTAGGGTCCTGTGACATGTCCAACACACACCACTCAGACCTCCTGCATATGTTTCATGTTTATGTCACTATATTCATATAACCTCTTTTATAAATGGACTAAGGAAAGGTTACTGGATCACTCCACTTCTAATCCTTGGTTTTCAGATTCTTTCTGGCTTCTGCAAAGTGCTCTGAACTGGATTTTTTTAAAATTCTTGGTTTGAAGTTTCTATCCAGGAAAGACCTATTTGCAGATGACTGTTCATTTGATTTTGTGCACACAAAGGACAGAGAGAAAGAGAGAGACGGACTTTTCTGCAGTGTTACAAAATTATAACTTTTATTCCTTTATTCTTTAAAATTAGCAGTGGCATCAAAACAGAGAGAAAGACAAAACATGTCAAGAAGGTAAACATCATATGAATAGATTATTTCAGACTTTTCAAGGTAGTCAAGAAAGAACAACTGAACTTGCATGCAGAGTCAGCTTTTGCTGTTGTGGGCGTTATTTGCAAATTACATCCAGGCTCTAAGTCCCACAGAAAGGACAATTTTAGGATAGGGACAATACAGGATAATATGTTAATTAATTGTCCGATAAAGCGTTCACTGTGTAAGGCAAACTTGGGGTAAACTGAACTGGCACATCCCGTGAGAGCTTGGTGTTCTCTTATCTCCAGCACACTGCGCACAGAGCGCACTGAGCCGACTTTGAGGTGAAGGGGTCGAGGCTAAGAAAGGCAGGGGCTCAGGCCAGGCTGCTCCCAGGCACTGCAGGCGTCACTGCTCCAGTGGAACACAACCAAGGACACACCTGTTCCTCCCCCGTGCATCTTTTTGTATCAAGGGAGAGGAATGGCACAAGGCAGAATATTTGGTTGTGTTCCAGCTCTCAAGCACAGGATCCCAGATGATTTGTCCTCCAGCACCATTGCCATACAAGTGTACATAGCAAGGTGCTTGTGATGGCAGAGAGGGAGCAGGAGAAGGAGGAGGTAGTGGAAGAGGAATGAAAAGAAGCAGCTAAGCTACTTTGAGCATCAGTAATTAAGAGCTTCTCTGTCATCCTGGAGCAACAGTCCCAAAATGACCACCTTGACATCGTCAATGCCTGATTTTGGGCATTAGTATTAAGTGGTTATCCAAACAGTATACATATTTCAGAGGAAATACTTATCACCAGCACTGCCATGACAGTAGTGATTACAGATAGAGTTTAAAGTAGTAATTACAAAATATATTGCAGCTATATGGGAAGAAGTTCTCAGTTTTAATGATGCTTGTCCCTGTCTTAAATTAGGGCCAATGTTTTCGAACATGTGGTGGTGTTTGACTATGAGGAAGCTGTTTTCATTTGTTTCCCAGGCAACAAGTGCTCCTTCATACCCCAATAAATAACTATAACTTAGATGTATCATTTGATAAAGATAAATCTGACCCTAAAGCAGTCAAATCCCTATATAAATCACATGAATTATTACTAAAAAATATGACAAAGTTTGTGAGCTCAGTGTTGTTTGCTGGAAATAAAGCTGCCAGCATATTGAACATAAACTTCAACTTGTTTTACTGATTTAAAACATAACACATTACAAATAGCAGCAATGGGAAATATAATTTATTCCTTACAGATATTTAGTGATGTAATTATTTAGATATTCCTCCATTCTCTAGAGAGGGTAGATACAGAGACAGCTGCACTCAACAGATCTTTTTGTTTTTATTCAGAAAAATGTGTAACCACACCAAGTTATACAGTTCTACAGTTATCACTACCATCAAATTTAAAGAGAAAATATGAAAAGCCAAGTCCATACCCAGAAAAGGAAATCACCGAGTCAAAATTTGGTTTGACTCTCTGACTTCTCTAACACTGGCAAAAGCACTTGATGTGGATTTGATGCTTTTCTTTTGCTATTAGCACAGTCATTCAAGTGTTCTTCTTTGCGTGTTTTATTACTGATTCCTGTAACTCTCTGAGGGAAAGAAATAAGATAGCTGTGATCACTCTTAGGGAAGCCAAATGGTAAGGACTAGCACTCCCTCTTGAAGGAGTGTGGGGCACCAGTGAGTGCTCCCAGGAGCGGGAATTACATCTTCCCTTTGAATGCCACTGCTCTGCTTTGCAAGGAGCAGTGGACGCAGAATGGAAGGAGACACAAGTCGCATTATATGTTATTCCCATGCTTGGTCCTTTGCATCTCACCTCTCCCCAAGACCCCAAAGAATGGAATGTAAGGCTTTCAGTGGTAATAACCACAGGTTTGTTCTACCTACTACCAGATTCCTAGCGTTTCGGTTTGTTCCTGCCCTTACACTTACGTTGATAGTGACAAGCTGACAACAAAATTTTTGGCATGAGCAGCCTATAAATAAAGAACATTGTAAATACATTCTTTTTAATATGTTGCATGGCCCTGGAGAGACACCATGCCACAGTGCCAGAAGTAACTTAAATGTGTGTGTGGGCTTTCAAAATAAATGCCCCGCAAAAGCTTTTCCTTCCTTCAGGCAGCTACTCTAGCAAGTGAATAAATAATCACATCATTTGGTGTCCTAGACTCTGGAAACTCAGTGTAACTATCATGATGTTTACTGGCCTCCTGGCATCTGGAATAAAACTCTGCAGTCCAAGAACAGGCACAGTGGTGCCCAAAAGCAATTTTCATACATGTATGTCTTTTCCTTAAGCTTATTTTTGCCTCTGAAGAAAAATTGGATTCAACTCTCACAAAGTCCCAGCTAACTCCTAAACTCTCCATAATGTCCTTTGATGTTTTCATTGTAAGTATTCCCCAGTGTGCAAAGCCTCTGCCTTTTGCTGTAAGGCTATCAATTTTCATAAACAGAAGGCTTTCTTGCACCCCCCCTCCCATACATCTTTACTAGGTTACAGAGTAACAATTTGGCAATCTGCTTCTTTATTTCATTTTAAGGCTTGTGATACCTCTCAGTCACAGCTATGCAAGACAGGGTCAAATGTTCCACCTAGTTAAACAAAAAGAGAAGGAATGGAGGAAAAGAGAGAAAAGGGAAAAGAAACAAAGTTTCAGTTTGAACACATTCAAAGCAAAGACCGAAAATTTTCCAGTCGGTGGATGTAGAGGAGAAATCCGCCAATACATTTCACAAGCCAGTTAAGCTTCTACTGGCACCTAATCACTGCCAGATGTTTAGAAGCAACACCAAGAACATCGCAAAACGCTGGCAAAAAATAAACAAATCAGCCAGGGAGAAACACAAGTCTTCTCGGGGCACCGGCGAGGTGGAAGATGAAAGTTGAGCGCCGAGAGAAACCGTGCTGGGGGGAGAGCACACACGCCGGGACACACTCACACACTCCCGCAGGGACAGCCCGCTCCCGGACCGGGACTGACCGGCACACGCCGAGCCGCGGCGGCGGCGCAGACCCCGCACCCCGGGGTGGCGGTGAGACCCAGCTCCGCTCTCCCGGCACCGGCCACCCGTGCCCTGCCCGCAGCGGAGCGCCCTGCCCCGCCTGCCACCTGCCCGCACCGCGTCCTGCCAGCACCCTGCCGGCTACGGCTCACCCCCCAGGACCCGCAATGTGCCCTCGCTGGTGTGTCCCCGCTCCCGCCCGCGCCGTGTTCCCGCACGCTGTTCCCGCCCGGTGTCCCCGCACGCCGCCCATCGCGCCCTGCCCGCGGTGCCCGGCACACGTGTGCGGGCGGCGGAGCGGGCGCCGCTGCCGTCCCTACCTTTCATCTTGGCGCCGGGGCGGGTCACATAGGACGGACGGGGCGCGGCGGGGCTGCCGCCGGGAGCGGCGGGCGGCGGAGCGCTCCTGCCTACTGCCGGGCCATGCCCCCGCCGCGGGCCCTGCTGCGCAGCCCCGGCCGCTGCCGCTCGCCCTCGCTCCTCGGCCGCCGGCGGCACCCAGATCTCGCCGCCAGCCCCGCGGAGCCCGGCCCGGCCCCGCGGAGCCGCGGCTCGGCCCCGCCTCCCTCCCTCCGCCACGGGGAAGGGGCCGCGGCCGGGGCCGGGAGGCGGGGGCGGGATCGGGGTCCCGCCGGCGGATGGGGCTGGGGGTGTCGCAGCCCGGGGGTGTCGCACCACGTGGGTGTCGCAGCTCGGGGGTTCGCAGCCCGTCCCGCCGCGTCCCGCGGGGTTCCCGGGTTGCGGGGCCGTGGGCGGCGGGGACTGTCCGTGGGGAGCAGCCCGGCACGGGAGCTACAGAGCACCCGTCGGTGACCGGGGGAGCACAAGCGGGACGTGGTGTTCCCGGCAGTAGAACGCTCCCGACTCTGCGCTCCCCTCGCCCTTGCAGGCGCCCGGGGGATTCCTCGTGAGTGTGATCTCTCCGGGCTCCCCACACCGGCGTGCCTCACACGCGGCACGCCGATGGAGAGATCCTGGAGCGGGGGTGCATAGCTGTCTGCTGGGAGGAGGCTGCAGGATGTGCGAAATTCACCCTGGTGCTGAACGAAGGGCCCCGAGTAGTCCTGTTGGATTCATTGGGACTGCGTGCACTACAGGCACTGGAGAGTGTGTGTAAATATCTGTGGGATTAGAGATATACAGGCCAGTCATCTTTTATTTTTCTAGCTCTGGATGTTGCCAGGAATTAGGGATCATTTCCAGGCTCCTGTTTTCATGAAAGGCATGGTTTGTTTTTCTGCAAAGCTACAAATTTTTAGGCAATTGAAGACGATGATAAATGTTTATGATCCAGCTTTGAGCGTTAACATCGGTGCTGATGAGGAGGGCAGGTGCAATGTGCACCAGTTCGTTCTGGGGATGAACAAAGTAGTGGAGGCACCAGAGAGTCCCTCCTGATGCACAGTGAGACACAGTGAGAAGATGCACACGATTTTGCCTTTGCAGTTCGAGGTATCACAGCCTGTTGAATGTAGGGATTCCCAAATAAATGATTATACTACAGGGTCTATAGCTCCATTAAGGACCACAGTGTACCAGAAAGGTCATGGCTCAGGCTCAGAGCATTAATTTAACACCAGGTCAAAAAGCACTGGAAACCTATCAAGTATGATCTCATATCAGCAAGGAATGGAGGATTAAATCCACAGAAAGTAGTCATTCTAGAGCAAAAATTAAAGAACAGATTCAGAAATCTGAATTCCTTCAGTTGGTCTGATTTCTTGAGTTGACATCAGCTTGAGAATGTTTCACTGACTTGGAGGCAGTACCTTTAGTTTAGGACTGATGAAAATATTGGAATACCAGCTGCAGTAGCCATTTGCTGCTTTAAAGCAGGGCTCAGATATCAAAGAGACTTTTAGTTTACACTCTAGCCGCTGACTGGAGTATCGTGGGTAAAACACTTAAATCTGAATACAGTCATCAGGTAATTACGGGGTTCCTGAAGTGTTGTGTTGGATTAGGACCACAGTGTTTATAAGACACACTCATGCTTACTTGGTGGTGTGAAGCTCCAAAGTTAATTTAAAATTTTTAGTTTAGAGAATCAATAAAGTTCTTTTTTCAAAACTGAAAGCCATCAAAACTCTGATCCAAAGACCCAGAGAAACCTTTCCATCACTTTTCGTTGACTGGATGAAAGCCATAATGAAGCCCCATTTCTCCATAGGAGGGTACTTCTGTTTGAAAACACAATGCAGAAGGAATGCTTTAAAAAAAAACGAGGAAAGAAGAATATTGCCTTAAACCTGTGCCATCAGGTAATGTGCAAAGAGCAGGACTGTGCAGGAATTTAGAAAATTCCTCAAAAGCAATAAATGATAACACTTTTCTAATTTTTTTATACAGTAACCTTAATGAACTGAAGGGTAGTGACCAAAATTGCAGAGCCTGATGACTGAATTGCTGCATCTGAGGAAAACATGTTCCTTATTAATTGAAAGAAAAATTATTAGTATTTTGAATTCATATAGAGCTTATGATTGATTCAGTAGACAATGGGTCTACCTTCATTTTTGTGACTTGAAAATATTTATTAATTTGTGAACACAGTGGGACACTTCATATTTTTAGAGTAAGCTTGTATATTGGCGTTTAATCATGTAAGTTGTGTTCCACACTGGATTTCTCATGCATATGTTAGGAATGTGTAAGAAAGTATAAGTAAAAATAATTTAAATGGCTGATGAGATTCTGCTAATACTGCTGTAAAAATCTTGTGTTAGTAAAGAAATGCAGGAAACTCATGAGCTGTTTCATGTGTCAAATCTTTCATTTCAACCCAAGTATTTTATGTTTCAGTTTCTGAGGTGAGCATTCTTCTTTCCTTCCCACCAGTCCGTGTCCATCCACCAGAGGAAGGTGTAGGTGTTAGACACCATCACCACCCTTCTCAATCCTGGGATTAACGAAGGAGAATACAGACTGTTGATGGATCATGGAGGTCATTGATCAAGGGGTCATTGATCAAGAACACTTAATGAATATTAGTGGATAATTGATATCATGGAGCATATACATTATTGTGTATGTTCAGCTGAATACATACATAATTAGGGTGCAGTACACTACATAATACAGGCTTGTATTATGATAGGAAACATAATACGGTGTTGCCCAGTCATAGGCCTTCACAAACTTTAGCTTTTTATGCACTCTTTCATATTTTTCAGGTTTCATTTAAATCTATGGTGAAATTTGCCAAACAGTTACGTGGCCTTTCTGCAGAAAACCGCTGATCTTCTCAGAAAAAGTTTCAAGTATATTTTCATGCTCTTTTATTTTTAGGAAACTTAGACCACATTCTAGGGAAACTAATTTCACAGAAATGCTTCATTTTAGGGGCTTCTTTGTTACCCTAGTTCAGGACATAAATTACGAGGCCTGTTTTTTCATCCAACAATAATAATATAACAGCAGCTTACTACCACAACGGGCTGCCTGTTACAAAGCAATCCCATGTTGCAGCCAGATTCATGCTCAGAAAGGACCAAAGGATCTAAACAAATCATCCTTCTTTAGAAATGTTTGCATATTGCCTTAATATGGCTTGTTTGTATGGAACTATTACAATTTATTCATCAAATGGTGAAATAAGGTACCCAAGTGAGTGCTTTGCAGTTGCTGTGGCATGGTGTGACTTCAAGCACTTACCAACCACATGTGCGTTGTTTATTTTTTCCTTGCTACAGTCTCCTCTTGAATATCAAGGAAGTTTGTTTACAATGGGTCTCACTCACTTTTACTCTGCAAAATGTGTTCAAATTCAGCAGTAATCCAAAAAAGAAGGATGTCAGTGTTTAATCTCCCTGTATGCACTTTAGAATAAATTGTGCAGGTGGTGCTAAAGTGATTTAAACCCAAGGTAATGTGCTCTGTTGTTGCTCACTTTGATTCCACTTCATAATGGACCATTACCCCCACCTGGCTCATTCCCAGAGCCTAACCTACAAAATTTGTGCCATTTGGCAAGTCTTGGAGATGCTGGAAGCCTTGGTCCTCACATGTGGAGGCACGTGTGGCATTCTCTTTTGATCGGCAGCTTTCCCATAGCCTGAACCCACATGCAATACAAAGAAACTAAATTTTAAAATGTCTGAAAAAAAAAAAAATAATTGCATGCATCATTGAGGAGAACTGCATGTGACACGGGAACCATATGTGGAAGATCATTTGTCTGAAGTAAGTACCATTTGGGTTCCGTACAAAATGTGCAATTGAAAAGTAAGAGTTGAGTATTATAACATATTTTAATGATAAATCTTTTTCTGCACAACAATTTCATATTGTTGTTAATGACCATTTTGGAGCTGTGCCCAGAGTGAAGACATTATCCTTGGATCTGGGTAATGAGTTTGTAAATGATCCTGAACAAATGGTGAAGTTATTTGCTAATAATTTTGTTAAATCTGCAGATGATCCTTTTCCTTATCTAGGTAATTAGCATCATAATTTGAAAGTATTTAGTTATCTAGACTTGTCCCTGGCAAGTGGGGTTGGTTTTTGTTTTTCCTTTCCTACTTTTCGATTAACTGTGAGACTGAAGGGGATTCTGAAAGCAGCAAAACACCTGGTTGTCTTTTCAGTATGCCAGAATTACTCAGAGTAATCAGAGTATCTTGGAAGGAAAAAAGGAAGATGGCTTTAGAATAGACTGGACGGTCACACTGCACTAAAATTAAATAAAAGCAGAATGCTGGAATGCAAGTAAAAGTACAGCTATTACGATCATCTTCTGACGAGGTTGAGGGACCACAGTTTCACATTTTTGATATTTGGTAAAACACATCATTGTGGTGTTTTTTCATATTTTTAATGAAGAAGGATTGTTTGCAGTTCAGAAAGTTTGTGAAATTTTATTCTGGCAATTTACAGACTGATTTCCTTGCACAGTTTTTTGTCAAAATTGCCTAAAGCAATTGTAGCTGTTGTATCTGCTGAATATCCAAAGCAGTGAAATATTTGACATTTGCACTCCAAAATTTCCATAATGAAAAGTAATTCCATTACTGCTAGAGTGCTTAAATGTTGAAGACAGTAAAACCAAGACCAAATAATTAGTGCCAATTTTATTAGGATCCCTGCAGAAGCAGATTTTTATACCTTACTTATAATATTTTGTTTGCTCATAGTATGTGTTTCTTTCAACATACAGGAAAATAATTCTGATTGCCTCAGTAATAGATTCTTATTGCCTGAGGTCTA
Organism: Acrocephalus scirpaceus scirpaceus; assembly: GCA_910950805.1. NCBI lineage: Eukaryota > Metazoa > Chordata > Aves > Passeriformes > Sylviidae > Acrocephalus > Acrocephalus scirpaceus. Next base: position 78,278,807 of record OU383773.1, on the reverse strand, counting down.
ACTAGGTCAGCTCTTCAGATGGAGTGTATCAAAATGATACTGGCCAGAGTTTGATTTATGTTGATAGAAAGCAGCAAAGATCTCTCCATGTTTTGAGACTGTCCAAATGCCACTGGCATTCAGCTTATGGCTATCTTTAGTGGGAGCAAGCCAGCAGGAACCCAGAATTGGGCTGTGTCAGCCCAGAGAAGCATTAGTCTGCTGTCATTACATGCCACACATCTGGGGTTCAGCTGGGTGTGTTCTGCATGCTCTGCACAGTCTGGCTGTGAAACTTTTCCCAGAGGTAAAGTAGTGCACGGAGCTGTTTCTGTAAGGACACCTGGCACTAGAGGCAGGGGAAGCTGGTGCAAACTACTTACAGACACCAACACAGCTTGGTTCAGCTGTATCCATTCCCCAGATTTGCTGGTTATGTCAATAGAGACTCACATGGTAAGTCCAAATGCAGGATACAGTCATACAATCATAGAATGGCCTGGGTTGGAAGGAACTTCTAAGATCATCTAGTTCCACTCCCCTGCTGTGGACAAGGACATCTTCTACTTTCCAAGTTGCTCAGAGCTCCATCTGACGTGGCCTTAAACACTTCCAGGGATGGGACATCCACAATTTCTCTGGGAAATCTGTTGCAGTGCCTCACCATCCTCTCAGTAAAGAATTATTTCCTAATATCTAATCTAAACCGATTGTCTTTCAGTTTGAACACATTCCTCCTTGTCCTGTCACTGTGTGTTCCTGAAAAAAGTCCCTCTCCATCTTTCTTGTAGGGTCCCTTCAGGTACTGGAATACCATGTCTTCTTCCTGACCACTTGCCTGGCAGTGCAGACCTCAGAGTCAAACAGGGACTGAGTGTGGCTTGTATGTTGCTTGGTCCCAGGAGAGGATCATAGCAAGAAAAGCAAATAAAAATACAGTCAATCCTCCCTATATTAAGTTAACATTATTGCAATGCATTTTGGCTCCTCTGCCTGTGAGTTCCACCCATTAGGACTCCCTGACGCTTCAACAAGTGGGTGTAAGTAGGTCCAGGGGAATATTAAATTACAACTCTTCAGCTCTGACTTTGGCCCAAGAAGTACAGAAAAAAACCCTTTGAAAATCAGGGAACATCATGACTGCAATTGCAAAGTATTTTGCACAGTATGTAGAACACATCTGTAAATTATGTAAATTAATATTTATGGAGAACGTTGAACCTTTGAAGTTTTGCTTTTTGGGACATACTGAAAATAAAAGATGGCCACTCTGATTAGTATTTTTAGTAGCATTTACCAGGTTTCCATTGATTTATTTTTTTTTACAGCAAATGGACTTCAAAAAGAACAAATGAACCAAAAGTTAGGTAATCATAAACAGTTCCTGGTATATTGCTTCTGAGACCATATTATCAACTGTTGCTTCTGATGCAACTGATGCTTTGCTTCTGTTTTCTTTTAGGTAGATTACAGAGCATGAGATATTCACTGGAAATATTAATGCAGACTATGAAGAGATACTATGGCTTTTTTATTTTGTCAGGCACGCACAAATAGTTGTGATCAAAAAACATTACTGAGGTGGTGAAGTCGAGCACCCACAAGATAGGAAGTGCCAGGAGAACGATTTCCCATGGGACTTGAATTTACCTGCCTGTGTTTGGAATTATTGACAAGATATATATTCCTACTGACAAAAGGTATCAATGTGGATACTAGTTTATAATGGTGTATTAATTTTTTTCTCTGGTAATTCCATTTATTTGGTACAGAGGAGGGACTGAACTCATTTAGAGAGTACCCCTAAAAATTCAATATTTTATCTTCTCTTCATTGTTCCTATAGGTCCCATTCACTGCAATGTACGTGCTCTTCTCTGAAGATAAAGTTACTGCTTTCCTCTATGTCTGTCATCAGGGTAGCATTTCACAAATCTTAATTAAACATTGGAAGCAATAAGGAGCATTAATACCTCCATTTTATAGGGCTGAGCCACAGTAATATTAAAGCTATTCTCTCCTAAGAGGTGAATCACTTGAAGTGCAATGATTTCTCGAGGTACTCATTGTTGTCGATGTTTACACTATACACCTGAGGGAACCTTCCACTTTCCAAGCCTGGCTAAAAGTCCTAGTGACAACCCCACAAGGCTCAGCTACACACAGTGCTGCCTCTGACCTTTCTCTCCCAGCTTTCCATGCATGTGAAACCTGCAAAGAGCAACCGTGCAGGCCCTTAGTGAAACCCCATGAGTGGTGATTGGGACATGAGGACATGAGGGGTGCTGCTGATTGCAGAAGACCAGCAATCCAGCTACGGTCATGCACGAGCTTGAAGGCTACAATCCCATTGACTTCCATGTCAGGGGGCAGTGCTCAGCCCTTCTGCAAATGAAGCCATAGGGTTCCTGTCAGGTTATTGAGAAAAACATGGCTAGTGACAGACTAGGATGAGCTGGATGTTGGTGAGTTGCTGGGGTGGGTAGAGGCCAGCTGGTGGCAGCTCAGCCCCCACCCAGTTGCTCACTCACTTTCCCTCAGAGAGGCGGGGGAGACAGCTGGCAATCCAAAAAGTGAGAAAAACTCATGGGTCAAGATGAAGGCAGTTTAATAAGTGAATGGAGAAAAAAGGATCCCAACTGATGCAAAGGCAATCACTCATCACCTCCCACCAGCAGTCCTATGCCCAGTCAGTCTTCAAGCAGCAGCTAAGCCAAGAAGTCCCAGTTTTATTGATGAGCATGATGTATATGTTGTGAAATATCCCTGGGCAATTTGGGTCAGCTGTCCCCTCCCAGCCTCTTGCCTACTCCCAGCCTACTCATGGGGCAGCAGAGCTAGAAACAGAGAAGGCCTTAGTGCTGTGAAAGCACTGCTCAGCCACAGCAAAAACATGGATTTGTTACCTGTGCTCTTTTGGTCACAAATCTAAACCCCAGCAGCGTGCAGGCTACATGAAGAAAGTCAACCCCAACCAGACTCAGTGTAGTTGCTCCCATCACATGGGCACTGCCTGGCAGTGTCAGAGTCTTATTCTCTAGCTTCAGCTTTGAAAATCAGAAATTCCTTTTTCCCTGCCTCTTCTCTGACCTTTACAATAAGTGAGGTAGAACTCTTAAAAGACTTAAAGTTTTCTTCACTATACAAATCTGGGGTTGACATCTTGCTTCTATGCTGTGCAGACTCCCACTGGGAAAGAGAAAATGTTATTCCAGGCACAAAGATCACCTACCCATAAGATTTCAGGATTGTGATGCAAAGCCTGGGAAATGAGAGTTTTTAAAGGAAAACATCTACAGGCTTTTGACATAGACAACAATATATACATTTTCCCCTAGGTTCTTTCTTGGAAACGACTGAAAATTTTCCAAAAAAAATTATCAAAAGAAGTCCAAACAAAATCAGCCAGAGGCATCCAGCCAGCAGGAGAAATTACAGCTAGAATGACTGAATTTTGGCAAAGCTATAAGCTCCTTATAATGGAAAGTATTGGGTAACTTTAAGGAAAGGCCAAAACCAGTTCAGGAATGAAGAAAGAATGACCATGGTGGCCAGTGATTTTAATCTTTCATCTATCGAGCAACTCTATAAAGGGAAGACACCCCAAAATGTGTTTGGAGATATCTGTGGAGAGGACACAGAGGAACAAGCTGATTTTGGTCTTTCTTCTGTTACTCCAGGCTGTCAGGTCTTTTGAAAGCTATACAGAGCTTTCTCCCATAATAGAAAAGTCAATTTTTCTACTTGAGATATTTGTGAGGAATGAAACACATGCATCCATACCTCTCTCAGATCCCCATAAAACTACCTACAAGCCCAGCTGAGCAATGAGTTACAGCCTTCAGCTTCCAGGCTCAGCATCACCCACTTAGACGTCCCCAGGCAGAGTATAGACCTCTTTTCTCTACTTTAAAGATGACTGCTCAGCATGCAGCTGGCTTCCAGAGTCTTGTGTAAAGGGTATTCCAAACTTTTCAGTTTTAAGTTCAGCAAATAAGTGCTGTTACTGGCCTGTTTCAGTGCAGGTGCTAGAGCAGAGTATTGAGATTGAAAAAAACTCCCTCCTGCTCTAGCAGCAGCACATCTGCTGTGGCTGACAGAGCTCAGTGAGGTCTCCAGCTCTGCCTCCCAGAAAGGGAACAGCACAGAGATCAAGAGCAAAGCTCTGCATTATTCACCAGCTTTGTTGCTCCTGCAGGGACACTTGGGATGGAGAGGAAAGAATTCTGTCACACATTTATAAAATAACCCTTTGAATTGCGGAGTTTTCATGCTGTCATTTGTAATGCTGTTTTCTTCATGGAAAGAGACCAGGCATGCCTGTTGACAGAAAAATTTTTGGTTAAAATCTGTCTAAATCAGCATGAACTGCAGAAAAAGTATATGCATACAGCTGTTTGTTCAAACTTTTCCCTTATGACCTGGAGATCTCTGGGGTTTCTTGGGCAATGAGTAATTGCAAGGGCAGGGAGAGCCGTGAAGCATGGAGCAGCACTGTGTTCAGTCCATGTGCCACATGCAATACAAGCAAAACACATTTTCACGGGGAATGAAAATGAAACAAGGCACCAGAGGCACCACCTGACCATTGTTTCTGGGGGATATTTATAAGTTTAAGTATGGAAGAGCTTGCTTCTTCTGCTACCATGTATTTTTCTGAGTTCTGGAGTGTTACTGGTTTTGCTTTGTATTAGATTTCAGAAAATATACTTCAAAATTGGTAACAGGCAGCTGGTCTGTTCATAATGTTCCTTCTTTTCCCCTTGAGATACTTGCCTATGTAATAAATTCCATTTTTAAACAAATTTATTAAATGAACATAGTCAAGGTACTTGCAAAGAAATGAATATCCAAATATATGCAGAAGTATCAGAGAACAAAACCCACTAGGACAGAAAATCACAACATGGAGTCATTTATGTTGGAGGGAACCATGAGGAGGTCTCTGGTCCAACCTCCTGTTCCAAGTAGGGTCGGCTGTGAGACCAGACCAGGTTGCTCAGTGCTTTTCCCATTTGGATCTTGAAATCTCCATAGGCAGAGACTGCACAGACTCTCGGGGCAACCTGCACCCCTGCCTGGGTGTGACTCAGGCTGATAACTCAAGCTGAGAAAAGTTTCTATTTATATCTTGTCTGAACCTCCCTTGTTTCAGCTCATGCTTGTTGTCTCTCATCCTCCCAACGTGGAGCGCTGCGTAGAGCCCAGCTCCATCTTCCCCCCAACCTCCCAGCAGGAAGCTGCTGTCACCTGCTGGAGTGCACCTCTGGGTCATGTTCAGCTTGCTATCCTCCACAGCCCTCACAGCCCTTGCTGTGGAGCTGCTCCCCATGCTCCCAGTCCTCAGCCTGTCCCATTCCAGTAAGATGGCCCATCCCAGGAGCAGAAAATTGTACTTGCTCTTCAATTTCAAAACGTTTCTGTTGGCCCAGTCCTCCAGCCTGCTTAGATCCAGGACTGCTTCCAAACCCAGTGAATGCACTCCCCAATTTTGTTTCTTCTGCAGACTTAATTAAAGTGCACCCCATCCCCTCCTTCAGATCAGGAATAAAGGTATAAGATAGAACAGATCTTACTTGCAACTAGACAAAGTGGCAGGAATCATTAACCACTATCCTTTGAACATTCTGGAACCCTTGGATAAACCCTATCTAGTTCCATCGACATAAATCAAAGATTCCCAAAGAACCTCTGACTCAGTTCTTTCTCCATTTTTTTTTTAATTTCTCTCTCCCTGACCATCACTTCTAGGCATAAAGGTCTGAGACACCTCATTGTTGAAGACCAAGGCAAAGAAGCCATTGCTCAGCCTCACAGCTGCTGGCTCTGCTACAGTCAGCAGAGGGTCCAACTTGGAGAGTTCAAACTGCTCCTGGCAGTGGTCTTCTCTCCCTTGACCTTTCCAGACAAGTCCCAAGGAGAACCTGCTGGAGATATGGCTGGCCTAACTACATTAAGAGCAGGTAATTTGTGGCAAACAAGGATGATTTAAGGGAGTTTGCCTTGGCCCAGCTCATAGGAGCAGTAGTGTATGTTGTCCTAAAGGCAGGACATTTGCCATAGAGCCACTTTCTGTCCACCCCTGCAAGCCTCCATTGACCCAGCAAAGCAGTCTAATTTATGTTATTATCTTTTATTTTACATATTGATAATATTTGTGCTTGCAATTAAAGAAAGCTGGAACTTGTAACCAATTTTCCTGTTCTGTTGGCCCAGATGCTACTTCTTTCATAGAACTAAAATGAGGAGTGCAAAATTTTGTTGGTGGTTGATGTGGCCCCTTGGTCTCACAGGAAAAGGGAGGGAAAAGTTTTGAGTCATTCAGAAACAACCACAGGGAAATATAGTCCCATCCACATTCATTTCCAGAGAGGAATTTGAGGTTTGGATGACAGAGAAGAGGAATTACTGTGGGGAAAGGACTTCCCAGGCTTTGCTGGTAGAAGGACCTTCCAAAGTGCAGAGGATTTTTATAGTCTCTGTAATTCTTCTAACTCTGTGTTTCTCATTTTATGAGTGTGAGCTGTCTCCATTTCCCTGCCCTTTCCCGTTGGGCTCATTCGTCTTTGTGTAAGCCTGATTCAGCAGCAGCTCGGTGCCTCGTGGGATGAGGGTGAGAACTGGCTGTATTTGCTGGCTCCAGGAACAAGCATTACCTTGCCTGAGAGGGACTGAGTGAGCTGCTGCCAGCAGACAGACTCAGCTAGCAGAGCCTTGGCCGTAACTGCAGCCACCTCTCACTTCCCCCTCCTACAGGGAATGGGCTCCTTGTGACTAGGAGTGTTTTCTGGTAACTCTTCATGACCTTTTTGCAGCCCTGGGGTGAAAAAAGGGGACATGAAAGCGCAGCCTCCCATTTCAGAAAAAGTGTTCAACATAGAATTATAGAATCACAGAATGGTCTGGGTTGGAAGAGACATTAAAGATCATCCCGTTCCAACCCCGCTGCCATGGACAGGGACACCCACTACACCAGCTGCTCAAAGCCCCATCCAGCCTGGCCTTGAGCACTTCCAGGCATGGGACATCCAGAGCTTCTCTGGGTGTCCTGTTCCAGAGCCTCACGACCCTTACAGTAAAGAATTTATTCCTAATATCTAATATAAACTTACCCTCTGTCACCATTCCCCTTTGTCCTGTGACTACATGTGCATGTAAAAAGTCCCTCTCCATCTCTCTTGTAGCCCCATTTAGGCACAGGAAGGCTGCTGTAAGGTCTTCCCAGAGCCTTCTCTCCTCCAGGCTGAACAACCGCAGCTCAGCCTGTCTTCATAGGAGAGATGCTCCAGCTCTGTGGTCTTCTTTATCACCCTCCTCTAGTGCCTGTGTTGAATTACTGGGGCTAAGCTAAATCACAAACATGAATTTTACATAAGTTATCCAGGAAAATACAGAGTCTATAATCCTCATTATGTCTCCTCAAAATGTATTCCAGTCCCAACTGAACTTTGAATCCATGAAATATGAAAGTCCTCCACACTGATAGGAGGTACAATACATAGTCCTGTGTTAAATGGCATGGCCATGGTCAAGCTTCTTTCATCCAGTTAGAAACAGAGTGCTTCTGTGAGCCCTTCATTTGCTGCACTTTGGAGCTTTTTTGGTGATTTTGGTAGTTGCCCCAGAAAAACAATTGCTGTAGAAGGTGATAATGCAGGAGATGAATTCATCCACTGCCATAGCTATGTGGGCATCTGCTCACCAGAGAAGAAATCTTGAAATGGACTTCTTTTATGGTGGGGTTGAAATGTGAAGAGTGAAACCTTTGGACACGATCTGCTCTGCTAACTAAGTAGGCATTTTCTACCACAGGAAGCTTTTTTCAGGGTGGTGGCAGTTCTTGTAATGGATTGCTCTTAGCAAAACTTTGAATTATAAGAGTCTTGTGAAATAAGACTGCAACTAGTAATTGCAAAGAATGAACAAGAAAGCTGAAAGTTCATAACCTGTATGTGTCCAGGTGAACCCTATTGAGTGGATTGTTTTGTGACATTTTAAACCCAGGGAAATGGTGGAATCACCATCCCTGAAGGTATTTAAAAGAGGTGTAGATGTGGCTCTTGGGGACAAGGGTTAGTGGTGGACTTGGCTGGGTTAATGGCTGGACTCAATGATTTTGAATGTCTTTTTCAGCCTAAATGATTCTTTATAAAAGTAAATTCTAAATTACACATTAAAGGTCCTGTTGCTAGTTTTATGGTAAGTTCATTCTGGTCAGGCAAAACACTGTTACAAATGATATATTCAGGTGTGATCATTTAGTTGTAGATCCTTGTATTACTGAATAGTGCAGGTGAAGAGCCTCCTGCACAGTCTGATGCTCTGAGCCTTCTGAGGGAATTAATTGGTCATGTAGACAAAACTTTTGTCAATGTTTTTTCCTGGCAAGGGTGAGCTGAAATGGTTTGTATATAATTACACAGCTTTACTCGGACTTGTGCTTCCTGATTATGCACGGGCAGCATTTTTGGCTAATAAGAAATCTATATATAACATTACACTGTACATGGTAGTGATATATGGATTGATATTGGAACAATGACAGAATTCCTTCATGGTTTATTAATGCCACTCTGAAATTAAACAGTTTTGATTAAATGCTCGCTCAGGCTCATGCTGTTCTATAACATGTGGCACTTTTTGAAAAGAGGAATTTTCTTTTAACTTGTTTGTCTAAATATCAGTCCTGATTAAAACATGGGATGTATGTACTGAGGAAATTTTGCTGTTGAAATCTTTTTTTTTTAAATTCTGAATTAAAGAAGAAATTACACCTGAACCTATTTTTCCTACACTCCACAGTGGGGGGGAAAAAAAAAAAAAAAAAAAAAAAAAAGGAAAAAAAAAGCTATCTACTTAGAACACTGTAAGTTATGGGTTGGAGTTTGAAATTCTGGATTAAAAAATTTTAAATGTTTGCTGTATTTATTATTTTATGTTTTTACATTTTGCTATTACTTTATGCCACTTTCATTGCTTTGAAATCAGTTTATGACTTCAGAGCGGCTATATTTTATTATATTACTTTAAATAATCGTTAAGTCTGGCTTCTGTTTATTACACATTAAAGCATTTTATCTACTCAATGTAGCTGTCTCCAATTTCTGTTGTGTTGAAAGAATTTATCAAACTCTTCAGTTCCAAGACAAACAGGAAATACTTGGATGGGAGTGACATACCATATCTTTGCAAAAAACAGGAGACACTGTGATCAAGGAAAGAGGTTTCATTCAGTGATAGAAAGCAGCACACAGTAATGATTTTAAAAGATAGTAAAACCCAGTATGGGAATAAAATATTTCAGCTGTGATGATAGTTTTTATTGTACTGTGCTATGTTGTCATCTGTTAACTACAGCATTGTATAAATTGCCATAAGTTATAAAATTTATTTAAAAATTAATACAAGACAAATAGAAACATAATTTCAGAATGCTGAGATGAAGTTTCATAATGTATTCTGAAATCTATTTTCTTGAAATAGTGCTTTTCTTGAAACATTTTTGCTGAACGACTTTGGGGTAGAGTTGATTTGTATCCACATATTTTAAAATGTTTCAAATTTTGACGAGAAGAGCACTAGTGCTTTGGGAAATATTTTGATGAAAAAGTCAGCCTATGTTTTATGTACTGTTGTAAGACAGGATAGCAGTTTATTAAAACCTGCAGAGGAAGGAAATGGACACATTTTGAGGACATTTGCAGACATGGATGTAAATATTGCTGCTGATTTCCTGAGGGATGGACCAAGCTGCCATTAACTTTAATGGGAAAGATGCTGTTTACTTTTCATCTCGTACAGGAGTGGGTATTGTTTAGTTCTTTAAAAGTTACTTAATATCTGCTTGAACTTCAAGTGAGCATTTAATTGCTCTTTTTAGGGTAATCTTACTGCTTTTGCTCTCTCTGATGGTGCTAACTCTAGAGAGCCTGGTAAGGAGGTACCTTAACAAATGTCCTTTGCCTTCAGCTTTCACATTCAACAGCTTGGAAGACCAGAAGCTGCAGCTGAAAACTTGGCCTTCCTGAAATCAATGGGATATGTGCCACTGCCCTCAGCAGAGTCAGGATTTCACTGCATGTTGAGAAGATTACCTATTATTTTATTTTATTTTATTTTATTTTATTTTATTTTATTTTATTTTATTTTATTTTATTTTATTTTATTTTATTTTATTTTATTTTATTTTATTTTATTTTATTTTACTTAATTTTGTTGGCAGAAAGGAAAGCCATGCAAATCTAATCCTGTTAAACAAACGTCTGATGGGTTTGGATGTGTAACTCCTATTTTATGCTATTAGAGGCAAATTGTGCTGGAACCTGCCCATGCTCACTGCAAGCAGGAGGCAGAGCAGTTGCTGATTCACAGCAACACACAAAGTCCTTTGAAAGCCAGAATTCCCCATACAGCTGTAAGAAATAATGTTGCAAGACTACCAGTGACCTATCAAAGATAGAGAGGGAAAGGTGATTTTATTGGTAAAATGGAGTAAATTTCACTCACACTCTTGTGCCTATATGCTGATGCTGGCAGGAGGGGTATATCCCCAAATCAATGCATTCAGGCATCCAGATATGAGTACCCAGGTAATCTGCCTGGGACTCCTTGACAGGCAGAATATGGCAGAATATGACAGGCAGAAGGACTATGAAGTCCTTCCTAACATGTCCTGGTTTCTTCTTAGACTGGTGACAGTGATGTGGGTTTCTGTGTGCCTCTTTCATACCATCCAGAAATAAAGTCATCAGTTATTCAGCCTGGCCCACCTCTGTGTCTCCCAGTCTGAGTGTCCTGGGAAGCTGCACACAGACCATCTGGGTTCTTCATGTTCCACCAATCCAGGTATTCCATCTGGGTTCTTCGTGTGCCACTAATCCACGAATTGTCAGCAGATTTTGCACTCATAAACCTTCCTTCCCCTGCTGCTTCTTTGGGTGGTTGCCCATCCTAACTTTTCCACTCCTGCTCCACTTGTAATACTCCTAAAGTTTTTACTGCAGTTCTCTGCATGTTGATGCAAAATTCAACAGATTTTTTTTTGTTTGTGATTTTTTCAAGGTCTATACAAAATTGAACTACTTGTGAACAAATACAACCCCCTTTCACTTACTTTACTTTGAAAGTGGCTCTGTTCTGATGCTAAGAATAACTTTCCCTCTCAGGGAAAATATCCATCTTTTAATGGGTCGTTTGTCAAGATTGCAAAACCTCTCTGTGTAATTCCTATGTTTATATATATTTTTTATATTACATCATATTGAGAGGTCTCAGCAAGACATATTTTTGTGAGTTTATACTAAAAAAGAATCATCTCTTTGAGCTAAATGCTTGGCTTTGTGATTAAGAGACACCCATTTGATGAGGCCCCTGGTGCTAAGCCCTCTAAGATGAGTAAAAGGCATTATTTTTTGTCAAACTGTAAACATCACATACTTATAAAAAAGATATTGGATAAAGAAACAAGACAGTAAAGAGTTATTTTAAATCTGTTGTCTAATGGTATGTGCAGCTTTTGCTTTCCATAGACAGTTGCATGTGAAAAACTGTGTGACCAAATTAAAACCAAAACAGATAGCATTCTATTGCAGGAATGAATGAAGGCTTTAAAATGAAATATAAGAACAACCTTCCACCCACAGAACCCAGTCCAAAAGATTTTGATTTATTTGATTCTACACATATTTTTGTCATTAAGCTTTGTAGCATATTCTAAACTTTTGCTGCGCTGTTATGCATGTTAAGACACTGATTCCCACATGGTGAGCTAATGGCAAAGAAAACACTTGTGTCACCAGGAAAAAGAGAAAGTCTTCAGCACGGACACAGAGGATTTAAATCCTCTCTCAGACACGTTCCCCTACATGAAGATGACACCACATAGGATTTCTGAACTCTTCTCCCCTGTCTTAGGACGCCTAAATGAGCTCCTTTCATTCACAACAGCAGAAAGGAGGACAGATTGTAATGAAACCACATTAAAAAAAGAAAGGGGAAAAAAAAAAGGAAAAGTGAGCTAAGATCTTTAATTTTAAATAGCTGGGTAGACTTAGCTGCACAGTTTTGGAATACATGAGTCAAAACCACAGATGGTCATGAAAAAGAAGAAAAGCTGTTGATAGTATCAGCCGAGTTGAATTAGCTGAGCATGTGTGTGTGTGTGCAAACATCACGATTTCCAGGAAAAGAGCCCATACCCTGGTACAGAGCCCCTTCACATCTGCTGGAGTCCCACCACTGCTGGTGCCCGCCCCGGCTCCTCTCTTGGAAGGCAAGAGGCTCCCTGGACTTCTTTTTTTTAGAAACAAGAACAGCATAATGCAATTTCTAATGAATATGCCAAACTATTCTCATCTTTCAAGAGGCTAAAATGATAATTTGTGGGTGCTATATATAAATTAGGAGTTAATTATATTAACATTTAATTAACGAATTCATTTATTTATCTCACTTAAAGCTTGGCCTTCCTATGGATTTACTTACTCAGATGTGCATGTCCTGTGCCTGAAGAGGTGCAGAGATCAAGACACCTGCCCTCGAGGCACTCTTTTGAATTTTCTTCTATCTGGCACCTGCAGTTTCCTTCAGTGGTGGGAGAGGAGGGATGAAGGGATCTGCAGCAGCACAAATCCTTGGCCATTGCCCGTCTCTTCTGTGCCCCCAAGAGGGACAGTTCATTGTATAATATACCAGACAGGTACCAGCTTCTGGAGGAGAATCCAAGAGAGATGCAATTTCCTCCTAGCCAAAATAAGCTGCAGATACAGAGATGCCCAACTTCACTTCCAAGCAGAGCTACTTCATCAAATCTGTCCTATCTCCTTGTGGTGGAAGGGCCAGAGTCATTGTGTTGGCCTTTGGCTTTACAGAAAGGAGCATTAAAATAAGCACTCCCAAACTGTCAGGCTTGTCCATACAAACTGTGTCTATTTGGGATGTTTTTCTGTGAAGTCCTTTTACTGCGGGAGCACCAACTCCATTCATTTGTGAAATTTGTGTCTTCACTAAAGGTGTTTGCCAGTGTTCTCGCTCCTCCTTACTGAAGCACCACCTAATGGGTTGCAGCGGGGAAAGAAATCCAAGGATCACCTTGCCAAGATAGTTTTCACTATGGTCAAATACTAAGGCTAGACTCCATACAGGATTTTTATTTAGTTTTGTATTTTTAGTTTTATTTTCTCCTGCTTTGCCTGCTTGCTTGTTTGCATCTTTGAGAAGATGTGTGTGTTTTTAATTTTTTTCCCAATCATTTCACAGTCTCCCTTCTGATGTCTTGGAGACCCCACATTAAGGAAGACTGGGCGTAGACTAATTGTAAGACTTTCCTAGTAGCATGAATCTAAGATTGAAATCTCTTCGGCTCTTTTCTTTTTCTTCCCACAAGCAATATCAAAATGCCAACAGGCAGGGAGATATTTTTAATATTTTCATTTTTCATATTTATCTTATATTATTCAATGCACTCACATGCTGGAAGCATAAACCCATTAGGGTACGGGACAAGCCAATGAGTTACTCTGAAGTGACTTAAGGGCTGTGTCCTGGTGATAACTTCAGTTGCCTTCTATTTTCCCTTCATGTGGAGTAGTTTATCTGCAGTCACACCTGGACAACCTGCCTTCTGCTGAGCTGCAAGGTAGGAGCCCACACCAAGTGGAACAGCAAGATCATGGCTTTGAGAATTTTTTTCTGACTTTTTAAGGTGTGCCATAGTGGAGGCAAGATCACTGAAACACTGGCAAAGAAGTAATGAAATGCCATGGGAAAGAAAAGGAAGATGAATGTGCTTCATTTAATAAATGCAGCTTTGTGTTATGCTTCTTCAAAGTGAAGTAAATGAACACGGCACAGAAATAGTGCTTCATGTTTCTTTTAGATGTGGGATATTTGTTAACATTGTTAGATGGACACAAAGCCAGATGGCTTAATTTTGAATTGTTATATGGTGTTCTTTTTCCACTGTGCCTAACAAAAAATCATTTATGAAGCAAAAGCAAAAAAACCCAAACCTCCTTATATTACGTAACTGTTAATTCAGCCTCAAAAAGAAGAAAAGAAAAAAAAAAAGAAGCCATTTGGGATCCCAGGGAAATATTATTGGATTGTTGCTGAAATTTTATTGCTTAAGACAAACATTGGATTAAATGACAACTATTATAATGGCACCTTGGTGGCTAGTACATGTATTCATGGGAAGGCGGTTAATATTCCCTGCAAAGCTGCTGAACTTTTCAGAGAGGCAAAAAAACGTACAGGGTTTTTTTCAGAGGCAGTCCATGTTTTCTGAAAATTCACTCTGCTGTATGTGCCCAGGAGTTCTGGATGACTGTGAACATCTGCTACCAGAGCTTTCCCAAAGATCCCGAGCACCCAGAGCACAGCCCAGATTCCATCAGGAACAGCACTGTTGTGTGGGAAATAATGAAAATGAAGCAGAGAGGAGCTGTGCATCATGTAATGTGATGGTGGCAAGGCCAGGAATAAACCTAGACCTCCTGGCTCCCTACCTTGTGGTCTCTCCACTAGACATCTTCCTGTTTTCCTTTGAAAATGTTGACAGCTTACTGGAGAGGAAAATCTACAAACATTACACATTCCACTGTCAAAAAGGGGGCTTTGTTATTTGATATAGGAACTCTTTTAATTATTGAGGTAACTTCACAGCATGAGGTCACAAAGGGCAAATTTGTTAGCAGCATTTAAGAGTGATCTCTCCATGAGCAGAGCACAAGTCCAGAAGAACTGGCTTGGCATGCTGGAGTTTTTTATGCAGTCCCATTCACGAACATTTTTAGAACAAGCATCATAATTTCTTTGACTGGAAATAGTGAAATTGGTACTGATCCAGTAAGAAAACTGACCTGAATTCTCATGCACCACTTGAATCAACACCAAAAAACTGTTCCAGCTCCTGTTTCTTTGGATTTTAGTTTCAGATAGAAACAGATGCACACAAATCCAAAGAGACAGTTTTCCCTGTAGGAGCCAAGAATTTAAACAAAACTTTGTACACTTCCATCACACTGACTGTACTTCAACAATTTAACTTTTCAGACAAATACAAACTGGCTATTAGCAGGACCTTTTAGACATCTGGATAGTTAATTTGAATGCTTTCATTAGTCACAGAACATTTTTGTTGTTTCTTATGAATATTTCCATTAAATTTGTTCTCAATCAGCCAGTTTTGTCTCTTCATTATAATGGGAATAGTAAAGTGGTTAGAACTAAAATATGTCACAGGCTAAAACTCTTCACTCCATGTACACCAAATGCACAGTAAAAAGAAAAAGTATTCAGCCATGTAAAAATATGATATGAAAACCTGATTGTTTTCGATCTGTCACCTTTTTGTCTTATAACACTTAATGGTACAAGGCACATTGAATTCAGCACTGTGACAGACTGGGAGAACCTGGAAAGTGTTCTTCTTAAAAAAACTCAAACATCAGCCTACATCTAACAAGCCAAAGCACACCTCTTTGGGAATTCTGCATCACGCTTAGAACTTGGTTTGAGCCTCAGTAAGGCTCACAGGTTTAATGGAGTATTGTGCTGGGGTAACTCTGGAATCACTGGAACTTGTAATGAGCTCTGTACCCCTTTTCAAGCAGGTTATACAGTGACTGTGATATTACAGTGGCTGTGCTACAAAGGGATGCATTCTTTCCTTGGCTATATTAAACAAGAACTACAGTAAGCAGTGCTGATGCAAATGAAAACAGCAACTACATTGGTGACATCATAAATATCAGCTCTTAAAGAATTCCACAAAGGGAAGTATAGATCTGTATTTTCATACTAGTGGTGGAAAACCCCCCAACACACCATGTATCTTCTTATGTTCAATCAAAGAATGAAAGATGGAAATTCAGTCCAGCATCCTTCCCATTTCTGATCACAATATTCATCATATGTGTGTGGGTATGTAATTCCTGGGGGTGATCCTGCACTCCAGTTTCCCCTCATCATCTGCCTTGTCCTGGACGTTCATAGCTCCTGGTAAGGCTCAGAGGTCTGCAGGGTTGGGCTGCCAGGCACCACAGGCCATGCAGTCTGCTGTGCCCACATTGCTGCTGTGGTGTCATCATCCGAGATCACGATGAGCTCTTCAGAGCTTGCTCCTATGCCAGGTCGCTGTTCATTGCTAGGTCCTGGCTTGTATGGCCAGAGAAAGTGAGTTGTGACATCTCAGAAAACCCTTCTCTGCAGGCACTTGTCTCAGTGTCACCACTACATCTATAGCATTACATCCAAGAGCAGTGGGGCAGTTGGTGCTCGAGTCCCTGTGTTATTCCAGCCTGCCCTTAAAAGATCTCAGAAGAGCAGTGGTGGGCCATGCTCAGACTGACCATTCCAGTCTTTTAGACTAGATTTCATGGCTTTGTGTTCCCTTGAATATAGAAGATGCTAGGATTTGGCAGCCCCAGGTTGTAGGTGGTCCGTAGGGCTCACGAGGCTCTTGAACTTTGAACATCACAGTAGCACCAGTGTCCCTCTTAGGCACTTCACAGCAGCTCTGAATGTGGCCAGCATGTCCTCTCCTAGCAATGTGATCTGTAAGGGTAGACCTTTATAATCAACCTTATACATAAAGAAGGTATGGGGGGCTGCATGTGAGCCTAAGAGCCTGAGCTTTAAATATCTCACCCTTGTAAACCTTCATGGTCCTCTCGGATGTTTGTGTGAACATAATACCGCACCTTCAGAAGCAGGGCTTGTTTTCTGCCTTCACTGACCTGAACTGGTGAAATACTTTGGATCTTCTATATCATATAGCAGGGTCAAGCATTTTAATTTATAGAGGGTCACAGTTGCTACGCCCCTTAAACACCAATGGAATTTTTCAATATCCTTGAAGTAAATCCCTTTTGCAAAACAGTAAATGCTAGTATGACAGTATGTCAAACATGGATTTGTTCCGAGATTATTTACTTACAATTAGACAACTGTGCTGGCTCTCAGAGAGACTAGTCAGCAAAGTCAACATTATTTGAAAGAGCAGCGGGATGGCCAGTGTTTTAGAATCCAAGGAATGTGGTTTTCATAAATTCCACAGCCTGGTGAGATGCCACAGAACCAGCTAATTTGTTCTTCAAAGTTATTTGGGGGAGGCTATTTTACATGTATCTACGTTTTAAAGGGTTTCCATTTTATGAAATGGAGAAAAGCTCTCCATTTGAAACCTCGTGAGATGGATATTTTCCCATTAAGAACAAAATATTTACCATCCTTCTTTTTTTCCCTTTGACAAATGTGTATGTATAGACAGCTCTTGGGCAGGGCAGAACAAGGAATCAGCTGTAGCTGTAGCAGCTGCCAGGAGTGAAATTACTGAGCACGAAAGGACAGTCTGTTTGCAGCTCCAACCTGCTTCATGTCACCACTAGTAATTTTGCATCTTGCAGTTCAGACTATTCTTTGAAACTGCTTTTTCTTAATAAGCATTTCTTGTAAATCCTAGTTGTGGGGTTTGTTCGTTCTTGAGCTGAAAACAAAAGGTAGAGCCTATAGTTATGTGCAGGGAGGCAGCTTTTAAGTAGACATTCTTCCTGGTGTATGTTTTCAATAAAATTTTAATTATCTTCTTTGCTAAAGTGGCATGTTTGTCTTTGCAGACACAGTGCAGTTTAGCACATACTTGTAAAGAAGGGCAGGGACAGCAGAGAAGCTGCAAAGCCCACTTGGGAGTTAAAAAATGGGTGTTTGGACATCTTTTACACACACATTGAGGGGTTGCCTTTTGATTTAGCACAACCCAACAGAGAGCAAAGGCAAAGCAGACATGGAGAGCTCTTTTCCAGTGCCAGGGAGAGCAGCAGACAGCAAATGGAGAGCTCCTGGGGCAGAGCATCTGCATGGGAAAATGACAGTGACCTGGGTGCCTCCCTTGCCTGGATCTCTGCTCAGGACACATAGACTCGCTGCTGCTTCTGCTACAGCCTTCAGCTTCTGCTACGGCAGTTTCGGCAGGGCCAACCCTTCCAGGGATCCCTGGTGAGACCTTTGTCCCTGCCCGCCTCTACTCTGCTCTCCTCTTGCTCCCCACAGCAGCCCTGCTTCTCCTGCCTCCTCTTTGAGACCATCCTGGGCCTCTTTATTTTGTGGCCACCTTGCAAATCCCTCAGGGCCTCTGCTTATCTATCCATACCACCATTCTTTAATTTTCTCTGCAGAGTCAGGAGTCTTTGTTGCATGAGAGCCTCTGTATATAAGCAATATTCTGGGCATTGCCACTATTTTTCAGCTTAATTAAAAATAGTCCTTGAAATCCCCCAAGTCTGATTACAATGTCTGAGTAAGTTTTACTTGGTCTTTTCAAGATTTACCTGACACTTAAAATCTAACTTCAGTATTTCTTGTTTATCTCTTTGTGATGAATTCTGTGAGGAACCACATTCCCTCCCTTTCTATATCCATCACAATCAGTGAGGACTTGGCTCCAAATGGAAGAGAGCAGATAAATGTACCAGACAAGAATGCTTCACATCAGGTGTGTCGGGTAAGCAAGTACAAAAGGGAGAGGAAATCAGAATGTTTTCATGTACATTACAAAGCGCTTTTCAAGTTGATCCTGAAGGGTAAAAGGGTCAGTGAAAAAGACGGCAGATTTTCTTACAGATTTACACATTTGTATTCACTTGATGAGCTAGGTACAGTCTTGCTGAAACATTAAAGACATTTTTTGCGCTCCGTGTTCACATAATGATGTGGAAATGCATGCCAGAAATAGTCTCAAGGGAGGAAAAAGAAACAGTGAACTAGGAAACCAGGCTCCTGTTAGGGCAGATAATTAGAATATCTGAAGAGTGACAAAATTCCAGTGCCAAAACAGCTTCATTTCACATCACAGAGGAGGTTTCAGGAAGATGGAATATAAAAAAGGCCTAAGAGAATTTCTCCTAGTTTCTGTTAAGATTTTTGCAAAGAGCCTGTGTGCTATGAACTTTGCTTCACAAGCATACTCCTTCCCTTTCTAGTCTTCCCCATTTATGCAGTTTGTGCCTCCACTACTTCATTATCTATTCTTCAGAATTTGCAAGTAGACACTGTCTACCACCTTGAGCATGTGAAATTTCAGGTGCGTGCACCAGAACCAAAACACACACAAGAACCAGACCCAGACCACCACCACATCTGGCTGTAGATGAGAGGGGCTTAACACTTCTGCCTGAGATCCACTCACACAAGCAGGCTGTATTTCACATGAGGAGATCTGGAGGTACAATAACCAGCAGGACTTATTTTCCCTTCAGGAAAGGAGAAGCCTGCCAGTGCAGATTTCCTCTTTACACTTTGTTGTGTAAGGGAAGGGAGAGAAGGAGGCAGTGGGCAGCAAGGAGCAGAAAAGCAGGGAAGAACAGGGGATGTGTTTTGCTCTGCTCCTTTGAGTAGCCCTGCCTTGGTCCATTTGTTGTGCAATTTAAAACTGCCTGTCAGCAACATTATTTATGGGAATGCACAGGCTGAGTCTCAGAATCAGGAAGCCAAATCCAGCTTCCCCAGTATCATTCTCCACCCAGGCTATTACACTGTTAGCCTTATTTCTTAAGGAAATGATTCCTACGTGACTTTTGCAGCCTGTTTGTACAAGAATCTGTGTGTCAACTCTCATGACCAGTGTGTCATCTTTTCTTAGACCTTTGCCCTGCAATTCACCCATTTCAATCAGATTCAGCAGAAAGACACAGGGCTCAAAGTTGCTCAGTTCTCAAACATTTGATTGAACCATTTGTCCACATAGGAAAACAAGACCCAGAGGAGCATCTGTTCCTGATGGGAATGCAGACAGAGCCCAGCCTTTGTTCAGTCTGGAAGCTGCCATCCGACCCATGCCCACGTGCACATTAGGCTGGCCAGCTGGCATGCAGGCATGTCCCAGCCGGCCACAACTTCTGCTGCCCAGAAGATTTCGGGACACTGAAACATGCTGGAGGGGGTATCCATACTGCAGTGGTGGAACCATGTGGGATGTGAGGGGAATGGAAAGCACGGGGCAGAACGGCCTGTTCATGAAGACACAAAGAGGAATTGGGGTGATTCGCCACGAGACACAGAGGCTATGGGGGTACAAATCTGAGGTGAGGCTCCCTGCAGAGCATCTCAGCCACTCTTGGCTCCTGAGCTCAGCACAACCTGGCACACATCCAGCTCAAGTGTGAGACAGGTGGGAATATCCAGAACAGAACTGAGCACATTTTTTGACATTTTGTGTATTTCAAGGCCTGAACAGCGCACTGGCGATAAACCAGATGATGCATAAATTCACAGGTCATAGTTCAAGAAGATTTAGGAAACAGGACTTCTGATAAAACAAAAGACCCAAAGGAACTTTCAGATTGGAAGTAGTAATAGGAAGGGTCCAGAGACCTGTTGATAGCGGTGACGGTTGCATTCCTTTTAATAAACCAAAGGCTCTGATTTAATCTATGGAATGACCAGACACAAAAGGAATTCAAGAGGAATTTTCTGCCTGCAGAGCAGTGGACAGAGCACACAGGAAAAACAGGGAAAGAAGAAAAAGGTGTGGCATGCAAGCATGGACTGAAAACTATTGTGGAATTTATCTAGAGACTCAGAAAGGGGCACACTTAATTAGAAAGGACTCCTAGCTTCCTTCTGTCCCAAAATGTCTCTCATTTGCCATTAGCAGCTCAGCAGGCGCTATATGATACAATTACTCATTAGGTAAAGGAATTTCAAACCTTTGCCCTAAGAGGAGGCTAAACTTGTCAGTCAAACTCAACCCTGCATCTTTTGATGAGCCTGAGCAATATTCAAACAAGGACCACAGACCTGGGCTTTATTTTTGTTTTGTTGCAAGTGCTCAGGGTTTGAAATGAAGAGTTTGCTCCTGGTCGTAAGTCTGTGTTACACTGCAGCTGTCCTGCACACACCATCCTCCTGCCTGCTCTGTGGGCTGAGACAGGCTACTCTTATCTGCCTAAACTCATTTCCCTTATGAAATGCATCAAATACAGCCTCCTCTTTTCTAACAAAATCATTAGCTCTGAGTGTGATAAGCATATTTTATATTTGGGCAGAAGGGAGGGTGTGAACAATGAGGTTACAGAGGTTTGTGGCCATGTCTGCACAAATGATTCATCTTTTGTATCATCATACTGGTGTTGCTGTAACTTTTGTGGTTTAAGAGTACTATTTTTTTTTATTAGACTGAAGGACCTAATTAGAAAAATGGGTACAGCTTTTAGATTTCTGTCCTTTTTTTCCCGCTCTGGCAGCTAGGCTAATAAAAGATATTTCCTCCCTCTATAAATCTAACTTTTCTGATTAAATCTCTACAAGCTAAATACTACACTGATTTACAGCACATTCAACATTATCCCTGTGTGCCACTCTTTCCAATAGCTAATAAATAAAAATACCAAGGTAATGTACATCCAAGGCATTTTGAACAAAATCTTTGGATTAAACAGGAACACATGTAGCTCACATATCTTTATTTGAATAAAGTATATGGAAAAACTAACAAAGGTTACTATTTCAACTGATCTGTTTTCCTCAGAAAACTTTGCTGAGTAAGACACTGAAATGTTAAACTTTGTTTCTCTTTCCACTTCTGTTGCTTAAGGAATTTTCTACAATACTGTGGGATGTGTGTGTTGGGAAAAAACCACTGCTTTAACATTTCTTTGTAAGTCACTTTGATTCTCTTTTGTTATGCCAGAGATTTACTGTTTCTTTTGACATCATAGTGGCTGTTTTTGCAAGGACTGCTTGGGACAGCAGCAAAGCAATCCTGCTCACTTCCATCCCCATGTACAGAACAAAAAGCTGAGAGATGCCAAGTAGTTTTGACAATTGTATGGTGAATAAAAAGGAATTAGGGAAATCGTACAAAATTCATAGGAAGGGATTAAAAAAAAAAAAAAAAGGAGGAAAGTTATCCAGGAAAAACACCACTTAGTTTGTGACCAAACCAAAGAGCAGCATCTCAGGTTTCTTTGGGAGGCCACTGCCTGGGATCAGGTGCTCCTAACAGGATGTACTCTTCAAGCCAAGTTTTCTCCCCAAGGCTTGTCAGACTGTTTGCTTTCCTCAGTGGAAATACCACCCAAATAATCTAAAACCAGACTGAACTTACCACCTCTGATTTTTCCTAGGATTCTTTAGTGGGCAGAAGAACTATCTCCCCTAGCAAAGCAGGTTATCTGTCAGCAGGTGAGCCACCACTCTGCAAACACCTGCCCTTTTACAGCAAGGCTACTTTTGTGCAACTCTGTGGTTTCAGATGATTCCCACATAAATCCCCATCAGGAGATTCCCCAGACACTGAACTAATAACGTTCTTTGCTCAGTATATTGAAATCCAAGCCTGAGCCTGGAGAACGGGTACTTTCCATCTCTAAATACTCCCTTTTGTACAACTGGTTACAGAGGCACTAAGATTAAAGTCCCTGAGACTTTCCTAAGAGGTTGATCTAGTTAATGAGACATACACTGAAAAAATGGAAAAGCAGCCCAAAAGGTTTCAGAAAATATTTATTACCTCCATGATCAAAATAGATAGAAAGAAAGCACATTCAGAAAATATGATGAGGAAAGCAGTGAAGCAGGTGGCGTTAAACTTGGAGTTATGGAAAATGTGACTATGAATAGAAATACCTTTATTGCTGTTAGGCAATGTTAGGCAATGTCAGTTTTCCTGTCCTGACTAACTAGGAAGAAGCTAAGATTAATTGTGAGCTGGGTATACCAAGCAGTTATTGCTGTATTAGAGCCAATACTTCAGGCAAAGCAGAGCAGGCCTTATCTCTGCAAATAATCAGAGTTACTTGAAGAAGAAACTAGAGAATACAGTGAATGTCTCTGCTCTTCTCCAGTTTAGGCTCGGTACATCATCAGATAGGAGAAGGTATTTATTTAGAATAGGCACTTGCTAGTGGGGTAAATTCCTCTAGTCCTTTCTCAGATTTGTTGTTTTGATGGTGTAGGATTAAATAAAATTAAAGTGCAAGATAATGCACGATATACCAAGTGCTCTCAAGGAATTAAAAGCATCTACCTATTGTGATTGGCAATATGCAGACATTGACTGCAGTTTGCTATCATCAACACAAAAGCATTTAGAGACAGGATGGTGAACAAAACTCACTGTTTTGTAGAAGAAACCAAAAGAGCTAGGCAAGAGGGATAGACTTACCTGTATAATGGCATGTGGTCAAAACTCTTCACCCTGTGTCAAGACAGAGTGCTCCTTCACGGGTGGGAGCATAGCACAGTCTCTCAGCAGTGGGTAATGCCACTATTGCAGCTCAATGCCATTCAATACCATGCTGCCACCTTGACTCAAAGCATCCTGTATGGGGTAGAAAAGGTAGGAGATCCCATGAGCACTTCTCCCAGCCCTAGGATTTCCCCAGAGAAGCCTTCCTCCCTGAGTAGTCCCATCTTTGCCATACAGACAGGGCCAGCACAGCTTCCTTTGGCATGGAGGGGTTAGCTGTAGCTCTTGGGGTGAATAATCCTGACATTGAAACTGCAAGATGATTTATAGGAAACATTTGTAAAAATCTTGATTGGAGAGGCTCTGGGGGTATCTTGGAAAATCTGGAGTGAAAAAAGCAGCCACATAACTGGGTTCCTAATATAAATGCCTCCAGCTGCATATGCAAATAGGGTTTTCATATAATCACAAAATGGGAGCTGTCTGGCAATAAATCTCTTTCATTTTACTGTCAGTTTCTTGTATACTTGGAACACAATGAATAAGAAATGGAAGAGCAAGACCTTGGAGGACCCAGTTACAAAGTAAGGAATAGAAAAATTATGTGCTAAGGATATAGACTTGGTATTTCTGGCAAATGTCTGCATTTAAGTGGACTTTTCACATGATATGAATAAATGTTGTGAGTTGTTGACAAAATTCATTTTTTCTGTTTTATCCATGACATGAAAAATCCTTTTTCTATTTCTGCAGTAAGTCCAAGCACCAAGGATAGCAAATGTTCTTTAACCACAGGCAAACAATACAAACATTGAGTAAAGTATACCACTTTGTTTGTTTGGGGGTATTTTGTGCAAAGAGCAACTGCCTTAAGTGCACATAACAAAGTGAATTCAACTGCTTGGTTGCTCCCACTTGGAAGACTGTTGCTATACGTTTCTCCTTGATATTGACTAGTGTTGAAATAAGTAGATTGTAAGGCTTTATTCTCTAAATTGCTTCCTGCTCTGACAACAGGTGTAAGTCAAGATATATGAGGGATAAGAGAGCACTTTCCATGCCTATTTAAGTCCTTGATAATGTTTGCTGGATTGCCAGAAGAGGATGCTTCTGATGAGGTTATGCATGTGAAGATTCTTCTGACAAAAACTAATATTGATTCCTCTGAGCAGAAGTGAAAGCATTTCATTGAAGAAGTTTCTGTTGAAATGTGTCAATCCTCATTTCTCTGAACAAAAAAAGAAATACCATGTATTAGTTCTGAAGCTAGAACAGGAAGGAAGCTCTTCCTTAAGCTGCAAAGATGGAAAGAGAACTTCCTCATATAAAATTACAACGAGTGAATAAAGACACTAGCTATCAGCAAAATTAAGTACCTATCTTTCATTTCCAAACCTGCTTCCATTCTTCAAGAACACTGGAAGTGGGTTTTGGACACAACCTTATGATTAAAACTGTGATTTATGATTGGAATTACGATTCCAATGCTGCTGTGTCACCGAACAGGACTTTTTATTATCACTTCTTTGGAAGCTGTTTCGTTCTGAACTTCATGGGAGTGTATGCACTTCACCAGCGACTAAAAGTCCTAAATCTGTTTGTAGATGTGAGAACTGAAGCCTGACTCAGACACCACAATCCTTGTCATGTGTAGCAAGAACAGAGATTAGCTGTGATTTCAATATTGTAAACCCTTTGTTAACACAATGACCTGTAAGAAAACGAGGGATCCCCTGCTACTTACTTACATGAGAGCATCTAATCTAATCCACCATGCCCTTTCACATGCAGCTTTTTAACACACACATTTCAGGCAGATGGGGAATTGTAGTGTATTTTTTTTCTCATTAATACCCCCCAAAATTATGGGACAGATTTGATTTCCTCCAGGTCTCAAGACATGGCTATTTACACCTGTAAGAAACCATTTCAATAAATAATTATACTACCTGTGGGAACGTATAGATGCCACAATATGGCAACAAAGGCCTTGGCAACACTATTAAATGATTTTATTGAAACAGTGAGATCTGAGTGCCCTATAGCACCACAGTATTATGACAGTTGTTGAGGAAAGAGGGATCATTTGCTGCTTCCACATTGCTAACATGAGAAAAACGTTTCAGTGATATTGTTAATATTTCAGAGGTATGCAAGCAAAAATACAGGGTTTTGTCCTAGACCCTTGTACTCTGGGTGGCTCACACAGCTGTTATCTAAAATCCAGATACTTGTGACCTAGGGAATGGTTCTCCTACTTGCTTATCTGCATGGTTCCAGCAGGATACAGATAGCAGCTTTCAGTTGCAGTTTGTTTCCTTGTCTGGTGGCTAAAAGCAATGTCTAAAATTAGCGTCAGGCCTTTTCTCTTAGCTAAGATTTTGTTGAATTTTTTTTTGTTGGGCTAAAGATTCAGAGCTGGAAACATTTTCTTAGCAGAGCTCAGAGGTAGAAACTTCTGCCAGGGAAGTTTTCATGAATAAGTGCCTGGATTTTTCAGTATTGCTGATTATCACCTAGAGAAACTATGTGCAGAAATATCTAAACTTTGACTCCCTCTTGGGAGACAAACACTTATCTATTAGAGCTGGAGAGGAATCCATCAAAAAAGAAAATTATATGCAAATGCAGTCAGTGGATGGTTTAAGTGGACTTAGCTTCTTTACACAAGGCACTGTAAGAGTAATAGAATCATGTTATACTGAAGGAAATGGAGAGTAATGGCAAAGTGTGAGTTCCCATCAGTCATGGTTTGGATGAGGCTGATAAGTTTGCATTTAGTTAACCTGAAAATGTAACACCTGATTTTACCTCTCTTGCAATTTTATATCCTTTTACCATAGGACTGACAGAAATCAAAAGTGCATCTGTGTTTCCCAGTAATCTTAATTGCATCAGATTGCATTTAATGTCTCCACTGGCACATAGTTTAACTACAGTTGTGGCCATATTCCATGAGAATGTCAACATCACTTCAAACTCCACCCTATCAATCTGTAATGAAGTTTTCTGAAAAAGCCTCAATTTCATTTGTCCTCACTTTTTTTAACCAGGCAGAATATTCCTTCCCAGGCTGAAGAAATAGAGAGTAAATGACCATTACTGTATTTTCATTTTGGAAATATTCATCTGATTTAATGTCTTCCGTATGAGTATATGTACCTGCCCCCAGTATTCCAGACAAAACTTAATGGAATAATGATGCCACCTTGGCTATTAATAGAATGAGTTCAGCTGATTAGTCAAGCTTAACCTACTTGTTTTGACAAGGTCTTCAAGTTTACTTCTGTTTAAACAAGCATAGAAAGCTTCTCACTGATGTTTATTAAGTATAAACCCATATTTTTCTGTAATGGCAGTGAAAAGAAATAAATAGTTCAAAGGTGCAAAATAAACATTTTAAAGTATACTTTGAAAAGCAGGTGACCCCTGTCTGGTTTGTTTCCTCAGATGTAGTGAAAATATTCAATCCATTTAATAACAGGAGACAATCTAGCATCAAATTCCTTTGCTGCAAGTGAGCAAGAAATACTATTTTATACATTTATAGGTAAAAGGATGGGTGTTATTTAGTCTTAAAAATGCAATTTAATGGAAGGAGCTGTATTGCTACCAGGAAACTATGAGTCACAACTTTATATAGTAAACTTAATTAAATTCCAGATAGTAAATTCAGTTAAATTGATCTTGAAGAAACTTAAAGTCTAAATGTTAGCCCAGGTCAGATGTACAGAAGACATTTAAGAAATCCAACCCTACTGAATTAAATGTACTGTCTAGATACTTTGTTTTCCACCAGTTTTCCTACGACTCTTATTCTGCTATATCCCCCTCCCTCAGACAGTGACAGCTAAGGAGACAATTAAACCCTTAACAGAGGAATGTCACTGAGGCAGGAGAGGACAGGAGCCCTTTTATTTGGTAATGTGTAACAGTGGCTGGCAGAACAACAGTTCCCCTGGAGCTATGGCTCTTAAAAAGCTGCAGATGAGTTCCTGTACAGCTCCTACAGCTGTTCTTCATCTCTCTTGGTCTCATCACCCAATTAGTGAAAGATACATCAAGTCGTGCTTCCCAATGCCTGTTTGAGGTTGCACCTATGCATGGATCCTCAGAGCCAGTACCTTGGCTGTGTAGGCTGTGTAGGTTGTGCAGGCATGTCAGGGCTGGGTGGACAGGGGAGATGGCTGGCTGATGCACATCAGTGCCTAACATTAATCTGGAAACAGAGCACAGCCTGGACTCTGAAACTGGAAGTGAAGACAGCTCTGATAACTTACACATTGCCTAAGCATCCTCGTCTGAAATGAAATAATTACTTATGAGTCTGAAAGACACACAGCTCCTTAATGATCCAGTTCTCTTTCAGCCACAGCTCTGAACTGTCAGACTGAATCTTACCTGTCCTGGCTTGTAATAACAACCAGCCCTATGGGGTGGCACAGAGGAGCAGGGGGTGGCACCGACCAGCTTCCAGGTCTGGTGGTACAGGGAGTAGGGCGGAGGAGGAGATATCTGTGCAATTACCCACAGGCAACTCAGCTCCTGGGAGAAACTTGCTAGAGGCAGTTTCTAACATCTGGATTGTGAAACTTCTGTGATTTGCTGATCTACGTAATTGAGATGCCTCCCTGGAACTAACAGTCTCCAGAGGAAACTCAGCATCTGAGCAAATAAGACAACCAGGAAGGATGTGGTATTGAGATACATGGAAGTCAGGTCTCCCACCTCTCTGTCCATGTGCTAAACATCTTTCTTGGGTACCCTGCTTCTTCACATGGGATTTATAACAGGCAGTCTGAGTGCTGCAGCCTTGTGGGGTCACCATGTGGAAGCTACTAGCTCATGACTGATCCTGTGTCTCTGGTTATGGTATTTGAGCTGACTGACATGCATCCATCTCTCTGTCAATGCAGTGTTCTTGCCCAGGAAACATTTCAGGTCCTATGTCCAGTCTCTGTCTTCAAACACCAAACATGCCCTTTGGACTCTATTCCAGTCCAGCAGTGCCAGGATATTATATTTAGGCTATATTTTTATTATTTTGACCTCTTTGTGGTACCCCACACTGTTTTGCTCTCTCCTCGGCTGCCAGCCCCTATGGCAATGGTCCAACATTTCTCTCCACACTCCAGTATCAAATGCTCAATTTACCCTGCTAAGCCTGTTCTTGAAAAAGCCTGTTCTCCCTGTCCTCTAATCAATATCTATTTTCTATGAAACTCCATGGGAAAGCTTGTGTATTCCTGATAAATGTGTCTCCCCTGCCAAAAGTTACTTTAAGTGGTGAGGGGGAAAGGAGAGACAGAGGAGGCAGGGATAAGCAGAAAAGCAAGAAATGATAATGGAAATATTTTACATTCCTTCAAATGCATGAAACTGTGCCTATCATTTCACAATTAAAAGTGGGATTCAGCTGTCTTTCCCCAGAGTGTTATGAAATGACAGGCAGCATTTTTGCAGTTTAGAGAATTCTGAGCCATTTCTAAAATATATCATATAGCAAAGACAGCCATCACTGGATTTTTTTGCCAAGATAATTTTCTGTGACAACTAATTTCTTATTAACAACCAAACACATCACTTTTAATTGTCTTGAGTGCATGCCTCTTGCATAGATGAAAACTGGTTTTCAACTGTATATGCCAAAGTTATAACTTTTCAGGAAAATGCAACAATTACAAATAATATAATTGAAAACGAATGCAAACAAAGCACAACTCACAAACAAGCAGAGGAAAAAACATCCTTGTCTTATGAAAACAGGTTATTTTATCAGCCACAAATAAATTTTGCAGGTAGTCATCTCTCTGAAACACACACAGACCTACTATCTGACCAGCTACCACATTTTTTGCTCACATGTACATAATTAATGCTTCATGTTTTCTACCTCTTCTCTATCACACCCAGTGTCCAGGAATGTAGTCTCCTCTGCTTGACTGCTTGAGGCTGAGCCAGACCTTGGGCTCTCACTTGTGCTCTGCAAGGGGTCTTTGTTATCATGCCTGGCTAACCATCTACCTCCCTAATTTAATATACCCACTTTGAGAAAACAGACCCTAATCTTTATACTGTTTAAAAGTTTTGGTCTCATGTGGGAATTTTGAATTGCCAAGTGGAACAGGGTTATGTCTCAAGTTACCTTTGCCTCATAAAGTCCTGAGCTTTTATATGCCACAGATGGAAGGTGTAGAAGGCAAATCTACCCACAAAGACACAAACCCACCATGTGCAAATCTCCCTTACTCTGACTATACATAAAGATAATACTGCCAAGCTGAAGAGGTGTGTTATTGTAACTTGTAAAAAGTGAAATATTCCTTATTTCCCAACTAATAGTCCTAAATATCCTATTATATAAATGGGGTTATTTTAATGGCACACACATGACTGCTTTATAAACACCTCTCTTAAGACAACGATGACTTCCACTTATATGCAAAGATTCATCTATCTTTCAATGGTTCTATATCACTGCATAAAGAAGAACAGGAAAATCACAGCTCAGTATTTAACAAAAAGCCCAACATTTATACTGGGATCACCTCTCTGCCTTGAGAGACGTAGGCATATTAAACTTTGGTATTTAGGGTAAAAGTGCACAGTTAATTGCTCACAGCACTCTGCCATGACTTAGGTCTAAAGCTAAGAGCCTTCATATTGAAACTTGCAGAAGCTCTGGCTTAAAACTGCAGAAAAATATTACTGCTATGAACTAGATCCTTGGGGCTATACCAGATGTGCTTCTGGCCAAAAGCATGAGTCTTTTCTCATTTAGAACCCTTTATATTATGTGGGCTGATGTCAGTTTCTTCATTTTGCAAAATGGACAAACTGTGGTGGAACAGCTTTTCTCCAGTGGCTGAATCCTGTAGGGTCCTATAGCCCATTCTAAATTTTTTCCCCATAAGTAACTATAAATACTTTTAACTTCAGTAGACCTTTCGTACAGAAAGCTGAGAAGAATATCTCCTGCTGATTCCTATAGCTAATTGAGCTTCCACGCATTGAATTTCTGTGAGGATGCTGTTACTAGTCCTTTCTGAATAGCTCTGCTTGTGGTCATTTAGGTGTATGTATTTACTGCAAGCTGAGCCACATTCTTTTTGGACCCCCGTTGACTTGGGCATAGTCTGTACATTGAGTTGAAGTCTTGTTCATGCAGAGTGAAGTCAATACAAGTATTTCCAGGGCCTCAGATGGGCTTTGATGGGCTCTAGCCCAGGACAAGAGTTTACAGCATTTGGAGCCAGAAAAAACTGAGTGAGGTCATCTGGTTTGGTCTCTAGTTAACCACAGGATATGCAAGTTTCATCCAGATATGACAGTATTGAAATAACATTTTTTTTTGCCTTAGGAGTTTAGAAAGCGTGTGCCATGAAGAGGAGAAATGGAGGTCCCTCTGTCACAGGGTGGCACCCTGGCTGCTGGGACTTGCTCAGGAGAGAAGCTCCACTAACAGCCACTAAGTCACAGGCAGTGCAGGCAGTATTTACTTCGTTCCCAGATCTTGAAGGAAGCTCAGGATTGTCAAACAGTGCCAGGAAATTTAATCAATGCTGTTTCCTATCAAACTCATGAACAAAGGGGTAAGCACAAGTCAGGCTGTCATACTTTAGGGCCAGAAAAGACTGAAAATACCAGCCAACTTAATCCTCTCATGATGTGTGTGTTTGTCTAGTACAGTATTGAAAAGAAATATGGTTGGACTATGTTAAATCAGAAATATGTCCAGCCAAGTAGTACTTCCAAAAGCAGCAGACGCTTACAAGAAATACAAAAAGCAGGGCGATATAAAATCATCTGTCTCATAATCAGTGGTTTAGGAATCTTTTGAGCTGAAGGTTGGATGTGGACCAGCATGCTGCAATAACCTGGTGGAGGTGTCTTCTCCAGGAACTGTGCAATTTTATTTTCTTTTAACTCCTTGAATTTACTCTCAGAATCTGGATTAATCCCCTTTTTCTTTTAATATGTTTAATGCCATCATAAAAGCTCTGTGTGAGGGTAAATCCACTCTCTTCTCATAAGCTGTCTCAATATTTTCCTCACAGCTATAAGGAAATGTTTTATTTCAAGGCTGGATTTTCCCAACTCTAACTTCCTAGTGCTAGATCTTATCATGCCTTTGTCAGTACACTTGAAACTGAGGATGGAAAAGAGATTTTTCTCCTTTCCTTCCTCTGTTGTACTGTATCCATTTTTAAGTAATAGCCATGTGGATTTTTAAAATCCTGGTCCACTGGATCATTTAATCACATGATTTACTTAAATACATAAGTAATCCCATTGACTTCCATGGGACTGCTCTCAGGTTAAAAGTTAAGTGCATTGTTAAGTGCTTTGCTTGAATAGTATTTAAGTTCTTTCTAATTTCTCCTTTACTTTCTTTCCTTGCTCATGATACTTGATCTGCACAGTGTTGGAAGCGCAGTGTTTCAAGTAAATTATTCAGTATGGGATCACATAGGTTACAACACAGCAATTTCCATAGCAGCTTTTGTCTAGCACTGAAGGAATTCTGACTGATGGATACCAAGGGCTTTTTTTGATGTTATTTTCTCTGAGGATCTAATGCTCTTCATTCCTGCTAATTCCCTCTGCTGCCTAGTTTATTTGTTCAGCAGTGCCCTAAACAAGAAAGGTTTCCTTCAAACAATAGGCTGCTTTGCACTCTGTGTGTGTGTGGTTTACTGAATCCAGACCTAGTGAAAATGTTCTGGTCTTCAGCTGGTACGAATCAGAGCTGTCTGCAGAGACAAGGAGGTTTTGCTTATTTATATCAACTAACTATCTGACCTGTTGTCTACTGTTTTAATATATAAATGTGTCTATGTGTGCAGTTATATATGTAAGACCCAGGCAGAGGAACAGGCCTTCAGCCATCTGCTCTTGGGATATTAGATACAATTTTGGAGGCACCAGGGCAAAGGCTGAAATGAAAGTTCATTACTTCCTGAGTTCAGGTATGGAAATGCATAATGTGGTATTGTCCCGCAGTACCAATAGCAAAATATTTGCAACATAATTATGCCTGTACCATGGACATTTGAAAGTTTTCAAGAACCTAAGGTGTTTCAAATGCATCTGCATTATTGATGAATTTTTAGTACTAGTCAGTGACCATTTTCGTGCCCTACACACATACACGTGACATGGGGTTCTGTCTGCTTTTGCAAACAATGTGAAGCAGCCATTTCAGATCAGTCAGGCTTGGAAGTTAAGTATTACCCAGCTCATGGTTTCAATTATTTTCTGAAGATTTCTCTATCTGGTCTGTTGACCAGATGGAGAGCCAAACCCCTTCTAGAAGGTGCTGAGAATATACAGTGACTCCTTAAAATACAGTACTACCTCAACACTCCAGATTTGCATACCCCAAATATCCTTCCAGCAGGTGAAATTTCATGGATTTCTTCATTTGGCGAGAGCATTTTGTCCATTGTGCAAAGTATTCACAATGAGCCTGTCTTCTAGGATTTTTTAAAACATACTTTGTCTGCAGGAACAAAATAAAAACATAAGGAATAAGGAATCCCTACAAACCACTGTCCACAAAGTAGGATGTGTGATACTGTGCTGGACACCATAATGTAGCTGACCCAAAACCTAAATAAAACCTAGCATGACTTTGAAGTGTTAAGAGCCTAATGCTAAGTATATTATTGCGCTCTGTAGGAGTTTGCCTTCATCTTTTATGAGTTTAACACTTTGATTTAAGTTTTTTAAAAGATGATGATTTAAACGTGGTAGCTGCCATCTCAGCTGACTGCAAGTTGTGCTAGAAAATGGCAGACTGGATTTTTTACAACTTGAAATAATTTCTATGTTTGTTCTGCTGTAAGTATGAATGATCAGACCCTGCCAGCTTCCATGCATGACAGATGTTGCACAAATCCATATTCAGCAGGATATCCAAGTCTCCCATTTTGGCCTGCATCATACATGTCACAGAATCAGAGAATCTCACAATGGTTTGGGTTGGAAGGGACCCTAAAAAATCACCTAATTGAACCTCCCTGTCACAGGTAGGGGACATCTTCCTATAGATCACGCTGCTTCCTGCTAGCTGAGGTGTACACACTGACTGTGCACACTCAAATCTGGACTGGTGAATCCCACAATTCTTTTCTTAGTGTTTAGCATTTCACAGTACCTGAAAAAGTATTGAAGTGTGGGCAAATCCTCCCTTCTTTCCCAGAATAGCTTCATACCAGAGCCGAAGGAAATATGAAGAACAATAAAACACTTCAAGAGTTATATGGGCTTCCTACATTATTTTTGCTTGCAATAATGATGTGGCCATTGGTAGAGGATACGGATATGAATTCATATACTTCCAGTGGGAAACATTGCTCTTGTCCGTGTCTCCCCTGACACTCTGTACTTTATTTTCCTATTTCACCTTCCTTTTCCTTTCTGCCTTTTTTTTCATTCATTCCTAATTCTCATTTGCTCTGAACTCAATTTTTCTTTTTTTTTTTTTTATTCTCCTCCCATTTGTCAGGTCTCTGTGACTACTGCTGTTTTTTCACAATGCTTTAAAAAGCTTTGAATATTGTGGCAGATGCGTGGGGCAGGGTACCAGTTATATAAAAGGACAGCTGTAAAAACATGTGCAATGGCAATTAAGCAAGAACTCTTAGAAGCATGCAGTCATAAATCATATTTGCAGTAAGGCTGTTCTTAGAAATTGTCCTTAATATTTGAAATGGAGAAAATGTCAGCTTCAGGCAGCATTCCAGCTTCACTTCCTCCACCTCAGTGCTACTGCAAGCAAGGGGTCTGTGTGTGTCCAATTATCAACTACATTGAGGAAGTTTTATATTCAGACATCCTTCTTTAGGCTTGCTGTCCCACAGACACTGGAGTACAGTCCACTTTAAATGGAAATGGCAGAAGAAACAAGAGGCCAAGCTACCAGACAGAGGTTTATTCCCCAACAAAGCAATTTCCAGTTTTCTCATTGATTATTATCAAGGCCCTATCCTGAGTGCCTTCAATCCCTTTCCATCAGGTTAGGGAGCTACCATCTTCAGGAGTTGTCCTGCACCTCACAAACTGGTAACTCAGTCCTCTCAATTTCAATAAACTCTGGAGTTGTTTTCAATAATCAGTCACTCATTTAACTAGGTGATACAAGCTGAATGACAATGCTTAAGCAAACCAGATGAATACACAGAGGGAACCCTGTTCCTTTCTGTTGCAGGCTGAAAGCCGATATATTACATGTCTGCATGCAATAAAACTTTTTTGTTTTAATGTTCCTAGGGAAGGTTGAAACTAAACCCTTGAAAAACATCTGGTTCAAAACTTCAGCATTTTAATATTAAATGCTTCCTGAAATCTGTTTGTGTAACTGTACCATGCAGGTTTGCTTCATAGCTTTCTAATAAATTGTTTCTAGCTCATTTTGTTATCTTTGAGCTATGTTGACTTTGATATCTCCTGCTGATAATATAATGTCAGTAATAGAGCTTCTCCAAGTTTAATAGATAGCTGATATCCTAAGAACAGATTCTGAAGACAACTGCATAATTTTTAGGTTTCAGCTTCATATTGTCTTTCATTCAACTCTAAGGTTTAAACTTGTTGCTCCCTAAAGTGAATTAATTTTTTTGCTACAGTTTTGTCCTTCCAAACATAGTCTTCACTATCATCATAGGTCCTTTCTGCAATGCCTCTGGATAAGGCGGTAAAAACCTTTGCATGGCCCTGGGAACAACAGTTGTCATGTGGCTGCTGGGACTGGTATTTAGAACTTTGTGTCAAAGCCCTGAAGAGCTTGGAAAACAAAAAAATTCAGTAGTGAAGTGGAAGACGTTTTTTCCACACTGAATTGTCATCCTTATCATCCATGGATAGACAAGCAAAAGGAAATCAGAAAAGGCTCATGCATTTTAAGGCATGCTAAGTGAAGTTTGTCTTGCTGACCCCAAAAGCTGTAGCTTAATAATTCCAGCTAAAGCCACGTGAACATCTCAGTGTGATGCTCCAAGTTTCGCAGCCTGATTTCTGCCTTCTGCTGGCTTCACATTTGTGCTGAGCACAGCGGAGAGTCCTGACCTGGCACTGCCTGACCCTCCTCCAGACAGGGTAATTGTGTCAGCCTGACTCTGAGCTTCAGGGCTTGTGAACTTTGGGATCCTGTCATGCTAACACAGCTGTGCTACACTGGGGGCCTGAGCTGGTATTTTTGCAGCTAAAACTGCCTGTAGCTATTCAGCTCAAAGTGGCCTCAGCTCCTCTGTCTGAGGCTTTCCAGCATGGCTGAGAGTGCCTCAGGAGCATGCCTCTCCCTCTGGGCTAAAGAAGGAACCTTGGTTCCTAATTTCAGGTAACCAGGTAGAGCTCAACGACTGAATGCAGAACTTCAGGGGGCCTTTGAAATACAGGAGAAAGCAGAAGCCACTCAGGGGCTCCTGAAGCACTGGGAAGGATTAAAACGAAACAAAAACCAAACCAAACCAAAAACATTTACAGCACAGAAGTTCAATTCTATACCCTTAAAACCTATACTAACTTGTAGCAAAGCTTTGTGCATGCTCTAGATTAGCCATGTAATTACACCACAAACCCCCACAAGGATTTAATTTCAACTGAAAGCAGTAGAATTAATAGTGTGCTTACAAATAAAGCTGCTTACAAATAAAGCTAATTACGATTTCGTAGAATGAGGGACTATTTCATACAAATACCAAGAGATTTAATGTCAGTATATAGCACTTTCCATGACTCATTGAGTCCATAAATATGTACAGGTATTTTCAGCCTGATCATTATATGCCTGGGCTAGCTCAGAAAGAAATGCATAGGAAATGTGTAGCATAGTAGGAAACAACTCTTACAAACAGAACATAGTTGTGTAAATATCTAACTGGAACAAAATCCTATAGCTGATGTACAACACAGGAAATTCCATTTCAACATATTTCTTGATGCTTAATCCTGCCAGGTGGAATGGATCAACAAAAAGGGAGAAGTTGCAGTACATGGTGAAAAAATGTTACACATTTGTGGAGGTCATCCAACAGGACCTAGGAAAAATCTGCAAAGCAGCTACAACTCTTACTAGCTCAAGTTCAGCTTGGTTCAAGCTCAATGCCTATATAGCTTGTTACAATTATTTACTTTTCAATTTATCAGTATCTTGCAAAACATCCATTTTAACTGAAATTCTTTTCGAGCTATTTTCCTATTTTTTCCAACAGATAAATATTATTTCAATTAAAATAGAGTAGCTGTGGAATAACAGGGATAGGAAATTTGGGTAGGGAAAAAGAACTTTATACAATTAGCTCCCAAAAGTTTCTTCAGTCTGTCTCTAGAATGATTTAATATTAGAAGAGTACCTTATTAATTTCAACAGCATCAAAAAGCACTGAATCATCTGCTTGTGTAAGAGTGGGAAAAACTGAAAATATCAGAACAATGTCATGACATGACACGCTATAGTATAGCTAATCAAAGCACTCAAATTCAGAAGAAAATAAAATAATGAGAGGAAACTGTTGAACATGGCAGCTGAGATGAAAAATGGAGATCTCCATAACAGGTCACTGTAAATCAGATTCGGAATGTTAAAAGAAAAGAGAGTGGATATTTCACACGAAACCTGAAGGTATTATTGATGAGATTTTTGTTTAATTAAATTCAAAACAGAAATGAGAGAGGAAAAGCTTTTCTGAGTAAACACGATTAACAGCTGCCTTACAGGAACAGGGTGTTGAGTTCTTAAGTGCACTTCTAAGGTTAAGTCTAAGCCCAAGATTAAATTTAACAAACATACTAGCTCCCTCAGTTTTGTCCTTGGGTTCCTTACACCTCCTCTTCAGCCATTAGATATATATGAAATAACACGAGAGCAAAGAACTAGGATTTTGTGTTTTTGTAAAAGGAAATAGATATATACAGTAGTGCCTATTTCCATTTGGTTACATGAAGGTTATAATAAAGTATGAGGAGTAACATCTAAGATGATGCGAGACACTTTGGAATGTTCAAAATCAACTGAATGGAGAACAGGAGCTCAACACACACCAGGACTCTGTGTCTCAGCATGAGCTTAAGGACTGGCTTTGCAAGGTGCAAGTGTGTGCTTGACCAGAGACTCCCAAAGAAAGCAGACAGTTCTGAAAGTAAGTGGTGGGATTTGTGCCAGAGGCATTCTCCAGCCTCTTCCCCTGGGGCAAGAGTGCTGTTCTACCCCGCCCCCCCCATATGGCTGGGGCTGCCTGCTTTCTAGCAAAATCCTGTGAACTATGAGTGATGTGTTGAAACCACCCTTTTTACTCTAGATTGAGTAAAGATTTCTCTATATACAGAGTCAGGTTCAGAAAGATCAGCAAATGAATGCTGCTAGTAAATTAATATTAGCAAAGCAAAATGTCAAAAATAAGTGGACAAACCCTTGCATGAAAGATTAAAGTCTTAGGATTCATTACACTTGTAGGCTAATAGCACATGTTTCACAAGCATCTGTAATAGATTGTCTTCCTTTGTGCAAATGTATTTTCCATTTTCACTCTCTCCTGAGCCAAGTGTTGAGGTTCAGAGAGGGAGAGAGAGACTGGCCCTTCTGCTTCAGCCCAAGACCCAGGGATCCTTAACAAACAGTCTGGGCAGGAGATTGCAAAGTCTTCAAGGGTGCCTGCTTGGTATTTCCACAGAAGAGAAATTGAAATGTTTGGGGTAGTGATGAGTCTTTGTCAAGGAGCAAGTAGCAACTCAATGAGAGATGGCAATTCATGTAGATTACAACAAAATACATATTCCATCCATCATTTTCAGAAAAGAAGTGTGGTGTTATCTTAATTTTTAATGCAAATTGGGGACTTGCAGTTCCCATTAGAGCTAATAGATTTTTCAGTCTTTCTGATAATGTGTTTAAAACTAAATCTGTCAAATCTCTTGCCTAAGCAGATTTATCTAAGCTAGATCTTAGCCATCAATCATCGATTGGCTTTATGAATGATTAGGCAAACAAAATAGAATAGAACGTCTTAAAGTTGCTGTTCCAGACCGTGGGCTACAGACGCCCACTCTCCCCATCTCCTCTTTGACTGCAAGGGAGTAATATTGCTGAATGTCACAAGGTGGGATATGATTTGCTGACAATACCTGTCCATATTTTATATCAAGCACCTGTTACTATTTAAATATCTCATTTCAAAGTATCCAAAACTCTGTACAAGACAGATCTCAGACATATTTCACAGACATGGAGAAACTGAAAGAAAGAGCATTAAGTGGGCAAATCCCCAAAACAAGTACAATGATGTACAAAATGCCAAAAATTGCTCATGTCATTCCAGAATCTGCTCATATGCCAGCCTGGATCTGGGTTCCTGATTTTTTTCAACTCCTGTACTTTCAGAAGGTGTACAAAGAAGGCCCTTATATAATGCTGTGGTTTTTATAGCAACCTAAAACTATGCTGAGGAGATTAAATCTTGAAAGCTATTTTTAGCCAAACTAATGGTATCAATTTCACTAATAACATAAGCTGCAGGTGCCTCCTAAAGTAAAAAGTAAGACGATGGAAGACCTAACATTACAAAAGGCTACTGACTACAGAAAAGTAGCAGTTCCAAATTACATTAAATCAGGCAATACTGCCCAACACTCCCCCTGGTGGTTTTGCCCACAGAGATGAGCATGAAGTCGCATACATGCACAACCCTCCAGCCTAATGACTAAACGTTAATAGGATTAAATACCTTCTCATCAGATAAGTAGAACATGGCAAAATCCCTGACACTCCCAGAAATTAGATCAGAACACAGCCCAGCCCCTTCCTGACGCAGGGAGCAATTTTGCAGAAGAGGTACAAAATATTAATGGTAAATATACTTGGTTTTTTACTTATCTTTGATTGTGTGTTTGTATTTCTTTGCAAAGTTAATTAGTCTTTCGCTGTAAATGTAAAGCTACAATATGCAAATAACTATAGAAGTAAATCCAGGCTATAAACAAATCCAGGCTTTTAATTGATATATGCTCTTGTAGCTGATAATTGCATCTCCAAGAAGGCTATACTGACTAACTACAAGGCACCTGAATACTGTGTTCACTTAATCAGATGAGAATCATAAAGTGCAGTTGCATGGTTTCTGAAAAATAAACCTTTCTCCTTGCTCTTAGAAGGGGAATAAAGCAAATGGTGTTTCTTTCCCTTATTTTGTAGGGATTTCTTTCATTTGCTGATCTGTTTACAAAACTGATCTAATTGCTGATTTCTTGGCACACCTATTGTTGCGTGTCTTATAATAAGTCTTATTCTGAAGGACACTGAAAGGAATTGCCTGTTTGGACACAAGAAGGGGGACAACATTCCAGAAACTCCCCTCTTTGAAACTGGCAATAGTATTTAGCATGGATGTATTTATAAAATGAACTAAAGATACAATATGAGATCAGTAATTAGTGTGTTTCACAAAGCAGAAAAGGGACAGACAGAGCAGCATAATGATTTGATTTTATATATACATGTCCTGATTCTGTTAACCACTGTGCAAAGTCAGTGGAATTCATCTAATTAATCTAAATAGATAATTACAAATGAGGTCAAGCTGCTTACTCATGTATTTTAACCAAGAGTAGCATTTAGGTGCAGGCTGTACATCTCAGAAACCATAGTTAAAGACAAAATGATTGGGATCTTGTTAGATACTTAGTATTGTAGTTAGTATTAATATTTACTTAGTATACCTAGACATCTGAGCTTCCTGACAATGTTTGCATGTAAGTGCACCAAACTGTTTTCTTGAACAGAAAGAACATGAGGTCCTCTTGGATATTTATACTGCACGTGCTCTGTCTGAAGGGCCATCAGTGCGCACCGACGAAGCAGGAGGAAATGAACCTCCGGGACAACCTCAAGCGTACGTACGCTTTTCCTGCCAGCCCAGGTCTCCAGCTGGGTAGTGCATTTTGACTTCCACTTCAACAAGTTCCACTTGCATGTGTGGAGCTTAGAAACCATCATAAAGCTGATTGCCTGCCTACACACACACATACACACACACAAAATAGGAAGATGAGAAAGAGCAGGATGAAAAAGTAAAGGGATTAACAGATAATCATCACCTGCCAAAAAAAAAAAGTATTTACAGGATTTTTATAGGTTTTTTGGTTCCTTTTAGATCATCAGAATATAGACCAAACCCAAAATTCAATTCAACAGATTTTGAACTATTTTGTTTGTTCAAATAATCTTTGAAAATATTTCTTCTACACTTTTATACTTCCCTGAAAAAGGTGGCTTTTACGAACAACTGAAATAAAATGACTTAATTTAGAAAATAGCAGCTATTCTGCACACATACACACCTCTAAGCATGGCTTTATTTTGTGGATAGAAAGAGGATTAGCCATGAAACAGTCTTATGCTTCAGTCTATGTTGACAAGATTTCTATAATAAACAAACAAAAGGTTAGGGATGAGGAAGAAAGATATAAAGAAGTGATTGATGTGGTTTTGGCAGTCTCAAGGTGATAGGGTTTTACTTTCCTTCTTTAGTTCCAGTGATAGTCAGTGTATTTCCACAAAGAAAACAAATACAGATAAATAATAGGCAATCATGCAGAGCTTCAAGGTGCAAATCATGGGCCAGCCCAGGTTTTCACCAAAACTCTTTGGCCATTACTACACAGGAAGTCTAGAAATCAAATTTTTATGCAAACAGGTTGAAGGCACTTGTAATCTACATTTTCAAAATGTAGAGGGAAGCTGTCACAGGCTTCTACCAGATCAAAGATAAATATAAAGATTACATCATTAGAAAACTGAGTGATCCTTGGAGATATCCAAATATATAAAACCTAGGATGATGTGCAATCTGATGTGGTTGACCCTGCTTTGAGTGGGGGCAGAGGCAGACTCAATGATCTCCAAAGGCACCAGCCCAAATTGTTCTGGGATTTAGTATTCAGCAGTGGGACAGTTAATATATTTTACATACAGCTGATCCTTGCAAAAGCTCTGGGATAGATTCTTATCTGATGGAAATTGTCTTGGCCCAGTGTTATTCAGTATTCGCTGTCTCAGATTTGGTTTTGCCACTGTAGGGAAACATAGAGCTATTTCATTCTCCTTCATCATCAGTGCATGACAATTTGCAATAGTGTTAAAATCTGATTAAGTCACTGTATAATTTGGCTTTTTTTAGAATTATCTGAAGTTGGAGAGAAGTATGTAGATGAAGAGGTAAAGAAAGCTTTGATTGGTATTAAGCAGATGAAAATTATGATGGAAAGAAATGAAGATAAGCACATAGATCTGATGAAAACCTTGAAGAAGAGCAGTGAAGAAAAACAGGTAACATAAATGCATCTGTGGGATTTTTCTGTTTATTCTTGGAAGAATGTAAACCAAGTTGTATGTACAAAACAAGTAGCGTACATCTTTTCATGAAGTCACGGGATTGAGAGAAAATCTGCTTCTGCCTCTTTGTCTCACTAGCAGAGGAAAATTGCACGTACTGCTTGTTTCTAAAAACCCTTGCTTCACTGAATTTGCACCAAGGCAACTGCAGGCCACCGTAGAACAGTGTTTTGTGCAGAAGGTCCAGCAGCTCTGCCCTCCATGTCTCTATACTTCTGGGGGCCCAAGATGTTTTCCAGCTTGCTTTGCTTTTGCTTCAGACCTGCAGGAGAATATCAAAGCCATAAATGATAATGGGCTCTAAAGAAAGTACAGTGAATCAGGGAAAATGCCAATGTTTTAGTGCAATGCCTAGACTCAGAGCCATGCGCTCAGATGATCTGAAGAAACAGAGGTTTACTGAATATTTAAAAAAATATTCAATATCCAAACTTTGTTTCAACGAAGTTGAAGGAAAATTCCCTCCTGGCCCAACATCTGGTAGTTAGTTTAAACTATTGGTATTGGCAAGCCAAAAAGTACCTGATAGCTTTCTAATGTCTTAAGGAACACCAGTACACTCCCACAATCAACACTCTTGTTAGATCTTACTAGATGATTTCATTTACACAGGACTTACATCTGCAGTAAGAGTTCATAAAACACTGAATAAATGTATTAGAAAGATCAGAAAATAACTAAACATAGATTATGAAAACTGCAGTTACTCTCTCCAACAAGCACATTCTGACATAAATTTTCTTTTGTGTCAGTCTCTTCCCTATTGGAATGCTGACAAAAAGGAATAAGCTCCACCAATTAAAAGGTTTCTGTCTTACTTAGAGATAACTTGGAACATTGTTTGGAAACTAAAACATTAAAATATGTTGCAATTGGAGAGACAAATTGATGATGTGCAATCTACTTTAATAGAAAAAACTTTTCTCCTTCCATTGTTAAGTCTATTCCAAAAATGCTGCTTCTGATCTGCTCAGTTTTGTGCCCTAACTGATGAAGTAAATAGAAGCAGCATTGTAAAATACACCTTGTTGCTCTTCAGTATGGAAGAAGTACCTCACACTTCCAAGAGTAGGAAAAAAAATCCCCTTACTACAGCCTTTTGATTAGTACACTCACAAACAGCAGAGATGCTATACTTTTATATATTTCTGCTTTAGAAAGACTTTATGGCAAGGATCTACCCTCGTGAAATATCAGTCCCTTAAAGGTAGAGAAAAGCAACAGAAAAGGACTATTTGTGGGACAGAATACTGCTCAGATGATATGGAGAAAAAATAGCACAAGCTGAACACATGACCATGTAGGAGGCTGAATTCTTACACAGAATGATGTATGAGTTTTTTTCTTAACATCAAAAATCCTGGTAGACTATAGAGATCCATTTGTTTCCGTGGGCTGTGCCTCCTGAGAGAAAAACATCAGAAAAATCCTATAAAGAAAAGGTTTTCAATTTTCAGTTCCCTCCATATGTAACTGCAGCTGAGAAGGCAACCTACCCCAGTGGTTAGGGATTAGCAAAAACAAGGAGTCATAAATATCCAAAATGAATGATCAGCCCTGGAGTAAGAACTTAGAATACTAATCTGAAAATTGCCCTCAACTGAATCTTTTTCCTTAGCAAGCCTTGCAACTTATGGATGAAGTAAAGGCAAGACTCGAAGAAGAGGAAAGACAATGCCAAGTATCCTTGAAAAATCTATGGGATGAATGTGAATCTTGTTTAGAAAGTACCTGCATGAGATATTATACAACTTGCAAACATGGTGTGTCAACCTTTAAGAGAAAGGTAGGAAGAAACTTTGGTAAGGAGGAATACTCTTGAGTTCACCCAAAGTTTTAGAGACAGCACATCTTATTTTCTTAATACCTAAGTCTGCCTAGGTAGTTATATCAGCTTACTAAAAATTAATTTGATTTGGAGAGTCTGGAAATATGAAGTTATATGGTAGAGATTACATGTGATTATGGTCATGGAATGCTGAGCCAAAATGAGTTCAGTTGCATCCTGGCAAGATTCCATGGAAACTGATGACTCCCCTAACTCCAACAGACTCATTCCAGATATACAATGTTTTCTCTCACAGTGGGACTTGCACTACGATGCTAGGTAACTGTTTGTCAAAAATACTGCATAGATTTTTTTATGGTCCATCTGAAAATCAGCTAAGTAAAAAGTGTAGATGTAGTTAGCAAAATTACATGGGGGAAAAAAATCATCTATTTATTACATCATTCTTTCCTATATTTATCTTAAATAAACTTTTAAGTAACAAACAAAGCTTTAAAATGCTTAACCTCTTATAATAAAGGAACTTGTCAGCAAAGGAGATTCCCCTAATTCTACTAGATGGAAAATATGGTTTCCCGACTAGTTCATTATTACTACAAAATTTAACAATTGTAATCACATTTTTTTTTATTTGGACATATGATTTAAGCATAACAAACTTCTGAAGCAAACCTGTAATTACTGCTACTAAAATGTTAACCAGATTCCCTCGCATTCACCCCTCCCATGTACTGAAAAATACAAAAACTTAAACATTAAACGTGGTGTGTTTCAGGCAGGGTTTAGAGAAAAGGTGTTTAACATTTGTGCATATTCTTAAAGTAATTCAGGTTAAAATGTGGGAGATATTAAATTAAGACTGTTTGTGATACTTTTAGCTTATTAGATACCACTCATGGATAGCTCATATATATGTTTTGTATTTTCAAGAGTCCATGGATGCTGCAATTACTGCAGTAAAAGTTATACACTGCATTGTCCCTGTCTTTGACCCTCTTGGTAACTTCCCCCATGAGTTATTTGGCTTGTTTGAAGCACTCAAAGTAAGAATTGTGTTGTGACCTAAGTTATTTAAAAAAACCCAAAAAACCCCCCAAAAAACAACAAACCAAGAAAAAGAAAAGAAGACAAAGATGGTAGCTGTTGTTGAGGACACATAGACAGCAGGAGCAATACTGGCTTAGGCTGTTCCTGCAGTGCTGTTTCACACTTTACCTTCCCTCCAAGCTGCACTAGTGGTCAGACCAAGCTGACGATTTTTTTTTTAATATATATAACTATCTTTACCTATATGTATTTTTGTCTATATCTATTTATATCTGTATGTGTATGTTTTAGCAGGGTGCTTCTTAACCCTTACCCATTTGCTAATGCCGTGGAGTGTGGATCAAAAACCACTCCATTGGCTCAGGCCAAAGTAGTGTCCTTCAAGCAGGGAGCAGGGACCAGTGGCTGAGACCCAGGAACTGGAACTCTGTAACAGCACAATTGACACTTGGCCTCTCAC
Organism: Acrocephalus scirpaceus scirpaceus; assembly: GCA_910950805.1. Taxonomy (NCBI): domain Eukaryota; kingdom Metazoa; phylum Chordata; class Aves; order Passeriformes; family Sylviidae; genus Acrocephalus; species Acrocephalus scirpaceus. The sequence continues at coordinate 78,233,957 of OU383773.1, read as the reverse complement.
ATGGTAAAACCATGGACTCAGAGCCACTGCACTTTATTGATTTTGCTGGCTTCCATTCACACAAGGACGTGAGGATTTGCCCAGTGGTGAGAGAGGGCAGGCTTTTTACAAATCAAGGTGAGAACAATCACCTTCTGCTCCCTACACCACACATAAGCAGAAATGCATCTCACATCTTTACAACATAAAGTCCAAGCTGTCTGTTGGAAGAAACCCAAACACTGATAATAACTTTGAGCCCCCACAGATTAAAGGGCAACTGGCAAACGTTTTACTCCAGATGTGATTTGGAAGTAATGATTTAGATTGAATGCACTTCCCCTCTTTGGGGTCTAGTGTCTTAAATTACTTCAGAGAATACACAGTGTTTGGCAGTTATTAAGAGGGCATTGTTTCTATGAGTATTTGAAAGAGAAAAATTAGAGACACTTACCTGAGAGATGAGAAACTGATAACTTGTCTGTCTCCTGATCTCTCTCCTTCTTATACACAGGTTGAAGATTTTTTGAGGAAAATACCTCCACTCATATTTACTTTTCATGAGGATCAAGGAAGAGACATCCAGTCTAGTGAAAAGCCTGAGAAAGAGGATACCCAGCTAGTAAAGATGGACAATTTATTTAGCCAGCTATTATCGGATGTAGGCTCAATATTTGACAGAAGTTTAATTTTTTTCAAGCACATGCAAAAAGAATTTGACCAGTCTTTTCAGACATATTTCATGTCTGACCTGGACTTGAGTGAGTCCCCCAGTATGCCAGCTTTACCTGAGGTCACCACCAGAACTGATGGCCCCCAGAGAGGCTGGGGCATGCCTGGCTTCTTACAGATAGTTTTTGATTTCAGTAGGACGGTGTTCGAAGGCGTCAGTGAGGTGATCACCGACGTGTTTGATGAATACAGAGATTATAGAAGAGATGTGCCAGAACAAACCAAAGGCAAGTGTTAGACGATGAAAATTGACTGCACTGACAATGACATCAACCCCCTTAGGATGGCTAAACTACAGCGAATTACTCAATTTCCAGTATGAGAGTGTGAGATACGTAAGGAAGCTCTGGAGGCTATGGGTCAAAGATAACTAATTGTTAAATGAACAACTAGAAGTCACCTAGAAATCTCAGAGATAGGGGACTTAGGGGTCCTACACAGCCTGATTTTCATGGCAATTCTCAAAACACTTGCAGGAGCTCCTCAGGAGCACTTAAATTCAGGGTGGATGCAGGTTTTCATAAGGCTGACTGACAGATTTAATCTCAGCATTTGTCAAGATATGATCTGTATCATCTCTTATTGACATGGTCACCAATTCTAAAAATTTAGGGTAATTCTGTGAGATGTCAAGGCATATCCCTGCCCTTGCCAAATGATGCTAAATTCAGCTTGACAGCTGCAAGTCCTGTTCCAGGCTACAGCAGCAATGTAATTTGACAATCAAATACCAGCCAAAGACCAGCCATCAGGTTTTCCTGTGACTAGAAAATTCTGGGCATACCATTGGTGATGACACCCAGTGAAGGAAAAGGACCATGGCCAACTTTTAGAATACAAATAAGCCTCATATTTGACTATTGGAAATAGGACAAATACATGCTGGTCCTTGTCAAGGAAATCACAGTGAGCACATGCCAGAACTCTGAGTGGCATGTGACATAAACATTATGTGATCACCAGGAAATACAAAGTTAAGTGACTCTTGAACAGTGTTTTAATTTTTTTTTTCTATATCATAAGCCATGTTACCTCAGAAATAAGCTTTGGTACTGTGTTCTCATCTAACTGTATGTGACTATGAAACATCTTGACTTCTAAGGGTCAAAAAGATCTTACTAGGACTCACATGTTGTAGAAATAATGTGTAATAGTATTAGCAATTATTTGGTTATGTCTGGGGAATACACTCCTAAGTCTTTATAAGGGAATATACCACAGCAGCATGAATTTCTTGAAAGAAAACATGATTTGAATCTTCTCCTGACTTCTACTTTTAAATAATTTATTCCTTTCATTTTTTGGCGGGGAGGGGAAGCGGAGGGGTAGGGAAGAGAATTTATGCAAAATACTTTGGATTAAGGGCAAGAAATTATATTCTAGCACTCAGGCTCGGCAATAAATGCATACTTATAAAGACTCTAAGTGTAACAGCAGTCTAAAAATACTATGACTTCATTCCAGATCCTGACAGAAGTGGCATGTTTTCAAAAATTGTGTCAGGGCGCCAGAGACTTCAGTGCAGGGAGCTCCGGGAGAACTCCTCTGGATGCCCACAGTTTCATGAGAGATGCCAGAAATGTCAAGACAATCTTTTGCATGGTAAATAACTATTTTCCTTTTTTATATATTTTTTTTATTCTTCTGTAATGCATTGATCACTGATTTATAGATTTGGAGGTTTAAATTTTCTACTGGAATTAACATTTAGTCACTGAGTTTTTACTGTAACTACGGCTACAATAAGCATTCCTCATTCCAGATAATTTCAATTAGCTTTCCCCACTGTCTCCACAGAGTGTCACTATAGCTCAGTTGTTAACATACCGCTGGTGCCCAAAAGAGACGTCCCACAGTCTATAACAAAATATACAGGTATTTTGTTAGAACTGCCATCCTGCAGAGGAGCAAGATGTCAGGCAGCAGTTGATCCTGCCGGGGTGCAGCAGCGCTGAGCAGGAAGTGAGGAGAAGCTCAAACTCCTGACAGTCGCTTCTCCTGCTGACAACCAGGTGTAACCTCAGGTATCATTCAGAGCCTCGCAAGGAAAGCAAATGCTGAAGAGCCTGTAATTACTTTTTGTTGAATCCTGTCTGCAAATGACAGAATTGACATGAAGGACAAAAAGGGGACTTCATGTCAGTATATAGGGAGATAGCAGAACTCTGCCAGCACCATCCATGGGCACCAGAAAAACCTTCAGACTGATCACCTAGAACTGCTGTCAGGACTCCCACTGCAGTGTAACATATCTGTCTTTCCAGAATTATTTAGATTTTAAAATCCAAGGAATATGCTTAAACCTAAATGTCTTCAGAATATCTCCAGTGTGGCAAACATTAATGAGCAATGAAACACTTATAAAAGAATATCTGACCACTTTTTATCTACACCCATGTATTACAGAGACCAGTTAGATTACTGTACCATGAGCTTGAAGGTGCCCCTTGATAATCCAATTTGACAGAAAAAAAATCGAATTTTTACTGAGCAATTATTGTATAGAAATTTTTCTTGTTTAAAATCTATATTTCAGTAAAGAAAAAACCAGCAATCTTCAGTTCTGAATTTGTGGCAGCTGATACTAGTCTCATACTACTGTCTAGCTATTGTAAGATTAATATTAGGTCTTAACACTCAACAGGAATACAGGCCTTCTTGTAATAACCTCTATTGAAGAATCACTGAATAATTTGGGGTTAAAGGGACCTTTGCAAGTCATCTAGACCAACTCCCCCAGAAATCAGCAGGGGATCATCTAGATCATGTTGCTCAGAGCCCCACAGAACCTGACCTTGAATGTTTCCAATGATGGGACATCTACATGCTCTCTGGGTAACTTATTTCAGTGTTTCACCACCCTTATTGTAAAAAACTTCTTGCTTACATATAGTCTCTTGCAATTTAAAATCATTACCTCTTGTTCCCAGAGCCTGATAAAAAGCTCATCCCTATCATTCTTATAGACACCCTTCAGTTGCTGATGGTCATAAATTGTATGCAAAGGCCACAATAAGTGTCCCCAGTCTTCTCCAGGCAGAATAACCCCAGCTCTTCCGGCCTGTCCTAATAAATAGGAGAGGTGCTTCCAGCCTCTAACAGTTTTTGTGGCCCTCCTCTGGACGTGCTCAAAAGCTCCATGCCTTTCTGTGCTGAGGAGTTGTCATGGTTTGACACTGGCCCAACGCCAGGCACCCACGACAGTCGCTCGCTCACCCTCTCCTGCCACAGCTGGGCAAAGGAGGGAAAACAAAAAAAAAAGTTAATGAAGGCTTCATGGGTGAGATAAGGATTGGGAGAAATATTTCAAGGTCAAAACAGGCTCAACTTTAGTTGTAAAGTGAATTTATTAGTAACAGAATTGGAGGAGGATAATGAGAAGCAAAAGAAGCCCTTAAAACACCTTCTGCCCCCCAGTCCCTCCCTCCTTCCCACTGACAGCCCAGGGGACAGGGCAGGGGATTTGGTCAGTTCATCACTGAGATTTTCTTCCGCTGCTCTGGAGAGGAGTCCTTCCCCTGTGAGGCCATGGGGTCCCTCCCACAGCAGACAGCTCTCTGTGAACTTCTCTGGTGTGGGTCTGCTCTCACAAGCAGCAGCCAAACTGCACCTGCTGCAACCTGAATTCCCCCCACGGGCACACAGCCCTCCCAAACCTGCTGTGACATGGCTCTCTTCCCATGGGGTGCAGTCCTCCAAGGACAGGCTGCTCCAGCCAGGGAGCAGGGGCCCTCTCTCCACCAGGTCTCCCACCGGATCACAGCCTCCTCCAGGCATCCACTGCCCCAGCATGGGCACCTCCCTCATGGGCTGTGGGTGGATCTCTGCATCCCCCATGGATCCCCATGGGCTGTGGGTGGATCTCTGCATTCCCCATGGATCCCCATGGGCTGTGGGTGGATCTCTGCATCCCCCATGGATCCCCAAGTGCTGCAGGGGCACAGCTCCCTCACCAGGGTTCCACCATGACCTGCAGGGGAATCTCGGCTCTGGCCCTGGAGCACCTCCTGCCCCTCCTTCTCCACTGAACTTGGTGTCTCCGTGTTTTTTCCCTCACATGCTCTCACTTCCTCCTCCTCCCTGACAAAAAGCAAAACCCTGTGACTTTGTTTTGATTTTCTTCTTAAATATATCATCACAGAGGCATTACCAATCTCCCTCATTGGCCCAGTTTTGATCATCAGCATGTCCATCCTCAGAACCATCAAGGATTGGGTCTGTTGGACATGGTGGGAAGACCCAGCAGCTTCTCACAGAAGCTATCTTTGTGGCCCCCCTGCTACCAAAAACCAGGCAGTACCAAACCAATACAGGAGTCCAGACCTGGATAAAATACTTCAGGGGTCTTATAAGAGAACAGTGTGGGGGGACAAAATCACCTCTCTGAATGTGCTAGCCATGATTCTTTTGATGCAGCCCAGGATGTGTTTGGCTTTCTGGGCTGTGAGTACACATGGCCAGCTGTGTACTTGTCCAGCTTTTCATCCACCAGCACCCCCAAGTCCTTCTTGGCAGGGCTGCTCTCAGTCTGTTCATCTTTCAGCCTGTGTTGATAGCAGGAGTTGCCACAACCCAGGTGTAGCACCTTGCACTTGGCCTGGCCAAACCCCATGAGGTTCACCTGGGCCCACTTCATGAGTTTGTCCAGGTCCCTCTGCATGGCATCCCATCCCCTGGGTGTGTCAGCCACCCACTCAGCTTGGTGTCTTCTGTGAACCTGCCAAGGGTGCACTCGATACCCCTGTCCGTGTCATTGATGAAGACATTAAACAGTACTGGTCCCAATATGGACTCCTAAGGGACACCACTTGTCCATGATGTCTATCTGGGCATGAAGCCATTGACCACTACCCTCTGGATATGACCATCCACACAATTCCTCATCCACCAAACACTCCACCCATCAAATCCATATCTCTTCAATTACGGGAGAAGGATGTTGTGGGGGACCATGTCAATGGCCTTACAGAAGTACAGATAAATGACTTCTCTAACTCTTTCCTTCTCTACTGATGGAATCACTCTATCACAGGAGGACACTGGTTGGTCAGGCAGGACTTGCCCTTGGTGAAGCTCTGCTGGCTGTCCCAAATCACCTCCCTATCTTCCATGTGCCTATGCAGAGCTTCTTGGAGGATCTGTTCCATGATCTTTCCAGGCACAGAGCTGAGGTTGACAAGGTGATAGTCCTCAGAGTCCTTTTTACAAGGACCTTCTCACCTTTTTTTAAAAATCAGTGAAATATTTCCATTTTCCCAGTCACCAGAGACTTCATCTCTCTTCCATGACTTCACAAATATCATCGAGAGTGGCTACATCAGCCAATTCCCTCTGGAGTCATCAGGTCTCAAAATTGATCTTCTCTCACAGTGGAAACAACTTTGCTCTCTCAGCCCCTGCCTTGCATCTATACCTGGGATAGATTAATAATGGAATATGAGCCAATAAAACCCCCCATAATATATAAGAAGACTATGAAGTTGCTATATGTAAAATTTACCAGATCTTATTTAGCATTAACAGAAAATCTATCGCCATGAAATATGATATAAACCTTATATGACAGCAACTTGATAAATCACTTTAATACAACAAATAGGATAATGCATTCATTCAGTCGTTGAGTCTAAACTAAATCTACCATAATAAGTCAGCAAAAATTATTCTCCTTTTTTCAGCATTATTTAAAGGCCCACCCAAACCATGCCCCCTTGCTAGGCTTTTTTTTACAGTTTTCATTTCTTCAGACAGAAAAGACAAAGTACAAGACATAACACTGTCTTTTCTAACAGATTGCCCAAATGTTCCTGAGCTGCACATAAAGTTTGATGAAGCCTTTAAGCTGGTTAATGTCTCAGGGGAGCAGTACGAGCAGATTCTCCAGGTGGTTCGGCATCACACAGAGGACACTTCCTACTTGTTGAACAAAATGAAAGAAAGATTTGGGTGGGTGTCTGAGTTATCCAACATGACCATCGGACCAGAAAACATTTTCAACATAGTTAAGGTAAGGGTTGTCTTCTGAAGGGAGCTATTGCTGCCTTTAACCTGCATTTTGCATATGCTTATGCTCCTGGGGGTCGTGGATGTTTATACATGTGTAATGTTTGGGTTTACAACACCACGTTCCTACTTATCTTGAATTTGTGTATGCTTGGTAATCCCTCGATGAGCTGAAACTCCTGAGATTAGGAACTATTTTCCTCTAAATCCTTTTAGTCTGATGGATGGCTGACAGGCTAACCTGAATCACAGTCTGATAAGAGTAAATTGACACTAGCAGCTTTGACTGGCCTCAGATTACCTTCACAGATAAATTGCACTGCGCCGGCACTAACACATCCATATTGGATCGATGAAATGTCTAGCTATCTATGTCTGTACTTATATATTCCAAAGTTCAAAGAAGGCAAATGTTATACAGATTTTTGCAGTGGAAGCAGCACATGCTTGACAGCATCAGTCAATACTTCAGTAAATATGTAATGATTAATTGTGTCTCACACACAAGGATACATCCAAGGTAAATTCAATCCATTTTCCTGGGCAAGGGACAAATCTTATTCTCTCTTCTAACTCAGAAATCCACTCATAAATAGTGAATTACTAGTGAATTACTACTATTACTACCAGAACTTTATATGATGGTACAATCCACCAAAAAAAAAAGCACTTGGCCTTGCTGAACCTCATGAAGAAAATAGAAGAGGAGACAGGCACACTTTCTCAACTGAGTCTGAGATATCTGTTCTAGGAAAATAAAGCTACAGAACTAAGTCTGATTTAGAAAAACACACAGGAATGAATAAATTTAATCACACAAATTGTATTGAACTTAGTGAGACAGCTCAGAAGTTTTCATTAGGAGAACAGAAGCTCTTTATAGATGTAACTCATGGCATAAATATTAACATGCAGTTCTTTAATATGGTCTTAGCAGTGCCATGTTAGCTCTTTACCCCACTTACATAAATTCAGACACCCACTGTCTTTTCAGAAGAAAGCACTTTAAAGAAAGTAGACAAGTCTAAAACATTCCCCTATTTAATTTTCCCCTATTAAAGAGAGTGGGGACAGTGGGTATAAACAAAACAGAAAGCACACACCAGTTTGTAGTGTCTAAAGTACTGATCTCTTTTAGGTGGTACCTGGAGATCCCTCCAGTAAAGATGAAACCGTGGTAGATGTGAACATTCTGACTTCACCTACTTTCACCATTAAAGTTCCTCCCAACTTAGATCCCAAGAGTCCTGAGTTCATTGAATACATAGCTGGGAAAGCACTCCAATTGTATAAGCAGAATTTTTAAGTGGTAAGTTCATTCTTTCTGCTTTCACGGAGAACTTCTACATAAGAGGTGTTTACATTGCAATAAATTTTAGTTGGAACAAGATTCAGTCATGGTGTACACAAGACTGCCTTCTCAGAAAGGACACATTGAGAAAAACACAAGCATTATGGAAAACACAAACAAACACTCAAATGTTCTAGCCTGCAAAAGACAGACACTATGATATTAAATGATTTGACTTATTTAACTGTGAAACCTTCAATCTTATAGTAACAGCTGGGATGAGGTAATGTGATGATAAATATTTCTTCAGAAAAGAATTGCCTCACATGCACAGTCCAGTGTCTTGGCATTGAAAACCATGTCTTTGTGTTCATTCATCATGAATGGACTGGAATTACCACTATTCATTATGTTGGGGTTTTTTTATTTTCAGTAGTGTTTGAGAGCATGCTCATGTTATTTTTGGTGATAAAGGAGTGCAAAGTGAGAATCACTACCAGGACTTGGAAGAGCTGTCTTGCCATAACATTACTGCTCAGATTAACAGTGTTTATTAACAGAGGCTGCAGTTCAACTTGCAGGATCATGCACAGAAAGATCCTGCTCATGGGCTTCAACCATTTTTATAGAAAGGACACACAGGAAGCCTCTCTCCTTGTTTAAGATATTTCAAGAAGAGAAAGGAGGAACCAGGCAGAGAGGCAGGGAGGAAAAATGCTTCATATTTGCTAATCCCACAGGGAATTTCCAGAAAAGATGGAATGGTTTTAGGTGGCATCACACTGCTGTGCAACTTGTAAACCACCCTTCCCTGTGTTTCCCTGCCCAGGGGACTCAGGGATGCACAGCTTTAGTGGCCTCTCAGAGGTGTCTCTTCCAGGGGAATAGAGCCACAAGACACATGAGACTTTCAGGCAAATCACTGCAGTGTCCCCAAATCTTCTGAGAAGGACCAGATTTGGACATAGTTACTCTTTAGGTCATAGCTGATTTCCTCAGCTGAGCAATTGAAGCATGACCTGCACACAAAGTGAAGTCTCAGGAGGCAGGGGAAGAGCATTCAGCATTGACAAAGCAGATGAAGAAGATTTCAGCATTTTGTATTAAATCTGCTTATTCTTTTGAGGTCAGAGGCACAATTTTTAAGCTGATGAAAGAAATCACTCCCACCAGAGAGGCTGAGGTGGCTGCAGAATTTAGACATAATAGAATAAACTTCATCATGTACTTTGCTTAGGTCAATGTTGGTGAAATTACATTTTAATATTTATAAACATATGAAATAAAATGCTCCAACACGTTCTCTACAATTTTCCTTCAAAATTCTGTGTAATTTATATGCAGTTATAAATGATAAATACTCTTTCAGATCACGGAATACAAATCTTCAGGGCCTAATGATGGCAACAATTATTTCTGTAGTTTGATGATGATTTTTAGCCTGAATCCTAGTCTGATTTTTCTGTGGACATATCTTGTGTAGCCATTTCATACCTGAGAAAAGTAAGTGGTGTTGATTTCAAAATCACACCACTGTTTTACATTCAGTTTGCACAAGGCTCAGAGTAATGGATGAAAATGTAATGGATAAAAAAGAGTTAATACTCTACAAGAAAACTGGACAGATCTATAAGAACAGAAAGGGAGAGGCAAAAAGAGTTTCTGTCTGGTTTTTATGCATGTTTCTATAGCAGGACACTGGTACATTCCACATATACTTATTTTTCTAACATATTTTTCTCCATTCAAAACCAAAATGTATAATCGTTCTTTTTTTTCCTCCTAGGAAAGAAGAAGTGTGAATTCTTTCTTCCTGAAATAAAGTATATGCTCCTTAGTTGAACTACCCCTATGCTTAACACAGCTAAGTGTTAAATTACTATGGTTAAAATAGTTGCATATAAATAAAATGTTGCTTAGTAAATACTGTGACATATAAGCTATCAACCAAAGACTGTAGAAATCTCTAAACTCAAACCCCAAACAAAATCCATTTCAGTATTAATTTCTTTAAATAAAATATTATTTATGTTGTCAGTAAGGTAATCTTCAATAACACGCTATGGCTCCAGTTATGCAAAGATTGAAGGACATAATCAGCTGTAAACATAAAAGTAATTTCTATTTGCATACTTACATTCAAACACATTCTTAAGCCTTTTCAAGACTGATCCCTACAGATGTTGCACATTCAGCTAAGTCTGAATCAACCAGATTTCCATCTGCATGTAGCATATTATTTTGCAATGAAAATATTCAATTTCTTCTTCCAGTTGCTTTTGATGCCTATTGTGTACATTAAATTACTTATCTGAATATGCACTAATGAGTAAGACTTCTGCCTTTGGCATTTCTTACAAAGAGTAGTTTGCCTCTGGATTTTACTTCTTAATTAATCAACAGCCTTTATCAGTAAAGAAGCTTGTTTCTCCCTAAATTATACACATTAGATTTCAATGGTATCTGTAAATTATAATAAAGTTTAAGAACTGATACATCTCTCAGCTAGAAGCAGAGCTCTAGGTAATTTGGTATCATCTGCCATGCACAGCTTTTCTAAGCATTTTTGCACACAGGTATATTGGCACCATTTCCAACTCTGCTAAATAAACCATGCTAATTTCAAAGTGTAGAAAAACATCTATATTAGATATGAGCAGAGAAAAATATCCCCACCCTACTTACACTTTATGTTTTCCTTCTATACATACACTTTAAGTATACAAATTTATATGAAAAAAGCCACTTCACTCTTTTTATTAGTAGAGAAGATGATTTTCTGCCTGCAGCAAAGAAAGGTGGTATTTTCTAATTCACAGTCCTCTGTGCTCCTTATTTCCATCATATATACCTGTATTTCAGGCTTCTAATCATGAGATTATCAGTCATAACTCCTGTAAACACATCACTTGTCAGAAAGCTGGGCTTTATCTCAGAGATAAGTGACTCTTACAAAATTCTTGACTTCCAAGAGATACCAATGAAGAAATACTCATTGAAGAATCAGTTTCTTCTGTCTAGCAGAGATTATACCTAGAAAATTTTCAGAGGACACCACGTTGGGAGCAGTTGCAATCAGACATGGGTCGGGATGCAAAATTACACTGGACATGGGAGAAGCTGAGATCAACACGACCAGATAAACCCAAGTGACGAGTACGACCCGTAGTGAGCAGCAAATGTGCCAATAAAATACGAAGCAGGAAGCGGATGGCATGGCATGGCATGGCATTAAAGGAGCCTGGCTTTAGAAGTGCAGGTCAGGGTGACACTGCTGGACGTGGAAGGTGAGCCGTGCACAGGGCATGGCACTGCAAGGTCACCACACCAGGGGAGACAGGGCAGGTTGGCACAGGGGCTGCAGCCAGCTCAGGATATCCTGGCTGGGGGAATCCAGTGCCAGATGCATGTGGCCTGCCAGGCCCAGCTGAAGGCTTTGGTCTTGTTCAGCTCCAGGATATTGAGCTTTGGTCATGTTCAGCTCAGGGCTGCCTGAGGCTGCAGAGAGAGGGAAAAAGATGACAAATGCCAACAGCACTCTACAGAACAGGAAGAGCCTAGAGAGGGCTCATGGTGCCCCTAGAGCAGAGCGAAGTCACAGAATCACACAATTAAGTACGAAAAGACCTCTGAGCTAATTGGTTCCAACCTTTGACAGAACACCACCATGTCAACGGGACCATGGCCCTACATGCCACCTTGTCTTTCCTCAAACACCTCCAGGGACGGTGGCTCCACCACCACCCTGGGCAGCCCATTCCGATATGTGATCAACATTTCTGTGAAGAAACCCTTCCTAATACCCAACCTAAACGAGCCGGTATGGCCCGGGGCAGTGGCTCTGGCCAGCCCTCCCTCAGGAGGAACAGCTCCGTGCAGCACCACAGAGGGCGGCGGCGCTGACGGCCCCCGGCTACTGAAAGAGGAAGGGAGGGGGAAAGGGAAGGGGACGGGCGAGGGAGGAGGTGGCGGTGGTGCCGCTCCGCTCCGCTCCTCCCCGCCCGCCCCTCGGCGCCGTTTGGCGGGAAAGCCGGGCTTTGGCGGGAAATCAGGGCTTTGGCGGGCTCGGGAGAGGCGCGCCGCCGGAGCCCAGCGCGCCGCCGGAGCCCAGCGCGGCCGCAGAGGCGCTCGCCTGCCATGCCCGCCGACGGGGAGCTGCTGAGCGCCGCCGCCGCCCGCCCGGAGCCCGGCGAGCAGCAGTACCTGCAGCAGGTGAGGCACATCCTGCAGCACGGCCATCGGCGGGAGGATCGCACCGGCACCGGCACCATCTCCGTGTTCGGCATGCAGGCGCGGTACAGCCTGAGAGGTGGGCACCGCCGGGACCCCCGGCCCCCTGCCCTTGCTCCCTCTCCCTGCTCCTGCCCCTGCCCCTGCCCGCCGCGGCTCCAGCCGCACCGTCCTGAGCCGGGCTGAGTGTGGGGGTCTCACACGCCGGGGCTGTCCCGTTCCTTCCCACCCGAGGGATGTGAACATGGGAGTTACACATCCTCTCGCAACTCCTTACTCCGTATCCCAACCTCACAATGTCAGGCGGTGGCATTGCCCTCTATGCGGGGAAAAACCTAAGTCTGTTCATCCTGGCAAATGGCTGGTCCTCGCTGACATTCTCGAACTCTTTTTCCAGATCAGTTTCCGCTGCTCACAACGAAGAGGGTGTTCTGGAAGGGAGTGCTGGAGGAGTTGCTGTGGTTCATCAAGGTTCGGTATTTGGGCGTCTCTGGGTGGTGGGCCCGAGAGTGGCATCAAAGAATGAACTGGTGGGCAGTGGATTAAGGCATTTGGTGCCTCTGTTCCTGTGACAGAAGAAGTGCAGCCCCCTAATACTGTGACCCCACATGAAAGGCCATTATCTTCGAGACGTTCTGCATTTTAGTGCAGACTATTGCTCCCAGTGCGATCAGAACAGTTTCTCTTCTATTTCTTTTTAAGAGAGAAAATTTGAAATAGTGAGGGCTTGGACTATAAAGCCTAATGCAATCTCTTTTCTTGGTGTTTTAATCAGGAATAATAATAATATGAGATAGATAGTAGGCAATTTAATGTTCTGCTTTTTAATACTGAGATAGCTTGATTTGAACAGAAACAAGCACTGTGGAACCACAGGTGAAGTAAGACTGATATAAATGCTAGGCTTTTGAGTAGCAAAAAAAATGAGATCGAACACTAATAGCTGTACCTAGGGTCTTAAAATTCAACAATATGTAGTTCATTACAATGTAAGTGTTCTTTTATATGTTGTGATATTGTGCAGGTATAGGAGAGTACATAACCATTTGCTAGATAGCGGAACTGAAATACACATTCATTTTTTAAAAGGTTTTTGGTTTTGGGTTTTTTTTTTTTTTTAATTGTAAAAGACTAGACACTCCCCAAAACAGCATAACTTCTGTGTTGTATTTTTGAGTGTCCTGATTTGGACCTCTTGCAGGATTCAGTGACATTTTTCTGGGTTATTTTCTGATTTTTGTTATTTTAACAAAAGGATTTTTAAGACCTTAAGCTTATTATAGGTGGCTTGGCGAAGACCATTCCAAGGTTCCATACATTTTTTGTTAGTCTGTTTTCATCAATCTGTAAAGTAACATCTTATTTTCTGCAAATATGAAATGACATTCCACAGTTGACCTTGAAGCTGTTTGTGCATTCACAAATTGTGAAAATCCTGAGTTAACAACAGCATGGTACTTCAAACTCCATCCCAGGATGCTGCTCACAAGTTTTGTTCTGTCCATGTGCAAGAACCTCATCCATTACATTAATTACACTGTTCATCTGTTATGAGTGAGAAATACTGTGGACTAGCAAAGCTTAATACAACTGTTTTAAATCATGTCCTCTGTGTTGGAATTAGGATGCAGACTTCTCCCTGTGTTTTGTAGGGTTCTACAAATGCCAAAGAGCTCTCTGCAAAAGGTGTCAAGATTTGGGATGCTAATGGGTCCCGTGAGTTCCTGGATAAGCAGGGTTTCAGCACCAGAGAGGAGGGTGATTTGGGACCAGTGTATGGTTTCCAGTGGAGGCATTTTGGAGCAGAATACAAAGATATGCACACAGGTAATCACATCCAAATACCGTCTTGAGTGCTCAGTGAGTCAGCTGTGACACATTACTTCCAGAAGTCTGTGTGGAATGGATGCAGAGCCATTCGCAGCAAACTGATAGCCAGAATAAAGAGTGTTTGAGAGAGTTAATTTAACTTTTTTTTTCCTTACTCAGTCTTAATTATCCCGAAAGATGTAGCTTTGTATACTATAGTTTGGTATTTGTGGAACAGATGAGTCATAAGGCACACAACTGTTACTCTTTCACCTAGAGCAGATATGGTTGCTGATAGCTGGAAGGATGAGTGTGCTGCACTCCAGAGACCTGAGCTAGCTCCATTTGATAACAGTGGAACACAGGCTGCCAGTGCAGGGTCTGTGAATACCAGTGCAGGGTCCATGAGATAGTTGTGCTGGAAAGAACTGGCATCAGTGCACTACATTTACTGGAGGCAGTTGAAGAGAAAGATTTTTTTCCATTCTGCATCGGGAACAAAGTAAGATGTTTCCGTAGCTGGTGATGCTGTGGACAGAACAACTGTGACAAGTTGTGATGTGATGCAGTACCTGTTGGTATTTTCAGTGAAACTGGTTTATTAAACTGACTCTCAAATATATTGATTGCTCTTTTCCGAGTCACTGAAGGAGAGGATTGTAGGAAATGTTAAGAGGACTGCCATTAACAAAAAGGGGTCAAAACCCAGATTTTCACCATCTGGTGTGACTTTTTAACTTGGATTAACAACATGACTAGTTATCTAGGTGGGGTTTCTTGGTTTTTTTGTTTTGTTTTGTTTTCAGTACAGCCTCAAATTGAAGCTCACACTAATTACTGATATTAGACTTAGTATTGGCATGTTGGCTCCTAGCAGAATACAGTTTTATGGTGACACAAATGATGCAAATTGTGAACTGACACATCTGAAAACTTACAGAGTTTCTCATCTTAAAAGGTCTAAGGCACAACATAGCGTGGAAGAAAAGAACAAGATGAATCCCCATAATTTTTCTTACCAATAGATTTCCTTAAGTTGCATTACTTAAGGAAAGGATAGGTAATTAGCTTCGGGAACTAACATAACCATTTGACAAGGTTTCTGGCACATTATTGCTGGCAGAAGAGTTCCCTGAGATTCTAATTGTGCATTACTGCCTTGTTTGCTAGCCTGGGTCTCCCTGTAACCATAATTTGGTGTTGCTGCAATAAGAGTTATTAGAAAAAAATAGTTACCAGCCATGCTGATTCACTGGCATGAGTCAGAACAATGATTAACAACTTATGACTTTTTTATTCTGAAATCCATTCTAATGGTCAGTTAATTTCAGAAAAATTCTTACATAACTTGTATTGAGCCTAAAATTCAGTCTGTGAGTGCCATTCGGTGAAATGTAATCACCTGTGCTACACATGAGTAAAGTTCCTTTCTTGAGCTAAATGCTATATAAATTTAGTTTTCATACATGACCTTGAGAGTGCTAGATGAATACATTTATTCATCTGTCAAAAACTTTCTACTTTTGAGTTTGTAAAGAATGCTGGCATCTAGCTCACTGGTCTGGGCATAATTTTTACATATATATATGTAAAGGAGTACTGTAGCATGCAAGTTGAATGTCTAGAAAGGCATTTTAGTCCAGAAATGCAATAAGCAAATCAGTCTAAATACCGTGACTGATTAGGTGGTAATATCTTGTCCACTACAGCTCTTGTCCTATTTAGGTAACAAGTCATCTTGAGTGTTAGAATATCATCCTTTGTCCTATCATTCTTTGCTAGGTGTTTTGTATTGCAACTTTTGTTTCTTGGGGTTTAGTGATTATACAGACTTTCTAGTTGGTCTTAGAAAAAGTCATGTTGTTGAAAATGGAATAAATAGGAATGGTTCTATTTCAGTGGGTGCTAAAGGTACTCAAAGCACACAAAAGAGTGGGGGGGGCATATGAAAATATCATCATGAGAATTTTACAGGCTCTGGAGCATCATAAGAAAGACCAAGAAGAACCTATGTTTAGAGGGGGCTGACTTATTAATCAGTTTCAAAGTTGCAATAAAATTTTCAGAGGTTGTCATTTGGGTATCACTTTTCACTGGGACATGGGCTGGGTGTTAAAAAAATACCATGACTTGAATCTGTCCAGTTTAGATCTTCTTTGTTGTATTTCCTCAGATTACTCCAACCAAGGAGTTGATCAGTTGGAAAAAGTGATTGAAACGATCAAAACCAATCCAGATGACAGAAGAATCATTATGTGTGCTTGGAATCCCAAAGGTATTGAACAGCTGGTGTAAAGGGAATGCAGTTGCACATTATATTGCTGCGTGCTAAATTATGTTCTGTTCCTGTGTCAACAGTCAGTTCCATTTGGTGTCCTTGTTCATGCTTTATAAAACTACCAGGAGTGCAGTAAAAATGGCCGGGGGTTATAATGTTGATTCTCTTTCTACTTAATCTTCATGTTCAGACCTCAAAAACAATGAACAATTTCTTCGGAGTATTTCTCTCCAGGTTAAGGTGAGCGACATGTCTTTGACATACAGTCTATTCAAAGACACTAACTCTTATTTTAAAAGGGTAAAAAACCATAAAAACTATATTAAAGCAATGTGTCTGGCTTTTAGCCATGTAATCTCTTGTAAACTTAACCCTTAAAACTAGAGAACGAAAGTATTATATCTATTGTAATCTTGTCCTTGAACATGGGTTCATATGATGAATCTGTATCATATGAATGATAGGGTCTGTTTATATATAGATATCCATTCACTCTGTGGGGCAACTTCTAAACAAGAGCTACTGCAAGAGAATGTTTAACTTCACCAGTGATAGCTCTGTACTCCAAAACAATCACACAGTGTTTTCCAGCTGGTGTCTGAAAGTGTATGCCACATGCTATTGCTGTTATTTCCAAGGTTAAACATTCTCAGAAGATACCTGGTGAAAATTTTCCTTGCCAAGCTGTAATTTTACTTTTGGCACTTTTTAAGCATAGAAAAACACTCAAAAGATCTTCTGGTTTCTGATTTTTTTTTTTAATGATCATTACTTTTATATCTCAACAAGCACATTGCAGTGGGAAGAGAGTAAGATGAAGAAGTTGGAATTCGCTTTAGGGTATATGCTTAATTTTATTCTTAATGTCTTCCTTTAGGGAATTCAGCTGTCTCACCAAGGTGAGTAGAAATAAACTGCTGTGCAACATTATGGCATAAATCTGTTCTGTGGAATATCTGTTTATGACTTTCTGGTCATACAACCCAGGGGACAGTTTGTCATGACCTCCACTTAATTGCTTGGGCAGCAAGTGCTTATAAACAAGAGAAAAAGCAACAGAATGACCGTGCAGTTGGCTCTCTACTGTCTCTCATTACATGCATGTTTAGGTTTTGCATCTTCTACATTCATAACACACTAATGCTGTTACTGTTTTCTCTCCCCCCCACCTTCTGTACCTCAATTCCTAGATATTTCCCTGATGGCTTTGCCTCCGTGCCATGCCCTTTGCCAGTTCTATGTTCTAAATGGTGAATTGTCTTGCCAACTCTATCAGAGGTCTGGAGACATGGGACTAGGGGTGCCTTTCAACATTGCCAGCTATTCACTGCTCACATACATGATTGCCCATGTCACAGGGCTGAAGGTAGGCTATTTAATAATTTTATTAGTTCTTGTCTGAGAAATGAGGGACTAAAACATAAGGCTCTTCATGTCATATCCAAGAAGAGCTGGAATGAACATACTAATTGAAATCTTGCTGAAATATGTGTAATTTGGTGTGAATTGCCTCTGGTTTGTATGGGCAGTTAAAATCAGAAATGTAAGAATTTTTAAATTCAGGTCAAGCAGAAGATCTTTTCAAGTCTTAATCTTGACTATGTCAAGACCGACCTGTTCACTAGTCTTAGAAGTCTGAATGGAGTGCTTGTCCTCATGGGGTAGTAATATACACGTGATTAGATTTTGTAACATGTATTCATTGGATGTGAACAGTAGCTCAGCAGTTGCTGTCAAGGTTCTAATTTGGATATTCTGCCCACCTAACTTCCAGCTATAATTTCAGCTGTGTATTTCTTTGATTTCCTACGGTAGGTGATTATGTAGAGTGATAGTATGTGCTCAAATAGGTTCTGCCCTGACTTTAGAGCTATATTTTGTAATTTGGCAGAGAAATTTAAATGCATGACAATCTTGTACAAGGGAAGACCCCTTTTCTTTAAGGCATGTAAAAAATTTTACTTGGATAGCCTTCTGCACCTAATTCTCCTGCCACCAGCAACATGAAGGGGAACTTCTTAAAACAGGGCAATAGGGAAGAATCAGGCTTCACAGCAACTGCAGAAATTAGTCCAAGGTACTAAAAAAAGTGAACTTTGAAGTTACATCGACCTGTTGCCTCTCAGTCACTTCCTCTCATGGTGTTGGTGGTTTTCAGTGTAACATATCTGAGGGCTGATCGACATTGGTCAGAGGCCAGTAAAAGAGCTGATGAAACTTCCCCTGTTAAATTCGATTGCTCAGGGGCTGCTAAGTCACAGAACTTGCAAGCTTGCAAACCTCATCTGGGTGCTTGCCTGTGCCTGACACCTCCACTGCTGTGTAGCAGTGGCTGAGGCAACTGCTCTGAAGCCAGCTTTGGTGAGTTGTACTTACCAGAAGTGGAGTGGAAAAGCTGGATGTCACTGCTGCACCTGTTTCTGTCTCAGTGAGCAAATCAGGATTGCTCCATTCATTTACCAAAGCTACTGTCATAGAAGGATTTGAAAGATACATTTTTTGGTAAGCTAGTGGAAATTTCATTATATTTTCCATTAATTATGCATTAGTCAGAGAAGCTTGTGCCCTTCACAGCTTTCAAGGATACATACAGAAGCTGCAATTCCACACTAGCCAGGTGCTGAAAATCAATACTGTAAGCATTGTAATGTTTTGCTTTCTTGGGACCTGACTGAAAACCACATGTATTCTTCATTCTTTTCAGCCTGGAGAGTTCATACACACCTTAGGGGATGCTCACGTATATCTGAACCATGTGGAACCTCTAAAAGTCCAGGTAAGTACTTATTCTGTACTCCATCCTTTTCTCTTCCACAGTGCTTATTCAATGCAAATTACCTTGATATTTTAAATATCCTTTCGCAGATATTAATTTGTGTGGCTTTTTTTCTCATTTCTATCCGAATAACTGTAGTATCTTAACATCTGTTCAATTTAGGTTGCAAACAGAAATACAATACAAGCATGATTGAAACGTACACGTACACTCTAGAACCAAGTCAAAAATCCAGAATCTGTACTTTTAACTTTGAAAATAATTCCACCTAATTCCAATAACACAAAATAAAATGTCTTTGTAATATATCAGAAAAGGATAACTTAAAATTCACAGTTAATCAGTAATACTGTTTGGCTGAGAAAAGCTACATTTTCTTCAGGAAGTAATTTGTTGCAGTAGGATAAAATCAGTGTTTGATTTGATTAGACTAAACTTGGACTGAATGTCCTCATTATTAGTATGGTTCAAAACCATCCAGAGAAGTAGTTATTGACTCAGACCCGAACGATGAGAAGTGAGAAGCTGTAGAATATTTGATGTATGATTGGGTCAGATTTTCCAGTTTAATTTCCTCCTGGAAGGAATATAATCTGTAACCACCAGAACTGATTTGCCAACTGAAAGTACTTGCAGTGCATTTGGATGATCAGGGAATTCACCTGAAAATTATGCTACTGCTCCCTGTGAAAATACTAAGGTAGATTCTAGCTAACTGTATTGGAATTTTCTTCAATTTCTTTTGCTTATAAGTCTTTTGGGGGGAAGGGAAAGCCTACATAGTGTAATCTGATTTGAGATTGAGAACACAAAGTCTCTGCTTTCAAGTGTTAGCTTTATACAGTAAGCTTGCTTTTATTTCAGCTTCAGAGGGAGCCAAGACCTTTCCCCAAACTCAGAATTCTTCGTGAGATTAAAGACATCAGTGACTTCAAGGCAGAAGACTTTCAGATTGAAGATTATAATCCTCATCCACCTATTAAAATGGAGATGGCTGTGTAATGCTATAAACCAGCATTAAATATTAACATGGAAATGTACCTAAGCTACTTAGTTTCTCTAAAGTGGTGGGGCTTTTATATACTTCAAAACGTACTTGCTTTATTGTTAAATAGTCACAGACCAGATTTGCCTTCAGTGCTGCTTCCCTGTAGTTGTACAGGACAGATGATTATTCCTGATATGCCATGCAAAAGTTAACCCAGTTTTAAGTTATTAGAGAGGTACTTTTCTATATGTTTCAGTTACCAGTGACCATTTCTGTTACCATTCAGTTACTGTGTGTGAGTAGCACAGGCTTATGTGCTTGATTTGGTTATTTGCTGAAAATAAGAACTTGTATGTGTGATAGAGGATTCTTCAAGGTGGGAGAAATTGTTAAATACATTCTAAATAGTGTATGTTTAATAAAGCTTTTTTTAAAAAATCTTCTGGAAGGCATGATGCATATTTAATTCTGGTGTGGGTTTTTTATAGTTTAGTAGTAAAAAAGGGTTGGAAAGCAAAGTGTCCTGGAGGGTAACATCTGGCAAGGAAAAACAAACTTCCCATGGTCTTCACAGATGAACCATTAGGAAGGCAAAAGATTTTAATGTAACCTTGCTGGAAATGCAATCTCTGCATAATGTCTCTGTAGCAGCAATTTTTTTTATTCCCCAACCCTACATGAACTACTAATTTGCTATAAATCAAAAGAGAGTTGCAGTTAAACAGAGGTTACCAGATAATATGAGTAATCAG
This sequence comes from Acrocephalus scirpaceus scirpaceus, assembly GCA_910950805.1. Classification (NCBI taxonomy): domain Eukaryota; kingdom Metazoa; phylum Chordata; class Aves; order Passeriformes; family Sylviidae; genus Acrocephalus; species Acrocephalus scirpaceus. The sequence continues at coordinate 78,213,119 of OU383773.1, read as the reverse complement.
CTGTCTCTCACCATTTAAAACCAGATCCCACAAACATATGGACTAATTTTGCAGCCTGGAACAGTAAAACCTAGAGATCATAGTATTTTTAGGAATGAAGTTCTTTTATTCTAGCAGAATTCAGCTTTCAAGTCTCCTTGTAACTTCTGCAGTAACATATAAAATTCTTCTTCAGGAATTTAATTGTGAGTAGATGTGTGGTTAATATTCAGACATAGGATATGCAATACGTATTTGAACACGTGGAGAAATGCATAGTAATTTTTTAAATTTGATTTTAAAGTCAATAAACTGGCAAATATTAGAAAAGTGTACAATTTCAGATAATTCTAAGAATTGAATAATCAGTGTACTTTCACTCAGGGTCCTGCATAAAAGGACCATTGAATCTTTCTTAAACCAAACTGATCATAACTTTGGAAAGCATACTTTGTATAAAAAATATTTGCATATGTCATGCTGATTTTCCCTATACTGATCACTGATATTCAGACTAATTTTTTTGTAGCACAAATAGTTGTTCTCTTTTCCTGACATTTAGCCCAACACAAGAAAATTGCACAAAAAAAAATCTCTGCCGGTTGTAAGCACACCAAATGTAAAGAGACCACTGCTTATTAGAAAGGTTCTTAAAATAGTGCATCATTCTTGAAGAGAGATGATCAGACTATGTGCTCTTTCAGCTGAGATCCTGTGAGAAGCTTGGAATGGTCAAACTTCATCCTTTCCTGAGGCTGCATTAAAGGGACACTCAGTAGCCAGCCTGTAGTTGAACACACTTGGGTCTTCTCTAAAGTTGCTGAACTTAGAGGTTGTAGTAGGGTTCTTGTTACCACACCTGAGAGCTTTGTTGCATGCTCTTCCTAATAAACTTCAACTCAGCTCTACTAGTCTGATATTCTAGTCACCTAGTTCAGATGGTCCAAGTGTTATCTTTTTATTAATGGTATGTCCCAGCTGTAGGTTGTCAGCCACTTCTTACCATGTGCATACTTTCATAAGTTACAGTTTGTTGAGTGTTCTTACAGTCCTCTAAAGTACAAGGAAACAGATTAAGCTGCACATTCACTTAACAGTTCTGCCTACACTTAGCAAGTAAAGTTCCTTTTGCTGGAAACCACTTTATGTAACACTGCAGATAAGGTGGATTCTTCAGGACATTTTAGCAAGTGTAGCCAGAGAGGATGTGAAATAAAGTTGGCCTCAGGGCTTTACTGGTGGGAATTAGAAGGCTCGGTGGTTATCCAGGACAGGAATACCTGGCCAAGAGAAGAATTCAGAATGGGAATCATTTACTTCTCTTCATAAATTACAGAGGAGTTAGGTGTATGGACATACATAGCATACATAAGCAGACCAATCTTTATAGCTCTGGAAGAGCTCCTAGTTTTTAGTATAGGAATTAGTTACAACTTCACTGTTGTCCTTTATCAGCACAATTTACTACGGATAGCAGTTGAAGTGAAGTTTGTACCTTGAAAACCAGGAAGGTTTATGGTGCTCAAAAGATCAGAAAGATGTGAAAAGCATTTCAACAGCACACTTTATTGTGAGTAAAAGTAAATACATGTCAAAATTTGTAGGTATGAGACTTCTAGGACCTTTCGTGCAAAAATATGAATATTCGAAGAATTTTAATAAATAGAGCTAAACAGGAGGTACTAAAGTTTTGATTTGCAAAATATGAACACTTCATGCTGCAAAGATGACTACTATGACTGCAGGCTATATTCAGAGCAGTATTTTAGACAAAACATGGGACAGTGCTTGATATTTTCAAGAGATGCATCCTTGTAGCATTTCTCCACTTTCCAAGCACCATTCAACAACTTGGAGATAGCAATGAAATTTCTTACCACTTTGGTCAAATATCAACTTCTACATTCCACCTTCTTAGATGAGTTTCGTAACCCATACTATTTCTGACGTGTTATGGTATGTTGCAAAATTTGCCCTACTGCAGTACCACAAAGAATAATAGTTATCTGATTATGGGAGATGAAGGGTCAGAAAAGAAAGAACTGCTGAATTTTTGAGACAAACATCCATCTGATCAGCCATCAAAATCAAATCTAATGAGCCTGACTTGGTGAGTTTGTCACCATAGTGACTGGCACCTGTGAAGTGTCTGAATATGGAGTGCAGCCCAGGTTTCAAGTGCCTTTATTAAAACCACAAATGGTTCACATTCACCTGCTTGAAGTTTAACCCACCCTTCTAACTTCCCTTTGCAGCCCACAGGAGGGTGAGCTTGTCGGGTAACAGCACAAATATGTGCTGCAACCACCATGTAGCAAGATGTTTTTTAAGGAAAAAAAAATGAGCAATCACCATAATCAGTTGTTAATGGATTTTTTTTATGTAACTAACTGTTTTCAATCATTTTAGATACTTGGATATGATCAAACATTATCAAGTGCTGGACTAATTGACAGAGGCCCCCAAATCCATACTAGAGATGATTGCCACACTAAGACATCCAAAGCCTTTCAGTGTATCACATGAAACAACAAAAATTACAACAGTGTATGCAAGCTTATGCTCAGAAATCACAATCATGACAGCTGAAGAAACCAATCAGACTGCCTTGAAGGATGGGGAGAGAAAGATTTTCTCATTGTTGCTGCATTTTGCAGAGCCTGTCTCTGGAATTTTTTGGCCATCATCAGTACAGACAAAATTTCATTTACCCTTTCCAGCCTGCAGCTGTCAATTTGGAGACAACTCAAGGCCTTGGCTTGTAGAAGATGTTTAAATATCACTCTATTGTGGCAGTGCAAGGAAGAAAATGGAAAGTTAAGACCTGGAGACTCCCAAATTAACATAAGAGCTGCTGGCAACTCATACAAAAGCTTTTTTACAGTGTCCCTCCTGTGTGTGTCTCTATAAATCCAAATTATTAAAATTTAAATGAGAGATGAGAACATGAGAATTTGGATGAACTTGAAGGATGTTGTCAGTATTAAAAATCAGCTTATACTCAAGAACACTACACCTGACACAGTGAACTGAGGTGCACTGAATAAAAATCAATGTATGCCAGAGGGTAGAGTTGTACTGGTTTAAGTTTGGAAGTTACTGCCACTTAACTGGATGTTGAATCTCATAAGTGAAAGTGAAGTGAAAATGCCAAGTGAAAATGGCTGCTCCATTCCAGGCCACGGATGTGGGTTTAACATTCACAAAGGCATGCGGAGTTTGTAATGAGACTGTTATGTAATGCTCACACAAACTGATAGGGCAGCTCTGCCAGATAACTGCCTCACACACTCCCTCAAAATCTTTTTAGCATTAGACTCCTTTGGGAGCCAACTCACACCCCTCTGGTCACCTAACTGTGTCCACAGGCAGGAACTAGGGGCACTCTGGGGACAGAATTCAGCATGCTTGGGACTGCACAGCTTTAGGATGTGCTTACCTATGTGAATGAGCAGCTACTCTCATTTTGAGGCAGCTAAAGTGCAAATAGCAGTGATTCTGCTATAGGAAATCATTCTTCCTCTTGGAGGCCAGTCCAGCCAGATGAGAAATGGCCTTGTAGCTGAAAGGCCCTGTAGCTGACTCTTGGATAAGAGTCAGGATTCAGTTTCTAGCTGTGCTACAGATTTCCTGTCTGGAGCTTGACTAGGTTGTTTTGTCAGTTCAGGCCTCATATTAATTTCCCATGTTTTTGGTACAGATAGTTGTATTCCCCTTATTCACGTGGGAATTCTGTGGATAAATACATTAAATGTTTATGTGGTTCTCAGATGCTATGGTGAAAAGAAGAGAAAGGTTATATAAAACATCTGGTAAAGCCAAAATGCAGGACTGGCATTTAATTTGTGAAGCAAGGCTATACTAATGGGTAATTCAAACCCATCCTACTAGATAGTCATTATAAAACACCTCCCTCTGCAAATAAGGTGTCCTATCTACTGGTAGACAACAGCTGAGAGTGAGAAGTACAATTAAATGTTTATAGCAGGGCTTGGCATGAGAAACTGGCAGCAGAGAAATTATGCTAATGTCATTGTTGTTTCCAGTTGCTGCAGAGAACTGAGAATTTGTTTATTCACATTGTTTGACTCTGTAGCTTTGGTGTCAATACTTGGCAAAAAAGATGGGTGCAAAAAAACCCAATTTACTTTAATCTGGAGACTGGTATTCTAAAAAGTATCAGCCTGTCTGCTGACACCTCGCTATTTAAGATATATCTGGGAGTTAGTTCTGGTCTTTGAACTCATTAAAAATATTTCATGCAAAAAGTATTTAAATATAGCTGATGACAGTGACTTACTACTAATGCTAGCAATGAGTTTTCTTGGGAAAAGGACAGGTTTCACCCTTTTAAAAAAGATGCAAACATACCAGACAAATTCCTCCTAAGGCCAGTCTGGGCACTGAGTGCACTGAAAGACCTCACCATGACCAGTCTCACCTGGGTCTCCCACCTTCTGCTCAGGGCCTCAGTTTCTGCCTGGGTTGCATGGCATGTGTACTTGCCTCCAGCTGTGCTACAGCTGTGGACATGTCTGGCCATGGAGCAACACCCCATGCTGGCTGGATGCACCCCGGGCCATGTCTGACCGTGGTTCTCCTCATTCCTGGCCTCTGCTCATCCCCATCCCCAGGGAAGTGCCCAGCACTTGAGGCTGGGGCCACCTCACTGCCCCCTGCCACCCCTGCTCCCAAATGGGTGTGGGACAAGTCTGGCTGGGAGGACTCTGCCCTGCTGCCCCCATGGGGCTCCCCAACAGCTCCCAGTCCTTGGGAGCAGCAGGCCCCCACAGCATCCTTCCTGCCAGATTTCTCAGGCTGCCTCAAGCCCTAAGCCAGCAGTGCAGAGCCAGGCCTGCAGCTGCACAAGACCTTGCCCTACAAACCTGGCTCTGGGCTCTCACCCTCTGTCGTGGTTTAACCCCAGCCAGAAACCCAGCCCCAAGCAGCGGATCACTCATTCCCCCACCATAGGCACTGGGGGTGGAATAGGAAGGGGAAAAGGTGGAAAATTCACATTTTGAGATATAGACAATTTAAAGGGGAAAGCAAAAGCTGTGTACACAAAAAAAGCAAAACAAGGCATGAATTCACTGCTTCCCATAGGCATCTCCAGGAGAGCAGGTCCCCATCACACATAATGATTACTTGGAAACACAATCACCACCACTCCAAATATTCCCCTTCCTCCTTCTTCTCCCCACTTTATACACTGAGCATGACACCACATGGTCTGGACCATCCCTTTAGTTAGTTTGGGTCACCTGTCCTAGCTGTGTCTCCTCCCAGCCTCCTTGGCACCAAGGCACCCCCAACTTCCTTGACAGCATGGCAGTATGAAAAGCAGAAAAGACCTTGGCTTTGCACAAGCCCTGCTCAGTAATAACAAATACATTTCTATGTTATCAACCCTGTGTTCAGCCCAAATCCAAAACATATCCCTTCCCTAGCCACTGTGAAAAAATGAACTCTACCCCAGCCAAAACCAGCACACACTCCCACAGCACTGGCTCTACCCAAACACTGAGTCTGACTGAACCCCTCACACAGGGGACTTGATGCTCTCCAGGGGCCATCTGAGAATTCCCACTTTGACCCCCACCCATAAGCCTGCGAGGGCTCTGGGGTTATGCAAGGTCTGCCTGAGCCCTCCACCTGGCTCCAACAATCCCTGTCTCTTTCCCATTTCTGTGTCCCTGCCCTAGTTGTGTGTTCCCTGAAATGCCCCCTATACCCCACAGCAACCAAGTCCCCCTTCAGCAAATCCCATCAGAGCCCACTTTACTGTGGGGTGAGAGGACGCATCTGTCTTGGAGGGAGCTCCAGGCAGGGCGCTGAGGGCAGGAGCAGCCCTGCTGGCCCTGCCCAGCCTATGAGAAGCCCTCCCCCACCAACCCTGCCCTCGGACCCATCTCAGCTCAGGACATGGCCCCAGTCCCTGCCTGAGCTACCTCAGGTGTGATCACAGCCGTGCAGAGCCATGGCCCTCACTGATCCAGACCCTGAACCACAGGCTGAGCCCTGCTTGACCCGGGCTGACTCCATCACCATGGATAGGCTGGCATGGGCTCTGTCTGACCCTGGTCCCGTCACTGGGACACGTCTTGCCCTCACAGCTGTCTCAGCACCCTCACCTTGTCTGGTAGCCTTCTCCATTCTGGCTGTTCCCTCAGACCTGCCCTGCCAGTCATGTTCCTGGCTCCCCAGCCTGCCTGCACCCCTAGCAGTGCCACTGGTGCCACTGAGAGGATGACTTGCAGCTTGCTAACAGCATGATTTCTGGAATTTTGATACTTACAGCTGAGTTAGGGCAGCACAAATAGAGTTGGTACAGTTAGAGGAGCCTGGAACCTCTCCCCTCTAAACCCCACTCCTTCATACAGCCTCTGCAGGATCGTGTCTACACATGCACTGCTGTGCTGAGCAAAACACTGGCTGAAGCACCAAGCCCACAGAGCAAAATGAAAATGGGAGCTGGATAATCATCCTTGGGCTACAGGGAATATATCAGCTTCATCAGCCCTTCAGTGCTGTACAGACCACATTGTCCAGCCTGTGCTGTTCTGCACAGATGTTATCCAGGCTGTCTCATGGACCTGCAGTGAGCTCCACAGAGCAACATGGACTTCATCTTTGTACCTTGCTTCTCTAACCTTCCTATGGGCAATCACAACCACAGGATGCATTCTTTCATTCTTTGCATATTTCTCACTGGTGTAGGAATATGAAATTTTAGCAATTACTTTCATAATAATGGTGAAAAAGAGATCAGATATTTCCAGGTTCTTCACAGAAATTGCACATGGAAAGAATGAACCAAGGAAATTAGGTGAAGAGAAGCAACCTTCCTTGGTAGGGAATAACTGAAATAGAGACCAAGTAATTTTCAGCTTTAGTGTTTAACTTCACGTAAAGGAATTTTGGCACCTGCTTTAAAGGTTATGCAGTAGATTCATTAAACAAACAGTAATTAGGAAAAAGCCCAAAGCACTTATACATATACTCACACGTTCTCTGGTTGCTGCACCAATTCCTAGCACTGTTAAGGCCTGCAAGGAAATAACAAACATTCAAGACTTGTTTCTGGTTTTCTGAATTCCCAGGGGAGTTACTCAGTAGCACAAAGGATAGAATAACAGCACACTCTTTTCTATGTGTTTTATAGAAAATGTAACACACGTTATAAAACTTTTTATTGATTTTTTTTCTGCTTTCTCTTGTCCATAAGCAATGTAAAGAATTATGTAACAGAGTGTGTAAAGCAGTAAAGAAATGCACACAACAGTACATCTGGGGTTTTAACAGTGCTGCTAAGTATAGCATGTTGAGAACACAAATTCTGAACCTAACTTCCTATTTCACTGGAAACCGCACATAAAAAAAAAGTCCATTCTCATTTCATACTAAATGTTGGCTGCCTTCCTTATGCAAGCATTGCAGTCCTTTTACGTATTTTTTTTAGAAAGAAATTATTTATTTAAACTTAAGGGAATACAGGTGAAGAATAAGTATCAAGATCCTGTAGCAAATACATTTAACAGTATTCTGAATCACTAGTTCAAACTAAATTCCGAATATGTGAAGGAACAGTATCAACATTACATCAGTATTGACTGGAGTCACCATAGTATTATTGAAATAAAATATTAAAGCTTTGTAACAGTTGCATGTTCCATCTGGATATGCATTTCCTCATCTGGAAAAGTTAGCTCCTTAATACATGACCGTTTAAACTCAGCTGGTTCAGGGACCCACTCTATTGCTTCCTCTATTTCCCATTTTTTGCTTTGCATTCAGCATCTGGGATAAGAAAAAAAAGAATCAAATACAGTGAAGGTTTCTAGAGAGTTATTTTTCCTGTCAAACTGCAGAATTTTTATGAAGTGGTAGAAATTCAGGAAATAGAAAGCAAATGAAAAGTTGGAATTGCTGTTCTGTCCATATTATACTTTTGGCTGTACTTATGCAGAATTGCAATGACTATGTCAAACTAAGTAGATCAGGACCCGTTGGAAGTAGAGCAGTCTTCTGTGGGAATGAGTATATCTTTGGCAGAACATACTGAAGTAAAGCACCCTAAAACAGGGACATGGCTGCCTGAAATTCTCAGCAGAAAAGCTTCTTGACAAAAAAAAAAAAAAAAAAAAAGTGCAGTAGTTTAAATAAGATGAGTTTTTGAAGCAGGATTTCTCTCCCACACAGGGGAGATTTTTTCTTTCTATAAAAAATGAATCATCTGAAAATGACATCATAATTCCTCTGCAGGCTCTTCAGGTCCTTGCCATCCTATATTGACAGAGTTCCTGGTTCAGCATTCCATGATTTATGGCATCCCATGAAAGTTTTGTGCTGCACTGCAGCACCCGGAGCAGGTCAGCAGCTGTGGTGTGTCAGTGAACATATGGGGCAAAGAATCTGACCCATAGCAGTCAACAGAGTAACATTTCAGAATACAAATGAGTGACTTCCATCTACTTTTTCATTTTCACTCAAATACATTAGTTTGAATAAGTTCTTTTCCAGCCTATTTTTGGCCAAATATCCATTAAAAATTATTAACAGGCTTTAATCTGGAAGCCTCCCTGGATATAAAAGTCAGTCTTCTAGAAGACAATCCTGGTAGTGGGGATCCCCTGCAGACTCGAATTTCTGGCACAGAAATACAGGGTAAAATTCTTAGTAATACATCTACTTCAGTCATATCCAATACTGCTGTTCATTGAAATACATCAACATTTGTTGATATCATTATTCAGGATATGAAAGAAAAAAACCCAATATTGGTCAATAAATGCATGTAAGAGATATTTCATCTAGTGGTTTTAAATAGAAAATAACATAGTATAGTTGCAAAAAGTGATATTCACAGTTATTTTGTCTGGCCAATCATTTCTTGTATAGATCTCAGTCTGTAAATATCATCCTGTAGATAAGCACCTACTTTTACTTTGAACGTATATGCATACTTGGAACATGAAATAGATCACTTCTGAATGATTAATGGGGCCATAAACTGGAATCCATAAACTAGATTTTACAATTTTAGCATCACTGTCTTACAGAAAGATCTTCCTTGTTACTTCTCCTCCCTTGTGAGTAAGCTTCATCCTACTCTGAAAATAAAACAGCGATGGCGTTTTATAAGTCAACGGAAACACGTTTATCTTCACTTGTGATCAGCCCTCAGCTTTCCCACACCATTCCTGTTTTCCTGCAATGCAGCATTATGCAGTAGTGGAAGGGGGGAGTGTCTGAGAGAGATACAGAAGCAAAGTCATCACTGCCCGTATCACAGACCTGCCAGAGTTGGACTAGGCCCAGTTTGTCCTTTCAGAGCATAAAACACAGAAGTGGAGCATTCAATTCAAGTGTTTACTATACATTATCCAGCCTTCTCTCAAGGCCTATGAGTGCAACTGCAAGCAAAGTTAGATCAATTTATACATCTCCAAATAACTCCACTGCACTGCATCTAGAATAATAATAATAATTTGCATGTAAAGAGAATAAGCTTTTTATTTCTTCCTCACAAGTAGTTAGAAGAAACCATCAGAAAATGAGATCAGGTATATCAATAACATACAGCTGAACCAAACTCCTCAACCCAGATAACTGTAACAAATAAATTTTTCTAATCCAGGTATGAACATCCCATAACTTGGCAGCAGTGTTTATAGGTATACCAAGGTGTATATTTTCCAAAAGAAACATACCAGCTGTATTAATTTCATCTGACACCAATAAAGAGACAGAAAGTCAAGTACATGCAGCTCTCTCTGGCAATAAGGATGCTGTTTATGAAGGAAGCCAAAGGCCCTCTGCTACTGACAGTTCCAGAGTATCCCTCAAGGTAATGATAACCAGAATTTCTAGACTAAACCACCATTTATCAAATTTTGAGGTTCATGTTGACTCTGAAGAAGACATCTCCATTTCTCATCCATGAAATTACCACAGGTTAAGGGTACTGTGCTTCTCAATGTAGCTGTCCAAGAACAGATTTTATGTTCTTTCATTAACACTCTTAATGATCATACTTTTGGTTAATTCATAGCAGCCCCCTGAGAATCCCTATGTGCATTAGTCCCTTGCATAAACTGACAACAGCTGTACCCATGCAAACTCACAATTGTTACACACAATACACCAACAAAGAAATTTCCATTTCTATGTTAGTTCCATGGATATATCTTCATTCATAAACACTCTGCCTAATTGGGAAAATTGCTGAAATGGTATTAAGCCCACTTTTTTACCTCCCCAAATGGACCTGCAATGATACATTTTCAGTCAGTCCAGCAAAACTTCTAAGGGTTTAGGAGCAAGCAGTGAGAATTGATAGTCATCTGCTAGCATTTCCCACTTCACATACTATTTAAAATCTTATGGCTATAAAATTGAACATTCAAACCTATTTTAACTGCTGGTCTGAGTAAACCAGCCAGGAACAGGATCCTGAATAAGCCAGATATCCATACTCTAACATTTTCTGTTCTGAAGCAGATAAGAATAATTACAAGTCAGGTTGTGTTTTAGTCAATAGCATATTATTTTGTTAAATAATGCATCAAAAAACATTATTTGGGAAAACTGAAAGATTGGAAATGTTTTTACTTCTTTATTTTTCAAAAAACCTGGCATTTTAATCAAATAGATCAATTTGGCCAAATAAGCCCTTCCCTTTTCTCCCTATGTATTTTATTGCAAGAGAACTACAAAGCAGACAAATCCTTGGAAGAAGCAGAGATCAGCACAAGCTCCTTGCTAACCCAATGCAAAGAGTTGTGTGGCAAAACCTCACCAACATGGCACAAACCTGATGTTTGATGTTGCACTCCTGCGACACACAAGAAGATGACAGCAAACAACAGGCTTCATCTCACAGAGTTCCCTTCTCACTCTCTAAGAGATGCAAAGTAACTGTTTTCATCAGGTACAAGTGTATTTAAGCTCACACTTTTCTTTTTCCCCAAGCAGTCCATTTTGGAGTACTTCTGTAGAGGAACAAGAATGAATATCAAATTACACTGAACTGGATCAAATCCTCCTCACACTCCAGATTTCATCATTACCATTGTTCCTCCAGCCTGGCAGTCTCACAGGCTGATGGTATGTTCCTGACAGAGTTACTCCCATCAAAACTGAAGAGACAAGTCGAGGATTAGGAAAATGGAGGGTACCAAAACTCCAGCTTTGAAGGAAAGATGACTTACCACAAGCTTCCTCTTCTGTTAGCACACCAGTAATATATCTGTATTCCATGCAGAATAGCAAACGCTTGGCAGCCTGCTTCAAGCATGACATATAAAATAAAAACCCCATAGCATGATGAAACAGTATGATGAAAAAAAGACTAAGTAATGCTAGTCAGTTGAGGAATGGCTGCCAATCTTTTCCCCATTTTTCTGAAGAAAGCAGGGAGTTGAAACAGCAGATATTCTAAACCTTCACACTCCCCACCCTCATCAGCTTGTATGGCACTGCCAAATGTGTGTTTGCCTAATTTCACGGCTGTGAGTAGCTGATAATAAGCCCTTTTCAGCTTCTTATTAAACTCTATCCTAGCAGGAGTAAAAGATTAAACAGGAAAGCCAAGTCACACTATTTTAGCTGTCAAATTACAACAGAGAAGCACCCCTATTCTCATACCTCCTGCTCTCAGAAAAGGAAATACCAAGTTATTTTAGAACAGGATCTTTTAGATCTTAATATTGAAGAGAATTCCCCCCCAAATGACTGATCACTTCAGCAAACAGATCAGCTCATGAGGGCCAAGTGTTTACTAGCAGACAAAGGTAACATAGGCAATTAAATGACCAAGTTTGTAGTTTTCAGTAAGGAGTTGTTTTTGTGAAAAAGCCTCCAGCCATTAAAAAAACTAAAACCCAATTATCCAGACTTAAAGAAAAGCAGCTTCCTGTCCAAACCCTAAGGAAAGACCTACAGATTAAAGCACCTTCTTTAAGTGCACAGCTTCCTATAACTGCAGACATCAGTCCCCACTGCCGCTGTGATGCAAGGGAGGGCAAAGACGAACTGTGGAGCTTCCCCAGGAGAGGGGCTAGTTTGCATCTCTGCTTGAGAGCAGACACTGGAAGAGGGTATGTTGGGAGGGAAGGACTTCTCTGGGCAGAAAGCAACACTCCCTGCCAGTGACATAGCTTCTGCCTGGAATGAGCTGTAAGACCATTTTAATTTGGTCACCAGCTAAAACATGTACTCTCCCAATAGGACCCAGTTCCTTTAGACTTTCCTACCATGTTGACCTGTAACTTTCACATAAACTAGAAAACAAAACAAATTAAATAACTGGAACCACAGTGATGCCGTAACACAAGGATGCTTTTTTCTTTATAATGAAATGTCACAAAATGCAAGCAACATTTACGTTTGGCATGCAAAATTAATTCCTAACACCAAAGCAAAATGGTTCTCAACACCAAGCAAGAACATTTGACACTTTCTCCTGAAAATCATTAAGGATTGAGCATCCTTTTAAACCTGGTTTCATTATGGAAGCAGTATTGGTAGAGTGATTATTAAAAAAAGTGTGAGAGAGAATGACTGTGGGTTTGTGGGAATCTGTAACACATGACGACATGAAAGCTTTGCCTGCTAAATTCCTTTAATTTATTACAGATTACCACAAATACCACAAAAACTGCCACTAGAAAACATATCTATGGTTAATAAAATTAATATGAATGAATATATATCAAGTTATTACAAATTAGTATCTGCCATCAATAATATATAATTTCAAACAACAGCGTGGTATCAATTAATAACATGAATCAGTACTGTGGTACAACCAAGAGCAGCAGCCAAGTAGCTATATACTATTTTAAATTACTGTTTATCATGAATGAAACAAATTTATCAATGATATTACAGCAGATATTTTTATGATTACTTGTATTAATATTTATGCTATTGGTATGAAGTGAAATAGCCAGATTTCAAAAGCTGCAAAACCATCTCAAAAGGTGGGAACAACCTGGGGGACCAACCCTTCCTGAAAGAGGAGAGCAGACCTAGACAGTAAGAGAGCTGGTAGAGTCCCGTTTCCAAAACTATCTGTATCACAACCTCTTTTTTTTGGCCAGGTGTCTCTAGCTAAAAAAGCTAATTTTTTTTTTCAGACTGTTTTTCACCTTCACATGACAAATTGTTGTTACATTCTCCTTGTTTGGTGCTTATCAGTGGTATCTGTGTATGTTTCTGGTTTCTAGGTACCTCAGCTGCACTTCAAAGAAGCCAGCTGCCCTTTTCAAGGATGTTTTTCTGTAGTTCACAGGGCTAGTCCTCAGGGTAGCAGTTCCAGATAGCCCTTTCCATGTCATTTTTTTTTTTGAGCAGACATTATCTTTTGTTCTCTAATTTTCCTTTCTAACCAGGCTGTCTTTATGGCTCCTCACATCACTGCCTAAAAAGGCTATTTTTAATAAATAGTAACATTAGGTATGCAAGAGTTGGCTCCCAGATCAATAGCATGTTCAGTAGGGAAGCGGCTAAAAGGTGAAAATCTCAGATTAAAATGTGCGAGTAAGAAAGATGAAATCAAGAGAAGGGTATATGAAGAAACAGGTCTCAGCAAAAATATTTTCTTTCAGAAATGCCAGAGTTCCACAAAATTACTCTGTAATGTTCCAACCAATTCTACCACTAAGTGCTGTGCAATGGCTACAATTTTCCATCCTGCAAAAATTAGGCATGGGCAGAGTCTCCAAGAACTCAGCAATGGCTGTATTTTATTTGATATTTTAAAGTCAATCATATGTATAGATTACTTCAAAATCAAGACCACAAATTAGGGCAACCAGGAGCAGGGAATCTCTCTGAGTTAATGAGCACTCATCCACTGAGGTCCCATGGGCATCACCTTTCCCTCTTGTTTGGCCCACAGAGCTTTCAGGACAGCAGCTATCACCAAGTGGACAGTGCTCTTCTCTGGTCCAATCTACTGAGCAAAAAAATGTAGACCCCTCAGTGTCATCCACAGTGATTTGATACTCACTGATGTCTCAGTTTCTGTTAAATGATATTTTGTTCCCCACAGTTTAAAAGACTGAACTGTTGATAACACAGCAAGGGGAAAAGTCACTGATAGTGGGGGAAAAAACCCAAAAGAACAAGTCATATTGGTTAAAAATTACAAAAGACCAGAAGGTGCAGAGATGTGCAACTTGCATCAAATACCCCCCTGGAATTCTGACTGGTCACTTTCACACTGGCTTGCCTGAGAACCACATGTGTTCCCAATTTCTAAGAATGCAAATGGAACTATTTTGTGAAAATCCACAACTTACATGTCTGTTACTATCCTTTTCACAACAGCACCCTGAAATGTGTCCTACAGCAGAGTTGCCTGTTGCTGGTAAGCTCTCCAGAGAAGCTTTCAAAGTTGTTGACAATTTCTCCCATGTCTCTATTGACCACATGAATAAAGAAAGCCTTGACAGCACATGTGACTGCCAAGCAGAGCCGAATTTACTGCCTCATGACATCCAAATGCCTATAACAGAAGGACTGTGGGCCCTTTCCTCAGCTGGTACTTTGGGAATTAACCTTTTCAGAGAGTCTGTGAATTTGAAGTACAAATGGAACAGCATGGAACCATTCACTTTGCACCCAGACCTGGGTGGCCACTGTCAGTTTAGTTGAGTGGCCATGTTTCATCTTATGCTTCCTGTTTCCAGATGCTTACTCCTTCCTCAAGAAAATTAATAATCACAAAGGGCTTTCGAGATGGAAGTTATTCTGTATCATCTCCCACTCCACAGAGGAGGAAAACAGCCACTCTGGACTGGCAGTCCAAAACACTGTTAAGGGGACAGAGGCCATCAGATCCCATCATCCTGTGAGGAAAACAGCATTTCTCCAAATTAGACAGCCTTTACATACTGTCTCTTTCCAGCCACTGCTGCATCTCCCTGAGCTGTTTTGGTACTTGAAGCCACATTCAAGTACTCACTTCCTCATAAGGCATTCTGTTTCTGGCAGTGAGGTAATGGCAGATGTGCTCCAGCTGTTTCAAGTCCCCAAGACTCAGGGCTGCACCAGAATTGTTTTTTTCCAGTCCCACATACCACTACTCAATGTCAACATTTATTCCAAGCAAAGGTTTTTGCCAGAGTAAACCACATGCCAATCTTCTTCAGCAAACTGCTGAGTGCTGGAGAAAGGACAGAGCATAAGCCTTGTGCCAACCATCATTTTCTTCAGCAGCATGGAATAAACAGTCTTGAGAGTTGAGAGACAGTGATTCCAGTTCTGTGAGTTCTCCCCTGCTTAGGGTATTTGCTTGAGATATTAGTAACCCATGTCTGAAACAGTTTTGTGAGAACTCCTTTGTGTGATTCTGGCTAAGATGTTTTCCTTGCCTGTGTCTCAGTTCCTCTGCTGTTCCCACCTGCATTGTGGGAACAACAACATCCCATCCCACTTTTCTTAGAGGTGATGAATCATGTACTACAGTGCCTGAGGTCATTTATGTATCTAGGCAGGTTGTACTACGCACATTTCACCCATGACGACGGGGAGGGTTTTCAGCATAACAAACCAGGTGATACACAGACTCCAATCTTAGGCATAAAAAGATAATGGTTTGCTCCTTAAGAAACTTAAAATAACTGAGTACGTACTTGCCAGATTCTAAGAGAATCAAAAAAACAACCCAAACGAGACATTTCTGTGACAAACAGTTGCAAAGGTTGGTCGGAGGAGGAAAAGGCATGATATCATCAAGTTAGAGGTTTTGTGGGTGTTCAGCTGAGTGCTTAGAAGGTTTTGACATATTCACAGTGTCAGTGAAACAGACTGGAATGGCACAGGAGGAAGTGCTCATTCTACAGTCTAGAAAGGGCACTGCTACAAACCAGTGATGTCTGGAACCTACACCGAGGTACCAGAAGGGAGCAATGAGAACCGCAGGGGAAGTCGTCAGTGTGCTCACTGGGCAGTGCTTGTGGAACAATCACAGAAGCTGTGTCCTGTCCAAACTGCCTAACAAAAGCTTCCTGCCCCCTGGCTGTGTGTCTGAGGTGTGGCAGCTCTGGGGAGGCAGATCCCATTGACAGTCACTGCTGGTCTCAGAGGCCAAGGTCCAGCACTCACCCACATGTGGGCTGTCTGAAAGGTGGCTAGCTGCATCCCAGGGCCTCCTGGGGGAGCCTCAGGCTAGAGATCCATGCTTCATGCTGTCTGCATGACATAATTGGTACACTGGCTTTGTGGCAGCCAAATTGCTGTGCAGCGCCCACAGGTTTTATACAAGTTTCTCTTTCTTTTATTTTTTTTTCCTTTTGAATAGCTCAGGTGTTCATTGTGAGCAATAATGGGAAATTACTGCAGCTTTTCTTTTCCAAGCTCAAAACCAGAGGTAAAGGTTGGTAGGTGATGCTAAAAGTTGTGTATCTGAAAGGAAATGTTCAATCTACCAAATGCGAGATTCTGGCTGCTTGATCACAGTCTTCAACTTGACCCTGGCTGATTCAAAACACTCCTTCTCCTCTTGATAAAGGATAATGACAGAGATAATGACACTGATCTCATTTGTTTGAGAGTGTGTGAGAAATGCTATGTATTAGGCAATAAGGGTTGTTGGGCAAGATGGCAAGTGCCTTGGAAACCCCTGGGAGAAATGCTTCTTATCAGTAGATTTCTTTTTATTCCCTGGCATAACAGTGCCTGTCTTGGAAGAAAGAACAAATGAAGCCCAGGCTATTTCATCAATAGATCAAGAGAATGTCCACAAGATAGGCTGACCTGTCATAGTGGATGTGCATCTCACTATCCTCCTGAACGCTTTTTGTCATCCCCAGGTCGCAAAAAAGAGTAATTCCTTCCTACTTTACTGATCAATTGGAATCAGGGGCATATCTATTACTAAGTATATACATGCTTGCTCTTCAGAACACTTAGTGCAGTCTGAAAAGGCTGGGGCCATTCTAATGACAGTGGCGCCAGAGCTCATATTTAGCCTACTTGTAATCTGCTCATTACAACCTTTAACTCACTGAAGCAATTGATTGAACTTCAGTTCCATGTGGAAAAAAACCCCTCTCCTTTCAAACGGCAGTTCTTTGATAAAGATGCCAAGAAAATGAAATGGACAGATTTTGATGCAGTCATTGTAACAAGTAACACTAGGCTAAAATGTAAATATGGAATTTTTTTCTATTGTACTTCTAGTCTTTCTTTTAGCACAATGGAAATAATATACATATGTGGTAGTCATAAGCCACTTTGAAGGACAGAGTCATTCCAGAAGTGAAGAGTGTAATATAGAACAAAATCAAAACTCCAGTGAAAGGGGTACAGATCTGACCTTGCTCTTATGAAGCTGCTTAATTTGTCAGGCATCCTCTACTTAAAAACTAGAGAACAACCACCTGTGAATTCTCATATGTGTCCATGCTACCACTGCGCAGCCACAATGGAGAAATAAAAGCTGATTTGTTGTGAACACCCCGGCTAGAACTGAGAGGAAAGGAAGGTGGATAGAGGCATGTAGGGAACCTAGAGTCATCTAGTCACCAACTTTCACTCTTAGGAATGCGAACCAATACTCTTGCCTTTTCCTGGGAACTCTCCAGAAGGACAGAATCACTGACTTGGCCTCCTTGGCAGGACTGAACAGGGGCTGCAATTTAGCATGGTCATTCCCTGTTCCACAGCACACCATGAGCATCTCCCTGTGTAGCATTTTCTACATTTGCTAGAAAAGTCCTCACTGCTCTCATGATGAAGCAGTCAAATGATTACATGTTTTCTTCATGTGTGGTAGTTTTATCATAGGAGTCAATACTGAACTGAGATTTATCATATTGTGTTTTTCAAAGAGCAGAAATGCTTCCTTACCCTTCCTTACTTCAGCAAATACGCCCTTGGCACTGCCAAACACTGAAGCCAAGAGAAGGATCAACAGGATCAACAGCAATTTAGCCCCTGGAAGGCTGCCCCAAATGTGAATAAATGGGGGCGGAGAGGGGGGAGTATTGAATGAATGGTGAATCCAGCAGCTGGCACCTGTGGAGGTGCAGGAAAGAAAGGTGAATCGTTAGCACACTGGGATGGATTTTCAGGGGCAAAGGTGAAATGCACAGATCTATCAATTTCCCAGTATGTACTTACCAGCAGCCTCAGCTAGAGACTCAATAACCTAGCAGCAGGGCACAAAGGAAGTGTTCCTACTGACAGTAGCTTTTTGATTAAAGAAAGGAATGCTTTCACAGCAGTCAGCTTTCCAGTTGGTACATGACTAATTAATCAAGACTGCTTGTATTCAGGTTTCCCTTTTAGATTTCTAGTCTGTTTCTCAGACCCTGCTGAGTTTAACTAGGTATCTGTCCTATCTTCTTTAGGAACAAAACAAAAACAACGCAATGGCCAACATATTTCCCCTTGCCTACAGTAAATTAAATATTAAGAGAAGATGGACATTGTTCTGTAAAAATAGACAGAGCTATACTTTGATACTCCAACAACAGTGGTTGTTACAATTTGACAAAAACTATGCTTAAAGAGAATGTTAAAAAATATAATCAATGTGCTACCTACAAAGAGCATGTTTGAATGCAGAACTAACAAGGAAAATAAGCTCAAAGGGTTGGACCAGAGAAGAACATGGGTCCCACGGGTAATGGCTGAACTCTGTGAAGTTCCTAAGCACACCATATGCATACATGGAGAGGAGGGAAACCTGGCACAAAATCCTACATACACCTACATTCACTAAGAAAGAAATGCTAAGGTACCTCCTAGAGTCTGATATGCTGTCTACTTGGGATCCAGGGGCCAGGAACTCTGGTCAGGCTCTCAGTACTTTTTTTTTTTTTTGATTTCCTAAGAGCTGATCAAGGTTCATTCTTAGAAATTTCTGAGAGCAAAACAATGCTTGGGATTCCCCAACTAATAAGAAGCAGTTCTGCTAGAAACCAGTCAGGGTGAGCTGCCCAGAACCACCAGAGAACAGACGCAGCACTTGGCATTAGCCTTGCTCCATTTCCACTGTGCACAAGGGAACAGATGCTCTTCAGTTCCCCTGCATTTCTACCTCCTTTTCAAAATACGACAGAGACAAGAACATATGACATCTGCCATGCCACACCCCTCAGCCTGCTTCCCTCTTCCCAGTGATGAAGTGTGGCACCTCAGCTAGTTGCCTCCCTCCTTCTATCTCACTCTCCCCCTTTTCCTCCCCCATTCTAAGGTAGAAAGAAGCAGGGAAGCTGTTGCTGTTTCTGTAACTAAGACTCTCTCAGTGTCACAAGGAAAAAGTGCAGAGAAAATAATCTGGTCCTTGAGGAAATGTTAGTCTGCAGCTGAGGGCGAGGTTCTGCAGTGGGTTCTGCTTCCAACTCTCAATAACCTCCTAACAGTCTCTCACAGCTGACACCCAGCTAGCCAGGATTCTTGATTAGAACCCAGGTTTTACACTCAAGGCTGTTACATCAAAAATAGATACAACCACCTCATTTCCATCTCCTGACACTTCCCACCCTGTCCTGGAGAGGTGTCTGTCAGAGATGTATATTTGTGGGGATGCTCCCAGCCCCACACTGACAGTCACTCTCCTGCAGTGCCTGTCAGTGAATGAAAGGCAGTTTCATTCCTGTACTACAATGAGGCTGAAGTAGGAGCAAGATGTGTGTCTATGAAGGCACTTGCACTTTCAGACATTTGCACAGAGCCCAAGTACCTACTGCACAAGGCAATAGTTACTGGGTGAATCACAGTTCTGTACTTAGGCAGTTATCCACCCAGACCTGCTTCTGGTGCCCAGATTGGTTGCTCCTGTCTAGCCCTAAAGTCCTTAAGCCAAGTGTGAGGATTTGAGTCTCCTGCTTGCAATGTACTGCTTAGCTTATGCTGACTGCTCCTGTGGTTTAAACCTAACATTACTGCGTAGCTCTAAGTGAGGTCGTGTCGGGGGAATGTTGGCACAAATACAAACATCTACAGCATCTCCACAGAAAACTTAAAAACTGAGAAGTTTATTGAACAGTTGAAAATAAATAAAAAAAGTGAGGGGTCATTAAGTTTACTTTATACTCACTTATACTCCCTCCAGCTGCAGAAAACGTATTTTAGAATAAACAGTATTGTAGATGACTGTAGGTGAGACAGTATTTTGACTTGTTTTCTGCTCATCAGCAAACTCTACAAGTCTTTCTTTAAACAAAAAAAAAAACCCCAACCAACCAAAATAACCCAGAAAACCCAACAAAACCCCCTCCAAACCTACCTAACAAAAACCCCTCCAAAGCTTTTCCAAGGCTTTCCAAGGCTCACAAGCCTGGTGAAATGACAATTCAGTGTTTGCAAGGATAAGAACACATAAAGTTCTTTTCATAATGCTTTATGCTAAAGTAGCAATGTACTTTATCTGAACAGTAGGATCATACACGTTTATGTTTGGAAGTTTACTCAAAAATACTATGAAAATATTATTAAAATACTACAGCTTGAAACAATGCATGACAGAAACAGTCTGCAGGCCTAGCATGCAGAATGGGAATCACAAGGTTCAGATGGACAACAGGGAGGAGTACAGATTACCAGAAATTACATGATTGTTCTCATTAAAAATAGGAAAACATTAATTACATTACAGGAAATACTAAAAATACAGTAAACTTTGCAGTTTGTAGGTTCTGTAGGAAGAATGGTTTTAATGCAGTGTTAGTTATTGAATCTAACAGTACTAGCTCCTTGACCTACAGTGGCACTGTATATACATGCCAGGATCTGCACTTTGAGTTGTACTGGTTGTTTAGACAGGTAACATTCAATGAGGTTGAGATAAAACATTGGCTATCACAAGAACAGATGTATAAAATTCCCTGAAAAATTAGACAGAAGTGAACAGTGGCTGCTAATCCCAGAGAAAGCAAGAGGGAGGATCTGTGCTTGCCTTACAGCGTGGCGCTGACTGCCAGCTGAGATTTTAAGTTGGACTGGCTCTCACAAGAATCCCAAGCCCGTCTGTCTGTCCACCACAGGGGTTTGTTTTAGGCCCAGGCAGAATTGTTCTACCCACTCCTGCCAAGGACCTGTGAACCAGTCTAGAAAATGTCTGTTTTAACAGCAATAATGCACAATGAACTCACAATCCTGTATGGAAGTACAATTTACAGAGGATAAAAAAACCCTCATGAATGCTTTAATCCCATCCTTCTCCCCTCAATGTGAAGGCTACTCTGCTTTTGTCCCCCTCCCACCTTCTCCCCTCCCCCATCTCAAATAAGCAGATGCAATCAAGGTGAAATTTATTTTGAACCAATTCTGCAAAACAGTTCAACAATGCCATACTTTATAAAAATACTTAGTTACATAATTAAACTTATTACTATTTATATAAAAAGTGTGAATGTGAATTTTAAACTCTGTTAGGGTAAGAACCACATCAAGGTCTTCAGGTGAAACAAATAAATTTTCATAAACATACAAACTCTTTTGGAGAAGTTTTATAATACACAACCATTTACAATGAACATGTTCATTAAGTTAGTGTTTTATTCCTTTACTATACAAGTGTTATTACAATGAACTGTTCCATTCAGTAATTAAAAATCCATACAATGCCAGTGTCATTTTTGGCATTTTTTGTTATGACTGTATTAATACATAAACTCATATGATTGTGTTATTTATTTTAAAATATTTAGAAAAATTAAAATTTTATCATCTTTTTGGGTTTTTTGAGTATTTTGTGTGTGTGTTTCTTTGTGTTTTTCTTACAGAAAGCCCTTTTAAAATTTGATAAGCACAGATGTATAGTTGATGAGCAACAATGAGGGAAAATGAAAAATGATGGCACTGTTCTTACACAGATCTGTTTGGTAGTTGGATTCAATGTAGTGTAAACCCATGAATGTTAAGTTTAGTACCAGAACTGTATTACCAGCTTTTCTGAATTCATTTGTTGGATAGCTTTACAATGATAATATGGATTCCAAGCTGGTAACTAAGTAAGAGTGCTTCAAAATTAAAGTACATAAACTTGATCAGAAATTCAAGAACCTCATGCAAATTGTTGAGTAAAAGACATGACGTTATTGCTTGATATGTCAGTAGCCAAAGAAAATAAATCTGGATGTAGTGTCAGCTTGGCCGAATGCCAGCAAATTTCATTACTTGGACAATATTAAATATATTTTATCCCTTTATTTTTTAAACTTTCACATTTTCTTTCATTTATTTTTAGTTAAATAATTCTGTAGGAAGGGCAGAAGTGGAAAGAGCAACTGTGTGTGTGTCTTAATAGTCAAGAAAAGCAGAAGTGCAATCAAATCCCTGAACTAGAGACAGATAGCACTTGTGGCACCCGCCCTCATTAACACTTCCAAGCCACATACAACAGTACCAAACCTGTCTCTGAAAAAGGACTAAAAGGTGGGCCATTTACCAGCTTCAGTCTTGCTTTCCTTGTGAACTTTGTTCAGGTAGTCTTCCCATACAAAAGCTTGCTATTCCATTGGAGTTTAAAAGATTAAAGGCTTTCCCTCCGTGATTGTATTACATAGCTTCAAGTTCAAATATCATCATACTTTATCAACACAATTTTATAAAATATTACCTCATTTTCTAGTTACTTTCATTATTCTTAATTAGCTATGCAGAAAGAAAAAAGGAAAAATCTCTCATGCTACTTTCCAGTTACATTAATACAAGTATTAACACAGTGCATTATGCTCTCTAATCTCACTATTGAGGTCTACCATTTAGATCAAGTTTCTCATTCACTGTTCCAATTTCTCTTTTTACCTGCCTACCCTAATTAAGTCCATGAAAGTGGAAGCTTAAAGATCGAGACTATTAATCAAATACACTTGTACCATCTTTTGTTTTGCAGGGGTGGGGTCACACACATGTAGTTTTAAACACAGGGAGTTTTACTGAACTGGAATAGAATTGCTTGGTCCCACAAAGTTCTCCGGCTTTAAAAAGGCCTTACCCCAAAATCACCAATTCCAGACAATTCCCTCATTAGTAGGATGATTAGCAAATACTGGGAGAAAAAAGGATTTGAAACATTCGTTTTTCTGCTATTGTTTACACCAACACTCATTTTTTCTGCCCCATATTTTCAATAAGCTTCCTTTGGACCCTGAAAATAAGTTGGGAAAGAGGAAAAAATAAAAACATGTCATTGGTAAATCAGAGTATAACACTTTAAAAGTGGTTTTGTGCAACTGCATTATGAAATTCCAGTTTGCCATTAAGAGCATGCAAAGTAGCGAAGATTTTCTTTCCTGTGATTCCTTAGAGACTTCAGGAATTCTTTGCAAGTCTTTTACATTTGGCAGATTTGTGCATGTTATATAGACTGTTGGCTTATAAATTGTCTCCAGGCTGGTACTGTGGTTCTGTAGCAGTAAAGTAGTCCTCCAAGAAAGACTGTATATACTCAAATGTTGGTCTCTCATCAGGGTCCTTCTTCCAACACAGTTTCATTAACTCATGGAGAGACTCTGGGCAGCCTTGTGGACAAGGCATCCTATACCCACGTTCCACTTGTTCCAGAACTTCTCGATTCACCATTCCTAAAAGGAAAGCATATTAGCTCTGAATGACATTATGCAAAGAACAGTTTCCTGAAGTTTTTTAAGATCCTCTGCAGCTGCAGTGCATGTGCTTCTATCAGAAGAGAACCTTTAACAAACATGCTCTACAAGTGAATGAATTTTTTACATTTTGCATTGAATACATTTTCTGAAAATTATTTCAGTACACTGGTAATTCCTCAACACCTAGTCTGTTTCCCTTTCTCCCTTTCCCACTGCCTTGGACCTGTCTGTTCAGAAAGGAGACTCAAGCACAGATAGCTTCTCCCTGCCTTAGGTTCCACTTTAGGACCACTTAATTTGAAATCAGGCCAAGAAAAAAGCTTTATATATCCCTAACAGAACTGCCTTACAAATTCCAGATCCAGCAAAATATCTGCTGAAAAATATTTAGTTTCAAAAACTGGTTTAGCAGGTTCAGTGTAGTAATGCTCTCTGTAGCCTGGGAAAACGTCAAAAGTAGAAATAGCAGGAACAGACAGATAGAAAACATAAGGATACCTACAAATTTGAAATAAACTGTCAATTACATTTAGAAGTGCTATTATTTTAAAAGCCTTCAAAATATGCAATATTTAACCTGAAAATAAACCAAAGAATCTTTGTGAACAAAGGAATCAGTGAGGTATGACTAAGTTTTTGTCTCTGCTTGTCAACTGTGGGTTCTGAATGAAGGAAAAAAGTACAAAAGGTAATTTCAGAGGCACAGAATACAACAAAGAAAAGAAAAATCTGTTAAATCTTCCTGTTACCTGGATATGGCACTCTCCCCTTAGTTACCAGCTCTGTCAGTAAAATTCCAAATGACCACACATCTGACTTGATTGTAAACCGTCCATACAACGCTGCTTCTGGAGCGGTCCATTTAATTGGAAATTTAGCTCCTACAAACATTGGAAAGACAGATTCTCAATTTACCGTTGCTAATCCATGATTTGCTTACACTTGAAAATATTTTGAAAAGAATAATGCACTAAAAACATTTTTATACTTTGCTTTATTAATAAAATTCAAGGTGGTATAGTATTTTAATATTTTTCAAACTAGGACAGCGACTATTGGCTACAATATCTGGAAGCATTAAAGACATCTCAGAGTCTTACTTAAATATGTTTGAAAAAGTGAACCTGATTAACAACTCTGTAATCTCATCTCTCTTCAAACTGTAGAATGTTTTATCCCCCAAAAAGATTTAAAAATGCTTTTTGAAAACACAAACTGCCACATAACTTTGAACAAAGGAAGTTTACTAGGATTACATCTAGGCGAGGGGCTCACCTAAACATAGCTGTGAAAGCACACTTCCATGCATGACCTTTATCCATGAACACAGAATACACAGGCATGTTCTGCTAAATGTAATAATTCTAAGCAATTGAAAGGCAACCAGTCTTATTAATTATATAAATTTACTGGCCTTACCTTGTCTTGCAGTGTACTCATTGTCCTCTATTAACCTTGCTAAACCAAAATCTGCTATTTTACACACAAGATTGTCTCCTACAAGAATGTTAGCTGCCC
This sequence comes from Acrocephalus scirpaceus scirpaceus, assembly GCA_910950805.1. Taxonomy (NCBI): domain Eukaryota; kingdom Metazoa; phylum Chordata; class Aves; order Passeriformes; family Sylviidae; genus Acrocephalus; species Acrocephalus scirpaceus. The sequence goes on along the minus strand of OU383773.1, from coordinate 78,188,049 downwards.
GGAGGTCCCTGTGGATGTAGTTCATTCTTTCAATGTAAGCCATGCCATCCGCAATCTCAAAAAGAGAAGTGTTATAAAAGGTTATTTTTCATGACTATATACATTTCTCCCAAGCATTAAGCAGTACCCCCTTATTTTAGCTCCATTCCTATTGTATAAGTATAGGAATTATAGCATAGCGACCAAGAGCTTGGCACTGATTAGTGTGTCTGGCTATGCAGTATTTGCTAATTGCAAACCAGACTGTTTCCTTTCTGACAAATTACAAACCCACAACAGAAGGTGTAAGACAGAGCAGCATACAATAGCCAGAGCATTCGATATTTATGTTTAGTTGATATCTGATATTTCTTCTCTAAACACAAAATACAGTTTTTTGATACCTGAGCAGCCATGTCGACCAGCTGTGGGAGTTTTAAGTATTTCCCTTCCCCTTCTTTAAGGAAGTCTAGTAAGCTGCCTGTAAAATATGACATGTATTGGGGGAAAAGAAAAGGAAAAAACCAAAAACATTAACTTGACCTGAAAACACAAATGAGATTTTTTTTTCTTAGACATTATGATTGACACATCTATCTCACGAAATCTGCTATTTGAAAATCCATCATTTACCAGAATATGTGACCCAATGATCATGCCCATAGTTACCTCTGCACTGGTAACTAGTTAGTGCAATTCTATTCAAGTGGTTTGGAATCCACTTCAATCATGCAAACAACTAAACACTAATAAAACAGACTGCTGTTTTTGGCAATACATTAGAATTTTTCCCATGTTGTTGGTATCGGTGCTCCTCCTAGCTGGACTTTCTTCCACTGTGAGATTTATAAACACAAACCAATAAAACCTCTATTCCTTATGGACATTTTTCTGCCAGCCCTAATTATATATTAGAGAAATTATTCTGAGATTGTTGTTTTTATTTTGTTGCCTTTTCTTTCTTACAGGGAAAATGATCTTCCATTCTTTACGATACCTTATTTTCTCCCATTTATATAATGCGATCCTACTCAGAACATTACATGAGCAGTATCTGAAATCAGTTCCAAGGACCTGTGCTTCTGTTAAGACAATAACTTCTATTTGTGTAGTAAAGCTTTGTCTCTACAGTTTTCCCTACAGGTGGCATTAATGCACATGAGGCAAGAATACGACCTCATTCCTAAGAAACTGGTGAAGCTTGGTAACTAATCACTCTTGTCACAGTCAAAATTACAATAACAAAATTACAAGTGTGGCCATGGTGGGGAAAGAAACCACTTGACTGCATACCCTGAAGTGGATTCATAGCAGTAACTCTGAATTAGATTTCTCCGACATAATTTTAGTGACTTGCTGTGTTTTTGCACAGTGAAAGTAAAAATGTGGCAGGCCAGACTCAACTGCTACTGCTGTTTGCTGTGTGTGTTTGCACAGACTTTTTCTGACCTTGGCTCCTGAGATCAAAGGACTGAAGAGGAGCAAAGATTTCACACTGATCTCTAGTAACCTATCCACACTGCAAAAAACAGTTGGATACTTTGCAGTTTGTACCTGATTATTTTCCTTGTAAAAGGGGAAATATAAACAAAAATAAATTGTTCTACTAGCTTAGAACAAAGAGGTTCTATGGGTTTTTTGTAAAATGTGAGAAGTTTGTCAAAGGAAGCTATAAAAAGAAGCTTTCAACACCATTTGGAATCCATAATTTAGACAAATTACAATTCTTCTGCTTTTGCAAGGTAACCAGTTCTAGTAGTAAACTTTGCTTTTCTTTAGACAGTTATAAATATTTTATTCCTTACTGCCTTGCTGAAACCTGATTTCTAAACAATGAAAACTGGTTTTGCATGGCTGTCTAGTGTTATTTAGGAACAAAAAGGCAGAAGGAACTTTTTACATTTTCTGTTCCTTTTTACCTTTTCACCTTTTCAAACTTATACAACCCTTTAAAAACCCTATCCAAACAGGAAAAAAAGCAAACTCATACATTTGTGGTGCAGTACCGAACATAACTAGCCACTCCCTTGCTTCTCGATCTTATGAGGATAGCAAAATTTCCCTATGAGTTGAGCAGAAATCTGCATTTTATAAAAAAAATGGAATAACTGACTTGGAAATCTGCTGCTTCTTAACACTAATATGCTTATGATGTTTATTTCTACATTCTGTCTAAATCTCTAAATCTCTGTTTCAGCAGCAGGGGGAGGGGGAAATGATATAGGGCAAAGGAAGAAGGATCAAAGACTGAAAACAAGGGGATAAACAAGGGAGTCTGGGGAAAAAAACCCTCGACCTTTTTAAAATTTACTATTACACTGCTGGGAAAGAAACACTAAAGAACCCAAAGCTCCACATGTTTTGTTGTTCGCATGACCTGTCTACAGGCAGCCATAATCTCAAAATAATATTCCCAGCTATACTGTTCCATTTAAATGTGATGGACAGTACACACTAAAAACGAGGAGAAAAAAACCTCCAATCTTGTACTTGGAAGATTAGCAAGGGTGACACAGATGTGCAAAAAAATCATGCCTCTATCCATAATCTAAATCAGAACTGCTCCAAGTAGGTCAAGCATTGCTCATTTTAATTTAATCAAAATTAACACTTATACTCCAGTTAGCTTATACTTAACATTAATTAAACATTTGATTTATTGCTGAAGTCTTAAATAACCTTTTAAATGTAGTATTTCTGACTATTCTGTCCCACACCTTTTGTCATGAATTCAGTGACGATGTAGATTGGTTCCTCAGAAACCACTGCGTACAGCGGAACAAGCTTGTCGTGTCGTAGTTTCTTCATGATCTGAGCCTCCTGCAGGAAGGCTTCTGGCATCATTGTACCAGGTTTTAGTGTCTTGATTGCTACTTTTGTGGTTCCATTCCATGTTCCTAGAGAAACAGATCAGGTTTTATTCCCCACTGTAATAGTGAAGAGATTTTCTGCTGAAACTTTTATTTGCTTCTGTTTTCTTAGCTAACAGAATAACCATGAACTAGAACTATATTAAGTATCAATTTTACCACTACATGCATGATCATAACTGGTATTTTTTCCCCTTCATTTCTCTATGATCTTATCTTTTCAGATCCCAGTACCGCTTTACTTAAAATACAATTAAAGCATTCACAGGAACAATGGAAATGTGTCACATTAAGCTCTTACCCATCCATACTTCACCAAAACATCCTTGGCCCAACTTAACTTCGAGCCTCAAAGATTCTCTAGGAATTTCCCAGGCATCTTTTGCTAGTCCCTGTGTTTGTGGTTTCACAGTGGGACACACAGTTGTTAGCTTATGACACAGCCCATCGGCATGTTCTGGAAAACAGAAAAAGTAGTTAACAGCTTCACAGTTAAGCAGGGGTAAGACTGTAACAAAAGTAACATCTTAATGTTGATAAAAAAGAACTAGTCCATTTACTTTTGCTGAAATCAGAAAGAAATTTTACAGTTGTGAATTTTAACAATAAGCTATGTATGCAATCCTTCTTCCTCACAGAGGGTAACATTGGGACACTGGAACTTGGGCTTACCTCTGTAGTGCTTCACCAACTTCTGTAGAGACTCAAATTGTGCTCTGGTTGTGATATAGTATCCACCATTGTCAAGTTTCCTGATTTTGTAGTGTTTTACATTATCACCTCTGACCTCATCCCAGTCACGTATAGAAAGGGAATAAGCACCTAGGAAAAAAGTCACATTTGGTTCTTCACCAAAATATAAGAAGGTATTTAACATTTCTCCCCAGTTGTCATTGTACACATACATGATGTGCACATTCATTGTATCATGGGATAGGCATAAAAATGTTCACCTTGGTGGTGAGGAGAGCAGGGAATGGGAGAGAGAAGATATATACAGACACATACATACCTTTAGTGGTTTCACTCTCTCTTACTAAGAAAATACCACGCTGGTTCCCAGGATTTAAAAGTAGCCTTTCTGCATCCTTCCTGCCCATCTTACCAAAATACCACCTAGAAAATTTTAAAGGAAATGTGTAAATAAAAGCTTCCATGCTTTAGCACTCATATAAGCAAAAGATTTAGAAGTCTCAAGCACTGACTGGACTACTAATATTCCAAAACAGTTGCTGGGCTGTTTGGATAAGCAAATACCAAAGCAGATACAGATCAACAAAAGCAATGACATCCACATAATCAAAAGATTAAGATGACCCATTTCTATATGACTCTCATTTCTATTATTTACAAAATACATGTAAAGAGGCCTGTATCTGCAAACACTATGGTTTTCTGCTGGTTTAACAATGGACATCAACTGTTCCCAACATTGAAAGAACGCCCTCCTCAGGCTAAGCTTATAGGCCAAGTTGAATCAGACGACACACTCTGATAGCACATTCAACACTGCAGCAGCTAAAACTCCCTCCTTAAGAAGCTATGGCTCTATGTTAGAAAACAATATTTAATGCAAAGCAAAGAAAGTGTGCATAAATATCATTGGTTGACAGGTTCATTCAGGTTGGAAGGACCCTTGGAGTTCTTTGGTCCAGCCTCCCGCTGCAGGCAATGTCAGCAGTGACATCAGACCTAGTTGCTCAGGATGTGGTTCACTTCAGGCTTGAAAACCTTGAAGGACAGACCACCAACCTGGGCAACCTGTACCCCTTCCTGGTTGTCCTCAGGATAAAAAAGTTTCTTATATTCAGCTGGAAACTGTCCTGTTTCAATTTCTATTGCCTCTCATCTTTCTCTGCCTCAGTAAAGAGAGCATTTTTTCTACTGATCATTTAGGAACAACCCTATGGTAGGTGTCATATACTTCTCTGTGAGTAACATTCCAAATTGCTGAATCATTCTGATACCAAAAAGAACACAGATATTTTAAAAGACTTGCAATTTTTCTTGTCTTCAGCTCTTTCATAAAAGGAGTTTTTTCTTCTACACTGCTACAGCATGCTCATCCTGATGAACAGCCTGCACACAGCACGGTCCTGAGCCAGTGATAATTTTAAGGTCCATCTTCATATGAATCCCCAGACTTTGGAATAAGACTTACTTCTAACTACATTTTATTTTTATTAGATGCCTCAGAAGTTACAAAGTGATGTAAAATGTAAATTTCAAATATTTTTGTCTGTTGCTATCTTATCGTCAATCTAATTTGGCTTCATGAGTGATGAGAAAAGTAGTCCTGGAAACTGCTGCAAAACAATGGCTTTGTGAGTGAAACATTTTCTGGGGAAAAAATCTAGATAAAGAGGGATCACTTTGTTGGCCAGGAACAGAATGGCCTGTACAATCACATGGGAATTTGAAACTTTTTCTTACATTTTGCTGTATTTGCAGTTTGAGTGTTGAAGGAGATGTGCAAAGTTAGAAATGGATATGAGAGTATATCCATTGGAGACATGGGAAACAATTTGGATGTAACTTATAAACTTAAAGAAGCAAACTTGAATCCTAGTTCATAACTTCACATGAAAATGCCTCTTCTCCGGATTACAACAATTTACAAACTATATTTGAAAGTGCTGTTTTATTTCACTACCTATAGAGGGGTTGAATTGCTTTATTTTTTAGAGACAATTATACATTTATATTATGGTGTCATTAAAAAGGCACACAAATAATATGGATCCTTTCACAAGCAGTTTCTGCTATAAATGCCTCTAGACTTAGAAAAAGCCACAGACAAAATCTTAGCAAACTGGGGCTCTGTATTGCATTTGCACTTGTAACTCTAACTGCAGTCACAACACATAACACTATCAAAGCACAGGGCTAACAAATTCTAAAGCAAATGAACTTTATTTCAAATGCCGTGGGGATATATCCTAAAATTAGCACTGGTTCTTTAAAATAAACAGTTTTTAAAAGCTTCCTCATTCCTCACCCTTCACTCTCACCTCTAGTCATCAAATAAACCTATGACAAATCCCATCACTCTGTTCTGGCAAGCTTTTAGGAGCCATACTTTCTTTGTAAAGGGCTGTCATTTCCATTTTACCACCACTGCAGTTGTAATGACATAAGCTTTTATTGCATAGTTAAAAAAAAAAAAAAGAAATCTTTGACCTTTTTCCCCCCAAAATAAACAAAAGTTAGTAATTTTAAAACCAGATGAAACTCAAGGGTGTAAAATAACAGAGCATGTTTGATGCAATCATTTTTTAGTATCAAAGAGCCAAGTGAGAGTAGTAGCAGCAACATGTTAAAGCCTCAGCTTGAGATTCGGGAAACATCTTGAAAATCAGGCACTTTTCCCAGACATGCAGTAGCAAACAGAGAAGTGCACAGACTACATAGCAGGGAACTGCTGATTGGCAGTACCATGCCTGTATATTGAAACAAGAACTGTGCAACTTTCTATTTCTAGTACAACAAATACAATCCCTTGGAACAAGCATAACCTAAAACTCCAACCTATGGTTCCACAGTCATTTTATGTGATTGTCTAAGCACTCCAGGATCTTCATAAATAAATGTAGAAAGTACTGGTACACAAAGCAGTATAATTTTCCAAATTCATAGCAGTCCTTAGCATATCAAACAATTTTGTCACCAGAAAGTTATTACAGATTAATAGATTAGCAATAATTGTGCACACAAATGCTTTTTTAGAATGTTAAGTTAGGGCATACCAAGTATGTAGCTGATCTTGACCCAGAGTTTGGCAAGCAAAAACAAGGATAAAAACCTAGAGTTGGCGCTGTGTGAACTCTTTAGCTAAACCCCATCCATTTTTGCTTTATACCATACACAAGGTGTATTCTCCAATTTTTATCATTATTGAATTCTCCCATCCTTTCTCCTGTAGCACCGCATGTAGCAAGCAGCCAGAAAACATCAGCGTGCATGTCTACTTCATGCTTACTAATAATTATACCTTTGACATAATCCAAGTAGCATTGCTATCCTTCATTAATGGTTTTCCCCTACTTTACCCTTAAATGTTATATATAATGAATTTAAAAAACAGTATCACCATAGGGTATAAAGTGTGTAAGATTGACAGGATACAGTGTCTTACTCTTCTGCTTGAATGGAGTCTGCAGGAGCTACATAATTGCTTGGGATGTAGCCTGTCTTCCCAGTAGCAATGGATCTTGCTTCCCACCAGTCTCCTTCCCTGCAATGAAACATCGATTACTCCTTCCACATATGAACATATAATTCCGTAGCACTTGTAATGTACTCACATATGAAAGGCAGGTTAATTTAGGTAACATGTTATTTTAATTATGAGGGCCCCTAAAACAGTTTTGCTGCACCTACATACATCTTGTGTTGTGAGCAACACAAATGCCTCATAGTGGAATTTCATATTTTAAATATTTGGGTCTTTTTTTTAATATAAAACCAAAATGCTTTATGGCAGAGATGAGTAAATAAACTTCTGAGTTCACTAGTCTTCATCTGCTTCTCCAGATCACAGAGTAACTCCAGGTGCAGTCTGGGATGGAGCAGTGCCTGTCCTGCCCCAAAGGGGATAGCTGTGCCTTGCTGGGGCAGGGAGGAGAAGGAAGTCAAGCAACTGAGAAGAGGCTTGGAGCTACCACAGTTGCTACAGCTCTACATCTGCACCCAAACTCTGATCTCAACCTGAAAAGTTACTGTCTTTGCAGTATTATATATTTTAACCCCATACTTGTTGAATACTGAATGTATTAAAAAAAAAAAAAATCAATCTACCCTTCACTGAAATAGAATTTACTAAAGATACAGATTTCCTAAATACACATATTTCCAAAAGGATTAAGGATCTAATTATTCCAAACAACCCAGTGAAGTCTGTGAATGAGAACACTTACGTGTTATTTATTATCTGGAACCGTTCACCTTTCTTAAATGAAAGGTCATCTGTAGTTCTAGCTTCATAATCATATAAGGCCACAAATACAGTAACACCACCTTAGGAAAACGAAAAAAAATTCCATATGATATAGCAGTAATGTTGCAACACTTGATTTAAGGACTTGTCCATGAAACAATCAGTTTTGATTTGGAAGCAACTAAACACTCTGGCTTGCATCACACTCTGGAAGACAGATCAATAACCTGCGAATTTCTTAGGACAGAGCAATGCCTATAAACAGACATTCTGAAAATATGCTTCTACACCACAAAAGGCCACTAGACACATCACTGGAAGTACATTAATAATTACAGCACTTCTATACAGAAACCTGCATGACGCATCATCAGTAAAAAAAAAACCCCAAAAACATAGCTTCTTTATTAAACTTGCTTCTTGTTAAGAAATGCAATTCTGGAAGAACCTACACTACCACAGCGGTGAACCATCAGCCATTAATTTTCACAGAAGTAAAAGTTCATGTTGCACTTAGCTATAAATAACTGGTGCATTCCAAATTTTTTGAGGTTACACATCAAGACCTACCCAAGGAACTGAACCAGAAATAAAAGTATTCTCTTGAGGACAAAGACATTGCTCTGCTTTAGCACTGATGATTTTTTTGATTCCACCAAGTCTCCCCACCTGTGAAGCAGACCCTTGCTGAGAATGATCCATCAGTGCATTACTCCAGAGAACAAGGATCAAGATAGGTCACAAGAGGAACAGTTGCAATCCACCAACCCTAAGGAATCCACTTTCCCATCCCACTTCTGGTATAGGGCATGCTGTTGAACATGTCCCCCAAATAGAACAGATGTGAGAGAGGTGGATGGTAGGAAGGCTTCTACACCTACCAGCAGGAAACCTTTTTCTATACTTCAAAGAACTAATCTATAAAACTGGGAAGAGGGAGAAGCAGAAGAGGGAAAAGAGAACAGGCTGTTTGAGATGTACAAGCTACTAGCAAAAATAAAGAACCATGTACCATAACTATGAGAAAGTTAAAATAGAAAATCACAAACAGACAATTCAGTAAGACTTTTTAAGCCCTAGAAATGCTAGTCTAATGAACATTTAAGAAGCCTAATGATCATCCAAGCAAGAACATATTTTTAAATGTATAATACTACATCTCTAATATGCACATATACATACCAGGATTCCCATGAAAGTACACCAAGAGAAACACATTGCATCTAACTTCAGATCTTAGATCTTGCAATTAGCATGGCAGTGATCAGAAAGGAAGAATACATAATGCAGTGGGGACACTCTATAGGAAACATTCTTTTGCAATGTACATTTTCTGACGTAAGAGCTCCTAATCACCTAAATATTTTAATTTCATTTGGAGTCTTCCTGTGGTTACTGTCTCTCAGCAGGCCTCAGCTGGAAATGAATTTACAGTTCCACTAGGAAAAACAGAACAAAGCCCCCACAGGAGGTTCGAGTAATTGAGCGTTTTTTTTAAAGTGTGATTTATGAACTGAAAACGAATGAAAATATTCCTTAGAAGTTAGCAGCTCCTAACTTAAATTAGAAATCAAAACAGTTCTACCAATTTTTCTCTTTATTACTACATTATTTTGATGACACAAACTGATATGTGGAGCAAGAAAATAGTGAGGATACAGTTGTATTCACACAAATAGAAAGCAAGTGTTATGGAAATAAACCATCCCCAGAGAGTTCTTCAGCAGATGAAAACAATCAATACTCTCAAGTCATGGTATCACAAAGGTTTTTAACTGCATATACAGAAACTCAAAAAACTTCAGCTACCATAAAACCACCTTTTCTCAGCCACACATAGTATTTTTTCATAGCAAAGAATAATAAAATACTTGAAGAGAACAGCATCAGCACAGACTGATTTAAACAAAGATACTATCAAATGATATTTCATGTCTCTTGCAGCTGTTTTCTTTGTGAAGCACTGCGAGGTGATCGAGTTTAGCTGCTATCTGTAGCCACAAGACTTCCCATAAAAATCTTCCTTTTCAGTATTCCATCCTCTCATCTATGACGGGTTTTGGAGAGAAGACTTTACCTTATTGTTCAGCATGGGGACTACAGACCACTAGCACAGCTTCACGGAAGGCAAGAACAGCAGTCCATTTTTCCGTTTTGATTTTCAGCAATATTCTATGAATTCAAAGTATCTGAAGACAGACAGTGTGTAATACAGGAGCAGTGTGATTAACTCAGATTTCTTCTCCTTTTCTGCTCTAGAGGAATAAAAGATGGCTCAACTCTTTTCAGCCTCACTACAGGCCATGATGACAACCATATCATCCTCTTGTCACACATCACTGATCAACTGGATAAGTACTACTGACACTTACATCCTGTTTGACAAGTCCATCTATTCTCCTCTCTTGTGAAGCGAAGGGTGACAGAATGTGATCCAGTGTTTTATTGGTCACAAATACAAAAAGCTTACAGCAGATGAAGGCTGTCATCTCAGTCATAAAAACACCCGATTTTGATTGATCTGAAAAGCAGCACTGAATGTACCAAATAACTGTTACTGCAATTTTATTTACGTATGTATTTATTTAAATGTGTGGGTTTTTTTGTGGATGGGCTAGTTTTACAGAACAAGGAGAAATAATGTCATATGCAGTATCATTTTAAATTACAAAACAATGAGAGCATTCACACAAATCAGCCTGCCTGCTGGTAACTAATTTCACACTGATGAGATATTAGACTCTCTTTTCATGAGAAATCTCTCTTGTTGACTCTGTTTCAAGACATAACATGCTTAACAACCAGCAGGAACAGGCAAGAGAACATCCCTTCTGGTCTCTGCAGCAAAGGATTTGGGGTACCCAGTGGGGGGCCACATCCCTGATGTCTGGCTATACCCAGGAGTGCTTGCATGCACTGCTGGAGATTGCTACATGACCAAAGAGCCAGATCTAGTAAGAAGAAACATGCCAAGCTTCTTGGGGAAGATGAAATACAATAAGCTTTCCTCAGCAGAGCTAATGAAAACAAATAAATGCTGCCCTTACTTAATTTCTGCATATGTTCATCCAAAGTGGGAATTCAGAGCTGACTCATAAATTATACATGCTAGATGTTCATTTTAATTACTTTGTTTTTAATGTATTCCCAAGAAAAGGACTACGAGGTAATCATTACTTGCCAATTCATATTTGGTTTCCTGAATTGCTTAATGCCAAGGTCAGAATATGTTTTCATGGATCTCAAATTTCTTGTGTTTAAAAGACTTTAAATGCCACTGGAATAATGTAAACAATTAAGCATCATAATTGTGTCAACATCGGAGGTTTGTGGGAAAACTAGAAATAGACTAATAAGAAATTACTTACTCTGTTTTGTGATGTGTCTGTACAGAGCTTCTAGAATAAATTAGTCTTTTTAGTGTCTCTCAAAAAAAAGAAAAAAAATCACAGCTTCCTCTCAAAAATATCCATCAAAACTATGAAATTAGTTACGTGGACAAAATCAGCATTTTTTTAAGTTTTAAGATTTTGATATAAAGGTGGGTTTATAACATCAAATATGCATGTTGCTTAAAAATGCTGTATCTTCTATACCTCAGCCAAGAAGATCTCTGCGTGTTGCAAATTCTGTTTTTAAACTTTCCATTTTGGTTTTAATATGACCACCAACAATGGGAATTCTGCTCTTTCATTTCACACATATTGTTCCCACAGTAAAGTACATAGAATATAATGCAAATCCTGTTTCGCTTTATAAATTGATTCAATGTTGTACTGATATAACTTAAAAGTAAGCAGTCTTGAAGCCAGTTTAAAATATCAATTTCCTGAATCTGAAGTGTTTTTCATTTTGTACATCTCTCCAAGTTTAAAGCCATTATCCCATATGCATCCTTTCAACAGCTTAAAACTTCTAATGTAATTTTATCAACTATTCCCATTATTGTCTTTAGTAAGTCTTAAATTTCTCTGTGCTGTGATCCTAATTGGCTCCACAAAAATAAACACCTAAACACCCAACCTGCATGCCCCAGTCACTAGTGAATACAGGTTGAAATATTATTTGAGCAGTAAAGATACTGAAAATCAGGAATCTCTAAAAGGCAATTTATTTTAAATTTGCGATTTATTTCTCTGTGGCAAGGTGTCATAGTATTTTTTTTACTATGACTGTCAAGCAGCTATAGTAATAACACTCATATAACACTATAATAAAACACAGTTTTATGCAACACTCACCTGTTAAAGTACTAGGATATGTACTTGGCACAGCTGAAAATGAAGATGATGCTCCTCCAAAGGGTGTCATTCCTGAAGGCCCTCCAAAAGGAGTCATGGAATGACTATTAAAATTAACTGCTGATCCCTTTATTGATGGCGACTGTGTTGCTTGGCTGGAATCTGATCCATAATGACTGACATGGGAAATAACAGGTTCTGGAGCATTTTCAGTTCTGTATTTCATGGCTGGGCCTTTACCTTCTTTGCTTTTAATGCACCCCATGGCTGCTTCTGTGAGAATGAGAGGTAAAAAAAAAAAAAAAGAGTTCACCTTCGTGTTGGGTCTTTGATAGGTAACACAGAATATTCCCAAAAAGTTAACCCAAAAGCTAATTTATTACAGTTAAACCCCATGCAGAGAGTAAACTCTGATGAAAAAGTGTTCTGGAATAAAATCTAAACTATTACAAGACCAGGGAAACCCTAATTATTTTTCCCATGCAACTTAGCATAGTAACAGCACATTCGGATTATTCTTCATCCTGGTTACTTGATGGACTGTAATTGGAAACAAAGAAAAAAAGGGGGAATCAGGTAGAAGAACAGATGAAAAAAAGACACTGCAGTCTTCTATAGCAGGGTAGAGGGGGAAACAGATGTGAAAAAACCAGATTCAATTATAGGAAGTAAATCCAAAGCAATTACACAAAGAAAACGACTAGGGCATTCCTGCTTTCTTTTTTAAGCATCTGTGCTATGAAGTCTTGCCCAACTGGTGACATCTTTAAAGACAAAGAGAAGTTTTCTTCCATTGCCAGCCTCCCAAATACATCTCACAAACAAACCTCAGATATTCACAGCCACAGGACAGGGTTAAGCTCTAGAGTAACTAAAACTGCAAAAACCCGAAGAGTAACTACAATACCCTAAGGGATTTAGAAACTGAACCGTGCCCGGACAGGTGACAATTTATATCCCTGATGGCCCAGGACTGCCACCAGCTCCCACCACAGGCAGACAGTGCCAGAGCTATTTACCGTGGGGGCACCTATTACCTGCTGCTGAAGGGAATCAGAGAGGAGACCTGTCGCCAGCAATTAACACCGACTGAGCCTTTAGAAGTCACCACCTGCCATTTATCAGGTGGTGACAACTGGTAGCAGGCTTTTCCTGGCTTACCCCAGCTGGGAAACAAATCAGGAAGAAAACAGCAGTGTCTATTAGATGCAGCACTAGTCTGGCATTAAAATTCCTGCATTATTCTCAGGAGGGGGTTTAAAAATCTACGCTAACTTCAAAAGTAAAACCTCTACAGACACAGCTCCACATTCTCTAATGAATCAATTAAAAAAATAAACAGCAGGAATCTGAAAGCATGAAAACCACAAATTTTGATAAGTACAACAACGATTTCATGGACTCTAAGTAACAATTAGGGAAACAGTATTTCCCAATGTGTGTCTAATTCTTTTTTCCTTCTCAATTCCTTCTTACCTTGTTAACTATTAGACATAGAAATATGGAACAAAGTAAATTTTACTAAACAAATACTGCCTTAATATAGTCACACTGAGAGAAAATAATACCCTCTGTGTAACTAACTGTTACAATAATAAAGATACTGTAATTTCCTCAAGAACCATGAATCAGAGTTTCTGGAAAGAATGAGGTCCACAGACAGTGAAACACCCTATAAAATTTAATGCTCAAAAAGATTAAGTATATTCACCCTGTCATTTCAGCCCCTAATACTGCAACGTAATACAATTACTGATGCAGAAACAAGCAGCAACGAAGTCAAACAACTGCCCTTTTACAAATCACATTTAAGGTTTTCCACCGAATAATGAATCATCAAAAACCACACCTTTTCAATTATTTTTACTTCTCATACTATTATTGCCAACTTAATAACTATGAACAAATGTTAACAGAGCAAGGCTCAAATATGTGCATAGGACTGCAATGTGCCTAAATACTTTACAAAAACCACCTCACTATCTACAGTAGAAAAGCCAGTTATTAATTCACAATAGAAGTCAAACATCCAGAATCACATCCTTTTAATTTCTCTACCACTGCAAATAGACACAGTAATCCAAAATACTTTCTTTTGGCCATTTGGCTGCCTGTTGTGAATTCTTGTCTTCCTATGAGGCCTACTTGACTATTTTTAAAAAATCTGAATAAATGTTTTCTGCTAGCATTGAATAAAAATCCAATCACCTTTACAAAAATTTCTTTTCTAGCAGCACTGATTCCTTGCCTTTGGCTAGAAGTTGAGCACACAATTCAAAAGTCCAGCGCACTACTAATGTTAATCAAGTAGATTAAAAGGTAAGTACACAGACATCTGTCCAAATGTCCATCACAAATATTTTTCCTTCCTTCTGGAATTTGCCTAATTTGTAGCAGGCTGAAGAGACCTCAAGATTAAAAAATAAATAAATAAAAGTAATAAAAAAATAGATAGTAAACAATTTACCAAGTCCCGTAAAACTGCTGGATTCTGCCCAAGGAATTGCTGATTTGATCAAATGGCTGGTAACTACTATCACCTGTTTGTGCTCACCCGATAAGGCTGTTTTAGAAGCAAGAACTTACTATTGGTATGCTTGAGTGTCACAAAGAAAAGCCCTTATTGAAGATCTGAACTCATTCTAGAAAAACAAAATCAGCCTCTCCCTTGCTTCTCCCCTCCCCAGCCACTTCACTGTTAAGGTAATCTTCTTTCAGGGGTTAAAGAGATTAACAGCAGATTCAATCAGCACTTCAAAGAGAAAGACATTCAGAAATAATCAGACAAAAACCGTAAACTACTTCTATAACTGCATACCCACAAAACAAAATTGAGCAAGCAAACCCCTTAGTTTTCGAAAGCAAAAAATACAGGTGTGAACTGCAGTAAAATACTGTGTGTGCATTTGTGAGGAGGAATTAGAGGCACGAGGGGAGGGAAGATGACATAAACCAAGACTGAGTAGTAAAAAAACCCTGACTGCCCATCCTGTGGGGGGAAACCCCCAACAACTTAGTACTGTTTAGTCTTGTAATAAATTACTGGATAAAGAACAAAAAATCCCTAAGCAGCTGGTGTGCAATGTTGGATTTGATTATTCTGGTACTGCATTTGTTATCAAAAATGTATGTAACTGAAATAACTACAACTATTTATATCAACCTTTGCCTGGCCAGCAAGAACATATTAAGGAATACATTTTTGTACATTTTAAAGCTCTCTTTCTGATGCACCGAACTCTTTAGAAATAGATTCCTGTTTGCACTGCAGAAATCCATCTAGTTAAAGAAATGCTAGCCCAAGGTATCTTATTCACAAGCCACAGACTTCCCACTAGTTAGTTCATCATTTCATACCAGATTGGTGTCTGAGGCAATCTACTTGAGTAACTTCAGCATCTTGTTCTTCCTTTAAGACAAACATTCACCTATTGATTCTGATCTCTGTGCCCACACATTTTGGGTGGGAGAGGGTGGCAGTCAGCTTGCTGTAGGTCTGTCAGGAAACCATATTCAGAAAGGCATGGACTACAAACAAACCCAGCTGTCTTGTTCTGCCTTCTAGATGAAAACAAACCTATGTTAGAATGTTTTCAAGTGGAAACAGAAGCTAAAATGATCACTGCTAAGGACAGTTGAAGGTTAACAGATGCTCACAGAAGTCAACAGAAGAATGAGAGTACTCCAGTAAGTGGAAATTAAATGAGATTTTGGTAGCATCTCATTGGATTTGCACTTTTTGGGGAAGTCATATAAAGGGGAACAATTAATTGTCATTCAATACTCCACAAACATCTTAGACAATGAAGAAGAGCCTTAATAAACGTTCTGACAAGATGAGAGCTCCAAGGAAGTCAATGCTCCCCTCTTATCTTCCCAACTCCTTTTTGTAACAGAGTGCCAAATCATGAGGAAAGTTTTGTTCAACAACAATTGAAAAGTGTGGCCAGTAAAGTCTTCTTGTTGGCTTTTTTCTGCTTTCCTTTAAGGATGAGCTACTAGACCAAGAAAAACAAGCCTTTTTTTCTAAAGCCATTGTATCTTAGCATACTGACAAATTCCCTCAGGGTGTCTGCAGCCTTGTCCATCCAGCCCAGAAAGGTGGGTGTCACAAGGAAACCACTTGTTTATCCAATTTGCTCCTTCCAGATGGTAGTCACAGGAGTTACTCCTTGGTTCCTTGGGACACAGGATTGTCAGGAGTGCTTCAAGGAAGGTCTCCTACTGGCATGAAGGAACATTAAAGTTTTCATTGAAAGAGGTGATTTCAACTTGGGTTGATAAACTGTCTTTTCCAGCCACATGCCTTAGAGCAAAACTGCCTGCAAATGCCTCTAAACACTGTGTTCCCTCTCCCCCATTAGCACTTTGAGGACTAGGTGTTAGAATCTGAAACCCTCAAGACCTAGGGTTGGGAGAGCCTCATGTTTGTTTCATTTGCTGTAATGCATTTGATAACAAAACTCATTCACCATTGAAAAAAACCTCCACAAACAAAAACCAAAACCAACAAAACAACCAAACAGAAAGCACCCAAGAAAATTGGTGTTTCCTTTTGGGGCCAACTGAATACTCCTCTGATCTTGCTCTTCTGTTACAATACAGCATGTCCCAAGTTGCCTTCTGGAGACTTCACTATGAGGTAAGGCCAGAAGCGACAGTCACATGTAAGAGTTTTGATATGCCAGAAAGGGAAAGATGCTCCAGGACTTCCTCTTTTTTCACCCTCTCATATAAACCAGGCACTGTACCATAACTAAGAGGTATATCAAAGGAAAATCACTAAGGGAAGGGCAGTTTGCAACATTTTGATTACTGAAATTGTTCATACAGCTAAAAAAGAGCACAGAAGTAATTTTTCACTACAAAAAGTAAGTCAAGTTAGAAAAACAACCAAATCAAGTCTCTTTCCAGAAGAATAAGGCAAGATTGCAAATATTTTCCCACCTAAACCATACAAAAAATCCTCCAACTAAAAAGTAACTCCCCATGCTACCTAATGTAGAAAAATAATTTAATTTGAGGTTCACAAATGGTTAATAAAAAGATGAAAAATTTGAAGATTTCCACTGCTACTGCAGCTTCACTTCTCAGTGATAGCATAAAAAATAAATTGTTTCTGTCAAGAAAAGACATGCCTTCACTTCTGTGATACAAATGCCTTACAAAAAGGTCTTCCAAAAAGGTCTTAACTTTCAAGTAAAGTAATGATTTTAAGTTATTAAAATTTTATGCAGTGATGAAGACTGGATATTCTGCGGGAAGTTTGCTAATGGATCCATTAGCTGGCAGCTGTCTATTTGCTGAAACAAGTGTAGAGCTGATTCCACGTGTCACTGGAGACACAGAACCTATACTGGCTTTTTGTACACTGGGCAAACAGCATAGAGCATTTGCCAAAACAGCTGTTTTCAGCTGGTGGTATTGAAAAATCATTTATTAGATGTGACATAGACTGAAAAAAATGAAAACCACTAGCAAAGAGGCTAACAAGGTTTTAGCCAATACTATAACATCCAGCTAATTCAGTCCATCTTTAACAGGTCACTGCTTTGGTACGAAAACAAGAGTGGGCTTTCTTGTCTACATAACAACCTGCCTTGTTTATAAAGGACAGTAAACTAAAGAATTGCCCTGTATTCTTCGCAGAGTACATGCAATTTTTAAAAATTATGCAGTTTTTATCATGGGATGTAATTTATCTTTTATGAGCTGTCATAAATTGCAGGGTTTGCTTATTTTACCATGAACAACCCATGACATTTCAAAGAAAGATGTTACACTGTATTCAGTTTAATAATTAGCAGTAACATTAGTGTAATGAGGCCTTAGAGAGTCTGCATCATTATGCATTTAAAGTGCAACTGACATGACCTTGCAATTAACGATCTAATAAGGAGTAAAACGTGAAGATAAAGGAAGAAGCATTAAAAAATCCCCACTGAAGCAAGCATTTATGTTACTTGAATCTCAATGTTCACCACACACCTTTGTGCAGTTCTACACCAAAAAATAACTATAAACCAGTACTATTAGACCTCAACTTGCCCATACACTAAAACAGACATTTAAAACCATCCTTTTTATTACTAAGGCAATCTGAACTTTTGAATCCTAATGGTTGTACAGACCTAGTCCTTTGATCATGACAATACAAACATATTAAACAAAAAATCTGGGGCTGCTGTGGTAATGGTTTTGATTTCACAGCAGCAGAACAGACCCCAGATTGTCTTCTAATAAAGGTACAGCTAGCAAACCCATTATAACAAACAGGATTCTGTACAGAGAAAAATAAATGAGTATAAAAATGCTTTTTAGGTGGACATTTTGCATTTCAGAGTCAAAAGGTATTAAAAATATTACATATTTCTATTTTGGTTTGTGTTTTTTACAGGACTCAGAATTTTGAAATTTGTTCTAAATTAATGATTGATACTGATCCTTCTACTGGAGGAACCAGTTAACTGGCTTACAAGATCACAACAGCCATGCTCTGAAGGAATACCAGATTCCAAAATGCTACCCAAAAAACACGGATAAGCAGAAATTGCTAAAATAACACGGTCCTTCAATCCTTGATGTCCTTCCCTGATTTCCTGACTTTTTTTTTGGAATGGAAGGAGTGCAATGGAAGTTTGTTTCGTTTGAGGTTAGAATGACTTAGACATGGGAGATTTGCCCAGATGTATCAGACTTTGAACATCGTACCTATGCAGGAGTCTAAGGATTTACAGTCCTCCAGTTTGGACCGTCCTAGACAAAGGCTCCACTACTAAAGAGACACCTACTGTCCTTGTTGGAACTAACACACAGGAGATGGAACTGCACCAGCAGGTGGTGTAACCCTCATACCAGTGCACAACAGACCCCAGCAATCCAACTACAAGGTCCCATTGCATGCTAGGTTGCAAAGCTGAAGGAAAAATTGACTATGGCACTGAAAAGTTCTAAAACCAAAAGTGGAATTACAGGTTATCAGTGAGGCAAAGGTGGAGATATGTGAATACTCTGTTTTCATCTCAGTTACATTCTTCCTTTTATCTGGGCCAAACATGTAGGATCTCCTCCCACTCACTCTGTACCTGGACAGCTAAATCTGTAAAGGTACAGATCTGTGTACCTCTGAAGTGTCTTTCACTTTAGAGACAGGCAAAGGCTCAAAGAGCCTGGAGACAATGACCATGTCATGGATGATATGTGACTGGCTCTGCAAAACATACATGCTCATTACTTTGTATTTATAGTCAAGAGTTTCATCTTCACTATCTACGGTAGTAGGTTCTCTTTGACCAGATGTTACATGCAAGAAAAAGTGGCTCTTCCAATCAGACTAGGAAGTGGCAAAGAATGACAGACTAGAGGTAGAAGTAAGCAAGTCTACTGTAATTTTGAATGTGCTTCTAGTCAAAGAAGACCTAGTTTATTATTGTCTTCAATAGCAGCCTTTGCCTCTAACCAGGAGTTCTACCTTCACCATGGGTCTGGACTGTGACAAAAAATAAGGCTGTCCCCTTTTTAAAGAGCCATCACTAGGAGATGCCTTGGAATATGAGACAAGCAAGATAAGTGCAGACTGCTCTGATCTCCACCAATCTGCAGCTCAGAAATTCCACTCAAAGACTAAGGACTCAGTTACCCGAAGGAAACTCCAACAGGTATGTCCCAGCTTATGAATTTAAACTAATGTACTTATGTTGATGCAACATCTGCACAGGATTTGCATTCTAGTATGTCTTCACTTGAACTGTTTTATGCTTACTGGTTTAAGTCAGAATAATCTTCTCTAAGAAAACAGAAGTAGTTATTCCTATAATGACATTGACTTAAACATCAGAAACATTCTGATCTAGACAAGGCTTAGGAAAACCCACAGGGGGTGAGCATCACAGCCAAGGCCATGACTAAGATTTTGCAAGTCCAACTGTAGTGGCCTGACTTTTACTCTGATACACCAGTGCAAGGCTTCCTCATCTAAACTGCTCAAGCATCTGACAAAGCACATTCCCACCATCAAGCTCCTTGTCCTCCAGCTGCTCACAGGAGCAATCTCCACTTCAGTTGGAAGCTGCCTACCTTGTGTGCAAGACAATGGAAAGCACAAAAGAAAGCAGTTGCTGGGTAGGAAAAAACCTCAAGCAAACAAAAAAATACCTAACATCCCAAACCCACCTACAGCAGACACAGAGCCTAGCTGAGGGTACCTAACTGACATCCAGAGGGTGCTGTTTCTAACTTCCAAAGCAGAGCAGAGCAAATATGGCAAACTTTAATAGTTAAAATTAATTTTTAAAACCCCTACCAACTGCCAAATAGAGCTTCCACACAAAGAAAGTTTGTTTTCAGGATGTATACTGGATTTTGAGTGAAGTCAATATATTTTTCACTTTCAGAAAGGGTGAAAAGGCAGATGATGCAAAATACGTAACACTGGTGGATTAATTTTCTTTATTCCAGCAGTCAAGATCACAAGGGAGAGATTAACTAAAGTAACAGAATTGCAAAAGCAGTTTTAGGTGATGAAATATATAATACATATACGTGAGATCATTTTTAAAATTTCGAGTTACATTGTCTAGCCATACAATTTCAAGTCCTTACCACACAAAGACATTTTCTCTGACAACAGATGATACCACAGACAAAATAACCAATATATTGTCTAGACAATATTACTGCTGTTCTAATGTCTTGAACATTTAAGTATATAGTCAATAAATAAATGCAGAAAAGGACAATTCTGCTTTTTTTTTTTTTTTAATAGCGTAATGGCTATTTTTATTAACTTGCAAATAATTGCAAGTATCTTAAAAGCTAAAAGTTTGGTATGTTTAAGAAGTCTGGCAAAAAGATTGTTTCAGATTCTAAGGCATGTCATACCTTGTCAAAGATATCCAGGATATTTTAGATAGGATGTAGGAATCAATTTATAAATAGAAATATTTTGTTTTCATTGAATTTTATTTGGAAAACAACAAACCTATGCCTGGTATCATAGATCATTTTCATACAGTCAGTTTTCAGACATTCTATTTAAGTATATTAAAAATAAAAAAAACCCCAGTATCCAAAAGTTATTCAAAAAGCCACATTTAAATTTTGTTTACTAAAGTAAACTAACATTGCTTTCTGGGTCTCACAGCATGAAGCATGCAAAACACCTTCCCAAGGGACATCTGCCTTACAGGAAAGCAACATAAAACTTACATGGTAGAAGAACAAACTGCACTTTTGTTCTGAAAAGATAATTTAAGAAGCAATTTCTTTCAACGCTTAACTATGAACTACACATGAAAAATGTACTACATTTGCAAGTTCCCAGAAATTAGGAGATATTGAAATTCTTATGAATCATTTTCATCTTGTCAGCTGGGCATACTTTAAGATGACAGAGGAATTCAGTATCAGCAGGAATCCTCTTGCAACTTCATTAGTCAACTTAGAAATATAAAGGAAAAGAACAGTTGCAGCAACTTAAAGAGATAAATCAAGGAATGATTCTGTAATGTTATATCCACCCAAATTATAGCACAGGGTTACTGATAAGAAACCTCATGGAACTTAAGACGTTATTTATTTGCCGTGTGTTTGCTACACTGTACTTTACATTTGCCATTCCTGCTTTGCAGACGTGAATTTCCCATCTATTCTTTGCCAAAGATCACCCTAAGCTGAAAGCAAATTCTCCTTTATTCTCAATGCTGTTTTATCATAATACACTTGACATGATTACCATGTTAAGAAAAATCAGTAATTAACATGTTTAAGTCCAATTACTGACAAAATGTTGCAGCTCCTTTATTCAGGGATCATATACCCAGACCTCTTTCAACAATTAGCTCTTTGCTGAACAACAGGATTTCAAGAAGACAGCTGGAAAATATCAACCTTTGGACTAAAACAAAAAAGTGAAAGTATGTATAAACAATTACAAACACACATGTATGTTCTTCATTAATCAATAGCTTGTGTTTTTTCTTTGTACATAAAAAAAGTGAAAAGTACAATTAAACTGTAAAGAAATTCAAAATGAAGCAAACAAATAAGACGACACCTGCTAAAAAACACCCTTATGAAAAGGAAAGAGCTGGATGATGTTTTAACTAAACAAGAATTATTACCCTAATAGCTATGATTAGTGCTGTTCTATTGTTTCTCTACTGACAGATATAATAGTGTTCATAGGCAAGAAGACCAGGAGAAATTATCTTAATTAGCTTGTCAGGCATCTTGCACAATAGAGGCCATAGGGCTGTCCTAAATTAATTTTTTTATTTTATGGTCTTGAATGTACACACATGCTCAAACTCATGCGAAATTACTGTTACAGAAAGCTCACCCACAGTCTGGACAAGTCCTACATTTTGAACACAGTAACCACTAAAAGTACATGCCTTACATCCCACCTGAATTTAATGCCAACATCCAGAAAACACCTTTGCCTTGGAGCCCTACCACTACCTTGTTCCTGTTTCCTGTGTAAGGAAGGTCACAGCTTGCTTAAACCTTCCCTTTGATAAGACTCATGCAGTCCCACTAGACTCCAGTCTATCAAGTGGCTCTTCAGTCACTCAATCACCTCATTTTCTCCAAGATCCCTCAGTTTTTTCAGAAACTCC
This sequence comes from Acrocephalus scirpaceus scirpaceus, assembly GCA_910950805.1. Lineage (NCBI taxonomy): Eukaryota > Metazoa > Chordata > Aves > Passeriformes > Sylviidae > Acrocephalus > Acrocephalus scirpaceus. The sequence goes on along the minus strand of OU383773.1, from coordinate 78,165,404 downwards.
CATTAACAGTGATCACCAGGAAAAGACATGGCATTTAAGGTAAGGGATATTCCTTAATCCTTCTTTCATATAATGACAGAACGTTTTGGATTGGTAAAAATCTTCAAAGATCATCTAGCTCCAGCCCACATGACCCTGAGCAGGCATATCTTTCAGGTTGCACAGGGCTCCATGCAACCTGGCTGTGAACACTTCCAGGGATGGGGTATCCACAACAACTTTGAGTGACTTGTTACAGTGCCTCACCGCTCTCATTCTGATATACTTCTTACTTGTGACTGATACCAAGCTATGGTCTTCAACTTAAGACTGCTACCCCTTCATCCGTCACTACAGGCTCTGGTAAAAGTCTCTCTCTGTGCTAACACGCTCCATTTATATGCTGAAAGTCCAGAGTAACTCTTCCTGGAGCCACTTCCTCTCCAGACTGAACAATCTGAACTCTCTCAGCCTGTCCTCATAGGAGAGGTGCCCCAGCCCTCTAATATCTTTGTGGCCTCCTCAGGACCTGGTCCAACACTTCTACACTGTTCTTTTGTTTGGGGCCCCAGAACTGGATGCAGCACTCCAGGTGGGGTCTCACAAGAGCAGAGGGGCAGAAGAAACTCCCTTGACCTACTGGCCACACTTCTTATGATGCTGCCCAGGATATGGTCATCTCATGTCCAATTTTTCATTCACCAATATCTACATACTTCTTTGCAAGGATGCTCTCAATTAATTCCTCATCCAGTCTGTACCTCTACTGTGGATTTCCCTGATCCAAGAGTAGGACCTCACACTTCACCTTGTGGAAAATCATGATAGTTCCCTGGGCCCAGTTGAGATCTTTAGTATTTATTTTGACAGCAGCCTTATGATTCCTAGGTTTTTTTCAGCACTGCTTTTGAACAGAAACTTCCACATCCTGAAAGCATGGTGCATATCCTTCCTGCTAAATGTACTATAATAATTTTTCTGTATTAAACAGGTATGAGTCTCAGTTAATTTAGATAACTCCAATCCTGGAGCAGTGAGACAAATTCAGGGAAAAAAAATTCAAAAGTCTATCACTCATCTGAAAGTGGAGACACCAGGACACAGTATGAGTCTCACCATTACCCTACCCAGCCTTTCTCAGGATTATCTCCAAGACTCCACTGCCTTGTTCATCATCTGCCCTGCAAGCACCTGGCACTGTGTTTTGCAATGTGCATGGATCTCAGCTATGCAGCAGTTCTACCTTCCAAGTTCATCTGCTTCTGCAGGATGAAGACATTTCTGCTGCACCTCAGCAAGCACACCACCAGAGGAAAGCACTCACATTCTTCCTGTCTTTGTAAGCAGGACTGGCTTATTTGTAGGTTATGGCCACTTGTCCTAAAAAAGGGCTGGCTCCTGCAAAGTAGGCATATCCTCTGCCTCCAACAGAAGAATTTTGTTCCAAATGTGGGCATTTCACTAGTGATTTCATTAACTTGCTACTGAAAAAAAAGGAATATCCATTCTTTGCTTCTTAAAACTAGGATACTACCTTCCCTTACATTCATGTTGTTTCATTTGCTTAAGGGATCAAAATATACAACCCTTTCCAGCTCCAGACTAGCAATTAGAGAGACTTGTACCAAGTGTACCAAGCCTGCAATGATGGCATGTAACGTGAAACCACATAGTGTCTGCTTCCCAGTCTCTGCTTTTGTTTCGACTCACCTTCTGCTGATTTTCACTCTACAATTTAAAACCACTGAAAGGGCTTTAAATACAGTTCATAAAAGCATTTCTGCAAAAGATGTCAAAGACAAACTTTTCCTGAGAGTGTTCTTATATGATGGAGTGAAACAGAGGGAAACCATCTTAGTGTTTCCTGTAATGGGGAACTTTATCAACATACAGCTCAAAACCAATGTTGAAGTCTTCTAATGATATTTTAAAGATGACATCAGTTTTCTGTTTCTCTTTCTGGAAGGTTTTCCATATTAGTCAATGGGCCTTCCCACTAATTTAGCACGTTCCAAACTTGAGCTGGACAATAACATGTAACACACATCATCGGTCACTACTCTCTGAACATGAGCAAAGTGAACACAACAGATAACTTGGTAAGTTTTAGCTGTGGTACAGAATATCAAACAAAGCAGTAATAGATGAGAGAAGGGTGAGTAAAGGAGAGAAGAGATGCTGGAACAACAACTAGAGGTCTGAAATTATCTTTAAAAGAGAAACAAAGCTCTAATAATCAAAGAGCAATAGGAAATTGTTTTGACACATTTCACAAAAGTAAATACTGTTAAACTTCCAAAAGGGTACACCACAGCACAGACACACCCTTCAGTTTTTATTGACCAGTTCAGGCAATGCTCTTCTAAATAGGTAAGCAAAAGCCTTGGCCACTTTGTTTTCTCAATCACTCTGGCACCTTGTTTCCAGGAGTACACAATGTATGTTTAAGAATTCTCTTCAGGTTAAGTAACTGCTGTTTAGTAACAATTTTTCTTGTTCCTAACCAGTAAGCAGGGCTTTAAACTATATTCTTTTGACTCCAGAAGTCCTGCCAGAAGAAAGGACAATTTCCATTTTAATTAAATGTTAAATTGAAGGGTGGAGGGAAGATGTTAGGGATTTAGTGGAAGCATGCACGTCAAACAACTTACTCCTCAGAAACTTGCATGGGTTTTTAAAATTTTGGTCAAAGGTCAGAAAGATTTCAGTCATGAGTAAAAAGGAAACAACAAATTTACACTATTCAAAAAGAATTAGTATTGCCTGATAGAGATATTTCAGTGACAGAACAGCTGATCTTCAAAAATAAGCAGCATGACTAAAACAGCTTAAATGAAAAACACCTCGCTGCATATTTGACAGTCTCTGACCGAAAATTTCAATAAACCCAAGTATTTATTGAAAACAAAATAAAAAATACAAGCATTTAAAATAATGCCATTTTATCATGTCGCCATAAAACAAGGAAAAGGAAAAAGTTTTGTCATGGTTCTGTGTCTCTCCTGGAAGGTGGGGGAGACATATTTTAAGTCCTTTTCGTTTTCTCACTCATTTCAGTGTTCTTCTTATATTGAGGATTTTTACCTTCTGTTTCTCAATTTTCGTAAGTTCAAATAAGAAGATATATATGAGAGAAAGTTACATGTCATCCCTATCCAGCAGAAATGGGATTTCTTTGCTAAGCTCCTAAACTTCCAAAATTCTTTAAGTCCTTACCAGCTTTATAAACTTAATACTTCTAAATGTCATCTTTTCAGCAGGAAGCAATGCAATATTATCATTCCACAGGTTAGCTTTAAGAATCAATTTTGCATATTTTCGAACACTTTCTTTTGGACTAAATACAAAACGAATCTGCTGAAAAACAGGTTCAGCTGTTAGTGCAATCTGTGGACTGTTCAACAGAATCTACTGCTATTCACAAAGAGTAGCACTAAGTTGGATAACCCTGAGCCCAAGCAGAATTAAGATGTAAATACCTGTACCTGCAGCAACCAAAGGAGTGGCACAGTTCATTGGTGACTGGCCTAAGGTAAGATCTGCACAATACAACACTAAACCCCAAATACATAGTAAGAAGAAAGGAGAAATACACAGGAGGGAGTAACTCCTTTGGAACTGTCTACAGGGAAGCAGTAGGTAGCACTTCATATTTCTAGCAAGTACTGGCTGTAACTCAACAGGAAGAAGGGATATTGTCCCCAAGCAAAGTCCTATTCAACATCAAATAGAGAGCTCAGCAATTGCTCCTTATCACACAAACCGACAGGTTTGCATTTTCTGTTCACACAACACCTAGCATTAAACTGCCAGGTTAGGAATGGGGAGAATTACCCAGCCACTCCCAACTGGTAGAGACTAATGGGTTTTTTTTATGTCCCCTGATCGAGGGAAGATTTCTTTTTCTAGAAGTGCCTGGCAATTTCTATTTGATAAATTCTCTGCAAGCACTAAGGGTTGGTGATGTGTTTTACCTGCCCTCGTATCTTTCCATAGCTTGACATAGTTATTACTTCTGACTTTTGCTATTTTTGTTTAGAGAGTTGAGAACTGCTTTACATCCTTGTCAATACAACTAGGGAGCCCACACAATATCTGTACAACATCCAGTTCTCCCAGTTAGGAATCCCAACAACCTTTTGGGTCCAAGTTTCCAGCCACTGATTTCCCTACAACTCCTAGTGAGGAACTCCTCTCCTCACCATGGTTGTGTCTGGTGGAGTAAAATGTTCAAAGTATACAGTTTTCTATTATATACATAACCTCAAATGTTCTTGTGATTTATTTTGTAACCGCAAACTACTTTTCTACAATATTCATGCTGATGTAGGAACTAAAAAATACTCATTTCAATGCAACCCCCCCCAACCCCAACAGACCAGACAAAACTCTACCATCCTCGATATATAACAGAACATAAGTATAATAAATGGTATACAAAAATACAAGTGGCACAATAGCAATGGAATTGTAATAATTTCTTCTTTTTGATTCAAGCAGTAGGATAGAATCTGATGACAGGATTTGATCAGAGTAATCATGAGGAAAAAGTTGCCACAAATCATGACATAAAAAGCAGAGTTTCCAAAAGGAAAAAATAAAAAGAACAGGAGATTGCCAGGACAGGAATCAAGACCTATAAACAGGAAAAATGTAAAGGGGGGTGGGAGGCTGTGTGTGTGAGCATGGCACACACAGCATGAAAAGTCCTTTAAAAGGATATCAGTCATTCCAAGTGTCTGTTCCAGACAAACAGAAACAAAAAAGGTATGTGCACTGCCTACCCTTTGTACCTGAAAATTTGAAGGCTGGATCACCTCACACAGACTCTGTGTTGAACCACTGTAGAGACACAGGCTCCTGTAGAGGAGCAATGATTTTAAGGACACTGAATTTTATTTTTTTTTAAAATTCCTAACATTTAGCAGAAAGTTCTGAGCAGAAAGACATCTTTATGACAACAAGGACTAGCATAATGAGAAGAGCACAGCACATAACCCTGTTGTCAGCCCCTTACTCCAGCAACCAAACCAGTTGTCAGAAGAGTCAGACAGCCTGGCAGAGTTAGATACTCAGAAATTAAGCAATGTGAATATATCTGACTTGTAACTTTCAAACCTGCTGTAAAGGCAGAACAGCTCCAAACAACACAAAATATGAAACAGGCTGCAGAGAGCTGATTTTAAACTTCTGAAACACAATTCATGGAAGAAAACAAAAGACTTCTACTCAATTGCTGTGCCAGTCAAGCTAGTGTCCTTTAAAAATAATTCCCTAGTTTAAACTAATGACATTTATATTCAGTAATGGACTTCAGGTGGAATTCATCTTCCAAATTTAGACATCCATCTGGGGGTGAGATGAATCATGCAGTGAAAGTGCTTATTTCTCTCCACTGACTATAACGGGAGCCTACAGAACCAGCTCATGTATAGGCAGCCAAAGCTGGCATTAACCAACCTGTCTCCTGACAGCTAATGCCCAAATTTAAGTGGCATGGCATGTCTAATGATCACCTCCTTCCACTGACTCAAAAAGTCAGGCTAGAAAAGTTGCCCTTCAACAGGGTGAGAAGCAGCACTGCGACAAATTAGCAACTGGAATTAGCTTAAGTTGTATGTAAATATTAGCACCCACTATTTTCCCCCTGCACAACAGATAGATGTTTGTTCATGGAAAAATAAACACACCTTTCAAATAAAATTAACCTGGTTCTGACATCTTTGTAAAAATCTTGATATCTGTTGAATATGAAATAATTATTTTAAAATAAGGCAACTGTATAAGAAAAGCTATCAGGAAGTCCATATCTTCAGAAAATGATGTGTAACTGGATGAAAGTATTTTATGAAGTCTACTAATTCCTCAATCTCAGCCTAAACTTCAAAAATGTTTCTACAGAAGGCGGGAGCTAAGGATTTAATAATCAGTTACATAGTGAAGTATACTACTATATCAAAATAATCTATTATGATTGAACAAAACAGTTAAAACCTGTTGTTTGCAGAGCGGCCACCTTCACAAAAGGAACAGGGCAGCTATACTAAATAGCACTCTCTTGTTTCAAATAGTGTGAAGATTCTCAAATGGAATATTGCCATCCAACACAGTAATACTTCTTAATTTACAAGTACTGAGATCTCTTTATTATTTCAATAGTCATTAGAAACATAGAGAAGTGTATTTTTATCAATAAGCATGTCTGGAGGAGGAAGTGCAATACAAAATCACTGCAAAGGAGTCAGAAGGGAGACCAGAAATAATCTGCCTACAGTCAGCCCAGGCCATGCATTTGTTCGACCTATACACAGTCAAAAACACCTCTTCCTTAGGATATCCATGACATGAGCAAAATGTTCTATGCACCAGTAAGAGGATAAGGTCTTAGGAAATTAAGCCATTGACTGACATGTACCTGCAGTCCTATCCCTGGTCTGAACATGATCAGATCTTATATTTTGGAGATTTTATATTTTGGTGGCACGCACAAGGTCTCATAAAGAATATGTAATCAGTGGCGCTAAAACCTCCCTTAAATATCTAAGCACTCCAGTATGGTCCGAAGTTTGAGTGCTACTGTTAGAAAGGATTCTGGAAAACTAGTAACAGAGAAATAAAAATATAAAAGGGGCAGGCTTTGAAACAAAGTAATGACTTTACTAAGCAAGATCCAGAGGTCCGTGTCCATTCAAAGATCCTCTCACTAACAGCAACCAAGAGTGGAGCATGCAAGAATACAATCAATACACAGCAATGTTTCCCAAGAATATTCCTTGATCCCCCAACAGTTTGCAGAAGCAGGATTTCCTGAACAAGAATAGGTTTGATGATTCTTCCACGATCCAGCAGTTTCCCTCTACACTGATGTAATGTTTAGACTCCTTAAATTCCTGAGGCAAGAAATTCTATAGCTTAATTACATGTTCTGTTGGGAACCACCTCCTTTTGTCTGTTTTCAATTCATCAGCTGCTATTTTCATTAGATACCTCTTAGTGTGCATGCACTAAAAAAAGACAGTGAATAAACACTCCCTATTTTTGTCCCATTGGTTGCTGAACACTTAACAGGATGCTATCACACCAGTTTTTGGTCACCTTTTCTACCTTAACAAATTCATGCTGCTCCTCTTATAGAAATTGTTCCATATTTCAGATTTTCTCTTTCTTTAAACTTCAACTATGTTCTTTTTACCGCAATGACAGGGATAGGTGTAAGCAGGGTAAAACTGCATAGGATGATTAAATTTCTTAAAAGCTATAATCATTTTTCTCCCTTTCTTTCCTAACCATTTCTAGTGGCAATAGTCAGCTTTGAACTCATCTTTTTAGATGAGAAGGCAAGCTTGTTCTTCCCCACCTCCAAATAGACCACATGAAGCAATTTATGGGAAATTTCATCTGACTTTTTAACATTGTCTGGTTGCTGAGCAATGTCAGGTCCCTGTGTAATGCTAGGGTCTGCCTTTGCATGGGCTGCCCATCAGTGAAGTCTGTGAGCTCACTTCTCTTCTATACACCTTATTAACTTGAACATGTTCCGTTAACATAACCCTGGAGAATTGTTACCTGGAGCCCCTCTCTATTTTATTTATTCCAAATCTTCCTCTTATATTTTAGTGATTAATTTAACCACATGAAATCCTATCCCCCTATCCTATGACTGCTTGGTTTCTTCAAAATTCTTTGGTGGTGGGTCCTTGTCAAATGCTTGTTGGACACCCAAGGAAACTGTTTCTGTCAGATCTTGCTTATTCATGTACTTGCTTGCAAAAAACCTCCAGGGAGTTTGCAAAACATGACATCCCCTCATAGCAGGCTTCTAACTCTTCCTCAATACATCATGTTTATCCATGTTATTTTCATTATTATTATTTTGACTGATTTACTTGGAACAGATGTCAGGCTTAGTAATCTGTAGTCCCCCAGATCTGTCCTGCAGCCTTTTTTAATATAGTGTCAACATACAGATTAGGACACTACAGATCACACGCACAATAATTTATCTTAGCTAAGTGTTGTATTTGTTGGTTACTGTCTACAGTACAATAATTCTTGCTTGCTTGCTGTTTGGAAAGCTGTACTTCTAAAGTGCAAAGCAGGCATCTCTAAAGACATGGAAGTGGTTTTCATTATTTCCACAGAAGGTTTAAACGTTTTCTTTAGGAAGATCAGAACATGACAAAAATGTACTGTAACAGTAATACTACAAACATTTATTTGCATCTAAAAGTCCCTCTTATCTTTCCAGTCTGTAAATAATAGTTCCATAAATATATGCTCCTGTGCAGCAATAGCCATTCAACTATGTAATAGCTGTCCTAATTATCAGAAAACACAAATGAGCTTGTGAAGACACAGTCATTCATTTGCAAATGAGACAGCATTCAAAGAGAAGTAAAACTTTTAACATCTTTCTGGAATTGAGAACTTCTGTGGAAATTACAACCAACAAACAGGCAACTTGAGATAAGAACTAAAACAATGTACACAAATATTTTAAGGCTCACCAATTTTGTGTGAAGTTTAAGTTTTACAACACAAAGTTTTCAAGCGCCATCTAAGTTTCAAGTTTAAATTCACACAATTTTTCTTCTAGTGCCAACTTCAATCTCTTTTAACTCACATATCCAGACAAAGAGTTGAAAATTAGTCTTACAAATTGACCAAGTGCTTTTCTGTGCTGCAAGCTCAAATGCTAGGTTCATTGTGACCATATTTCTACTGGCAGGATGTTACAGTTACATGCAACAGTGTGTTTAAATCCTTATGCAACTGTTTCAGCTCTTTTTTTCACCTCCGTATTTTGCATCAGTCAAATAGAAGCTTGTAGTTCTAACACCAACAGAAGAGCAGCATGGATTCATCAATACAGTATGTTTAAATGAAATGTATGAAGAAAATAATAAAAAACCCACTATCAAGACTGGTAAAAAGACCATTGGAGCAAGTATAGTGTTCACATCCTATGTTTTTACAGCATTAAGAATTACCCTAATTACAGATGTTGAAAAAACACCTTTCTGGATATGAGATGAAAACTTTTCCTTGTCTTAAAGCCTTTGATGCTGCTCAGTCTTCTGGACAGCAGGAAAGTTAACAGTGGCCTCTCTACTGCTGCTGCAGGAGTGAGAGGACACAGCTGACAATAAAGCCATACACAGCCTTTATATTAATAGCAGAAAGCTAAGACACCCAAGACAACAATGCAGTTGCAAAAAGTTCTCTCCCCTCTTCCCAAGCTGTCATAAGAAAGCTGGGAGGAACAAACAAACATGTCTGTGAATACCAACAAAAATGCCCTTCAACACCTGTATTTTGTTTCATTTTAACTGCCACACTTATTGGTTTGGCCCTCTTAAATCATTTAATGAAAATCACAGAACAGCTGAAACCGGAGGGCACATGTGGAGGATGCCTACCCCAACCCCCCTGCTCAAAGCATGTCAATGACAGCAAGTTGCTCAGGGCTGTGTCCAGCTGGTTTTTGAGTTATTGCCAAGGATGGAGAATCCACAACATTTTTTGGACCACCTGTTCCAGCGATCTATCATCCTTAACATAAAACCCCTCTATTTTTTCTGATGTTTAAATGGAATTTCCCGTATTACAATTTGTGCCCATTACTTCATGCTATCAGTGGAAACAACTGAGAACAGCCTGACTCTATCCTCTTTATTCCACCTCATTAGGTTATTTACACACTTAGGGTGCCCCTAAGCATTCTTTTCTCCAGGCTGAGCAATCTTAGCTTTCTCAGCTTCTCCTCATAAGAGAAATTCTCTAGACCCTTAGTCATCTTAGTGGCCCTTTGTTGGACTCACTCCAGTATGTCCAAGTCTCTCTGGGGAGCCCAGCACACAGCACTTGAAGTGTGGCCTTAACCAGTGGCAAGTAGGGGGAAAGGATCGCCACCTTGATCTGCTGGTAACTTTTTCTAATGCATCCAGAACACTTCTGGCCTTCTTTGTCGCAAGTGCACATTGATGGCTCGCATACATCTTTCCCACCAGGACCCCCACTCGGGTCCTTTTCTGCACTTTCTTTTCAGCTGATTGGACCCTACCATATACTGGAGCCTGGAGTTGTTCCTCCCTAGGATCACTGAATTTCCCTTTACTGAACTGCTGGAGATTCCCATCAGACAATTCCTCTGTCAATGTCCCTCTGGATATCAGCACGACCCTTTCTGGTCTATCAGCTCCTCCTGCAAGCTTGCTGCGGGTGCATCTCTGTGTGACCCCCAGGTCAGTAACAAAGGTGTTACACAGGATTGTCTCTGGCGCTGAGTCCCGGGGTGCACTGCTAGTGACTGGCCACCAGCTTCTGAGCCACTTGTGACATTGTGACATTGGTGCCAACCCTTTGAGCCCATCAGGTCAGACAGTTTCCAGTCACTTTCACTGTTCACCCACCTGGCATGCACTTCATCGGTTTGTTTATAAGGATGCTATGGGAGACCACACCAAAAGCCTCACTAAAGTCAAGATAAACGATGTTCACTGCTCTTTCCTCATCTACCCAGCCAATCTCATCACACAAGGTGGTTATAAAACATGATTTCTTCTCCATGCTATGCTGACATACCCAAATCAACATCTTGTCCTTCATATTTGAAAGTTATTCTAGCTTTTCTTCTTAATCTTCTCCAATCTAAGCTTTTGTGGTTTTTTTTTTTTTCTCTTTTGATGTCTACAATACACCTACTAATAGTTGCACATCTACTAATGGAGATGTCCCTAAAACAACTAACAATCTCACAGCACTGCTTAACAAACTACTTATTCCAGCCGGGCACTGAAATAACAATGCTTCTTTTTTTCTCCACAAATGTATGTAAGCTAGTAGCAATGTTGTTGCAGCTGTAATGGCCTAATGACCTCAGAGAAGCAAGGAAAACACCCTCCTCCCTGCCCCCAAATATACTTACTACCATGCCTGTAAGAAATTTGCTCTCCTTTAAACTGAGTATTTTGTTAATGGCTTCCTTTCTACATATTTAGGGTAACAACCATATTTTGTCAGGCTCTTGACAGAAATAACTTACTTTCTCAGATTTCCTGGCCTCCTTGAAAAAGAAAAATGAGAAATTTCAGGGAGCATCTTCTCTACATGTTTTTTTCTTAATTTTTTCACCCTCTCTCTTCCCTTCAGAAGTTCAGTGAAGAAATATCAGGGCCCAAATTTTGCTTAGGAAAGGTCCATCCTTACACTATCAAGAATAGAAAGAAAGCACAGCACTAAACCCTCTGCACTCAAGTGATGGTGTACCTAAAAGGTAAGCATCCTTTCAACCTCCATTAAAACTAAAAATGCATCAAAATTTTTTGGTCAACAAAGAAGCAATGCAATTTTCATAAATTCTGTCCATTTTTAAACAATTCCAGGTAATGGATAATCCAAGTAGCTGGCTTGGCTAAATGGTAGCTCAACTCTGTAGGCACTACAGTAATGACAGGCTACAGTTGTGGTTTTACACTATATTATACATCCAACTAAGAGTTTCAAACACACGCTGTGGCATTAAATGGAACTGGAAGAGCAGATTACAACATAAATCCTGTATTCTTCCACCAATTTAGCGATGTACTGCCAAAAAGGAGTCCATTTTAAAAGCCGTGTTGTACATTCAGCCAGGACATGTCTGCTACAGTTCCAAAAGACCACAGATAATCGTCTGACAACCACTTCTGGGGTACTAATGCTTTCTGCAGCCCAGTGATTGACTAAAATATTTTGAACAAATTTTGATGTAATCCTGAACAGATTATAACAACTCTCAAGCAGCTGATGCTCTGGGCCAATGCTAGTTGACAGCACCCATTTAAAAACTCTTTCACACCCGTACAAAGTTAAATCAACTTGGCACTCTCTCTGGTAGACAATTGTCGCCTTAAAGTATGAGCACTATTCATCCAAGTGAATTGCTGCATTAAGGGGGCAGTTGGCTGGCATGGGGAGGACTGGACTGATTGACAGTGCGTCTTACTCACAAAGAAGTTGCAGCAAGAGTTTCTAAAAACCAAAAAGCAGTTAGGACGGTGAATAGATGAAGCAGGCTGAAGACACAAAAGTACAGGATGTATCCAGGAAGATGCCGGTGCTTCAATAAGCTTCCTAACTATGACTAATCTTAAAACAGTTCTTGTGTCTTGTTTTGTAAATTTAGCATCTTGAGTGTTTCAGAGAATTTCAGTTTACTACTTAAACCCTTAACACCAGCTAAATATTGCAGCAACAGTTATTTGTGGAGGGTTTTTTTCCAGAGCTTAGCTATGCTAAACAGTTAAGAGCTCTGTAAAGCTTCCTAGGGAGTAGATTTTATTTCAACTCTGAAACATTAATAAAGAAATTCGGGGCAGCATTTAAGGGCTCATTCTCAAATTATTCTAAGGAGATTGCAATACTCCCATCCCCCTTCCCCTTGTGAAATTTCAAAGAGGAAGTACAAGAAACCCATACAGAAAGTGCTTAGGTCATAATAATCATACAGACAATTAATTCATGATTCCAACAGATACCAGAAGCACTGGAAGAAAAACTTGATACACAAGACTACAAATGATACATTTTACAAGAAGTATAGCAGAGTACTACATAAGTAATCACTACATTTGAGTTAATTTGTCAAATATTATTTTGTCATTATTTGTGAACACAAAACAGATACCGTTGTGTAAAGCATTACTGGAAGATGCCAAAAGCACTACTGTCTACTGTGGAACTCAATGGGATTACTCCAGACATCACCAGCAAACACACAGGATAACATCCAGTTCAATTTTCGGTGTGAATGAATTACCCACTTGTCACCAGAGCAAGACTACATAAAGCCACTCAGGATGCCAGCCTGAGGCTGAAAATACAAACAAAAGGCTCCCCAAACCTCACACAACCTATCATATAAAGCCTAGATTTAAACAGCAATTTAAACAAATTTCTTTCATCTATTTAAGGATAAAGTCCTCACAAGTTTGCTTAACGTTTACTAAGTATTTGTTTTCTCATGATAATTCTTCTGCCACACAAAGAGGTTCATAAAGAGGTTCCAGTTTCTGTAAAATATTTGTAGTCAAGGTTAAATGACACACTGCTCAATGCAGTGAACTAATATAACTACAATCTAATTGAAAAAGGGCAAAAATCTTTGATTCAGCTGCTAAATTAACCTAGCTGTTTGAGCTAACAGATCCAATTTCACTGCCTGTTAAGGCAGGCAACACTTTTTTTGTCTTCATTTTATACTCTAATGAAGTCTACTTCAATAGAATTGCCTCCTCTTATCCCAGAGGACGATTTAGTCCTTTTGTGTAAAGCTAATCCAGCTCTCCCTGAAGTCAAGGGGAATTTTGCACTTGACTTCAGTGTGAAAAGGGATCACATCCTAGAATACCAGGACTAAAATATCTGTGAATAAAAACAGGTTCAGATTTTCCAGCTTCTAATTAGCCAAAAAATGCCCTAGACAAACAAACAAACCTTTTAAAAAGGAAAAAAGTCTCATTTCCATTTCAGTTTAAAGCATGCGAGAAGTTATTTTGCATGGCAATGTTTTTAAAGAGAATGATCCTATTCAGATATTCAGACTGTAAAACTGTATTATCTGCATCTGCTCTGGCTTTCAGTTTCAGGGGAACTCGAGGGAAAAGTAAAAATCCATCAAATCTAGGAAATATTTCAAGAGAAACAACAGTTAAATGGCATGGTTTCCAAGCTGTAGAAATCCAGCAGCAGTAACACTTGCAAACTTCTCAACTTTCCATCAGAACAATCATGTTTTCCTCAAGAACTTCTTAGGCTGTGATATATCGACAGGATCAGAAGCTTTTGCAGGTTACTCTGTTGGCCTAAATATGATCTGATTCCATCACATAAATTACCTGGTTACCTGGCTACACTGTACTGCACATAATGCAGTAAACAATGTTTACTTCTAACTATTTGTATAACAGCAAAAATCGAGTACAGCAGACCTATGAAGCCAAATTAACTCATACGCTGACCGACCACACATCATATATAGTTATAACAGTAAGTTACCCTTCTGATGACGTTTCTTTAATATTTAAAGTGGAGAAGGAATTTTTTTTTTTAACTGAAATTTCTATAAAGACATAGATTTACTTTTAGGATAATCTATACTAAATTTTAAAAAATATTCAAACTATGCTGTTAGCCACCAAAACCTTAAACAAATTTAAATCACCAAACTGGCAGAGCTAATTCATAATCAGCTGAAATCAGAATTTGAATACCCAGATATCTAAAGTAACATAAGCTGCTGCAAGAGTGAAGAATATTCCACCCCTCAATGTTATTTAAATACCGTTTCACTAGAATTTAGAAACATTTAGGGAAGGTTAAATGACAGAGGAGAGATTTTTTGTTCCTATTTTCAAAGAAAACAAAAACTTGGAAGTATGAGATCTATCAATTTTAACACCTTAGAGGTTGTGGTGACCAAAAATTATTCTCAAACCAAAGCTAATACTCCCTTTTGTAAATAAATCTTTTAGATTTAAAGTAAAATGTGGTGTGCACTGGAATTATTGCCCTCTATATCCTTATCTAGGATGCAACATATTAACTTTTACTTTAAAATGTAACACTGGTCATTTATATCAATTTCAATCAGAATTTCCATTCAAATGCCACTGAACACAAGCTAGGGAAGAAATAAAAATGTCTTGCATAGAAATTGAATTTTCATTGCTTAAATAATTAGGTATATAGCTTAAGACAAGTATCAAGGCACTTTATTATTACATTAAATATACACAAAGAAAATCCATGCCACTGGCAAAAAGCTAACAGGATTAGTATAAACTTAATATGTAGAGTCAATACATTTTACCGACTAGGAAGGCTCAACCTCTTTCTCTGGGAAAAGAACGAAGAAGCCCAAGCGTAAATCTGAAGTAAAATAGTAATTTAAAATAACCATATAAAATAAAGGTGTCATGCTTGTAAATGTAAGTATTAACTTGGCTATGATTTCACCATGTATGCACCAGAATTAAATAGTATTCTGATGATATGTCAGACCTAAGCAAAAGGAAAAGGGAGGTAATCAAAGAGCCCCAGATTTAATAACCAATGCAAATGAATTCCAGAATATTTAAATACACCTACTATGTATGAACAAGTCAAACGTTTCCAGGGAAATAATTTTTCATCTATAAACTAACACTTGTCTCATTTTACGTACATCACGATAGCCTGAATCAATCAGTTCTACGGTTTCTACAGAGTACAAGCTACGAAATAATTCCTAAAATGAAAAAGATTGATATTTTTAGAAAATTATATAATGTGCAATTATTCAGCAAGATATTTTGAAAGCTTATCACTTTAAATAGCCTCAATCACTATGATTTATGAATTGTGTTTTAAGTGTGTAGCTGTACTTAAAATACAGTACAGAATTGTACTTGAAAGTTAAAAAAAAAGGGTACTCATATTACTATTGCATCCTAGCCTCTAAAGCCATATTCAGTTAGCATTTAATTTTTGTGTGTTCTGAAGCTGAAAATTTTGTACTTGCATTTTGCCCTCTCACTTAGAACCACAGAAAAACAACAACAAAAACAAACAATAAAAACACCCTTAAAACCCACCGAACAAAACCACATAACCCTTTTTTCCCCCACCAACTACAGAATGTTAATACAATGCCTACTTCTCAGGCTTGAGAAAAGAAATGTTACTCAAGAAAATTTCTCCAACTGACTATTAGTAACATCTCCGGAATCATCCTTGTTTTCCCTTCTCTTTTCTTCATCAGCAATTGATTTCAAAAGGAATAGTATTTTGCTCTATGCTCTAAGCGTTCCTGAATATGATATTTAACTTTATTATGAAAATAGAATTCACCATGGCTGTCTAAAGTGGGACTAATATATTCTTTTACTCTCCCCAGTGAATGTTTTTCAGTTAGGTATGGATGAGCTGATGTGGCCAATGCTATTATAGCCTTTAATCATTCATTAAACAAATATTTAACACCACTATCAGCTAAACAAACTCCTCTTCTCTTTGCTTTAAGGGCTTTGTCATTCTATAATGCAACTTCTATTCTAAAATATATGGCAAGGGGAATCCCAAAAAAACAAAAGCTAAGAACATACTTGGCAAAAATCCCATATATCACATGTCTCAGAAGCCAGAGAGCACACTTAAATTTTAAGACATTGCTGCTAGAAAAAACTTGAATACTTTTTATTTAGAACAGGCAGAATGAGAACTGCCATCTGTTGCTCAAAGAACCCACACTGAAAATTAGCCTCTAACTAAACTTCCAAGAACTTTTACTTGAGACATTAAGAATTTATCCTGAATGGAGCAGGTTGAAAAAAAAAAAAAAAAATCAAGACCACAGATACTTGCCTAGATAAGACTTCTGGTCTGATTTATAACAACTTATTATATTTATAATAATAAGTTATAAATATAATTATACAATTTATAACAACTGCTCTTTCAGTAGGCTTCAGTTAAAGAATATGTGCATCAAAGAGAGGCTCTATTCAGATTTAGGATAAAACCCCACACACAATCAAGAAAACTACAAGTCTTTTATCCTCATTCAGTAAGGGACATCCTTCTTTTAAGAATAATACACAACTCACCTGGGCTAGTCATCACACAGAGCAGAGAATGGTCTCTGTGTTGCGGACCTTATTTAAGCCTTGTATAAATTTGCATTAGGTAAAAGAAGACAAAAATCCATATTTTCATGTTCACCTGTCACTGAGGTATTGCAGGATTTTCTATTAGGAGAGATTACCTATGAGCTCATAAGATGCATTACTAAGTGTGTTCGCAGCTTCATCTGAGCATTGCTACAAGTTCACATCTCTAAGGAAATGTGGAGTATTTCAACTGAACTACTGCAATCGGAGCTGGTCACAAACATTAATACTAGGTATCAACAAAACATTAGAAGTTGCAAAATGTTCTGCTGGCATGTTCTGTTTTCAGCTCAAGAAGATACAGGAAGGACACAAACCATTTGCTTTTATACCATAAGCTTTCCTCCCATTTCATCTCACTCTTGCTTGGTCTTCACATGAATATAAATGCCATGTCTTTACAGATTTTTAAAATGCGGATTTTGCTACTAGGTTTGGTGCGGATCTGTAATTTTTAAGATGTCTGGAGACCTGAACTGAACTGTTTGTTCAGTTTTGTACAAATTTCAGTCCTAAATGTCACACTTAACTCTGTGTTTCTCCACAGAACAGGTCTGATCAACTTTTAACTGAAGTACTACATATTTTTTCTGTTAATATTCTTCTGAAGACCTCAGTTTGGGAATCAGTAATGCAAGGTCTATCTCAAACTGCAGACCTCCAGAAAAACAGATCAAAATCAAGGTGAAGAAAGGAGATACAAGAGCACTAAAAAGATGTATGACTAATCTTGGTGATTTGTTTTTAAACACTTTACAAGGAAATACAGACTGTATTTATTTTTATTTGTATTTATTTATTTGTATTTATTTTTAAAGTTCTTCCCTCAACCCCAGCTTTGATAATGTTTTCTTTCGTAAGTTTGGCAAACAAACGCTAGTTCCAGATAAATGTGCACTTCAAAAACAAGAATATTTTCTAGATATTATTTCTATATTCATTTTTCAGTGGAGCATACTTAGACCAAAACCTTAAAAGTGTTGCTCATCTGTGAGGCACATGTTAAGCTAAGCCTATTGAGAGGCCAGTTTTTATGAATTAGACCAGAAGTGCATCAAGCCCAAACACCTCTGAGTCAGACCAGAGGTTCACCACGGGCCCCCACCATCTGAAATGCTTGCTGGGCAATACTGGATGCTCAAGAAGGCAGCCTAAGAATTAGGAAATCCTGTGGCCATGTTGTCCTTGGTGCAGATTCTGGGCTTTGAGGTACTATTCTGGCAAAATAAAGTATTTATGTTGAACAGGCCGAGCTGGTAAAAATCAACCAGAAACAGGAAGAGTATCTAAAGAAAGAGAAGGACTTTGGAGGGCTTTTCTTCTACTCTTCTGTGGTTACAAATGTCAGTCATGGTTTTAGTTTCCAATAAAATGTTCTTGAAAAGCAGAAAGATACATATAACAACTGAGACCTGTTTTTTCCTTGTCACACTTTAGGCATAAATATTAATGTTGTTATCTAACCATACTTAAAATAACTTATTAAAACTGGATTGTTCACTATTAATTTGTTTTAAGTCTCCCTTTCCTGGCTGACTGCCAAAACAGTTATAATGCTATACAATTGCAATACACAAGAGAACCATAGCACCCTCTAATTATACTTTAAATACCTCGCACAAGCACTGCCTTTTCTTACAATTGTGGGGTCATTAGGTAGGGTTGAAAATTTCAAAACCTTTAGCTCAGATACTTTATTTTATTTCTGAAATTTGCATGCACCATCAAAATGTTTGCCTGAACTATGGGCAAACATTTGGAACACGAACATCATCCTCCACTCTGACCCTTCTTTTCTACAGGGCTGTCAGTCCTGGGAAGCATATCTGAGGCCTTGACTGCATTTATACTCCATAATTCACATCATGAATAAAACACTACTACTGCCTCAGTTTTGCAACATTAGAGAGTGCTTTGGGCATGTGCAAAGGAACTTAACCCTACTAAATCAAACTCCTCCAATACGAAGATGGAGTTTAAATTGTGATTAATGCCACAGAATTCTCTTGAAAGTTTCTCCAAAACAAAGTCAAAAGCCCTGATCTACAAAGATTTACTTATGTGGGTGTGTTTACTCAACTTCACTGTCAATGGAATTAAATAAAGTTATTCACTCTTGTAAGCATGGTCTAGATAATCCCAAATTTTCAACTAAAAGAGTTCATCACTTCTGAAGAACATTTATTTTTCCCAGATTTCTCTAGACTTCAGGTGCGAAAAAAGCCACAGAAAGCCACAGAAGTTTTTCATCTCCCTGAAGTAACAAGTTGAAAGACAAATTATTTGATGTTCAATAGCACCATCAGAATTCAAAATTTACATAAACATTTAAGATATAAGTGCAGTCAATACTGATACTTATTAAAGTCTCATGTAACACTACTATAAAAGCACTTGCCTTACAAAAATACATCCAGGTTAGCAAAAAAAGCTATCCAGTTTCCTACCCAACAACTAATAGTGTTCAAGAAGCTAAAATACAAATTATTCCAGTCTGAGGTTTTACTTCCTCAACATTCCCCAATCATGCTCTATAACATTACCTAATACTACAGTCAACAAAAATCGAAACAAAACCCCAGTCTTGGCCACAACAGTCAACACAGCCTTAAATGCAGTTAGTTATGATCTCTACAGCAGTATCCCACTGAGCTGTGGGGCTCGGATACAAGCCAGGGCTAGCTAGAAGTCCAGCTTGAGGGCTTGATTTCAGCTGTGCATGGCTTTGGTCCACTGATTTACAGGACACAGCATGAAACCCAGTGCTCTATGCAGTGCCTATCCAAAATCACAACAGAGAGCATTTCCTACCCTATTTCCAGCTACCCTTTACATTTTGAAAGCATATGTGTTTAAGTCTGAAGGGAACAAAACTCATGCATAAGTAACAGTGTTTACTTACTGAATTTCTAGCATTAAAAGTTACTATCATCTTGATCTCTGATCATGCAATCAGCTGTGCGTGTTAACTTTACCTAAGGGTGCAGTCCCACTCATTTCAATAACTTTGATGCCAGTTTCTGTTTTGATGCACTGGCACCATCAAGGATAAACCCCCAGAAGTTGTCCAGGTTTACCTTCAAAACCTGGCAATTGGTGATACAATCTGGAACCCTACAGCTCTAATCATTGGTGCGATCCCACGCAGCCAGGGACTGTAGTGATTGAAAGAAGTTCCCATATGGCAATTGTAAAGCAGTTTGTATTTTAAAAATTTATAAAAAATAGTGGTTGCCATATCATAAAATCCATCACTGTATAACAGCGTCCTGCTGGCGCTCTGAAGGAGAACAGAAATGAAATAAATCCTGAGACTGAGTTATCTACTTGTATTTGGAGGTGGTTCCTCCAAGACAAAAACTAATCCATTCTGTTACAGTAGTTGGAGAAACTGCAGTTCTCCCTCATGGATAAATCTGTTCCATCAACAGGCACAGGACTTTCAGTACTAGAAGCCTGAAACCTTTCAGGAGAACTTCACAGAAACCACAGGCTGTGTATGTATGCACAGGTGTCCTACCTGAAAAAGGCTGCTTGATGCCACACAGCAGAGTAAGGACACTTTCCTAAAGTCATTTTTGTGTTAGTACTAACACCAATTTTTAAATTAACATCAAGGTATCTTACTCAAACTGTGATCAAACTACACAGCAAAACACTTGGATGCAAGTAGGGAATATGGATGAAAGAACACATTTCTTTTAACATGAATGCATTTAATGTTTTGAACACAAGGAACTATTGAAAATATACAGCTTTTGTCCACAGGTAGCGCATATGGAAAACTAAAACTATGCAGCCAGTTTGTTCATAAAGTAAACTTTGACCCCATAATCTGACATGTGCCACACCGCAGACTTTCGCATCGCTCTCACATGACGGCCATGATTTATCAGACCGAACAAAGTGACGATTTCATTCTTCAGGAGCTGCAGAAGTGCACAAAGCTCAAAATAAAGATCATTTATTTGGTGCAGAAGAATAGTTCTTTGCTCTGTTGAATGAATATTGATAGAAACCCCTAAATTGTGAAGTTTTTCAATAATTCCATTACACAGTATGCAGCACACCAAAAATGTAATAAGTATTTTTCCAGCTATTTCAAAATAATGCAGCAACTTAAGTATACTTTCAATTCCATTCATTTGTTTTGTAGCCAGAGAACTGTTGTTGAGTAACAAATATTTCCTTGAAAATCTCTCTTTATAACACAAAATACAGATTAAAGCTACCTTGGGCTCACCAGCCTCATTCCAGATAGAATGGTACCGGGGTCTAGATATTAAATAACTATTGAAAACTGGACCAGTAGCTCTGCAAGCAGCAAAACCAGGGAGGCCTCATTTACTGCATCAATTTCCAGCCTGAGGTAAGTGTTGCCCTGAACTCTCTGGTGTGCAGGTTAAAAGCTCCATTCTACCTGGCTTCCTTACTTCCAGAAATTTTGTAGAAACTGCTCACCTGGGAGACCTCTGCTGCCAAATTTATTTGAAATGTTCTAAGAGCCAGAAGAGTTATTAGAGGGACTGAAGGCACACAGAGACTATAGTTCTATTTGAGCTGCACCTGTTAAAGAAAGAAAGCTAACAAAGCACGTGTAATAATTAATTACTGGCAATTGCTGCTACTGTCACACCTGTACCACTGGATCTTTTTCTTTGAAATTCAGCAGAAGCACAGTGCCCATGCTGCTGTCTCTGTCGCCATCACAGATGCTACCTTGTCCCCAAATTGACCACAACACCTTGGCTGTCCAAAACACACACAGTCTCCACTCTATGCTTATGCTCAGTAGGAACCTCCTATAACTAAATTCACAGATACACATCAGAAATAAGAGGGGAAGTGCAAGGTTTTGTTGTTTGGAAAGAAAATGTTATTAGTTCTGTGAAGATTACAAAAACGTGGTTATGGCTGAACTGTACTACCTACCAACAGAGGTACTGCAAAGGTAACTGACAAGACAATTTTATCCCTCTTCCAGGTCTTAGTTTCTAAACAGGAAAGAAAAAGACTCTGAAGTAAACTTTTGTATCTGGCTCCCTGACTAAAGATCAATTTCATTTGCAAAATTTGCCCAAAATATCATCCAGCTGTCTATGAATTATTAAGTGAAAACCAATACACTTTCTATGTCAACACACTCCAAGTTTCAAAACTGGTTTTGGAACGTTCTGCCACTTTACATAAACCCAAACATCTAATTTTTAATTAATGACCAGCCTCTGCCTAGGGTTAAATCCAGCAGGTACACCTGAATACACCTTAACAACATGAGCTTTAGAAATATTTCTGCCCTAGTTTTTCCAGTGCCAAGTGGACCATACCCAAAAGCACACAAGACACCTAGAACATTATATACTAATATAATAAATAACCATATCATAAACTTACATATTTGTAATACTGAATATTGGAGAAGTCATGCTAGCCCTTGGCCTGAGCACAGAGCTTTAAGCAGAACAAGCCTGCGGGTCCAGAGCAGAAAGTTATGTGCAGACTCCGCAGGAACAGGGGCCTGTGTGTGTCCAGCGTATATTTGCATTTTTTTTTAATTGTAAGGAAGACAAGGAGCCTTAATGAAGTGTGATGATTGAACATTTAAATTAGTGACTCAGAAATGTAAAGCGGTCGTGTCCCAGGCACTGTAATGGGATATAAACCGGAACAGTAGGGCGGGGGGAAGAAAAATTAACAGAAGATAAAACCACGCAGACCAACCTACAGGCGACTCCTGAATTTTGCCCTTTTACATCCTCCGGCCCCGCGCCGGGAGCGGAGCCGGGAGCGGCTCACGCCGAGCATCAGCCCGGGCGGCGAACGCCGCCAGCGCCGGGGGACGAGCAGCCGCCCCGCAGCGCCTGCGGCAGCCCGGCGGGCAGGGGCCGGGGCGGGGGAACCGGGCCAAGCGGGGGTCACGGGGCCCTCCCCCACAAACTTACTCGCCGCAGCCCGCCCCACGCAGCCCGCCCAGCCCAGCCCGGCTCCCGCCCGCCCGAACCCTCGGCCCCGCGGGCGGGAGCTCGGGCCCGGGAGAAAGTTGCCGAGAAAGTTTCTGCAGAGGGGAAGGGGCCGGGGGTGCGGGACGCCCCCGGCCCCCGGGGCGCAGCGGCGGGGCGAGGCCGGGGGCGGGCGGCCGGGGCCTAGCGCCTCCATCGCCGCCGCCATCGCGGCCGCCGCTCCCGTGGGGCGGCGGAGCGGGGACGCGGCCGGGGCCTCACCTGCCTCTCCTCGGCGTGGCGGGTGGGAGAAGGAGGGGGGGAGGGAAGGAAGCGGGGGCCCCCCCGCTCCTCCCGGAGCCGCGGCGACCCGGGGAGGGAAGCGGGGAGGAGGGGAAAGGGAGGAGGGACGAGGAGGAGGGAGCCGAGCGCTCCGGTGCGTGCGGGGAGCTGGAGCCTCGCTGCGGGAGGAGGAGGAGACTCCCCGCCCCTATGGCCGGGATCTCCGCCGGGCACCGCGGCCCCTCCTCCGCACCGAGTTTCCCTCCATGCGCTCCGGGCCGGGATCGCCGCGCCTCCCGGCCGGGGCAGCGCCTTCGCGCCCGAACCGGAGGCCGCGGGGAGGAGCCGGGCGGCCCCCGCGGAGCCGGGCTGGCGGCGGCGGTCCCTCCTCCGCGCCGCTGCGCACCGAAACAACATGGTGGAGGCGTGCGGGGCGGCGCGGGGGCGGCGCGGAGGGAGCCGGGGCTTGCCCTGCCCCGCGGCTCGCCCGAGGGCGGCCGCTCAGTCCCGGCCTTGGGTCGCGGGGACCCTGGTCGGGGTAGATCCGGCGGAGCTGCTCCTCCCGCCGTGCCGTGCCGTGCCGGGCTGGTGAGCTCGCTGAGCCTCTCTTGCCAGAGAAGCTGAACGTGAAGGATTCCGGCAGCGGAGCCCTTCGGCGTGGTGCGTGAAAAGCGAACAAAAATTACTTTTAAAACTCCTCGCCTAGGCATCTTCAGGTGGGCCACGGCTTAGGCTCGGCACATTTAATTTCCTGTGGGTCAGACAGAAGCAAGATGGCCCGCCGGCAGTGCGGGTGCCGCAGCGGCCGGCGGGGAGCAGCGCCGGCAGCTCGGGAATGCCCAGGGCGACAGCGCGGAACAGACCTGTCCCCAAACACTGAGCAAAGAACGACCTTGTAAATTACGCATCCGAAACTCCGGGGAATTTTACGTTAACGTGTTTCCCACTAACCGCGGTTCCATAAGTCAGTGTTTCGTATTTTAAGAAATAAAAAATCGGATTTGTGTCAAGGTGGGCTTCACGGAAAAAAGGTGGTTCAAATGCATCTAGCCTTCAGAACTGCAGACTGCAGGAAGGAGCGAAAAAACAGAAAAAAATGAACATAAAGAGCCAAAGTTAATGAAGCGTACATGGGCAAATCGGCGGTTCTCATTCAGCATTATCTTTTATTGTTTCCAGCTCTCTAGTAGTCAAATTTACATCTCTCCCTGCTTTATTTTCTTTAAAGCCTGATCATAAAACTAATCGTATTGACCACTAATGATAACCTAATATAGTTTATTTTTAAGAAAAATAATTGAGTCAGGCTGTCCAGTTTATTTTGCAGGCATTGCTGCAGAGTGAAGCCATTTGTATTTTTGAATTTCAGATAAAGTGAATACATGTATTTGCTTTTAGAGGACCATAGATACACTTAAACAGTTAACAAAATACAAAAAAACCCAGAAGCGTTCTAGATTTGGAGACTCAATACCATAAATTATTCTCATGTAACTCTCTTAGAGTGGTAGAGTTTATAATTTCCTGTTCAGTCAGAAATCTAACTCGCATTATATGGAATTGATTTTTAATTTAAAAAGCAATGGTGAGTTTTACAAATTGACCTTGCCAATGAATTACTTAACAGTTTGCAGACTGGTTGAAGCTCTAGATATGCCATGGCTTCACAATTCCAATTGGCTTATGGTCATCTTGAGTGAGAGCGAGGTTTGAATTCCAGTATCATTTGTGAGGTTTTGTATGCACAGGCAAGTGTTGCTGATTGGTTAATTTTACAGTACAATGGTAAAATGTGCGTATCTGAAAAACACAAGACCTAGTTGTGTTATCATCTTTGTTACGTTTCAAAGTGACTCACTTAAGAAATTTTTCGACATTGGGCTAAAGCTTCATAGTTAGAGACATACTGGCTCTTGCCAGCTGTCGCTGTAATTTGACTTCTGGGTTTCAGGTTCAGTGTTGATGGATGGGATTATATAGTAGTCCTTTCTCACGGCACCTGGCGATGCCTGTGTGGTACTGAAATGTTTGTTAGGATTCTCGGTTCATCACACTTCTCCTGTTGCTTTCTCTCCTAAAGACCAGTGTATGGAATGATTTGGTAGGTTTCTAGAAGACTGAGCTATTAACTGTGTCCTCTACTTGCTGTCTTACGTGTATGTGTGCTATTGGCTACCACAGACAGTACGGGGGCTGCACCAGTGATTGACTCAGTCGGTAGTGGAGAGACTGTCACGCTTAATTTCAAGAACAGCGTGATTAAAATAGCAGAGCAGTTGGGGAGAAGACAAGCTGACCAGTCCCATAGCTGAGAGCAAGCTCAGACTCACACCATATGGGTGTGAAAGAATAGATGAGGGTTTGACTTGGGAGTCTTGGAGGCTAGACATGCTTTCATTGCAGTGGAAAAATTGGCTGCTTCTTAAATTGTCATGCACTTGTCACTGATAGTTTGAGTGTTCCTCAGAGTGTGCCTTTTATAAGGAAATGTTGAACAGGTGACTTAAAACAAATTAACTTTTGATAATTCAGCCTGGTTAATCCTGCACAGGATGGGACTCGGGGTGTCATTGCCACCTTTTGCCTGCCAGCCAGGCAGCCTGCAACCTGTGTGCCACATGATAACTTGGATAAAGCTCCCTTACTGTTCCTGAGTGGGCTCTCAAATCTGTTGCAGTGCAGATGGACTGACACCACTTCGTATTCACTCAGGAGACTAAGTGAATCAGCCAAAACTACCACAAGTCTCAGCTGCTAGTTAGGCAAGGCCAGTGCCTGCTTCTAGGAATTTCCCCCCTCTCTTTTATTCTTTTGCTCTAAATTAATATTTTTGACCTTGCTCAAGAAGGAGGAGGGAGGAGGTACCTTTGAATGCTTTAGCATGGCTGGAATATAGTGTACGAAGCTACTGATGCAGGGGTTCATTGCAGCCGTTTGCTGGACACAGTTTCCCAAATAAGCCTTCAGACAGGCTCAGCATTCACTAACTCCTCATCTGTGTTGGGTGGTTAGTTGGCATTAACTTAATCTTGAAGATTTGTGCAAATTGCCTATGTTTAGGAAGGCATTCTCCATGTACTATCTTTGAAAATTCTTGTGCATTTGAATTACTTTCTGAAGTAAGTTATCATTTATGCTTATACAATCCTTAATATGTTTGAATAATTTGAAAAAAACCCCACAAAAAATGTATGATGGGATCAGGTACATATTATGCCAAATAAAGTATTTTTAGGGTGATATGGGGGAATACAGGTATAAGAGCAGAAAGAAAGAAGTAGGAACAGAGGAATAGAGATGGAGAAAGACTAAGATATTTCGAACATTCTTATGGGTTCAGTAGTTTGTAATTGGAGCATACGGGACTTGCATCCTGAGATATGTAAGGAGATGGACAGATTGATTCTCTGAAGAGCTTTAACAGTACATGCCAAAAGTTAATCTATGGGATGCATGTTAGTAACCTGAAAACATTGAGACATTCTTGAAAACACTTGGTGGGATTGCTTTCTAACAATTCAGAATAAAAACTGAAAAACATTATGGTGGTTCGTGGACAAAAAAATTTTTCTTTTAAAAGAAATGAAATAAAAATTTCTGGGCCTAAGTTAACTCCTTCCTCTTGAGAACTGAGGTAGTCAAGGCCTCATCCTAGCTATTGCTCTTTGAAAGTGTGGAAAACAATGGTGTTTTGTAGCAGCACTTCCTAAAATGCATGTGCAAAGTTCCCATTGCTCATTGTACTGTGTGATCATATTACAAAAAAAAAAAGCTGTTAATCTTGAAATAAGTATTAGTCACTTGCTTACTTTGAAGCTTTTGGATCAATAGTTTAAGAACATGGTGTTTAGCAAAACACAGGTATTTCTTTTTAATCCCAAATGCATTTCTTTTGAATCTGAATATTCTAAGCATTAGTCGAATAAGTGGGTAGTTTTTGTCATGTTAATTTGTATTTAATATTCCAGAAGCTATTAATAAAATCATTGATGTTTAAAAGTGAAACATCTTCCTTGGATATAGTGCAAATTACATACCAGTATAGTAGTTCAGTAAGGAAATGGAGTGCTAAGTCACTGTGTGGTGGATCTGTAATTATTTCCTATTCTGAAGCAAGTATCCTATTTAAGCCTCATGTTAAACTTAAGAATTATAAGATGTCCCATTTTGCCTTAAAATGCATCTGCATCTCCAAATGGCCAAGATCTTTGTGTTTGGTGCCCACATCTATTTCTGTGGTTAAATATTCCGTTCTTTCTCAAATAGCACTTCTGTTTGATCTTGCATAACATGTCTAATTATTTATGCATATTATACTTCTAGCAAGTATGTGGAGGGTTCTCTTTGAAAAATATTGTTTCAAAGATTGTTTTTGAACTTAGTAAAAGTTATGCTTGAAAGCATGTTAGACTTTGAAAACCCTGTATTCCCAAACCTGTTGCTATTTACATTTGTGTCACATCCAGTTACATCAGACACGCTGGATTACATTGTATAATGAAAGCCGTATTGCTGTACTCTAATCTTTATCTCTTTATATCCGATCTCCTTTGAATTGCACATGAGTATTGCTTATGGTTACTTAAAATAACTACTGCTTTTGTTTCAAGGGCAGTACTATATATGATGAACACTTAACACTCAACCATGCTTTGGCAGCAACTTCACATCCTGTGTCTTTGGTTCTTGCATGATTTAATTGGGAGGGTTGCACACATTCTTTTTTTATTTTTCATTTAAATTTCTTATTTGAAAAATCTGAAACCTGTGAAATCATACACGTTCGGAAAAAGAGATATATTTACTTGTGCCACTGTGCTCTTCTGAGATTTGGAATGTATGCCTTCCTCCTCACAAAGCAGGTCATGTACTCTTAGGGAGAGTGGAAAGGGGCAAAGAGTAGGAGGAAAAGAAGTTTGTGCAGTAAAGCTGACCTGAACTAGGGTTGGTTTTGACATCACTGCCAGAGTCATTCATAGCCTTTAAGAGACTTCTGACCTTATTTGATAGCCAGTATAAAGAATCAATTTCTACTGACTTTGGGAGACTTACACGTGTACATAAGGGTTATATTTATTTTATTTTTCTTGTACTGACTACCTAAGACATTATTGTGGGAGTAATGCTTAATAATATTAGTAGCTGCAGAATCCAAGTTAATATGGCATTTATAGAGCACTGGAAGGGGATTCTGCACCCCCTTCCTCTTTTCCAGGGCACCCGGAATTTTTACTGCTGAACACACATGCTGTTGTGGTGCTTTTACACATGACTTCATAAAACAAAGCCAAATTAAATAGAATTTAAAAAACCCCACAACAACCTTATTCTCCTATCATTAGTAGTTGAACCTTACTTGAGACTTTGTATGATCTTTTCCTCATGGCTACCACTTTGCCTAGAGATGAACAATTCCTCAAGCTGTGTTAGTGCCCTTTATTATACTTTGATGCTTAACAGATCTTTTGAATTTTCTGTGACAGTTGTGTTTTCTGTCCTAATATTTTGAGGATAATTGTTGGTCACAACCCTGAGAATCGGAAAGCCTTCCTTCTTAATCTAGAGATGAATGTGATGAAATTTATTACTTTGGGAATAGTTCCAGGAGCAAAATCATCCCCTCAATCTGTGATGTCAAAGAAATCCTTAGAATGGAGCTTGGATCAGGACGGGGCTGTTCACCATTAGAGGTGGACATAACTGCTGGGCATCATTTAGACATCTGAGAAAACTGGACATCTGTCAGATATGTGGGCTTGTTTTCTCAGCATGCCCTCTATTTCTATTTTTTTCCTCATGACTTTAATTTTCTCATCACCATTCCTTCAGGTGGAGGTTACAGTCCCCTCAGGTCTGCTGGTGTAACTACAACTGTAGCTGAAAAACAGCAGTTTTTCAGCTCTGCCAACATGATCTTATTTTACACCTCCTAATAGTTTTGTATAAACCAAGAACATGTTGGTGCAATTTTGCTAGGGAATGATATATATATACATTGTTGTGCTCACTGGCATGAGGAAAAAGGTAGTAACATAGGGACACCAGTGAGTTCTTATCCCACCTACAGCCAGAACAGTCTGAATTTTCTGAAATTTCAGAATTTAGGAAAATCCAATGTGATTGTATTGATGAGGAGAGAGCAGTGGTGGTGGGGAATAGGGAAGACTAGATGGCACTGTTTTCCTGATGTTTAACTGTTACATGGTTCTGCATGGAGTTTTTCAGTTCCCACCTCACTCCAGGTAAATACCCTTTGGTTTGCTTATCACCGTCTGCTTTGTTCCCGTGAAGCAGGCACAGTCTTCCATTCTTCCCTGAGAATCTGTGTTAGGGCTGAATGACAGAGTCATGGAGCCAGCTGAGGTAACAGCTACTCAAGGGGCAACAGCTTGATTCTTGACATCTGAAAAAGACCTGAAGAGATGGAAGAGGCCTGGGTTTATTAAAAGCAGAACTTGTATTGTTTCCTTGTTGTTAATTGCTATTATTGAGTGTGAGTTTTCAGTTGCCTAAAACCACCCAGCTTCTACTTTTTCTAGGCAAAAATTGTTCCTGGCAATTGCCTGCCTCACTGCTCTGACATTTGTAAAGTGAAAATCTGCTTTCTTATGTTAGAAGGAAGCAACTTTGCCAGCTAAGTTGTAGAGCAGCACCTCTGCTTCCAACCTGGACACAGCCATTTGAAATGTCTCAAGTCTCCCATGCAGATGTCAGGGACATGCATTTTGCAGTAGGTGTTAATAGTACATCCATACCTGACCCAAAGGCAAATAAGCCTCTGCACAGTCTTACTTCTCATGTAGAGGCTTAGTAGATCTAAGGTGAGTTCTCCAAAAACTCTATCTGCATTTCCTCTCACAAGCTGAGGACGTTGGAGATGCTCTGTTCCAAGGTTTCAAAGGCTAAGCCAGCATTTCTTTGCCACTAGGTGGGAACACAGACCTCCCACCATGCAATAACTATTGTGGGAAAATGCTAGCAGCTCTAACCTTCTCCACCCCTAGCTCAAAAAGAAAAAAATATACAGGAATTAATAAAGAAAGAAAACTACTTTGTTGTCCGGCCTCCTGATTTGTCCTGATGTTTTACCACTGTGCTTCTTGGGTATCTGGCTTTCAGGAGAAAAAAAAGGAGCAGAACAGAACCAAACCTGAGCCTGCCTTCATGAGTGCCGAAGCTGGTGATTACGTCACAGCCACCCAGAACCTTTTTGTTCATATTCTTCAAAAGAAAAAAGAAGAGACTCCTATAAAGTTTCAGAAGAACTAAGTATATGCCATGAATTCAGAACTGCAAGCTATAAAAATGACAAATTTATTTAGAATGGAGAGGTTTAACCAACATATATTTATACAAATTTTGAGTTATTCTAAGAAAGGCAGCTGGCAAATAGTCCCTTCCCCCCTCTACTTCTTTGAATATGCAAGTAATTTATCCTGTTGTTTCAGATAACTGTAAAACTTTGGAGAGAATGTTAAAATATTTGCTTTTTTTTAAAAGTAACTTCATATTCCACTATTTTCATGTGTTTCATACATTTCATTAAACAGTTTGTTGAATCCAGATACTATGGTGTGTTAGTGTTTAATTTCTCATAGAATAAGTTTTGTATGATGGGATAAAAAGATACGTTTATAATTCTCATCATGTACAATGCTAGTTAATAATATGCAGAAAAATGTAGCTAAATGAAAGAAGAAAAATACCCGCTAAAGAAAAATATATGACATTAAGGGTTACATTTGTATGGCTCACATGCTTCTTCCTTCTGCTTATTTTTCCTTTCACTTTTGGTTAAAGTGGGATTTTCCAAAGCACAAGAATTTGCTAGTCCTCTTTCCTTCAAAATGGAGCCTATTGAAAATCAGACTGTGTGTTCAAAATTGTCCCACATTTTTGCTTTTGTTTTCTAATTGGGAAGAAAAACAAAACTCAGAAAGTTCCAAAGTATTTTGGTTTTAAAATATGGGCTTGGACATCTTTGATGCATCATAATAACAGCTAGAAGGGACATTATTGTTCTTGATGGAAAATGCAATCCATTCAGGGACCCCAGATGATGGGGGGAAATGAGGGATCTAAACCATGACACACTCATGATGAGTAATGACAAACCATCTTGAAGCCAAACATTTAGATTTGCTTGGACAGTTCAAAACATTTTGAATCCTTTTTTTATTTTCCCAAAGGGACATTACATTGTTTTAACAGAAACAACTTTTTCCTGTGGAAAAAGTATTACAGAAACCATTTTTCTATTAAAAACCGTGAACAGAAAATTCTGAAGCAGCAATAGAGGGAAGTAGTCAAGCCAAAACCAAGTGCATTTGAAAATGCCCTCCCAGGAGAATCTTATGACTACTCCAACCTAGCAATAAGAATTTTATTTGAAGGTAAGTGTATTTCCTAGACAAACAAACAAACATAACCTGATGAAATCCATGTAGAAAAACTTGGTATGTTTCAACATGTTTGAAATACGATGTTTCAGAGAGTTGCTTGAGAACTGTAAAAATGTGAAAGAGCTCTGGTGGAAGGTTTGGCCTTTGACATGAAAAGTCACATCTGAGATTTCACAACTGTTTTGCTAGGACTGGGCATTTTTAAAAACTGAACACTGCTTTTTTAAAAAAAAGTCTCAGTCCACCAAGCAAAAAATTGTATGTTTAAACACATACTTTTAGCTTTAAAAATGTAGCTAAATTCATAATTATATAATGTTTAGAGGCATACTCTTAAATTAGTTTTTAAAAAATGGGCACAAACCTCTTTTTAAGAGGCAAAGTATTTTCAAGAAAGATAAGGGTTGCCATACTCTTACTGAATTTTTAGGATACAGGTATTTAGGATAACCTGCCAGGACATTTTATACCCTTGTAAAAGTTGCCATGAGTCGCTGACTTGCTAGAACTGGTGGCTATCTCAACGCTTATTTGTCAAGGGAACCTGTGCTTTAAATGTGACAAACTATGTGCTGGCTTCTACACCGTGGCAAGCCTCATCTTGTCAAGAGTGAGTAGGAGACAGAGCCTGTTATTCCCTATTATCCAAGTTAATCACATGCTTTTCTGAGTATAAGCAGGTGATTCACCAAGTTTAAGAGCAGAAGTGACCAACAGACCAGCCAGTGTCAAGCACTCTGAATATCTATCACCGCTTCCCAAATTTCACCCACACTTGGACCCTATCTCTTGTGCCAGGCTGAAGTGTCCCATAGGGATAGAAGGCTCTTGGAGATGGGGATTGTAGAGCTCTGGGCAGAACAGGCTTAAGGGACCAACAAGCAAGGAGAGCAGAACAACAAACAAAGCCTGATGGGCATTTGAAGATGATTGTTGGCATCATGCATGTTGGCACATGGATCATTTGGTCAGGGAAGTTATGTGAACTTTCATCTAGTTCTTGCAGGAGTGTGTAATTTTTTATGTTCTTTGTGTGTGCAGTTTTCACAATGAGATGCTGGTCCTTGTAGCAGGTCTGTTAGGGGCTTTCATAATAAAAAGTATAGTAAAATAAACAAACTCTGCTTGTCCAATATGCAAAATAGCCACTGACAACTCTGAGCTTCACCACAACGCAGTGAGTTCAGGGTGAGCTATTGAAGGGTGCAGGATCGCTGCAGATTTATCCTGGTAAAATCAGTAAATGCTCTATTTGCTTCATAGTGTTTCTGGGAATGTCCTGGAAGTCAAATTAAAATGGAAGAGTGGATTTCATAGCTGGGGGCTTCCCCTTGGAATGCTTTGTGGCTCTTCACTGGCTCAAAGAAAACAAATTACAAATGGATCCCACAGAGTTTTGAGAGGCCAGGTTTTTTATTCAACATCACCTGACAGTGCTGTTTAATAATACATTCAGTGTGTTTCAATATCATTTTTCTCATCTTTCACCACATTTGATTTTTTTTTTCTATAATTGTTTCGTTAGTCATTTCTGTAGGCAGCCTGGCAGCTGTTGCTGCAATCAGCTTATTAACTGTGGTTGACTCTGGATTTAGCAAAATGCAACTGCACCCTCTTGTGGAAGCTGCTAAGTAGATTATTTTGCTTTCCTGGTACCACCTGGTTAATTTTTTTTCTCAACCAGTCAAAAGAAAACAAATAGCAGAAGTGTCCTAAGGCCACACAGCAACAAAGCTTCCTGGAGAACTTCAAAAGAATAAGCTACAACTTTGGAATGCCTGAACTCAGAGAAGCTTTGAAGACAAACTTCAGTGGGGAAGACCTTCAAAGGCACCCTGGGAGACCTTCCTGCCCCTGGCTTTTGTGGGAATCTCTGTCATAATAAATTTTTCAAGAGAAACAGTTGGTATGGCTACATGCATAGAAATTGTACATTTACAAGTAAGTCTAAGGGCAATAATTAAATATAAGTATCCAGCATGGACCTGAAAAATAGTTTATATTCTTTCTCTATTTGTACAAATCCATGAATACAGATGTCAATCTCTCTATGTGCTAATGGAAATAGTGCATGTTTTTGAAGGCAAGTACTCTTGTGAAGGGTGTAGGTTAGATTGCACAAAGAAGGTTTAAGTTTGAACCCTTGTAAATCTCAACTTGTCAATTTTTTCATGCAACTGTTGTAGACACTTTGGTTAAAAGAAATGCCTTTAAACTCATGAATGCATTTGTACTCTTGTCTATGAGGAGTAGGGGCAGGGGAAGCCAGAACTCCTTTACCTGCTGAAACAAGTAGATTGGCATATCCACCTCCTACTCTGCATTATATGGGCTTGCACAGAGTATCATACAATATTTACCTTAGGGGGGGGAAAAAAAAATTGTTTACAGGAAATAAGTTCTCCTGAAAAAAAAGCCTCAAATTTTTGTTGTTGTTGTTTTTCACTGCTAATGTGGACACAAGGACTTTCTGACTATAAAATTTCATTCCTAATAAAATGAAGGAAAAATGGTTTAAAAAAATATCCTTCATAAGCAGAGACACTCACTGACAAAAGAGCAAAAATGCCCCAAAAGTAACAAGATATTTGTGAAATTATCACTTTCCATGAGTAATTTTTTAAGAAATGATACTGAAAAAAAATTTATATCGTTTCTAATACACAGGGTATTCAAATGCATTAAAGTCCAACATAAGCAGCACTAGTTTTTATGGGCCACAGCACAGCTACTCTTTCTCAGAGCAAAGAATTTAACCAGTCTGCTTTGGTGTCAGTTAGAAGGATGAAAGAATTTGTTTTGCTCTCTGCAAATGGCTAGTTTAAAAAAAAAACAAAACAAAATAAAACAACAACAACAAAAACAAAACCCAAAAAAACCCCAAAAGAACCAAACAAACCCAAAACCCAACTAAACACCCCTCCCCAAAAAACAACAAAAAAACTCCACAAAAAAACCCCCCAAAAACCAAAAAAAGGAAGAAAGTAACTGTCATACAGCATGTATGTATGTATCTATCTCCTATGTAGAATTTAATGAGGTGAGTTGATTTGCATTTTTACGTCTGAACATGTTCTTGCACTGCCAGCATGTCTGAATGGGTGGTGAAATAGACACCTCTGGGCAGGGTAACCCAATTCAAGATGATGGTCTGCAGCTGAGTTTCAGAAGTCCTGGTCTGATGCTAACATTGTCTTACCTGTGACAGAACTTCTGCACTTTTTGAAGCTCCACAGTGTTAAAAATTTGTATTTCTGCTTGTTTCTCCACTGCACTTCTGCTCTGTGCTTTAACGGACCCTTCTCCATCCTGGGATGGCACATGTTTCTGCAGCCAGTAACACAGTACTTTACCCCAGAGGAGGGCAAAGCCTCATTTTACTCTCTCTGTTGGGTGTCTGCTGCACTTTGTATATTTCTGGCAGTGGTTAGTTTGACACAGTGCCAGTTGACCCAGGAGAAGCAGCTGTGGATGCTGGTCTCCAGAGGGGATGGCTGACTTAGGTCTCCATGGGCTATCATAAAGGGAAAGACACTAGCCAAGTACCCTCATGATTGTTGACATTATAGTTTTGTTGCATCTTTCCACAGGCCATGGAAGTACACACAGGTTGGTGGGAAAAAGAATTAACAAGCATCCTCACATATGAAAAAGCTGCTTTTTGGACCTCTGTGTGCACATTTTGAGCCGCCAAACTCAGAAACAATCCTCTTAGCACACTTCAATCACAGGAACTTGCTCCTTCTTTAGAGCAAGTGTGGATGTGAAGTTTATGCAGCTGTATCCCCCTTTCAAGTTAATTATATCACTCTGAGCACTTCAGCTATGATCCCACACTGCAGTGCCTTGCTCTTGAACCAGCCTGCCTGTTTCCCTGGGCGCCTGCCACGGAGGTTGCCTCCCTGCTGAAATCCTGGCACATCACCTAGTGCTCTGTAATCCAAGTTTCTTTCAAGCTCACGTACCCAGAATTCACCGCTGTAGCCATGCCTCATGTCTCTACATGACTTCAGCTGATTTCCCAGTCTCCGCTGGGGAAAGGAGTATATTCAGCCTCATTTAAAAAGAAACCCACTGCTGAAAACCAAGGATCTACAACCTACATTACAAAGTACTATCTAAAACAGTTCCTGCATGGCTAGTGAATAATATAAAGCCATTTCCAGCTCCTAGTATTGATCCCCCACTTTATAATCCTGAGCATCTGTAGCAGATACAACCCCACATCCCTGGCACTGGCCCCTTACACCACACTTCAAGTGTACTGAAAACACTGTTGATAACAGAGATGTCTTAGCTGTTGCTGAGCAGTGCTTAAATCAGAGTCAAGGCATTTTCTTCTCCTCACATCCCACCAGTGAGCAGGCTAGGAGTGCACAAGGAGCTGGGAGGGGACACAGCTGGTACAGATGACCCCACATATCCAGAGGAATATCATATGGCATATCTATATCATATGGCATCATGCTCAGCATATAGAGCTGGTGGAAGAAGAAGGAAGCAGGGGAACATTCAGAGTGATAGAGTTTGTGTTCCCAAGTCACAGTTAAATGTGATAGAGCCTGGCTTTCTTGGAGTTGGCTGGACAACTCGCTACCCATGAGGAATGGTGCATGATTTGCTTTGCTTCTGTGCAAGACTTTTGCTTTACCTATGAAACTGTCTTTTTTCTCAACCAATGAGTTTTCTCACTTTTACCCTTCCAATTCTCTCCCCCAGCCCACTGGGGGGAAGTGAGTGAGCAGCTGTGTGGAACTTAATTACCAGCTGGTGTTCAACCACCACATCCAGTTAAGATAATTGGGTGCTCCTAGTATTAGGAGTTGCAAATCTCAACAATCAGCAAAATCCCCCTCAGCTCATTTCTTCTGAAACACTAACTTGAATATTAAACATTCCCTGCTAGATGCAGCCAAATCTTGCAGGCATCACTCATTCCTCACAGCAGAAGCTCTTACCTAACACCATGCACTTTGCAGGGACTAGGAATGTATGTCCTTCGTTAGTCTCAGCATTGCTGGTGAATTTCAGCTCTAATTATAATCGTGCCTTGCATCATGGGCCCAAAATCTCCAACTACTTACACCTAAACGATCTTCTTTCCTACAGTAAGTTCAGCCCTTCTCCACATGGATGCTGCAGGATATTGTTGAATTTCTTCATTCCTTGCTGTCACAGAAATGGGACATGGCTGGAGGTGGCAGGGAAGAACTGAGAAGATTAGGATTGGGGCAAAAATTTGTGTTTTGCAAAAGAAAGCTTGAAAAATCTGTGTTTATTTTGTATTCCTACGAGAACATTAAAGTTAGAATGGGGACTGGGATGGTAGGGGGCAATTCAGGGTAACTGGGCAGGACAGGATGTGGATCTTTTCAGTGAAGGCTGGAGTTGCAGCTAGACGTTCAGATGGGAAGGGCTGATCCAGAGAGGTAGCAGGGGATAAAGATGCTAGTCACAACTGCAGATTAAATTCTGAGTTCTGATTAAAACTAGGGTTAAAGTTTGACCCTAATCCAGGGTTTAAGAGGTCTGAAGAGTCAAATGACTGCTGGATTGAAAAGAGGTGTTGAGTCAGGCTGCCTGACCCTGGTAGGGTAAATTAGCTCACTCTTTGGGCTGATGATGAAGGGGATTATAGATATATGCCAACTATGTAAGATATATGTCAACTCTATGGTTGGGTTAATGTTAGAGTTTGGTTCACAAGAACCTGAAGAATTCAGGAAAATGCAGGAACTTCTAAGATCTGTAGGATTATGATGAGGTTTAGTTTCTTGATGAAGTGTAGATGCCAAAATGGGGAGAAGTATTAGACTAGTTCAAGACTGTTTTGGTTAGTGCTTGCTTCTGGCTATATTGACTCTGTCAAAGGAGGCAGCGGCCTCCTAATGAAAGTTCAGCTATTGTATTTTTGGGGAAGGATAGGATAAATTATGTTGGACAAAGCCAATTTCAATAAGTTTAAAGTTAGAGCTAGTGCCGAGTAAACATTGTTTGACTCCACCAATAAATGACAATTGAGAGTTCAAAGGTTTTACTCAGGTGTCAGGTATGCTGGCTAAGACCAACAGGAAAACAAACACACCTACGTAAAAAGCATATGTACAAATCAAACATTAACTGGTTTTCTCAGTGTCCCGTACAGGAAATGCACATACACACACACACACACACACACATACATGTGGTTAAATGTATGGGCTCTAAGAAAACTGAGGAATTGAGGTATCACTGTGAGAAGGTTTCAGAAAAACTTCAGCTCAAAGTTATCAATTCACTCACTAGTAACCAATTTTACCAAAGACTGTGGCTATCACTTAAATTCTCATTAAGTCTAGTAGTTACCATCATAGAACTCAGACAGTAGTAATTCCAATTTATTTTTACTTTTTCCACAGTTAATTTGAAAGTAAACCATTCACACATTTTTCTAAGTATTTTTAGTTGCATCTCTTTTCAACCATCACAGAACCACAGAATATTCTGAGTTGGAAGGGACCCACAAAGATCATCTAGTCCAAAGAGTGAATGGCCCGTATGGGCATCAAATATATAGCCTTGGTGTTATCAGCATCATGCTCTAATCAACTGAGTTCATCTCAGATTATTCATGATGGATAAAGAGCAACATACATCAATAATAAATTGCATAATGCACATTGCATAGGGAAATGCAGTAGCCTATGCACTCACACAACAAATTTTGTGGGTAGTTTGGTTTGGTATTTATAGAAAACCATAGTGGTTCTTCAAAATTGTTGAATCAATATTTCAAGAATAGAAATTTACAAAAGTGCTCAGAGTGCTCTTTCATACTAGAATATTTAATAATATACTTTGGAGGTATTTATTCAATTTCACATGAAAACCACAAGTCAGTTTATGTATTATACCTCAGAACAGCCTCTGGTATCATTGAGATACCTTATAAAACCTTATTCAAAAGCTAGGAGGATTTTCCACTTGTCTTTTTTTGGTTATATTCATCAAGAGGTAAATCCTACACTGACCTCAGTGGAGCTGCTCATGAGAGAAAATGCTGTTGGGAAGAGAATACCCCTTAATAAAAATGAACATGGAAAAAGTACTGAGTATAAGTTACACCCTTCTCATTGCAACAGACACTTTTGCCTTTGAATACATCATTACATGTATCACATGTGCTTCTTCTAAAATAGCTAAATACAGATAAGTGCATGAAAGAGAGAGGGCCTTTGGCATATTTAAATGTGGAGTTTAAAAAAAGCCAGTTGCTGGGATGGGTGCTCTAATACTGGGTTCCAGGGCCTAGAAGGAGGTGTAACAAGTAAGCGTCCTGTCTGTCTGTAGTGGCTCTATTTTTAAGCACAGCAATTGGGAGTTAGACTGCAGGCCACCATTCCCAACATCTTCTTTTTCCTTAAGGCTCCGTTCCTGCAGAGCTTGATGCTTGAGGAAGTACCATGACAACCACACTGACACTGATTTCAGGTGGGAAATCTGATTCAGAAGTCTGTGCAGGTCTATTGGTCTTCTACGCTGCTGGTAATCCCCAGAGCAGGGTTTCCTCCATTTCTGTGATTTGCTTAAGTCATGGGAGTTCTCCTGTCAGTCCAAATAAAGCAATTATTATTACTTGATTTTGTTTTGCATGCCTTTGTGCCTTACATATTGCAATTGGAAATTATAAATTAAATGACATATTTACAAGAGTGTATCATTTAATATGATTTTCAATTATAAGCACTCATCTCAGTATGAGTTTCTTCCAGCAAATGATAATTGATGAGGGCAAAGATATTTGTCAGGAGATTTCTATAGATTTGTTTCTAGTTTCTTTTAAAAATTCCCCAAACTTCAAGTTGAAAAAATATTGATAGACAAAATGTCAGGTGGTTTGGGTTTTTTGGGGTTTTTTTAACAGTGTGCTGAATTTCAAAATACAAGATAGTTTTTTCCCCCCTTCCTTTTTAATGGAAAGTTTTAGAAATATGTATTCTCAGGCATCCTGACTAGCTCTAACTTCCAAGTGGAAAATCCAGTTACATTACATGTTACAGGCAATTACATTCCTAAAAGGAGAACCAAAACTAGAAGCAGAGCAGTGCAAGGGCAAGTCTGCTGTTTGGTGTGACATTAGAGTATGGATGAAGAAATGCATTAAGCAGAACATGCCATATGCTGCGGGCCTGCCTGGAAATGAAGGGAATCAATGGCTGCAGGCTGCTCACAGCGCTGCTCCACTGTGGACTGAGGCAATAACCAAGGTTGGACAAACCTGAAAAATAAGTGTCCTAGGTTACAATGTAAATTGTGCCCAAAGTATGTATTCTATCCCCATCTTCATGAGTTGTTGAAACCAGGTGGGGCAGTGTTTTCCTTATCTTCTGTTAATGGGCCCAACAATGCCTTGCTGCATGACTCATAGATAAGTCCCTCCGGGAGTTATGTCTGTTTAATGGGCCATCAAGGACCCACTGCATGTATCATAGAATGAGATCATTCCATTGTGAGATGCTCCACCCAGGGGGAGGAGCCAAGCATTTTCCACCTGGTTATAATCCAGGGTTTAAGACAACCCAGGCAGCTCTTACCCACTGGACTCCCAGAGGACAAGAGCTGCCAGACCTTTCTACAGGAATCACTGCTTCGACAAGATCATCTCATCTGGACTGCCGCTACCACCCTAACAGGGTGTCAGGTTGTATTCTGACTCTGCCAGTGGGGTTTTTTTGTACTATTACTTTTATTTTATTTTACTTTCTTTTATTTCTTTTCTTTTCCTCTTATTAAATTGTGTTTCTGACTTGGAGTCTTTCACTGGTTTTGCTTTCAAACCAGCACAGTAAGTCTGCGAAAAGTAAAGCCTGAGACTTGCTATGTTTGCCCAAACAAATTCATGATGGTTCTTGAAGCTTCTATCCTGGCAATAATGCAGTTCAAGGAAACTCTTGTTTCTGTGCACATTGTATTTCACAGCCATTTCTCAGCACTTTGTCAGTCCTTCGGTCTCTCCTTGCACACAGGGTGCTTATAAACTGTGAATGTTTACAGGTTGTTCCAATTAGTCTGTTGATTCAAGGCGAAGTTTAACTAGATTTTTCTTCTATTTTCAAAGCCGATCATTTTTCCCTGGGATGCTCTTCCCTTGGGTGGGAGATGGGACATGCATCGGGAAGCTCCTCTCAGGCGTTTCCTGGAGGCTGCTCCCTTTTTCTCGGACGTGTCCACCCCCTCAGCCTGTCTGCCAGCCTTTTGCTATTTCCATGGATTACAGGAGACCTCTTGTGGTCACGAAGCAAAATCACAGAGCGTGCAGATGAAGTCTGCGAGGGCTGAGCAGTGATAGATTCCCGCTGTCCCCCAAGTGTTTGGTTTTCCTTTCACTGACGAGGAATAAGGGAAGGAGGAGTCATCCATCTGTCTGCAGGGGCCTGTAGGACTGGGGCAGCCTGGCTGAGCTCGGACAGAAGGAAGATTTGAGGCTGTGGAGGTGACATGTGGGACATGGTCAGCCTTGGATGTGAGTGACCTATGAAATCTGCTGCAGCTGGCTCAGGCAGATGTTTCTTAGCTGAGGCCTTGCTGGCAGTGTGTCTCCTTGCTTGCAGCAGCCTCTCTCCAGGAAGGAATGCTGATGTGGTTTGCCACAGAGCATGGGAAATGAGGAAAAGCACAACAAAGGAGAGCACCTTTGTATTTAACTTCAGCACAGTAACATGTCTCTGACACGGTGGAAATGGACAGAATTTAGCCAGTCACCTAAACCTCACTTATGCCAGTCTGTGGAATTAGGATGCTGTCAGCATTCTTACCACATCCGTGCAGAGGGAGAGTTGCATTGAGGGAGCCTGTTATTTGAAGGTGTCTGTTCAGAGAAAAAAAAAAAAAGTGGATTAAAAAAGGGTTTAAAGAAAAGCAAGGAGGAAAACAACGCAGCAGGGAAGCAGAAAGAGAAAGCTAGATGTTTTTATGATTAGTAACAGGCATCTGTCTCTGATGATAATTACAATTTTTGGGTAATTATGTAACAGCGTTTCTCAGCTGGCCTGGACTTTCACTGTGGTTGGTGCCATGCCCACACATTTGGAAAATGACAGTACGTGCCTCAAAGAGAGCATCAGCTATGAGACAAGCTAGAGCAGATGAAGGAGAAAAATAAGTGGATTGTGAAAGGGTGATGGGAGATATGATACCTACCAGTAATAAAACAACAGGTACTGTTCTAAACTTACCACCGTACCATATTGTGCTATTAAAAACCTTGTGAGAGAGCAGAGAAATAATGAGTACCCATGCTACATGATCTGGGGACAGCAGCAGCAGCAAAAGGTAACTCCTAGAAACTAACTCAGAAATCATTCAGTAGAAGCTGTGTCAGGACAAGGAATCTGGTATTGAGACCATATAGCAATCATTTGTCCCCGAGCTGCTGTTATCCATGGTGAGGAAATGATTCTTGCAAGTGTGCAATGAAAAAGAACATGATCTTCCAGACCCCATGGAGGCACAGTTTATTAGCAGAGACTTGCAGAAGATGGAAATTCTATTTGGCAAAAGACTGCCCACTCATCCTCATTAGCTATGGCACCAGTAACTGCACAAGTTCTATGCAGAATGGTATTTCATAAAGGATTAGTGTCAGGTTGACCTGGATGCTACATTTTGAGATGTGGAAATTTAATATTTTATAATAATATATAAAATTAAATGAACAGTCCTTTTGGGGAAGAAAAAGAAAAGAAAGAGAAAAAAACCACTTCAGAATGTTTCTACAAATGACAAAAGAACATTTTGCAAAATTTTCATAACTCCTATCCCTTTCCTTTCCCCTTTGTTGAATGAAATTACTGTGAAAATTATGTGATTTTGCAAATGTGTCAATGATAAGGAAAGTGAGTTCTCTGTTCTGACATTGTTTTCCCAACAAGCTCAATTAACTAGTTCACTTGTCCTTCAGAAGAAAATTTTGTTCCCCTTCCCTGAAAATTTTGTACAATTAATGCTTGGCCCAGCTGTAACAGCTCTGCACACCCTGTCTTAAAATAGAGCAGCACTTCTGCAACCAAATGCCAGTTACAAATGTGGGGGCCAATGCATCTCGGGCAAGATGTCCTCTTGGAGTAAGACTGGGGAAATGGCACAAACACAGTCTGGTCCTTCTAATCTCCTTGGAGCTTGCAGTGGCCCTTTGTGCAGGGTACACCTGCCCTAATTTAAATCATAGAATCACAGAACCATGGA
The DNA here is from genome assembly GCA_910950805.1 of Acrocephalus scirpaceus scirpaceus. Taxonomy (NCBI): domain Eukaryota; kingdom Metazoa; phylum Chordata; class Aves; order Passeriformes; family Sylviidae; genus Acrocephalus; species Acrocephalus scirpaceus. The sequence continues at coordinate 78,122,891 of OU383773.1, read as the reverse complement.
ACAGCCCAGGTTGGAAGGGACCTCAAAAGTTCATCTGACCCAAGTTTTCTTGGGAAAGGGAGCCTCAATGAGATTTTCTAGCAACCTGACTAGTCTCAAATTGAAAACCTTCTCTGGTGGGGACCATTTTCCTGGTAAGGTTGTTCCACTGAGTTATTTTTCTCCCTGTAAAAATTTTTTCTTATATCAAGATGAAATGTCTCCTATTACAACTTGTACCCATTGCCTCTTGTCTTTTCCATGTGTGAAGAAGGAGCCTCTGTCTTCCTTGTATCTGTCCTCTAAGTACTGGAATACTGTGATGAGATCTCCATAGGCCTTCTCATCTCTGTGGATGAAAGATCTAACTCCTTCAGCCTTTCATCATGGGGCAGGTTCTCCAGCCCTTTGATCATCTTTGCAGCCTTCATTTGAACCCTCTCCAGTCTGCCTCTGTCTTTCTTGAAGTGTAGAAACCAGAATTGGACACAGCAGTTCAGATGCAGCCTGACCAACCCTGAGTGAAATGATCACTTGTCCATCACTGCCAGTAATGCCCCCGTGGCTGCAGCCCAGCATCCAGTTTGACTTTGTTGCTGGAGCCATGCTCTGCTGACTCATGTTCAGCTTTTGTTGTGCACCAGAACCCTTCAGCAAGGCTGCTCCCCAGCCACTCCAATCCTAACCTGTACTGGGCTCTTTAGTAATTTTAAATCTCTGCTGCCTTTTCCTTTCTTGGCTGCTGAAATATTGGGGAATGCTTGGCCTAAGAAAAAGACCTGTACAACCCAAAATCTGTGTCTTCTGAAATGTTCCTTGTGCTAGAGTCTCCAGGAGAGGATGAGATATGGCCTGAGGGCTTTTCATTAGTTTCATTCCGTGTGCCTCTTGGCCATGATGTTCTTTCTAGCTAGCACTGACATTGAAATGGATGGTCTAATACCATTATTCAGCCCCCATCCTTACCTGCACAACAGTGGGTAGATTCACATCAACTGTCTGCTTTCCAGGGACTCTTTTTAAATTGCAGCTGGGGAATTCCTGTGTCTCAGAGATGCCTGGATGTGCTCCAGGGTGTCAGACTTGTCAGCATAGAGCAGGCACCATGTATTACTCTAATGTAAAAACTGAGATGCAGTTCTCTGCCATTTGCATAGCTGGCTAGTCCAGAACTAACATTATAATCTACAATATTGAATGAATTTTGCTTATAAACAGGCACTGCTGACACAGTATTATCTGAGCATGCTAAGCCTGATCAAACAATTAGCTTATCTCTTCCTCTTGCCTGATAAGGTGAGTGTAGCCACAATCAATGTGGAATGCTTGGACATACCGTGCTCTGGTATTTCACATCTGCCTCACTTGCAAAGCTGTAGTTTAAGCTAAACCTGCTTGGCAATAAATTCTGAGCATGTTTGTCTTCAGGCTCCTGCAGGTACGTTTTGCAGTATCCAGCTTTTGCAGTACCCAGTCTCCAAAATTCACCATGGCCTCTGGTTATGTTTGAGGGGCAAGTCATTAATGTTAATATGTAGCTGAAGCACATAGCTGTCATCTACAGAGTGCGATTTCAAATTGCCCGGTGTACTGGAGTGTCACAGCAAAGGTAAGAAATGGGCAGAAGTTCTCATTTATTAAGTGTTGAACTTTGAAATTCTAGTCACGTTTGAAGTAAGATTTCAGCAGGGCGGTAGGGGCAGGGTGGGGACAGAAACCTTTAAGTCCAGCCCAGAATAGACACTTGATTTGGCACAACTCCTAATTAGCTGTGAAACTCGTTTCATGTAGCTGATGCAAGTCAAAGGTATAAAACTGTTCAAAATACAATTAGGCACATTCATAGGGAAAAGTCAAACAAGGGCAGAACATCAGAATGAGGGTATACTTAATACTTCAGTAATTGCTTAAGCCACCAACAGCCAGAAGCTGTAAGTGCTTGGGGGGAAAGTGTCAATGTAGGCATGTGCTGTTCTTGTCGTCTTTCCTAAGCATCTGTTAGCAGCTGCTGTTGGAGGTAGGCAAGCAGTTTTGATGGACCACTGGTCTGAGACAATGCACAAGCTTTTATGCTTTTACATCTCCAACTCTTCTCATTACAGCTCTTAGGTCCTGCAGTCCCAGAGACTTCCATTTGAGTGTTCTGCATTGCAAAAAGACACCTCAAATGTGGTGCTGTATGCCTTTTCATACAAATATTCTAAGCAGATCTGTTTTCATAAAAGAAAAAAACAGAAACCCACAGAAAGTTATAGCATCTAAAAGATCTTGTGTATTTCCTCCTGTGTCAGTGCAAGCAAATGCCAGAGTGCTCTGAGAAAATCAGAGCAGGGTATCAAACTTACATCTCAGCAATCTGCTATTAATGTCTGCTATTGTTTCTGCAATAAATTCCTCTACCAAAACTTTGGCTTAGACTTGGGGAAAACCTAGATTTTGTCAGCTGCCATTTTCTGTTGATGATTCCTTAAACACTTTAATTAGAAACACACCTGATTGTTCCTTTCAAACACATGGTGAACAGCTGCCACATGAGCACAGGAAAATTTCTGCACAGCAGTTTTCTCACAAGAGACCCATTGCTAATATAGCAAAAATACTGCTTAAACTGTAGGCTTTGGGCCATGTAGATTGTATTGATGTTGGTGAAAATTAGTTTTATGAGCTTATGTCTAATAATACCAACAAATGAGTGAATCCAAAAATGGGATAAATGCTAAATACAAACTCTGCAAAGTAACAGCAATATGGTATGTGTTATGTGTGCATGGAAAAGAAGCCAGCTGATTATTGGTATTGTGTTTGAAAAACAGACTATTGAGGGACTAATTTCTGGTAATATTAATCATATCTTAAGTATGTTTGACCCCCACAGATCAATTGCTGTTTTCAGGAACTGAATGCCACATGACATAAAAGTGTTCCCAAAGGAAATCTATTCTTCTCTACCCCAATGTCATTATCTAAAAGTGGATAAAGATTATTTGCATAGAGAATGTGAAGAAGATATTTTTCAGCTATTACAATGCTTCTGGGACTAGCACTTTTAGAAGAGATGATTCCTTCTTCCTTTTAGCTTTCTGTTTAAATGGGAGAATAAGGCAAATTCTCATTCTGGATTTTATTTTGTTTTTTATTTTCCTGCAGGTAACCACTGGGAAAACATCCTGCTTTCCACATTTTTATTTTAATGCAAAGGTATGAAGACAATCTTTTTTTAGGAGTGGCAGGAGCAAAACACAGTTTTCTTCCTTTTTTCTTATTTTTTGGGCTACCAGAGGCTCGTGCTGCAAAAGACACATGTGGTTAGGTGCTATGTAAGAAATATGGATAAAATACTGTTCTTAACTCTATAGTGCAAAATTACCTTGCTCCTAGCAGTAGTAGAAATAGGAATCATAGAAATCTACCGTGTTAAGGATTTCAATGAATATTCTAATCTATTTTTTTGCTGAAAGGCATCAAGTGTATCTAGGCCACTGGCAAAGATGTTTGTCAAATAATTCTTGAATGCCTTGAATGAAGGACGTTACTCAGAATTTCTCTACCCCTTGGTTCTGAAACTCATTGTCTTTACAATGAGAAAATCCACCACATATCTAACATAGTTAATCTTTGCTGAAAACCAAAATCATTTCTTTTTGACCTTCTTCCAGCTGGTCAACAGCACTCTTGTTTCACTGAACAGCAGTTCGTAGCTTGCCCTACACTCCTTTTGCAAATCATAGAATGGTTTGGTTTGGAAGGGACTTTAAAAATCATCTAGTTCCAAATCCCTGCCATGCCCAGGGTTGTCTTCCACTGTCCCAGGTTGCTCAAAGCCCCATCCAACCTGGCCTTGAAAACTTCCAGGAATGGGGCAACCCCATTTTCATTGTTCCCGTGCCTCACCACCCCCACAGTAAAGAATTTCTTCCTAATATCTAAATCTAAACATACTCCCTTTCAGTTTAAAGCCATTCCTCCTTGTTCTATCACTACATGGCTTTGTAAATAGTCTCTCCCCAGCTCTCTTGTAGTCCCTACTGAAAGGCCTCAATAAGGTCTCTCCAGAGCCTTCTCTTCTCCAGGCAGCACAATTCCAATTCTCTCAGACTTTCCTCATAAGAGAGGTGTTCCATCCTTTTCAATAAAGCCAGAAATAAGGCTCTGCATTCACCTCACATCAACACACTGATGCTGCCCTGGTGCCACCAGCACCATGAAGGGTTTTCCAGCTAGGACACACTTCAGCCCTTGCAGAAGCACATGTGGGGACCAGAGAAACTCCCTGAGCTCCATTGCTGCTTCTCATTCCTGATGCGGCCTCACGATCCCTGTGTGTTTTAATCAAATAGACTGTTCAAGAAGACCCACAAAAAAAGTCTAGGAAGAACTCAAAATGGACTTGTTCAGGAAGATCTGAAAGGGGGGAAGAAGCAGGACTGGGCTTGGAGGGGCTCCAGCTGCAGCAGATGTTGTGCTGCTCCTGGGGCACACTGTTGAAGCGGCAGCACAGGGATGCCTCAAAAGCACATATCTAGAGTTGTATTGCAGCTTTCTTCAGGGAAAACTGCTGGAAAATCCAGTGGCATTTTTGCATGTTGAAAAATCCAGCTCATCTGACTGGAGCTTAAAATTTATCTCCCATCCCATCAGAGCACTGCCAGGGCCGGGGGCTCCCTGGGGACCATGAGAGCTCCCTGCTGGGTCTGTCAGGGCAGGTTCTGGCAGCTGGGGCTCATCCCACACCACAGCCAGGAGCATTGGGCACCTCCCTGGACTGGGGACAGACCAAGATGTGGACCTGTGGGTTGAAGCAGGGCAGTTGGGAGCTAGAGATGGCCCTGCTGTGGTTTTGGGGCAGGGGGCTTATGGCCATGGCAAGCTGACATGAATTTCTGGGATTTGGGCAGGGTAGGGGGAACCCTGGAGGGATGGAGAAGGATAGGCAGAGCTGACAGCAACTCAGGGCTAGGACACTACCTGAATTTTCAAGCTTGTCCTCCTCTCCATCCTTCTCAACCTGTTGCACTTAAGGCACAAAAATTTGTTAGCTATGAGGTGATGATAAGTCTTTTGAGACTAACCAGTTTGACACAATCTTTTTGCACAAGTGCCATGACTAGTGCACTCTTTTTTATCTGTGTTTTGCAAGACAGAGTTGATTTCCATAGAGAGAAACCTGGTGCAGAGTTATCAATGAATCAATCCAGCTATGAAAAACATGAGGGTCACTTGTTCAAAAGTTCTTTCTAAGTGTCAAAAGATATGTAAAGTTGAAAAATGTCATGCTGATAAAATATCTTTACAAGAATATTTTGTCTGAAATGGGTCATGTTCCAGTAGCATGCGAAGTGCCAGAGCAGCAGTTGCAAGGGCTGGGCAGTCTAAGTTCTGTGCACACCTGAAGACTTGACACTTGCTGCCTTCTCTAAGTTGTCTGTGTGCTACTCTGATGTTGTCAACTCTCCATGTCTTTGCATGAAGAACTGCTGAAACTAATGTCAAATAAGGAGTTCTTCAGGCAGTAAGGAGTGGATTCCATCATGTTTCTCTCTATTGCCTAGGTAAGTTTTAGGTTGTGTCAGATTTCCTTCAAGATTTTGCTAGGATCTTTGGGACAAGCTGTGACAACGAGGCAAGTTTATGTTCCTGCATATCTTCAAACCAAACTCAGAGCCATATCTGTTTCTTTGGCCAAAACGAGGTTTGGTCAAATCAAAAGTTATTTTGTTCAGTATTTAACTAATTGATATTGAATAAGTGAAATGAAACAAATTAATTTTCCCCTCTGATGTGAAACGAAGTTTTAAAATGTGGATCAGAACTGCCAAAAGCAGAGCCATGGTTCCTCCTGCTCACTGCTGTGGGGGTGAGTCACAGTCCTTCATTCCCAAATAAAATGTGGGCTGAAGAAATTCGCTTGTGACTACAGAGATGCAGCCACCTGGGTGAAAGCAGAGCCTCTCTCAAAACCTGATTCTTAAACTTCCAAAGTCACAAATCAAGGTTAGACATGATATGCTGTCATCTGACATGATCATTTTTTCCTCTCCTCTCTGGCTTTTTTTGAAGTGAAGTATGAATGGACTAAACCCCAATTTATACTTACTTGTAAATAAATATCTTGCCATTAGAGACTATTATATGTCTGCAAAGAAGTCTATTTTTTCCTGATGTTACAAAAGTAATTTACCAGAATTTTTTTTTTTTTCTCGGAATGGTGGTGCTTAATCATTTTACGAAAATGTGGGAAAGAACTGTCATGTGTCTTTTGCCTTGTAAAGAACCATTAAGCTTTGGACCTATTAGCTGGTGTTTGGAGGTTTCATTTGTCTCTCTTTGTAGTTATATTATGAAATATTTATTGAAAAAGAAGTAACAGTTAACTCCCTTCCATCAGTAAACAAGTGTCTCCTTCACCTTGTGAAAATGTAGGATGGACAACTCTTCAATTAAACTGCAGTGGATACATGGGTTTGCTGAAGACATCTTATCTGGAAAGTGGAACATCTGTTCTGCCTCTCACATTTTTCCTCAAGGAATTCCTCTTTTAAGATATCACAGTTTTACATTCTGCCAAGGATTTTATTTATCACTCTGACATGTTCAAAACTACTAACTTGAAGTACATCCAAACTGCACCAAAGTAACTATGGTAGCTGAAGGATGTTATACTTGATTTTCTGTCTTAAAGTTTGTAAGCACCTGTTTTTCTGTATGTGCACAACTTACATAATTCATTCTCTTGTGCCCTTTCTCATCAGACGCATACAGAAGACATTTGTTAATAGTGTCTAATTTCGTCTTAGGCATTTCTGGTTTGTGATTCTTTATATATTTTTTTTAATATGTGGCTTCCATTTCAATATTTACTGACACTGCCGTGATGTCTTTCAGGCTTTTATGATGCAATTAAGATAAAACAGTAAAAAGAAATAGGAATGCTAGCCGCTGACAGTTCAGAAGCTTAAGAGATGCTTACAGATGCTTTTAGGGCATGGTCATGTCAAATTATTTATCTAGTAATGTGTTATTATTTGTCTTTCCTGATGTACTGGTTTGAACATATTCATTTTCAACTACTTAGTAAGAGACAGATTATCAAAGAGACTCAGCATCCACCTGCAAAGCGATAATGGTTGTCAAGCCCTTAAACACTCACCTTTGCAGTACTTTTAGTCCAGATATTCAAATAAACCTGGAACTCACTTCCAAATGTGTGAACATCTGGAACCTCTTCTGATGCCCAAGTGAGAGATGGGTATTTCTGGGAGTCTATTCACATGCACCTTTTCTTTGACATCAGACTCCTAAAATATGATGTATAATCCTGAAAGAAAGTTGACTTGCAATGTTATTAAACATAGTCAAAATAAGTCCTGGGTTCCATTAAAAAAAATCTTTTGCTGTGCGTGGAAATCACCTAAAGCTCTGACAGTCTAAGCCTATATTACATCTGACTGATTTTTTTTCTGATACAGGAGTTAGTAGCACTAACCTTTCACCAGACAGGGCAGATGAGTCTATTGCATTAACTCCTACCCTGTCAACACATCTAAGCCTGACCTTCAAAACACCCAGCCTTCAGCTGCGGCTACTTTTCTCACCAAACACACTATTTGCTGAATTTCTAAATTTCATCATCCATCTTCATTGCAAGTGCTTTTGGTTGGGGAGGAATGGGAATTGAATTGAGCTGGCAGGGCATTGAAGAAGTATCTCAACTAGAGGTCCTCATGATCACTTTAGGAAATTGTAGTCCAATAGCATCAAGCTATGTTTCTTTGCCTACTTTAATTGTTGCACTTGATATCTGAGGACTTGTTTCTATTCTTTTTAATTCACACACTTTGGCTAAAATTTCAAGTAATAAAATATGAATAGAAAATTCAGCATATTAAAATATTTTAATTATTACTTTAGAACATCAAAGCAGATTTCAGCTGGTCCAAATGTGAGAACTGGGACCTCTTCAATTATAGAGTGTGTGGAGGAAAATGTTGAATACTCATTTCTTGTGTTAAGAGAATTTTGCAATTCTGCTTGCTTAGCTGTTTTTCTCCTCCCTTAGTATCTTCTGTCAGTAATGAAATTAAATGCAAATGAAAGTGATATGTCTGATCTTTTAAGTACAATGTATAGAAGAATATGTTCTTTTAAATGAGAAAGTACTGCACTGTCAATTCTTCCTTCTCTTCCTTCATGTTGAAGGACATGTGATTTCAAACTACCTTAACCTGTAATTTCTAAGTAATAATTTTCCCAAGAGAATAGGGAAATGCTAACAAGTACAATGATGTTCATTATTCTGGCAGTATTGCTTAAAAAGGATTTTGGTATGCATTCTTATTAATCAAAAATTTGTAATTTGAAAGACTGCACCAGACATTTACAGTTTCATAAAAGTTGTTTCATTTCATGTCCTCTCTTTTACTGCTGGGTTTGATCTTTTATTTTGCTTATCACCATTCAGCCACTCAGCTCCCAAATCTAGTTTCATGTGTCAGTTAAACACGGTACTTGACTTGCCCAAAAAACCAGACACTGCAGATCTGAAATGAACCATGAGGATCTGGATCAAAGCAATTAGAAACAGGATTTCTAACTTATATTTTATATATATATATATATATGTATATATATATATAGTTATATGGACTTCATCCACCTGTACTTACCCAGGCACCTCTAGAATCTCGAAAAAGAAATCATGAATTTGCAGAATAAAATCAACCTTTTTTCATGACAGTTTAAACAAGAAAACTGAGAAGGAATTTTTCATGCTGCCATTCATGCATCTTCAAATGTGTTTCCTTCCTAATTTTGCCCTTATGCAGCTGCATGTTCTTCCTAATTAATGAATTGCCCTCAGGTTACTCACCCAGACACATCTAATCTATCTCTGTCCGAAATGACTAAACTCTGTGCTGCATTAAAGATGTAAAAGGCCACAAATTACTTTCTTGATCTTTTCAACTAGATCACTGCTTACTGAATGGCATTCTCTCCATGTGGCATTCAGGGTGATTTCATCACCTCAGGGCTGAAGCTTTCAGTAGAGGTGAAGTAAAACCTCTGCTTCTAAAAGGCTTCTCAATTCAGACTCCAATTCAACAGAAGAAATGTCCACTTCAGGTTTATCCCTATAATAACACTAATCCAATAAAATGTGTAAGTTCCATCTTTAAAGCACTTTGAGCAAAGTTTCTTGAGAACAATTTCCAACTAAAGTTATGTGATTGAGTTTAATTTGTTACAGAAGGATATTTTTTTCCAGACCTTATAATAAACAAGTGTGTGCAATTAGCATATAAAGCATATAAAGCAAATAAGAATAACAATATGTCATCTTTAATACACTGCGGTGTATGGGTGATGCAATAAGGGTTTATGCCACTGTCATGTGAATTTTACTGGTTTTTTTCCTTACATTTCTTAATTTTTTTTCCTCCTTATAGCCTCTGAGAGAAAAAAAAAATTGTTTCATGCTCTTCTGCCTGCTATGAAATGAAACATCAACAGTACTTGGTCTAAGGAATTGGAAATTATAGTCCTGGATGTGAATTCCCTGCAGGAGTCCAAGCAGTGGGCATGCTTGCTTATCACATTGAGGACAAGAAATTGTCCATATAATTTGACCTCTCTTTCAAGTGTGAACACCACAAGAGATGAAGTTATCAGCACAGTAATATTGAGGATTAGGTAGCAGGTACAAATTTGACTGGAGACTTGCATTTAGCAGAACACATTTCCTGTGATCTTTAGCTGGAATTTGCCAGTGAGACCAAGGCTTATTAATGCCCAAACCATGAAAAAAAGGAAGAGAAAAAACCTAGTTTTGTACTTCTAAGTAATGTGCTGGAAGAGAACAGCAGATGTGGAGTTTATTTCCCACTTTGAGACCACTTTTCCTGTATAATCACAGGGAAGCAGTCTCTCTTGTGCTCACAGTTTTCTTATTCATGCCTGTCTTCTCTTTTTAGGTTGTGAAGCCTCTGGGTAAGAACCATTTCCAACAAGTGCATACAGTGCCTGACATAGTGCACTGCCTGTACTAACCAGCACATTGTGATTTGATCATGGTAGGAATAAAAATGTGAGGGGAACATTATAGCGTTTCTCTGCCCCGTGGGTCACTTTATCAGTGATCCCTTGCCTTGCCCGGCTTCTGGCAGCAGTCGGTAGAGCCACTGGACAGTTCTGCAGCAATACCCACGCGGTGGGCTTTCTGGCTGGCTAGCACTAGATGTAAATTAGTGGCTAATGGCGGAGGAAAGGAAGGCTCTCTTCTGAGGTTCACAGCAGATCTTTATTCCTCATGGATGGTGTGTGAGAGAGAGAGAGCCCCGCCCACGCCCCCCTTAAGTAGACAGGCACCAGGGGGCGTGTACATAAACTTTCCACCAATAGGGGGATAGAAAGGGAGGAGTTGGGGGGTAGATTGACACACAAAAGGGCCAATCTCTGGAGAGGAGGGGGGGAGGGGATTCCCAGAACCTGTTCCAATCAGAAGCCCGGTCTCCCCGAGATTTCCAGAAGGGGGAGAGGCTTCCCTGGATGACTGGCAGGCTCCAGGGGAGGGGATAAACATGGATAAACAGAGGGGTTTAGAAAAGACCCTTTTCCCAACATAAATAACATAAACCCAAAACTTGTGAGCACAGCTCATGCACTGCTACATCTCCCCCTTTCTTTTTATATAAAGATGGTAATTTAAACCATAAACAGCCAGCCGGTGGCCACAGCTCGAAGTCTTCTTCAGGGAGGTCCTTTCCTTCTTCATCCCTCATTTCTGCTTCCGGTGGAGCTGTGACAACCACGACTAGGCTTGCATATGGGGGGGAGACAGTTAGAGACTAACTTTTTAACAAAGTAGCGAATGCAGGTAACAGTGCCCAGAATACACAAAACCATAAACAGAACAATTAACACAGGACGAAGAATAGATCTTGCCCACCCAGGCAGCCCCCAGTCCTCAAAAAGTCCCTCCAGCCAGTCAGATGTCTGAGGACAGCTTGTTCTTGATGTCTCCGACAATTTTGCAGATTGTGGCACAGGTGTTTCTGCCAGTTTTGCTGTTTTTGGCATGGATGCTGGCACTGTCCACGCCACGGCCGGAGACTTCAGGCTGGAGATCAGCAGCAGCAGGAATAGAAATCTGGCTGCTGTCAGTGGGGCCATCGCTGAGTGGGTTTGACCTGAACTAAATAGAATTTGAGACAAGAACATAGTTAGAGACAGACCAGTGGGGTAGGGGTAGGACGAATTCTTCCCAGCTCGTCCACTTGTGTCTTTTCCGTCTCCAGGACGCCACGGACACCTGTGAAACTTTAACTCCCTTTCCAGAGGCCTTTGGAATATAGGGTCTCACCCACTTTGAAGGGATCCACCTTAAGCCACTTGGGGTGGACACGCAGGCATACCCACGTCCCCAAGTAACCAGGCGGTGAGGGCCCTCTGTTCCACCGGTCTCTGGGTCCTTTATAAGGACAGGTGGTCGAACCTTGGTGGAAAACTGGTCGCTGCTGCCGAAGTGCCTGACGACTGGTGGGTTTAAAACCTCAAAAGAACAATTTAGAAAATTGATTGTGAACAGTGCCCTGGACAGGCGGATAGCTGGAGACTCTAATTTCAGGACCTGTTGTTGCTGGCCCAGGACCCTTTTGATTTCCCGGTGGGTCCTTTCTACCACTGCTTGACCTGTGGGGGAATGGGGGATGCCTGTTTTATGCTCCACCCCCCATTGCTGCAGGAAACTGCTGAACTCCTTGGATCTATATGCAGGCCCGTTGTCAGTTTTCAGGGCTTTTGGGACCCCCATAAAGGAGAAAGCCTGGATGAGATGGGTAATCGCATCCTTGGATCTCTCCCCTGCGTGGGCAGAGGCAAAGACTGCTCCGGAGAAGGTGTCCACTGAGACATGCACATATTTCCTCCTTCCAAACTGAGGGATATGTGTCACATCTGTCTGCCACACCTCACAGCTGCCTAACCCTCTGGGGTTGGCACCAGCGCTCAGGGTGGGGAGCGCATGCTGCTGACAATTGGGACAAGTGGCCACGATTGCCTTGGCCTGTTCCCGGGTTAGGTGGAACCGGCGAACTAAACCTGGGGCATTCTGATGGAAAAGCTGGTGACTGATCTTTGCCTGCTCAAACACATTTGGGAGCGGGGCCATCTCTGCAGGGGCAGCAAGGGCATCGGCTCTCCTGTTCCCCTCAGCTATGAACCCAGGCATGTCTGTGTGTGACCTCGTATGCATCACGTAAAAGGGTTGCTCTCGGTGGGAGACAAGCTTAACTAGCTTTGAGAGCAACTTGAACAGGGCAAGGTTGGTCACTTCCTGGAGAACAGCATTTTCAGCTCTGGATACTACACCTGCTACATAAGCCGAATCGGTCACCAAATTAAATGGTTCAGAGAACCTCTCGAAAGCCCTGACAACTGCGGCCAACTCAGCAATCTGAGGTGATCCTTCTACCTCAGTGACATCTGACTCCCACCGCTGAGTCTGAGGGTCTTTCCAAGTCACAACTGACTTGTGAGACTTTCCGGACGCGTCTGTAAAAACTGTCAGGGCCTTTAAAGGCTTTCTGCTCTGAACACTTTCTAATTTTAGCACGAATTTTGCTTCCGAATTAAAAATTCTGTGGGCAGGCCGATGAATAGAAATTTGTCCTGTGTAGGAATCCAGAGCCATTTGCAAAATTTTATTCTCCCGGATGTATTTTTCCAACCTCTGCTTTGTAATTGGGCCCGTTTCTGTCCGAATTGGAATGTGAATGCACTTGAAATCACAGCCAGCCAGGTCCCTAATACGGGTTCTGGCCTTCTGGATTAGATCAGCTGCCAGCTCCTGTGGCGTGGTCATTCTTTTGGACCTTTGGTGGCTGAGAAAGACCCACTCTATAATGAGAAGAGGATCTCTCCCGCCTCTGTCCTCACGAGGTATTTTGCTTACCTCCTTGTCCCACTGAAAAATGACTCCGTGGAGGTGTGGCAAATCTCCTAATACAATGAAACTGAAAGGCAGTTCAGGTGCACACCTGTTTGCCTGTCTGGTGGACAGTTTTACCTGGACCTTCTCCAGTGCTTTCTGTGCCTCTGGGGTGAGCTCCCGCGGAGAACTCAGCTCCTCTCCCCCTTTCAATAAATTGAAAAGAGGGTCTAGGTCCTTGGTGGTCAGACCTAGCCAGGGCCGCACCCAGGACAATGCCCCACACAGCTGATGGACGTCAGCAAGAGTCCTGATTTTAGTTTTTATTTCCAATTTTTGCGGAACAATGGTCCGCTTACTGATCTCCAGGCCTAAATATTTCCAAGGCGGCATCCGTTGAATCTTCTGCTCCTGCAGCTCGAACCCTGCAGCAACCAATGAAGAGATTGTCAGGTCAAGCGCATGGGACAGTACATCCTCGTTCGGGGCACAGACAAGCACATCATCCATATAATGATAGATGATTGCCTTGTCTGCGGCTGCACGTACAGGGGACAGCAAGGAAGAAACGTACCACTGGCAAATCACAGGGGAGTTTTTCATGCCCTGCGGCAATACCTTCCAGTGATACCTTTTCCCCGGGGCCTCTCGGTTAAAGGTGGGAACCGTGAATGCGAAGCGTGGGGCATCGTCAGGATGAAGGGGAATTTGAAAGAAACAATCTTTAATATCAATGACTGCCAATTGCCAATCTCGGGGGAGCATTGTCGGGGAAGGCATCCCTGGTTGGAGAGACCCCATATCCTCAATGACATTGTTAATTTGTCTGAGGTCGTGAAGGAGCCGCCACTTGGTCTTGTCAGCCTTTTGAATGACAAAGACAGGGGAGTTCCACGGGGAGGTAGTCTCCTCTATGTTACCCTTGGCTAGTTGCTCTTCCACGAGCTCATTCAGCGCCTTTAATTTTTGTTTTGAGAGCGGCCACTGCTCTACCCAGACTGGAACATCTGTCTTCCAATTCAGTTTTTGGGTAGGGCGCCTCTCAGTGGCCACCGCACAAAAATCCTGTGGGGGGTCTGGAATATCAATTGTGACTCCCCACTGTGCCATGAGGTCTCGCCCAAGCAATGGTTCCTTATAATCTAAAACAAATGGGCGGATATTTGCCAATTGCCCATTTGGCCCCATAATTTGCACAACACTCTTTGACTGTTTTGCTAATTGAATGCCCCCAACACCTTGAACGTGTCCAGCCACGCTTTGCAGAGCCCATTGTGAAGGCCACTCCCGGGACGGGATCACGGTTACATCTGCACCCGTGTCCAGGAGGGCTTTGATGTCCACGATCTCCTCCCCCATCTGCATCTGGCATTCCAACTGCGGTTTCGCGGTAGAAATCGCCTGTACCCTCCCCACCGATGGACTTCCTTCTGTGAGGAAATCAGGGATGGGAATTACCTGGGCGATTATCTGCCCCTTTGGGAGAAAAGCAGGAGGGGAAGTACAATGCAGCCAAACCACGAAGCGCTCGGGATCAGAGTCAACAATCCCCGGGGCGACTTCGAGGTCGAACGGTGTGTACTTACAGTCTCCGAGCACCATGTACTTACATCCTATCCGATGCCAAGTGCCCTGTTCACTGGGGTTTACCGAAACTAGATGCCAGTCGCTGTCCTTCAACAGCAGCGAGTCAGTTAGTTTTAACCTAAACGGCTCATACCGCGAGTCGGTGGTTAAAACTGAATCGGAGAGGTCGATCTCCCTAGGTGTCAAGTCCGGTGAATCAGAGTCCAGGGGGACTCTGGTGTCAGTCCTGGTAGACAGAAAAGAAAGGTCAGCTTTGGTTCCTTTTCCTCCCCTCCCCCTCCTGGTCCGGGCCACCCGTTTTGCATCTTCACGCAGGGTGGTCCCGCGCTCACCCCCTAGTTTTTTGGAGCCGCTTGAAGGCTCCCCTGCAACCCCCCACCTGCACCTCCGTCCCCACCCCCACCCCCTTGAGTGGCCACGAATTGCTGGAAGGCAGCCCGCATGGGGCAAGAGTGCTGCCAATGGCCGCTTTGCCCACAGAGACTACAGCTGTCTTTTCCCGCCCGAGAAGGATGTTTCTTTGCCGGCTTGTCCCTGGAGAAACCCTGTGAGTCCAATGCTGCAACTCTATTGGCTCGTTGCAGCTGCCCTGATGACTGCTCCGTTGTAGCAGACATGAAGGGAACCTTTGCCTCGCAGACGCGGAGAAAGTCTTGCACCGTTGGCGGAGGGTCCAGGGGCAAGCTGAGGATGGCAGTCCTGCACTGCTCATTGGCATTTTTCCGGACCATCACTTCCAACACGCTTGCCCTTGCGTCCTCTTTCCACACCTGCGTCTCAACAGCCCTCGTCATCCTCTCCACAAAGGCGACGAATGACTCCGCAGGTCTCTGCCGGATGTCGGCGTAGCTGGGCAAAGGCACTTGTCCCTGTAGTCCTATAAATGCTTTTTCGGCAGCTAGCTTTATTTTCTCCAGCACCGGTGCTGGAATTTTTCCAGCCTGGTCTGAAGCCTTAGCCCATCTGCCCTCCCCGCACAAATGATCAAGGGTGATAGGGTCCCCATCCTCATCTGTAGCAGTTACAGGATCTAGCAATAAACCGGGCAATTCAGACCGCAGCAGGCTTTTCCACCCCGCCTCCCACAGCTGAAACTCTGTGGAGGACATGAGGCAGGAAAAAAGCTGCCGCAAGTCGAATGGGACTGCGACTGTATCGGCGAGGTTTGCCTTTAACAAACCCCTGAAATACGGGCTTTCCCTCCCGTAATCCCGGTGGGCTTTGCACAACTCCCTAATGACACCTTGCGAAAAGGGTTGCCAGGTCGCCTGCGTAGTGTTTCCACTCCTTGACCTGTTATATGTAACAGGCGCAAGTGAAAGGAGCTCACTCCGGCATGGGCTTTGGGTTCCCGGCCCCCCCCTTCCGGTTTCCCCACCGTGGGAACCGGAAGACCAACGTGGCTCCGGCGCGGGCATGGGCGTGGCTCCGAGTGCTGACATCACTCGGGGGGTTGGGACTGGGGCGGAGCTTTGGAAGGGAGGAGTTTGGGAAGGGGCGGAAGGAGGAGGGAACAAGGAATCCTGGGAAGAAGAAGGCGCGAAATTTACATGCGACTGCACCATGCGGTCGCCGCCATCTTCCACATGGGGAGAGGGGGAGAAAGGGGAAGCGCCGTCCCGTGACGCACCATCCTTTTCGGCGAAACCGAAACGGACTCGGGGTTTGGGCACTGGGTAAGAGGGGGGAAGGGTAGAAACTCGGAAAGCCGAGCCAGGGCTAAGCCTAGCCTCCTGAGCAGTCTGGCTAAGACTTTTCAGGCGGGGGGATTCGGATACCTGCGGGGAGCCAGAGCCGACAGGAGAGGTTTCTCCTGCCGATGCCCGCAAGTTTTCCGTTTCGGGGAAAGAGGGAGCGGTAGAAAGGGAAGGAGAAACGGGGGAAAACTGCTTTCGCTGCTCTTCCTGTACTTTCTGCTTTTCCAAAAGGGCAGATCGAATCTGCATAATCCAAAAAATTAATTTTGCCGCGTGTGAGTCCCCTGCTTTGCCTAATTGAAAAAATTTCGAATAGGCTGCATCCCAAAACTGAATGCACACCGCTTGTGCAGGGGGCAATTTCGGAAAATACAGAAAGAGCAGTTTAACGAACTTTTTTAGCTCCTTTTTTGAGATCTTAAACTCGGAGCCTTTCAGCACAAGAACCAATAATTTGCAAACTTCCTTTTCTTCGGTTGAGAACTTAGCACCCATTTTCTCAACCGTCACGCGCGCACCTCGAAAACTAAAATACCAAACAAAAAACAAAAACCCGCGGCTTAAAACCCGAGACCGGGGACCACTTCCCCCGCGCCCTCGGAGCGCGGCTAATTCAAACAAAAACCGACAACGGGAAAACGAAACCGTGCCCACGCGACGGAGCCCCGCGTCTGAAACAAAACCGAAAGAAAAAAAAACCGAAAGAAAAAAATTGCCGCACTCAGACAACCTGGCCCTGGGAGACCATAAGGCTTCTCCACAGGTAAAACGCGTTTCTGGCTCTGAAAGAGCCCCCCAAAATTGTCCTAAGGGGAGAAAAATCCAGTTCCCCTAGGAACCCCAAATAAAAGGTGATTATACTCACCCGTCCGGTGCTGGCGAACAAAAAATGAGGTGCTGGCGGTCCTTCGCCTGAAGAAGACTTTTCCGGTGCTTGGAAAAGCTGCCTTCTTCTCTTACCAGAAAACGTACTCCACGGAGCTGCTTTTCTGGTAAGCACGTGGCTGTCTGGCAATCCTGCGGCACTGCGTGGAGGCTTCCAACGCAGGCGAGAATTAAGTCCACGGGGTCTGGTGGTGTTCTCAGACTTTTTTCCCGTGCAGAGAGCTCACGCTGCCACTGAGTGCTTTGCCTCGTGCTGCAGTAGCTCGTGTCCACGTGGTGTGTCCCACGCTGTGGCGCCACGTATAGCGTTTCTCTGCCCCGTGGGTCACTTTATCAGTGATCCCTTGCCTTGCCCGGCTTCTGGCAGCAGTCGGTAGAGCCACTGGACAGTTCTGCAGCAATACCCACGCGGTGGGCTTTCTGGCTGGCTAGCACTAGATGTAAATTAGTGGCTAATGGCGGAGGAAAGGAAGGCTCTCTTCTGAGGTTCACAGCAGATCTTTATTCCTCATGGATGGTGTGTGAGAGAGAGAGAGCCCCGCCCACGCCCCCCTTAAGTAGACAGGCACCAGGGGGCGTGTACATAAACTTTCCACCAATAGGGGGATAGAAAGGGAGGAGTTGGGGGGTAGATTGACACACAAAAGGGCCAATCTCTGGAGAGGAGGGGGGGAGGGGATTCCCAGAACCTGTTCCAATCAGAAGCCCGGTCTCCCCGAGATTTCCAGAAGGGGGAGAGGCTTCCCTGGATGACTGGCAGGCTCCAGGGGAGGGGATAAACATGGATAAACAGAGGGGTTTAGAAAAGACCCTTTTCCCAACATAAATAACATAAACCCAAAACTTGTGAGCACAGCTCATGCACTGCTACAGAACATTGAGGAGCTCTCTGTCAGTGTAATAAGGTAATATTGCAAAAACTTTTTCTACTCCTTGTTTGGTTTAATGTAAGTTAGAAATGTGAGTGAAACAAACCCTTCACTTAGGATGCTTAACGGCTTTTGCTGGCTTCAGGCTTACTTTTCAAGCATCCTTTGATTAAATCATGTGTGCCAGATAAAACTAGAACTTTTTCTTAAAAGTAGATTAGAAGAGAATGGGTTCTGGAGAATGGTACCTGAAGCCAATTGATGAGATTCAACAAGGCAAAGTGCCAGGTCCTGCAAAGCACCAGGGTGAGAGGAAATGGCCTCAAGTTGTTCCAAGCGAGATTTAGAACAGATATTAGGAAAAAAATTCTTCGCTGAAAAGACAATTAGACATTGGAAAAGGCTGCCCAGGGAAGTGGTGGAAACACCATCCTTGAAGTGTCCAAAAGGGGTGTGGATGTTACACTTGGGGATGTGGTTTAGTGGTGGAATTGACAGTGCTGGGTTTGGAGCTAGATTGCATGATCTTAGAGGTCTTTTCCAACTTCAATGAGTCTATGATTCTATGATTTTTTAAAATTTAACTACAAAAATTGTCACTTTTGGAAAACCAGATGTGATGCTGCCATGCTTTCCAATTTTCTGAACTACTTTTTTGCTTCTGTTGTGAAAAGTGCCTTGAAAATCATAAAGTTAGCATCTGGCATGCCATATCTTTGTTTTGATACCCCTCCTGACTGGCAGTTCTGAGCTGTTGTTACTGTAATGCCATACTGTATATTACCACTGTATGTTTCTGCTTTTCTTATTATGTTTGGATTCGTGAAGAATAACTTCAGTGTAAAGAATTCTGGGCCTCAGGCACTCACCCAATATTTAGGACAGTGTAATCAACCCCCTGGAAAGATAATACAGGAAAGCTTGATTGCTGGTGCCAATAGGGTTTCTTTTCCAGGTCACTGCACGAAGTGAGGCCTGGAAGGTGGTTATTTTCCAATTTGTTTCTTTTCTATTCATTAAAGAGGTCAGATTAGTCACCTCCATCTTTTAGGCCTTTCTGCAGGATCCAGAATTAATGTTCCTCAGACGCAGAATGTTCCATATGTATCTTTTGTCATCTTCAAAGTTTAGTACATTGCAGTCTTTGTATAGGTCCTCAGTATTGACGTAGGTGAGGTTGTTTTTGTTTATTCTTTGGACATGTTGTTTTAATCCTAAAAAAAATTAAAAATAAAAGGAAAAACAAAAAAGAAATCACCACAGTTGAATTTTGTATTATGCGTTTTGCATTTTTTATAACCATAAATTATCCTTACCAAAGGATATTCTCCAGTGACTACCTCTGAGTTCCTGATGTAAGGTCAAAATATTGAATCTCTTTTGGGATCTGTTACTGCATAGCACTGCAATGTAACTCTTACTGGCAGATGTCAGGGTTGGCAGCCAACCTGAGCTCCACAGTCTTCAGGGGATGAATTGGTTCTGAATAGACGAAATTTCGTTTTTACTAGCTGTCCAACCAGGCTGCCTAATCTCTGCTTGCCAAGGCATTGATGCAAGCTGTGGATTGCCATCTTCTTAGAAATTGAAAAAGTTTTGCAAAGCAACAGATGACCAGTGGTTTCAACACTTGCATGATTATTTCTGGTACAGGATATTTTGGTGCAGAGTGATTATTTTTTAGCTGTTAGCTTCTTCGATGCTTTTTATTGAATGAACAAATAAAAACCCTTTAAAATAAAAAATAAGCTGCTGTTTGGTATTATTCCAAAGCAGTGAACACTTCCTTTCTGTAATATTTGTTTTGCTCAGCACAAAAAGTGACTGCAGCACATGATTCCTTCTCAGTATTACCAACACTAAGATTTTCTAGTTTTTTCTTCTTTAACTGCAGGCTGCAATGGCCAGAGCTGTATGTGTTTCCAAAAATACGTAAGACTCATAATTTATAAACTAATTGACTGATTTCACTTGCAAATTTCTGCGCTGAAATTCCTCTATAGGAAGCATTTACACAAGTTTTGCAGTAATGAGATGATCAGAATGAAAGCCAAAGAAGTTGTTGCAGGAGACAGAACTCTTGAGTGCCCATCCTATTTGATCAAAAACTGCTTCTCTAATTGCTGAGAAAGGAAAGGGTGAAAATGGTGGCCCATCCATATGTTTTCCCAGAGACAGCAATGGCAGCAGTGCATTTGAAGTATGTGAGATGGGCATGTTACTTTCTGTGTGGCAATATGTCTCTTAATATCATCAGAAGCAGAGGAAAATCTCTGTTAGCAAAACCAGATTTAGGCATCCTATCATCCAATGCCAGGATGGAAATACTGATGAATGAAGGAGTGCCAGGATGGTGATGCACGCGAAAGGAGAAGAGAAAAGAAATACAGCAGAAAACTGTGACCACTTGGTGACATGACCTGAGCCATGTGCATGGCATGCAAATGGGTCTCAATAAGTCCTCTCAATATGTCTGATGAATTTTCCCTACAACAGTTTTATTTTATTACTAAGGCAAAGATCCATGTGTTTTAATATCCATTTTGTGGACAATACGTTTACAAATTGTTTTAATAACAGTTATGTGCATTAATCTCACAATGCATTTTCTTACTGTAATGCAATTACAGAAAACATTCCTCTGAAGCCTTGTAGTAGACCAAGTCTGGAAAATGAAAAAAAAAAAAAAAAAAAAAGCATATTTCAGAGTTTTCAGACTCAAGAACTTTTAAAGGCAACTGCTGTCAATGTTGCTCTTCTGTTGACAGAATCCTTTTAAAAGGTTTTGTGGTGCGAAAAGCACCTCTTAGTGGGTTTTCATAATGCACTGGGAGAGAACAAGAAAAGGTTTTTCTCACCACGGCCAGTGGCAGAGCGCACTTAGAACATCGTGTACCCAAGCGGGAGGCGATTTTCCATCGGGCTCGCAGGCACGGCCGGTGGGAGCGGCACTCACGCCTGCCCCTGCTCGCCTCGGAGACTGCTCGCTGCTTCCCAGCGCACCTCAGCATGACTCAGGCCCCTTAATGCGCCTGTAGGAGATACTCGGGGAGAGGGCTCACACCCGCCCGAAAGCCAGAGATTGACGTCCCCACAGCTCGCAGGGGGCGAAAGTGCTTTTACTGTCAGAGCGCGGCTCGGAGCAGGAGGGGCGGCATCCCCCGGTGCCAGCCGCAGCCCGGCGGCCGCAAGGCGGCACGGGGGGTTCGAGCTTCCCCCGCCCGAGCTCCGCCGCCCGCCCCGCCCGGGCTGCCTTCCCCGGCCTGCAGAGCTGCTCGTGGGACACCCTCTGAGCGTTCTTGTGTGCAAAAGCCCGGGTTGCTATGTCCTTGAGGCCGCTGTTTCTCAGTGCACCTACTCCCGCACAAATCCTCCTTTCCTCTTGTCTCTCAGATGGCCGCAGGACAGCCATCCCTTTTTGTCTAATATGGTCCGTGGCGTCGGAAGATGCCTCTCCAACACGTACCATGTCAAGCCCTTGGCTAAGATGGCCAGACCCCCAAGTGTCTGCAGAGACGAGTGTACCCCATGCCCACAGTACTCATGTGGCTACAACAGGTCTTATGCAACAGAGCTCTGAGAGATCGAACAAACAGCAGATATTCCCAATTCAACTCTTCTAATCCTGCTGCTCTCAGCCTAATCTGTAACAGATCTAACAGCCAGGAAAAAGAGAAAATCACCTACAAGGAGTCTGCCACAATCTTCTGCACTGACACCTTGGTGATGCTATGGTGGGAATAAAATTGGGTTTTCTCTTACAGATGAACCTCTCATTGTTATATTTGTGATATCTTTGTTGTATATGATGCATCTGGGATGCTTATGGCTTTCTGGGGGTGGACAGGACGGGACAGGACAGGATGGATGTATCTCATACTGCTGTAGCTTTTGCCAAAGCAAAACTGAGTGATGAGGCTGTGATAGAAAGAGAGAATCTGGCACTGAGTTATTAAAAGGTGCACGACAGATTTTCTTTGCAATATGTCTGTGTGAACTTCACTGATTTCTCTGCAATACTGCTTCATTCACAGACAGGGTTTTCCTTATTACTTACTTCGATGCTTTGTGCAAAAAATGCTTAAGAAGTTTCTGTCAGAGGTACAGCTTCTACTGGTCCCATTGGGAAAACAGTGTGAAGGTGTCATCCTTAAATTTTTTCCTTTTATCCTGCCTTAACATTTTACCTGGAAGATAATCTAAAGGTTTAAGATACTGTGAAATAAACAGTTCCTACAGCCAGTATTATGCGGATGCCATTAACAGCTGAGCCCCAAGGAAGACAAACGTTCAGAGCTCCTATTTGTTATATTCATATGTTTAAAACTTGTTGCTTTTATAAATAGGACTCCAAGCCATGCAAGAATATTAATGACATGTAATAGTTCACTGAGAGTTGCAAGTATGCAGTACTCAGCAAAAGTAAGGCAGCAACTTGAGCTAAAGCAGCTGTAAGTGCTCTGCTCACAGACTTCTGGGGAATTAAAAAGCTGCACCTGACTTCAATTCACCTTGCTTCTTCCAAAAAAATCCATTTGAATGGAGAACCCTACCACTCCTTCACCTTTTGTCCATTTCTTACTAGTTAAAAAAATTGGATTTTAATGTCTCTGTGGCCTTTCAGTTTTATATTACTTAACAGGAGCAGAGAAAATGTTTTCTTCTTCAAGTGCAGCTTCTCTTTTGTTGCAGGAAACAAAATATCTCCAGGATGTAATGTTTTGCAACACTTTTCTCATTTAACATCCCTGAATTTTATAACCATGGATCATGCATTCTGGGGTGATTTGTCTCCCATCCTGTGGAAACTACACAAGTGGTGAGGAGCGATCCTAAAAAAAGGATTTACAATAGGTTTAGCTACTTAAAATAAATACAGATGTTGAAAACAAGAGGAATCATTGGGCATTACACTTTTCTTCACATCCTAATACCAGGTTTATACTTTTTATCTGTGAGTCAATGCTTTTGCCATCTTTCTAATGCACTTCAGTGACTGTGCTGACTTTACCTGTCGCTGTTTTCCAGAACAGCTGTGTGCACCATTTTCATTAAGAAAAGATATGAGGAAAACTTGTGATTCAGCTCTCCTTACTGCCTCTTCTTCCCCCACGAAAATCAAGGCAGAACACCAACTCTATTGAGTGTAATGACTAGCTAGTATTATTCACTAATCAACACTGGAAGATGGAGAAAGATTTCTTTCGAAGGACAGCTTTTACTCAGTTGCAAAATCTCCTTTGATTACCTTGTTCTCAGAGGATGAGTAATGTTGTTTTAATTCTTTTTACTTTAGTTCAAGGTTATTAATCATCTTCAAACTAGCAACAAATACATGAATTTACTATTGTTTCATGTCTTTGACTGTACATTTTCTTTTTCTTAGAGACATTTTCTTTGCCATCTAGGTGTTGCTGATTTCTACATGCACAAACTTGTTGTTTATTGTGTTTTAGAGCAGATTCATGTGACACTCAGATATTTCATTAGAGAAACTAACCAAAGGTATTTATGCAATGGTAAAACATTCTTTACAGACAGTTAAAACCAACATACATTTTAGAACAATCTCAAGTGTTACTGAGACTTATAGAAAAATTAGGGTTTGTAGACTTAGAGAAAAATTAGTTTGCTGTAGGGTAAAATATGTCAAAGAATCACCCCAAATTATATGCAAATAGCTTCCTTTTCTTTTTTTCCTGAAGACACATATATAAGTCAATAATATATTTGCACTTGGAAGCAAGAAATCCACAGGAAATGGATTTTCACTACAGAGAAAAATACCATATTTAAGTTTCAGGATTTAAAACATACCTACAGAGTATCATAGTTTATCATTATGTCTTTGCTATCGACATATGGAGTTACATCTGGAGGCTGAACACAGATTTGGGGATCAAAAGAGAGAGTTCAGTCTTGCAATGTCCCAGCAATTTCTGGTTTGTGCTGTGCTCAGCAAACTCCTATGAAATGAAAAACCGACTAAAGACATCAGCATTTACATAATGAGCTCAATAGACATGTAACCTGGAGTTATGAAATCACACAGGAGTCTCTGCAGACAATCTTTGTTCCTAATGAGAAGGGTCAATAAATCCAGTGCAGTTCTGTCTGAAATCAGTGAGTGGCATTACAAGGATCACAGACCGATTTTTGACATTAGGAGAGGCCATTACGAACATCCAGTCTGACCTTTGCATAAAGCAGGGCAAAGAATGGCTCGATAGCCTGAGATCTTTAGAAAGATAGCAAGACTGACTTGAAAGATTTTCTAGTAATGGAGATTGTAATCCAATTCTGTTTAAGTGATTAATTGCCTCGGCTGTTACAGAAGTGCATTTTATTAGAAGAGAGAGATGGATCGGACCATAAGGCCACACACAAGAAATTCTTTGTACTATCTTTAAATATAAAAACTAAGAACCACACATTTTCCTCTAGGCTAAGTAGACTTGAATACTTTATTTAAGTTATGACAGCAGACAAAGATTATGTGCTATTTCCTGGCCCCTATATCTGGCTGGTGGCTCCAGTATCTGCTGTCCAGCCAACTTGTGGCACAGAGGCCAGAAAACCAAGCTCCCCAGTCTCACCTCACACCCCACCCTACAGTTCTGGAGCTATGCATCTGGTGGAGCACAGGCCCTCCTGTGCTGCTCAGGACTGTGGGAGCTCTCCCTATTGCTCAATATGTACAAACCAGGGAGCTAAGCCATGTGAAGGTCTCCCATGCTCATGGCAATTTTGGCTGTGGCCAGCCTGGCTTGCAGCCCCACAAGGCAGAGTCTGCACTGCAGATTGCATAAGCCACCAAAGGCAGGCTTCTACATCCAACCAAACGTCTTTTTTCCTTAATGAGAAAGACTTTGTTACTCTCTCATCAAAATATGTGGTTCTGATTGATATTTACTGGGCTCTGCATGACCTGTCTCTGTCATCTTTAGCGTGGTTAATTGGAATTATTGAGCGGCGCCCGGCTCTGGCAGGCTGGGATTCACCCCTGTTGGGATGGTCCTCACCTGCCCGCCCTGGACTGCTTCTGTGCAGCCTTGCTCCCGTCAGACTGAATTAAGCTGCACTGTCAGGAGCCAGAGACCCTTCAACAGTTTTCCAGCACAAGCAACACTAAATTAGTGTTTGGTAATAGGCTGCACACTGTTTTGTAATAAGAAAATATGGATGGTTCTATTTATTCCCTCTTGCTCCCTGCGATGATAAGAAATGTTCTAATTCATTATTAATTTGTTCCAACTATTTCTGGTAAATGTAAACTATGAATAACTTTAGCTATGCCATTAGCAATACCTCAGAACTACAGATGGATTTTTGTTTCTGGACACAGGCACATGACAGTCCCACTGTTTCTAAAGGTGTACCCAAAATTCTGTCACATTTGGGTACAAAACCAGAACTTGTCATTCACCTTGGGCTACAGCTGCATCTAAAGGAACCTGGAACACAAAAATATTGTGGCTGTTATTTGTCCAGTATAAATTACTGTATCTTGGCAGTACTTGTGAAACTTTTTATATTCAATCTGCTTAAGGGTTTACCCTCCCTCTGAACACTGGACCAAATGGAAATGAGAGTGGGGATAGACCTGCTGCCAGCGCTAAAGCCTTTTATTCTGCCCTGTGGAATAGTGATGTCTTTAGTGGCGTTTTATAGGTTGCTGGCTTTAGTGTAGAAGAGGCCTTTGGAATGTTAAGTCTTAAAAGAAGTCCTTTATTTGTTGTTGTTTTTTGACTTTCATAATTTATTTTTCTAGTTTTCATGTATATATGATTGATCAAAGAACCACTGTCAGAAAGCATCAAGAATGATTCTTTTCTTCTCTTTCAGCATACGAGTTTATTTGGAGGAAAGATGAGAGATTATAAATAAATCTATTGGTCATCCAAGGAAATTTTCTGTCACAGGCAGGTGGTACCTCCTTGTGAAACCAAGTCCATCATTTGGTCATTCATTTATTTAGAAAATGATTTTCCTACCTTTGTGTTTGGATGGGAATGACTCTTCCTTTGCCTCTGTATTGTCATAGTCATCTGCTTTCATTTACTGACTAGGGGGAGGAGGACACCCACGGGGTAAGATTGAGCACTGAGCTTCCGTGTGGGCAATCATGCAAGACACAGGCAACCCACTGGCCTTGTCTCTCACTGTGAGTTCTAAGCAGCGCCAAGAGCAGCGTGACTGGACTGCTGGTGCTCCTACACTGCTGCCTTAGCAAGTACTGTTCTGCCTCCTCATTTCAGAGAAGGAAAGAAAAAAAATTAACAGCCCTTTTCTTTTTGACTGCTTGCTTGGAAGCAAGGTTATAAAAGGTAGCGAGGAATTATCTGGAAGATTCTTACAGAGACTTTGCTAATGCTTGGTGGTCTCATGCAAAGAGACTGGCAAGCGTCCTGGCCACCAGGTGAGGTTTGCCTCTATCATCTCTTAAGACATTTGTAGTCCCAATACCATCCCTGGTTGTTGTGCTCTGGGTTTTTTGGGGGTCTTTTGTAGTATGTACATTCTGCCCAGAACATCCCTGGGTGACCAAGCTTGTCTGGTTTGCAGCTTTGTCACTTTGGACATGAGAAAGCACACAGATGTCTGCCTAAGCATTTTGCTGCTTTTACCTAAAGAAAGCATAAGAGGGAATGGTTTAATAAAAGAAAAGCAACTCTGTGAATGAAATACTTCAGATGTTTCTGCCCCTGAGTGGATTGACATCTAGCCTACAGGAGAAAAGTGGGACTTTCCCACCTCTGCTGCAGGTTCCACATCTCAGCTGGAAGTGCTATAATGTCCGCCAAGCCATGCTTGAGCTATAATACCTTCTGTTCTGCTGCCAGGCTATCCCTAATTAGCCTTTTTCAGATGACCACAGCTACAGCTGAATGATTTTGTGGGTGGGTTTTCTTCCCTCTGACAAGTTCATCCTTCCCAGGCCCTTGGGGAGGAGGAGGAGTGAGGAAATCCAAGAAAAGGTGAAGGCTGGTGTTTTGTTTGTGAAACTGATGCAGACAAGTACTCATTGGGATACTGGTTAGCAGTAGGTTCCCCAAGCCACCCTAGTAAGAAAGGAGGCCTGGCAGAGATGGTTACAAGATAGATGATGAACCCATAATGTGTGCGTATATGTGAGAGAGAGAGAGAGAGATGGTTTGGCAGGATTTCTTGCTTTTGAGAAAGAAGAATTCATCTTTTTCTATATTGGCAAACATGCACGTGTTCTTTCATGATAAAATTATGTATTCCAGGTACATCAGTTCTTCCAGGCTCTTTTAAAAATATGCGGCTAATTTGGGACATACTGAGGAAATATGAGTATAGTGGCTGGACATCCAGCCAGTGTGTACGAGACATCTGGCTTTAGGGACCAATAGAGTTTCCTGACAGTTTGAGAAATTACTTATAGTATATTTTATGAAATATGCTTGAATATAAAAAGGGCATTTCTGAGGAGTCAAAAAGATGCCCATCATGGTACGTGATGAAGTACATTCATTTGAGTTAGAACTATAGCAGCAAGGTTTCCAGCAGGCTTGAAAAAGCTCACAGGATGTAAGCTCCCCTAGAAACTTCTATAGAATTATAATGCTCTAGTTAATAAAATAGATATTTAAAATAGAATAGTCAGATAAATTAAAAGGTCTAATTTAAGCTGCTAGGGGGAAGATGAAAGAAATTCTGCCAATAAATCCCCCCCTGCTTTTCTTCAGATGCTGCCTTAGGAATTTGCCCTAGAGGCAAGTATTATATACCTTAAATCCCTCTCAGCCTTGAAATGACAATTATTGAGAAATTTACTTGTACGCAGAGACCAGATTAAAACCTTTACTTCCTCAGCCTAAACCACAGTCATGTCATAATCATATTCCCTTTGCACACACAGCCCTGTGACGTAGAGTGAGATGCTATGAAACTTTTATTGGCACGAACTGTGTGTGAGTTACTCACCATAAATGAGAGCTTAGAAGATGCATTTTTTTGCAAACCATCCTGACATTGCTGCTGCATGCATAGTACCACCAGGGTGGCACAGGGTCTCTGTGTGGGGTCTGTAGCTTCAGGTTTGTTTTTTGGTATCTCTACCTCCGTGTTGCTGATGCCTATTATTTCAGGCATCTTCACACTTTCTGTAAGGATCTAGGGGAATGGGGATGGAGGAGACAAAATGCAGCTGTAACCATCAAAAGCAGCTGAAAGTAGCTTTTCTAAAGTGAAAACAGCCATGGCTTTAAAATATATTACCTCTATGTATCTCGTCTCTTTGGAGAGAGGGAATGTTTTTTCCCGTTCTTTAGGCGGAGTGTGTGTTCAAGCCTTCATACTGACGTGATTCACACAATCCTTGCCACACGGGTTTCTAGAAAAGCCCGTGTTTACACCTGCTACCGCCCAGTCATGACAAAGGAAACAAACAAAAAAAGCCCCCACCAGCGCCCAAGGCCCAGTGAAGAGGAGCAGCGGGCAGCCCTTTCCCGCCGGCCTCTCTCACAGCTGGGCCCAGGAGCCCGGCGGGACCGCGGGGGATTCTCCCCAGCCCGCCCCGGCCGGGGGACGGGGCAGCCCCGGCCCGCCCGACGGCAGCTCGGCGGCGGCGGCCGCAGGTGCGCGGCTGCCCGCGCGGTGGCGCCCTCCGCTCACGGACCGTGCGCGCCCGCGGGGCGCGGGGAGCGGCGGGGAAGCCCCGGCGCGCTGCGGGCCCGGCGCGGGAGCCGCGGGGTGCCCCTGCTCCAGCGGGAGCTGCGGCTGCCCCCGCTCCAGCGGCAGCCGCAGGGTGCCCCTGCTCCAGCGGGAGCCGTGCGGTGACCCTTTTCCCAGCGGGAGCCGTGCGGTGACCCCTTGCCAGAGGGAGAGGCGGAGTGACCGCTTCCCCGGCAGCCCCGCCGGGCGCCTTGTCCTGCCCCGCTCCCTCTCCTGCCGGCGGTCCTTCCCGGCCCGAAACGCCCGGCACAGAATGACAACGGGGGCAGCGTCCCGCTCCGTCCCTAGTCCTGCATCCCCGCCCGGGATAGCGCCGTTGGGCATTTCTACGGGAATCATTCATTCACGTCAAATTTCCTTTATCTCCGGAAAATATTGAAACCTTAAATGACCGTTAATAGGAACGTAATTGTATGGTGTGTTTTTTGTTGTTGTTGTTTTTGAGAAATCGATTTGGGCTCAAATAACTCATCCAAGCATGTTACACCAAACCCATTCAAATAGGAAACAGGAGAACTATATTATTGCTGCTTCCTGAACGCTCTGCTTATGATCCCAATAATTAAAATGTCTAGTAATGGCTCCTGCAGCCTGGATTTCTTTGGGTAATTCTCGGAAATGAAGGGCACATTTTCGGTCGCGGAGGGAGGGGAGAGCGGAGACGAGCAGCAATTGCAGCTGCTGGGAGCCCGCCGGTGGCCCGCGCCCGGCGCATCACTTCGGGGGAAAATTATTCCGGCGGCGGGGAAGTCCCTAGAGAAGGGATTTCCTTCCCAGTCCCTCCAGCAAATCAACTTTTTTTTTTTTCTTTTTTTTTTTTTTTTTTTCCTTATGGAAATTATGCTCTTCCCTCCTCTCTGCCAAGCGCTGCGAGCCGCACATCTGTCTGCACAAGGCGGAGAGACGAGAGGGTCGGGCCAGGGGAGTGGGGGAAAAGCCGCCCCCCTCCTCCCCGGGCAGAGCCGGCCGACCGTGGGACCGTCCTTGCGGCGCGGCCGTGGCGCTTGTCCCCTACGCCCCGCGGCTTCAATACACGCAGAGCGGTCACAGAGCTGCTGGTTTCCCCGGGGAGGGAGCCTTGTGTAATGGGAACAATATTAACAATCCTTAAAAAAAAAAAAAAAAAAAAGGAAAATACAAAGAAAAAAAGAGAAAAGAGAAAAGAAAAAAAAATAAAAGGGGGGCCTGGGAAAAAAAAATAGGCACTTATATTCTTAAATCTCCGCGGAAGTGGGGGGTTCCGCGCCGGGGCTGCTCCGCCCGCTCAGAGCCGGGCGGCTCCGCGGGGGCCTGCGCCCAGCGGCGGCCCCGGGCTGCGTGTGGGGTGAGCTGGCCCCGCGGAAAGACCCGGAGCAAAGCCGTGGGGGAGCCCAGCAAGCCCGGGGACCCCCACCCCACCCCTCACTGCTCTCCTCCGCTTCCCTTCCCTCGTCAGGTAAAACTTCACCGTGGCGGACATTCTTTTAGGTTTGTGCGGTGGGGTTTTTCTGCGTGTCTGTTTAATTGTTAGGTTTTGTTTTTCCGTTTTTTTTTTTTTTTGGGGGGGGGGTTCGGGGGGGAGTGTGAGTTGGTGTTTATGAGAAGCTTTATGACTCCTGATAAGCTCATCTTTGAGGACGACACAGAACTGTGTTCCTTGAGGAATTGGGGTGGTGACGTCTTTTCTGATACCCGATTATTACGTGACTGAGAAAAAAAAAAAAGGCATTTGATTCATGAATAAAAATCCGGACACCACTACGGGGGCAACAAACAATATTGCCCGTCCTCTAAGGTAAATGCAGGCAAATGTTTACGAAGAGAGCTCTTGCTGAAGCGGGGTGTTTGCAAAGATTTTCTTGCTAATTGCGTATCAGACGGAAGGCTGTGGAAGGCTGGTCAAGTTTGAAGCCACCGAGCAGGAGAAGAAGAGAAGGCTGAAGGCGCTCAGTGAGGGGAGAGATCTGGGGAAGACAACATCGCACGCAGCCAGCCCGCGGCTCCCGCCTCCGCTCCCTCCCGGACTCACTCGCTCTCTTCCCTCTTCCCCAGCGCTCTGTTCTCCGGCGACATCTCGCTCCATCCCTCTTTCTCCATTCCCTTGTAGACTCCACTCCAGATCTGTGCTGCTACCTGCAAACTTTTTTCCTTTATCTTTTTTTTCTCCCCTCCTGCCTCTCTTTTTCTTTTCGGAGTGGATTGCCCTAAAACCAGCAAACAACTAACTACTGCCGCTTCTGCATCTTCTGCATCCTGCCGGTCCTTCGCCCATCGGAAAGGCGATGTCACGAGGGTTTTAACTCCTTTTGGACGCAACTCGGGAGAGAGTTCGATTTCTCCCCCTCCCCATTTTGGGTCTTTATTTTTCCTCCCCCCCCCACCAAGACCTGCCGTTTTAGTTTCGCAGCCAAAAGCTTTCAGTGCCGGGTGTCTAGAGTTTAATGGTAAGGACACGAGGTGGCTCGCCGGGCCTTCCCGCAGCGGTCCCGGGGCGGGCGGGCGGGCGGACGGGCACCGACGGGGCGGGCGGCGGCCGCAGCTCTCTGCGCCAGGCACCGCTCTGCTCCTCTCCGTGCCGCTCAGCGCGGGCATTCGGCTGCCCAGGGCGCTTGTCCCCCGGGGCCGCGCTCCCTCGTTTTCCGGCAGGCGAGGTCAGGGGGGTTGGTGAGCCGTGGGGTGGTTTATTTGGGTTTTTGTCAGTGAATTTTTTTGTTTGTTTGTTTTCAGTGTGTGTGGTTTTTTGGGTTTTTTTTGTGGGTTTTTTTGACAGCAGTTTCCCTTCCCTCCCGCACAGAGTGGCAATGTGTAGCAAAGCGATCCTAGCACTCCTGGTCTATGGCATAATAATGCACTGCAGCGTCTACTGCTCACCTGCGGCCGGACTTCAGTACCCGGCGCTCAGGTAGGTCCGTCAGCTGTCCGAGAGCTCTGTCGGGACCACTTCAGCCCCCTTCGGCCCCAGCTTAGCTAAGGGCAGCGGAATCTTACCGGGGAGGAAAATGAGAGGGGATGTGGAGCAGAGTCACCAAAGGAAATCCCCTCCACTTGTGCTGTGTGCTCACCCCCTCCAGCGCAGCACAGGACTCCCTCTGGCTGCAAGGCTGGCATCCCCCAGGTCCTCTCCTCGGGACACCGGTGCTGTAACCCACGGCCTCTTGTCCCCGCTGGAGTCCCCGGGAGTGGGGGACGTGCTCTTCTGCGTGTCGGCGGGAGCGGGCCGAGGTCTCGGCTGCACGTCGATGGGCCCAAAAGCCCCTCTCCCGTCTGCCCCCTTCCCTGCGGGGCCCTTGGCAGCCTCCGGTTGCCCGCAGCTCGCCCAGGGTGAGCGCCGAGCGTGGCCCGTCCGGCTCAGGAGGAACGGGGCGCGGGGACGGGTGCGTCGTTGCCTGCAAGCATGTGGGAGCTGTCGTGGCTCGTGTAGCAGCGCTGGAGCTGGTGGGGATTCAGTCTCTTCCCCTGTTTACTTGTCTGTGTACGACAGCCCTTCTCAAGAGGGAAAGGGGCTGGCACAAGGTTGTTTGGTTTTCTGTGCTCGGAGTTGTCTTGCTGGGCTCCAGCGCAGGCTGATGCCTGTGCTGTCCCTTTCCAGCTGGGAGCCGCGAGC
Source organism: Acrocephalus scirpaceus scirpaceus (assembly GCA_910950805.1). NCBI lineage: Eukaryota > Metazoa > Chordata > Aves > Passeriformes > Sylviidae > Acrocephalus > Acrocephalus scirpaceus. The sequence goes on along the minus strand of OU383773.1, from coordinate 78,090,668 downwards.
GTTTGAATCCCTCTGTGTCTGGGGCAGGAGTGGAGGACACCCAGAGGCACCAGCACACGGGAGTTCCCTATGCTGGTCTGCGACTGGGGACTCAGGGTACCTGGTCCGGGACGCCCGATGGCAGCCTGCTCTCACCCTGGTTGTCGCCTGCTCGGGCGACCGGCGCTGCTTGGCTTGGGGGGAGTTTTGGGCTCGGTGCTGTCGTCCTGCTCCACCCGCCGGTGGGTCTGTTCCGGGGTGCCCCGCGGGGGTCACTGCCTTGCGGTGAGCGGAGATGAAGTGGGGGGGGGGGTGATGCCGGGAGCGCAAGGTTGTCCGAGGTGGGTGTCCTTTTTGGGGCTCCGAGGTGTCCTTGCAGTAACCGGGAGCCCGTCGGAGCTAGCTCGGGGCAGCCCCCGTCATCTTCCCGGGCAGTGCGTCTAGAGGGCAGCGGGATCGGTGGCCTGAGGGGCCATTAGCCGGCAGCAAGCCGGCTTTCTTCATTCAAGCGCCTGAATTAGCAGGAGTGAAACACTTTAGCGGCATCTATTATTAATACCTCCGCTAAAGCTCACAGACAAAAATAGCTGCCTGTAACGTGCAATGACCTACATCGTACTGCAGAGAGGGAGGCAGAGAGCGGGGGCTGAGGGGGCTGGGACACACACAAAACTGGCGAGATCTCAAAAGGGCAAGAGGCACCGTTCAACGAAAAACAACGGGCGAAGCCCCCCCGTCCCGGCGGGCGCTGCGGGGAGGAGCGGGGCGCGGTCCCCGGCCCCGGCGGCGGGGCTGCCGTTCACCGCCCCGTCGCCGCCGCGGAGGCTCCCGGCTCCCGCCCAGCCCCCGGCGCACAAACGCGTGTGTGCGCGGCAGCCTGCGCGCCGGGGCGTGCGCTCCGCCTGGGAAGCGCCAGCCAGGGCTGTGGCAGAGAGGGGATGCTTCTCGGGCCAGGGCGTGGGCCGCGGAGGGCGGGGGGACGGGGGGGGCGGCATGTTTAGGGGGTTTCTTGGAGCACGTCTGACGGCGGGTGTGTTCCCTCCTCCGTGGTCCTGCCCCGCAGAGGGGAGGGCGGGGATGGGGAGCGGGCGGGTGCAGGGAGGGGATGGGGCAGTCGGACGGGGCTCCCGGGTCGGCTCCGCCGAGGGGTGGCCACCGAGGCAGGCGGAAGCCGGCAGCGGGGAGTGGAGCGGAGCGCCCCGCGGAGCCCGGCTGACTCCTTCTCCTTGCTGCTCTCGTTGCCAGGCTGGAGGATGAAGTCTACGACGAGGACGGGAACACACTGCAGGACTTCGCCTACGACCACGAGCCCCTCGGTATAGCGAATCCGTCCTCCGTGATCGGCGAGATGTACACCTTGTATTACCCACCGGAAAAGAGGTGACTGAAACTCGCGGGGGTGTCAGGCGTGAATTTGGAGTAGGGAGTAAAACGGTTCTGGCAGAACCGATTGGGGGAAAAAATAGTAATGATAGCTAACTAGCAAACAGCAACAACATCAAAAATAAAAATCCCGAACCCAAACAAACGACAATACTGCCCAGGTCCCGGTGCCCAGTGTAAAGCTCAGAAGAAATGGAAAAGCCGCCTTACCTCCAGCAGCGCGGGGGAGGGAGCGGGGGAGCCGCCCGCGCCGAGGAGGGCCAGCGATGCTCCCGCAAACGGAGCAGAAATGCCCAGCCGGCGCGGAACCGAGAGAGCGCGGCGGGGAGGGATCTGGGTGGGAACGAGGGGTCCCGGGGGACTCGGGGAGATGCCGCCCTCCGCTCGCCGGCGGGGAGGGATGGTCACCGCTGCCGCCCGGGCTCCCGCAACCCGCCGCAGCCGGCTCGCGGGCCTCGCCGCTCACCCGCGGGCTCTTCCCTCTGCCCAGGCACGCCGATGGGATCTTCAACAAAGCCTACAGGAAACTCCTGGGCCAGTTATCCGCCAGGAAATATCTGCACTCCCTGATGGCCAAGCGGGTCGGGTAAGGCTCTCTGCTTTTTCTTTTCCGCTTTGGGCGTTGGTGGTGCTGGAGCGGAGACGCTGGAAGGGCCGCGGCTGGGGGGAACAAAGCTGCCCCGGCCGGGGTCGGGAATGTGTTGCGCCCGCGATGAGTCTGGTGGAGTCTGGCTCCCCTGGCCGCTCCCGGCGCAGCGTGAGCCTGGTTGTCAGCGCGGGTGTTCGCGGAGGTTTGTTTGGGTTACTACCTTCGGGCATAAAGATATATATATGTATGTATATAGAGATAGATATAGATATACACACACATGTATATGTATATACGTATATATGTATATATCTATATATTTACATATCTATATCTGTATCTGTATCTATATCTATATCTATCTATCTATCTGTCTCTATAAATTTTTATAATCAAGCGATGTAAAATTAGTAAGTTGGGCAGCCCTTACGGTTTGCTGGGAGGAGCAGCTTATGGAGAGCGATGATCGAGGGCTCAGCTGCAGCGGTTGAGGCTCAGTTGCAGCCCTGCGCTCTCCGAGCCGCCGGGCGGGGCTCCCCGGGGCTCCCCGCCGCCGGCGGGGCAGGGGCGAGCCCGGTGCCACCCGCTGCCCTTCGGCAGAAGGTAACACGTTAATGAAGCCCCAGGGAGAGCAGCTCTCGCGGCCGCAATGAATAATTCATGGCGCGGAGATATTGTCTCTCCAGCCGCCGCCACTTACAGCGTCGGGACCGGGTTTCGGCGCGGCCTTTGTCTCTGCGCGCATCTTCCGCGCAACGTGTTGCGCCGGGGGCAGCGGCCGGCGCGGGGCTGCGCAGGGCAGGGGCGGCGCGGAGGGGCGCGGAGGGGGGCGGAGCGGCCCCGCCTGATGCAGTTTCGCTTCTCGGTGCTTGCAGCGGTGCCAGCGGCGGCCTGGGGGACGATGCGGAACCGCTGACCAAGCGGCACATAGACGGCATCTTCACGGACAGCTACAGCCGCTACCGGAAACAAATGGCTGTCAAGAAATACTTAGCAGCTGTCCTGGGGAAAAGGTATAAACAAAGAGTTAAAAACAAAGGACGCCGAGTAGCGTATTTGTAGCGATGTGAGTAACCAGCCACTCCTGTGTATACAAAGTCCTAAGAGAGAGAGAGAGAGAGAGAGAGAGAAAGAGAGAGAGAGAGAGAGATAAACCCAACAACAACAACAACAAAATCTAAACAAAAACAAAAGTCATTTCCAAACTGACTGAACAATCACCGCTCCTGTGTTATCTAAACATGTATTTATGTATGAAGTAAAGCCATTAAATGAATATTTTGATAATAATATTGTTTTTCTTTTGTACAAAAAGCACTAGAGAAACGCACAGATCTACTTTGTGGACCAATCATTAAGTTATATATAATATATAAATATATATATATAAATACTACTAAGAATAGTAAAGAAAAATTCTTCATGAAAAGCCTGCACAAGAACAAGAATTCGCCTGAGCTGTTTATGTTTTTATATAAAATAAATAGAAAAAAAGAGACAATCATTGTTTTGAATATTACTCCTATTTTTGTAACAGAAATTAAAAGGATAGTATTTTTATCCGCGACAGGGTCGAAGATATTAATTTTCACCATTTGCTACTGTACATAGAGAAGGATGACCTGCTCCCAGGGGGATTATGAGGAAATTGATTTGGGAGAATTGGTGAAGCAGATTCTTCCCCTGGTGAGTCTCAAGGCAGGCTCCTTTGCCACTAGCCTCTCTGAAGGGGCAGCGTCCCCTTTCTTCTAGATTTCGATTATTTTTTTTCCTCTCCTGCTTTCTTTGATTCCAGTTGTATCTCTATTAATGTATCCTCGAACAATGAGCTTAGAGGATAATTATCTTGTGAAAACAACAGCTCGATCCAAATTGTGCATCTCTGTTGCCTATTGGAGGGAGATATAGTTAAAAAACCAAAACTAAAATAATAATAACAAAAAAATTATCAAAACCAAAAAATAGCCAAACTCAAAACCCCAACCCCAAAATCCCGAACCAGCAGCAAGGGTAGTAAGTACTAAGCCCCGTGCACTGCTCTTCTGGCTGTCTGGACAGAGTTGCAGAACAAAGCCAAAGCAGAGACAGGACCCGTTTGGAAAGAGTGGAGATGTGAGCGGGGGCGGCCCCAGGCGCGCCCCGGGGCCGGAGCCGGTACCGGAGCCGGTGCCGCAGGGTCGAGGTAAGACGAGGCGATCCCACCTCCGATCCGCTACCCAACTGCCCCGGGCAGCTCGGTACTGGACCTGGATGCAAAGTACAATGTGTTACTCTCCAGTGCTGTCCATGCTTCTCATCGTGTGTAATAATGAGCAGGGTTCTCGCCTTTGCATTTTTCGGTCGGAGTTGCTCTTTTCTTTGATTGCTTTTTCTTGTAGGACCTCCCGCCTCTCATCCTCTCTTCGAACTTTTCCGAGCTCTGTTTAACCCACCTGAGACACCTTTTTGGGTTATGTTCTTTTTGGAAAAAAAAAAAAAAAAAGATTGTGAACGCTCTCTCACTCCTTTGTTCTGTTTTATGCAAGCTCTTATTGTACAAGTTTAGGAACCCCTGTTGTAGCTACCACTAAAGAATTATGCACTACTACGAAAGTTTTTGTTCCTTGTTTATTGAGTTTGGAGGTAAAATGTATTTTTCTACATTCTGGCTTATTGCTTAGTAAAATTTATTTCATAAAACAAACTTTTGTCATAAAAGAATGTGTAGTGTTCACCTGTGGTCCGGTTTCTAACGAGATAAACCATTTTCACCTCATCTCTCTATGTACGGACTCCTATCTTACCGTCTGCCCGGGGGCTGGTCCCGTCCCCGGCCCGGGCCGGGAGCGAAGGAGGACACGTAGGTACCCGCTTCCTTCCAGCTCACCACACAAACCTTACAGGAGTCTTTCCAAAGACACAAAACGAGCCCCGCATTCAAGACGTCGGAAAGCAACCCCCCAACCCCCCCAACAAACCCTGGCGGGTAAAACCTTCCTTCCCCGGCCGGGAGGAGCGGCGCGGGCCGGGCAGAGCCCCTCGGGGCGGCGGGCGCTGCCCATGCGGGCTGCCCGCACCGCCGGCACCGCCGGCACCGCCCGCACCGCCCGCCCGCGCTGCCCCGCCGGCTCCGGCCGCCCCGCCCGCGCTGCCGGCCCGCCCGGCGCGCTCCCGGGCCGCAGGGACGCGGGGCGCAGTGTGCAGCTTTCGTGCCTTCTCTTCACCTTGTAAATCGCCACGAGTTCACGGATGGCTATTTAGTGGCCCTACGATGCTGCAACACATCGGCTTGCGTTTTAGTCGTCCTTCTGTTCTTTGGCCATGGGCAGAGTGCGCTGTGTTTGTGTCGGCTGTGGTATAATGACATAGGGCTCTCTTGACGTTTTGTTTATGACCTTATCAGTTAGAGTTCAGTGGCTAGTCGCAAGCATTATGAAGTGATCACCTAGGTTATTATCCTTTGTACGATTTCTTTTTTTCTTTTTTCTTTTTTTTTTCCAGAAACGCCAACAGCCTTACCAAAATTTGAGCAGATTTGAGATACAGTCATAGTAGGTAGATGTTAGTCTTGGAGAACTTATTTTGTGTGCAAATGAATATAAAAAGAACTTAAACAAAGTATTATTACACACATGATATCTATAACTAGGACTTTGATAACTGTTATATAAAGTGTGTAAAGTTTGTATTAATAAATTTTTGTAAACAATGCAATTTCGTCTAATGTTTGGGGGAGAGAAATCTAGAACTTAACAGTGAAAGCTGTATTTCATTTTTTTTTTTTTAATTAGTTCATTATTAAGCAGAATTATTCCGTTTCATGCCTGGGATATCTTTTCATTAACTTTCCACATTTTATCACATCTACTCTGTTCGAGTAAACTAAACAGAACTGCCCGAGTAAAGAGCCTAGTCCCACACACATCAGCTCAAAACACTCTCTAAAATATGCAAACCAAACTAGTCGGCGCCTATGGTAGAGAAATGGTCCATTTCTCTAACAACTCCTGTGCTTAGGAGCCGTTTATTTCAAGCGGAATTGGTATGTTTGATGAGATCTTTTCCTAATCCACTTTTAATGAACATTTTGTATGCGATAATGTGCTTCCGAGTGTCACCCGGCTTGGGCAACAGCAGCATCTTCCTTCGGATTAAAGATATACTAGCTGTCCTAACAAAATTTTCACTGCAACACGACAAAGGGTTCCTTGAGTTTTTCAGGGTAGTACGTGGCTACAGTGAAAAAGCACAGGGTAGTTTGTCAGCACAAAGTGGAGGTCAGAACTTAAATCTTCACTTTAGCTTGGCAAAAGCTGCTTATGTTAATTATTTTAGTTGTAGTTCAGGGACTTCACTCAAGTATGTTGAAAAGTAACAGCAATTTAGTTTAAACTAGACTCTATTTCTTTCTAAGATCATACAATTGAAAAACAAAGCACAAGAATTTAAATGACCATTTCCTAGCAATTTATTTTTCAAAACTCCAAGTTCAGGATTTGAGACAGCTTGGTCATATCGTCTCTGCCATGAATTCAACTTCTAAAGTGGTTTTAACAGCAGTATATTGCTGACAAACTGGAAAACACTGAAAGAACTTAGCTGATGATGTCAGTGGTACACGTTAGGAGTTACTGCAAAGTTAGATAAAAGTGTTGATTAAATGCAGACCAGGTCAGAGAAGAATGCCAACCCCCCACGCCCCCCAAGACATACCTGTTGAGTGGAGGGGAAGATGTGAGTGATTTCCTAGACTTACAGCAAACCAAAATCCAGCCACTCTCTCCTAAAACCAGAATGCAGCAAACACCTGCTCTTAAAGCTTATTCAGGGCTCACACATATAACTACACTACATTTCCTGCCCAACAAAACTGAAAATGTGATTAAGACACATTAGATGTGTCTAGAAGCATTAGATGTGTCCTCGTAGCTAGAGGATGAAACCTAGGATTGGTCCACCTGAAAAGCAAGGTCTTCATTCAAATCCTGGTATGTGTTGAAGATGTGCAAAGATGGAAATTCTGCTGTAAATCACATAGAGATAGTCCTAGCCTCACTCTACTGAAATTCCTCTTTACCAAATCAAGTACAATTTCATGGAAAAGCGCACCTCAGTTCCCAGTGATTTAAAGTGCCATCTTGAATGATACTCTTGGAAAATGTGCAATACTTAGTCTTACAGTATGAGTTTTGAGGGGATAACTGGAGTTCTGTATGCTGCTATACAGCTAGGAGCAGAAGTGGGTAAAATGGGCTGAGGAAACAAGAATGACCAGGCGAGACATGGTTTTGGAGCCTCACGTTGTAAAAGCCTCCTGACATTCAGTCAAAGTGCTAAAATGCAGTTAAGTAGTAAAGGAGGCTGCTGCAGATTCCATCCCTTGGAAATGTGGTACAACACCACATCTGTCACAGAGCTACATAGGTCATCAAAACCAGAAAAGCCAATTTCTACAGAGCCCTGTTGTAAACCCAGAATGCAGCCAGTATCTGCCTTTCACAAGATTTGCGTGTGAGGGTGCTGACCTCCTCTCCACGTGCCTTCAGAACCTTTCAATCTTCTTCAAAACACAAGGTTTGTCTATTGTCTGTACATGTTTTCATCTAGAATTAGGGAAATTAGGAAAACAGGAGGAAATCTGGTCTTTTGGGGGCTCACTACTTCATACTTATGCAGCTTACTTTTCAGTTATAGGATAAATAATTTAGCCTTCAGGAAAAACCTTCAGGGAAAACCCACCCTGAAAAATGTAAGAGCCTCATACTTAACCTCTAGAACTACATGTCCTCTGAACTACACTCATGGATTTTTAAGACCCAAGTGGACTCTTATGATCATCTACTCTGTTTTAGATAATACAGGGCATAGGATTTCTTGGACTGCTTCATTCAGTGTTTCATTTCTGAATGAGCTATTCTGTATGACAGCAGTATTGATTGCAAGGCTAGCAGGGATGGCAAATTTACTGGGTAAGTCGTTCCAAATGTGGCAGTTTAGCACTCCGTTCTTTGTCTCATTTTTGAGTCCAAGAGATTTGTAGCCTGCTGAAGAATCTCTAATGCCTGTAGATTTCCCTCTCCATATAGGTAGTCTTAGGCAGCGATTTGGTCTCCTCTGTGCTGTTTCTTTGAGGTAGTGAGGCTGATCTTTGAGTGCTCAGCATGAGGGAGATTTTCCTCAGGTGGCACTATCTCTGAACCATTTGTATTTATAAAGGTCCTTGCTAAAGTTTTAAGACTAGAAATGGTTAAAATACGTAGCAAAGACCACCTTGAGAATGTGACAAAAAGTAGCAACTTCTTTAACTCCTCCTTCTGCAGGTGCCGCTCATTGCTAACAAGGTTTGCATTTGCTCTCTTGGCCATTTTGTCATGCTGTGAGATCACAACCTGGTCATAATCCTCTCCCACAGCTAGCTTCTTTTCCAGATGATTACTTCACATGCACAGAAGCCATGGCCTGGAAGTGACACCATGATTCTTGATTCCTATTTTGTACTATTATTTGATGTTGTGTTAAAGCATTTTTCCCCCCCGGTTATTTTTCCTTACTGAGCTATTACTTTGCAAAACATTAATTTTTTTCCTGCACAAAGACCATTCTGCGCCATCTCAGCTGTCACCTGGCACCCATTTCTGCCATTTTTAGAAAGTAGACCCTTTCTAGCAACGCTGCCTGTATATTTGTGCATTGTGATACATGGGCTCAATCCTGCTGCAGTGCAGATCTGTCTAACTATTCCAGATAAGGATTTGACCCAGTTGTAAGTGCAAATCCTGTGACAGAGTAAGTCAGAGTGACTCATAGCAGGTTGCTGGCCAGATCTTTTGCACTTGGGTTCCTAGAGTCAATCCCATACTGGCATAGCTGAGGTCCCATTCACTCTAAACCTATGTGGGACACCTGAAAGTACTTTCTGATACAGACGTGGCTCAGTTACTCACTTGGAATACACAGACAAGAAAAATAGTTCGTGATGCATTAATGGTAATGTGGTTGAACTGCTATGGTAGAATAAGTATAAAACCTAACTCATCTTTTGAAATAATAAGTTAATTGGCTGCTGATAAGATTAATCCAAATGTAGAAATGGAATTTAGTTTTGAACAAGGATATTTAAGCACCAGAAATAGGGCCGTTTACAAGCAGTGTAAGTGATGTTTACCATATATGCAATAGTGTTCGTTGTGCAACTTCAATAATGAAATATCTATAATAGATAGAGGTATAGTACTCTGAAACAGCATAATTTCTTTATGAAGACCACAGCAAGAAGACTTCTTTTTCTTCAGGCTCTGAGATGAGTTTCAGACGTTCCACTTCAAAAAGAACTTCATGGAGACTCATAGTAGTATGAAATAGAGGAGTAGGACAGAAAAATGACAGTCACTTCTGGTTTTTCTATGGTGTTGTCCAGTGTCTCAGTATCAAGATGTCATAGAATATCATAGAGTCACAGAATCATAGAATATACTGTGTTGGAAGGGACCCATCAGGATCATCAAATCCAACTGCTGGCCTTGTGCAGGACACCTCAAAAATCACACCATGTGCCTGAGAGCATTTTCCATACACTTCTTGAACTCTCCCAAGGTTGGTGCTGTGACCACTTCCCCGGGAATCCTGTTCCAATGCCTGACCACTCTAGGTAAAGAGCTTTTCTTGATATCCAACCTAAATCTCCCCTGACTCAGCTTCATGACATTTCCTTGCATCCTGAAACAGGTCACCAGAGAGAAGAGCTCAATACCTGCCCCTCCACTTCCCCTTGTGAGGATGTTGAAGACTACAATGAGGTCTCCCGTCAGTCTCCTTTCCAGGCTGGACAAGCAAAGTGACCTAAGCTACTCCTTGTATGGCTTTTCCTCCAAATCCTTCACCATCCTTGTGACCCTCCTTTGGACACTCTAAAAGCTTAGTGCTATTTTTATCTTGTAGTGCCTGAAACTGCCCCCAGCACTCAAGGTGGGGCCACCCCAGTGCAGAGCAGAGCAGAGCAGAGCAGAGCAGGACAATCCCCTCCCTTGCCCAGCTGACGATGCTGTGCCTGATGCCCCCCAGGACACAGCTGCCCCTCCTGGCTGCCAGGGCACTGCTGACTCAGATTCAACTTGCCATTGACCAGGGCCCCCCAGTCCCTTTCCATGGCACTGCTTTCCAGACCCTCATTCTCAATCTAGGCCCACAACCAGGGTTACCCATCCCAGGTGCAGAATCTGGCACTTTCCCTTGTTCAACTTCACACGGTTGGTGACTGCCCATGTCTCTAATTTGTTGATGTCTCTCTGCAGGGCCTCCCTGCCTTCTCTGGAGTCAACAACTCCTCCCAGTATAGTGGTGTTGGCAAACTTACTTAGTATTCCTTCCACTCCTGCTTCTAAGTAATTTATGAAGATGTTGAAGAGCACAGAGCCAAGGATGGAGCCCTGCAGAACTCCACTAGTGACAGGTTGCCAGTCTGACGTCACCTCAGTCACTGTAGGCCTTTGTGCCCAACTTGTGAGCCAGTTACTGACCCATCTTGTAACATGGTTATCCAACTGTGTGCTGAGCATTTCATCCGGAAGGATTCTGTTTCAGGCAATATAAAAATATTTGCTGAGGTCCAAAAAGATTACATCTACTGGCTTTCCTAAATCACCTCAGTGGGTTACCCTGTCATAGAAGGAAATCAGATTGGACAAGCAGGACTTTCCCCTCGTGAAGCCTTGCTGGCTGTGACTGATGACTGCATTGTCCTTCAGGTATTCTTCCATATCTTCTAGAGTAACCTTTTCCATTATTTTACTGGGCACTAAAGTGAGACTGACAGGCCTGTAGTTTCTGGGGTCATCTTTCTCATTCTTGAAAATTGTGACAACCATTTTCAAGATTGTATGAGGAACTCCATAGGTACAATTTGATGGGAAAGGATGTAGCATAAATAAACACCTCCCAGCCGACATCCACAAAATGGAAATGTGAACTGGAGAAAGGAGAGGGAAAATGAGAATTAACAGTTTTATGAGAAAGGAAATTTCCATTGCCATCTTCTGCAGACATCCAGGTAGGACTGTGTTTTTCCACATTTGTTGGATCAGCCATTTGGAGGACCTGCTGATTTCAGGTGCATGTTGAATGACAGAGATATTTTAACAACAACAACAACAAAAATTCCCTCTCTCTTACACATTTCTGGAAGTCTTGTGCTTTGTCGTCTGGCTCTACTCTTATCAGAAAGATTGGTCAGCATCATGCCCTGTCCATGTTAGCAGGATTAATATGCTTCTCTGATAGCATATATGCATTCTGATATGCATATTTATAGATGGAGAGGGCAGACTGAGGAAATAGTTGCCCAGGCTAAAAGGTTTGCTATTCAAGATTTGACAACAGATCTAAATATATATTCATTTTGGACAGATTAGATTAGACTCAGCCTATGGATGGTCTCTGTTTTGACATTTATCTCCATGGTGAGAAGAATGGTTACTTTTGAGTGGTAGAGTTATGAAAAAATGACTGCCTTTCCCCCAGGAGTGAAGATTAGTGTCACAAGAAATCAGCCATCATGTATGTTATATGCTGAATGTGTACTCTCAGCTCCCACTTCTTGGATGGGATTGAAACTTTCCTGACAGTTTGAGAGAGTGAAGAGTGCTTGGGCGTTGTGGCAATCAGGCTGCTCTGAAAATGGTTAAACTTCTAATCAGCTGTGAGCTCTTATGTCACCAGCAAAATAACAATATATGTAAATGAAATTGTAAAAATATCACAAAGAAGTCTTTCTCTCCCTTGCTATGTATATATATGAATATGTGCATGTATATGCACATCTTTTTTAAGCAGACAAGAATGAGAACACATCAAAGTTCAGATATTTATGTATTGGCCATAGCTAAACTTAGACCCAACATCTAATTTACACTGACGTCTTTCTTTAACAAGTTTTGTAAGAGGAATGATTTAAGTTCAAGGAAGTGCACTGAGTCATCTGCACGGTGGGCCAGTGGCTGAGCTAAGTTTAGAATCAAGGGGAAGTTTGGATCTTCTGGCTCTAAGTTTGTCCCTTTACATCTCTATTTTTCTTGTTCTCAATGCTTAAAAAACCCCAAAACTTTCTTTCCAATTTCTGTTCTTTTCTTACTTGATTTTTTTAATGTATCTTTGGTTCTGTAGTTTTTATAGTAAATGAGAGAGTTTAATTTAATGAGCTATCTGAGTTTTTAAAGTCAGGTTAGCTGATGACCTTGCAAATAATACCTTGAGACATCTCTTTATCAGGACTGCTGAGATTAAAAAGCATAAATGAAAAACGTGAGGTGAGTTCAAGTGATGCCTGAGCAAAGCAGCATTCCCCAGTCTCAAGGAAAAAAAAGACAGATGAAGCTGAGCAAAGTCAGTCCAACCCAGCGCACTCAGCATAACCTCTGTTTGTGTCTGCCTGATATAAAACTGCACACAGTCACTCTCTTCAGCCCTCTTTCCCCCAAGAATTTCTGTGGTCCAATGAGTTTCCTGCCAGCCCAAGTGTATCATACAGGTTATGGCACATGATAGCCTGAAAAATCCAGCTCATTCCTCCTCTGAGAAACACCTCTGAAACCAGGCTCATGGCCAGAACAAGGGAAGACCAGTGCATTCTCTCCATAAATGAGCTGCAGCCAGGCTGTTCCCAGATTATGAGTCTTTTTTCTCTGTCAGACCCAGGATGCAGTTCTTGTGCCACATGGGTTAGAGCTTCATGGGTTCCCCTCCAGCCTTTTGGCATCTGCCCCAGGCATAGCCCAGCTGATAGATACTACAAAGCACAACTCATCTCTGATACAAATCGAATGATTAATCTGCTTTTGTACAACTTCTCTAGATTTTATCTATTTTTTTTTCCTGGGCCAATGAATATACAAAAGCTAAGAACGGCTGGCCTGACTCTTTTAGGTTATGCATGTTTAATAATTTCTGGTGTCTCTACTTGATTTGGTGCATTGCTGTGTTTTGCATTAGGAAAGATCCATGACACAGCCAAGAGGTGATTAAGCCCAGGACTTTGTGTAGCATGCTGTATGCAGGCAGGTGGAACAATTAGAATGAAAGGAAGCAGTTTTTTGATTGTGTTTCACTTGCTATAAAAAAAAGTAGTTTTGTTTTTTACCAGTTTCATTTCATTCCTTATACTTCAATCACAGCCTTATTACACCACTGTTTATGCCTTTTTTAAAGCTTAGTCATTGTTTAATCTTATAAACAGAGAGTCAACTTCATGCCTGATAGTTGTTGCACCTCACTTCATGATAAGAGTCCTACCAGGGCAACCCCATACTGTTGTTATTTCCTAGTAGAGCTGGTCACTCAGAAAAAATAAAAACATTGGAATCTATTGAATCTATTAATTATCAATTATTAGTACACAGCAGGACCACAATTGCATTTGCATTATATTCAGCTTTATTTTACTAATAATGATAGTGTTAATGTCAATGGGGCCAAAACAAGAAGGAAAATGCCTGCCCACTCAACCTGAGTGAGCTTCATCACAATATGACCCTGTCTCATTAAAAAAGACTTTTTCAGCATGTGCAGTCTTTTCATATTCCAGATCAGTGGTTTCTAAAGGGTGGGCTTCAGAGTCAGAAAATCACAAAACTCCCTTGTAACTTCACAGTGAGCAGCTGTCACTCTGTTAAGATAAATGCTACGTTTTATAAGCTGCAGTTACTGTTCACTTTTCTCCACTCCTTATATCGCTGCTTTGACCTAGTCTGAGTCATTCCCTGCATGGGAAACGTTTCTTCCTGTGGGCATATATTATGACTGGGGTTGTGTACTGATAAAAGAGGGATAATGCGTCCTCTGACTCCTCAGTGAAATGCTTCTGCCTGGAATTAGGATGCACACACAGTGAAGACAAAAGCCAGCAGGAGTCTGTTAGATTCCCCTGCTACAGGTAGACGACAGGTGGAAAAGTAGTTTTAAAATGGAAATGAATACCATGCAGGCACAAGCTGGGAGTATGAGGCAGGAACAGGGGGTGTCCAAAACCTCTACTGCATCTGTGTGCAGAGGCCTTGAGAGGGCACCAAACAAGAACTTTGCTCCTCCACCTTTGAATTGTGAGAAATGAGAACTGATTAACTGAAATAAGAACTCTCCTGCTCTGCTCTACTAGCAAGACCATAAGAGCTTCTGCACGGACCAGGTCAAGGGCTAGCCCAGCAGCCTGTTTCTGATGGTCATCAACAGTTTAAGAAATGTCTCCGAATTTGGGCATGCAGAGGGGCCATCTTTGCCAAAATGAGCATCTGGCCATCAGTAAATTCGGTACTTGCTACTCATAAGCTGCCTTTATATGAGTGTTTAACAGACCAGGTGGACATCCATTGATTTAGTAGCTACCTTTTAAAATTCATTTTTTGAAAAACTTTATTGTAGCAATGTTAGCAATCCCATTTTAATTAGGCACCATACATACCTTCTTGTGTTTTGATAAATTAGATTGTTACGTGCATAACCACCCTCTGAAGACACCTCTGGGTATCTATAGTTAAAGTATCATTACTTGTATATTCCAAGACAGGATACATGTTGGCTGTTGGAGATGATGGAAAAAAATCACAGCTCATTAAAATACACAAATCTTATCTGAATAATTATTTTCTGTCTGTACTTCCTACTTTGTTTACAATTTAGGGATTTTTTAAATTTCTCGCTATGATTTTCAAGCTATTTATAAACTTTGTGTTTATATGCAGTACAGCTTTTTGTGTCTCAGGAGCATTTTGACTTCTGTTTCTCTAACAATGCCTTTAGAATGAGCACCATGAGAAAGCACTGTATGGTAGCTTTGTTATGCTTTCCATATAGCTCCAAAGCCTGAGGTTGAAACCTAGGAGTGAATTTTTGCAACTAAACCACAAGTAAACCCACCAGTGCTTCAGTATGCTTTGTAATACAAAGCCACATATCTGAACGCCAGCTTCAGGTGTTTCCACATCTTTCCAACAACTTGTAGTGATTACAGTGAAACATTGAAACAATCACATATTTTTTTGCCCAATCTGAGACTTTCACCAGCTTGGTCAAAAGTTGGAATTGCTTTGCTTTCAAAATTTTGTCTTTTTCATCTATATACACAGCCAATTGTACAGAGACTATAGTGTAGCCATGCAGGCAAAAAGAGATATCCCTAAAACACATGTCAAGATTCACAATACCCAAAAAATGACATATTCCTTTGAATCTCTCAGAGACATACTGCTGGGGCTTGCTGCATTTCATGGCTGAAACCCTTTCAAGTATGGATTCCTTCTGGCTTTCAGTGACTTTCTGCATGCAGAGAAATCAGCCCAGGCTCATTGCTGTGGGAATACAAAAGGGGAAGGAAATGCTGCTGCCTTTCTCTGACCACTTGGAATTAAGATACTCTGCATCACAGTGAAAGACATAAGCCAGCAGGACTTTGTTAGAGTCTGGTTGCCTTAATCAGAAAAAAAAATCTGGTGAGCTGAAGATGTCCAGGTGGGTTTATAAGGACGAAAATAACAGATTGTGTTCTTTACCCCCATGACAAGAAATAATTGGTGATGCTTCCACAACGTACCACCTCTGCTGCCACCAGGGCAGGTTGCACAGCAAAGAGCTACTCATGGTCATGAGCAAAGGCAAGTGCGAGTCCATGAATTCAGCAGGAGATCTGCATGTAGCCCAAAAAGGGGAATAGTGCTACAGAATAAGAAGATACCTACAGGAAAGAGGACTCAACTCAACCAGCAAAGTTTGTTGGTGCCAACACATAGACAATATAGTCAGGTAATGGTATTGACAAGGAGCTGAGCTTCAGGACTGGAGTCCAATCTGATAGGGATGCACACAATATCAAATTGTCTTGTGTTGACAGATCCATCACCTTGTTGAGTAACTTACGCCTACCACATGGGAAAAGCCAAGCTGATCAGAGAGTGATTGTCATTCTGTAGTGAGTGTTTCATCTTGGTGGAAAAGAGGGTGCAATTAATATCAGATGATTCAAAAGTGACATATACACCAAGGTTAGGTTGGGTGCTGGGGTTTTGTTATGTTTCCAAGCCAGCAGAAAGTCATCAGGTTGTTTTTTAAGGAGCATTTTCTCAAGAGTTTTAGTAGAGTTAGAGAGAAGAGAGAGTTTTGAGTTCCAGTTCTGCTAGAAGTAATTGTGGTAATGACTGTGAGCTCTGAATCAGATACTTTTCCACAGTGCCCACAGTTACTTGTATGTCTCCATCAGTCTTGGAGCAGCCAGACTCTTTGCTTTCCTTACTCTGCACGTGGAAGAATCTGCGAAGGAAATCTGTCTCTCCAGTTGTGGTAAAGTTTCAACAAATTTTTTCACAAACCCTCATTTTTGCACAGCCTAATGTTCATGGTCAGTATAAGAAGGAGGGAGCTCAGTGAGACTTCCCTCTCGTGCTGCTGCCTGGAGGGAGCTGGAAGCCACTTGCAAATGCAGTAGATGAGCACTTGCAGATAGTGATTTAATGTGGACATTGATGTAGAATGATACTGAACACAAATGCTATTCTCTTTAATGAAGTCTCAACAGGGAAACCTGGAAATGTTCTTGGTGGATCAATTCTGCAGGGGTGTCCCCAATGACTTTGCCAAAGAGGGATGGTGGGTGGCCCTTTGGTAAGTCATGCTCTGCTCAACCAGAAAGATTAAGAGTAACTCAGCTTAGCCTGACAATTCGGCTTATCCTCTATGTAAAGCTGATGAAGGAACCCACTTGTATTGATTGTTCTAACTCTGAATAGACTGTGCAGATCCTATTTAAAATCTTAATTTTTTAGCTTAAATGTTTAAATGACACAAGTTTGAACCTTAAGTTTGCCACTACTTACCATCTCAAAATTTGACTCCCTAACCAGCAGCACTGAATGTTTTTGCAGCTTTAAGAGGATAAATGTATGGAAAAGATGTATTACGCTTCTCTTTTACCACACTATATGCCCTCATTTTCCCTCCTTGACTTTGGATTTTCAATACACAGAAAGACTATTTTGGGCAAAAGTTGGCACTAAAAGTGTGCATCAGGTTACTGCTGCTAACAAGCAGCTTGTCTCTTTGATCTGCAGTAAAGCATGGACTGGATGCTCCTGGATCCTTGTGCTTGTCATGATAAATTTACTTTGTTCATTGGTGGTAGATATACCCTAGAATTTGACATTGAGGGCTGGAGACATCAGGAGGAAGAGGTGGCCTGGTGCCTAAGAGAGCACTGTGTTCATGTACCTCCCACCCAGCTGTACAGATGTTTGAAGTTCACTGGTGTGTCTCCTTGTCCTGGCAACACACATCAGTTTTCTGTGGGCAGACATTGCCCACAGAATGTCCTGACATGAACAAATGTTGGGCTATTTGGCAGGATCCATAAACCAGGTGTTACCTCACCTACTGACTGTTCAGGGTGTTGTCTGTTAGGTGTGCTTGTGAGGGATGTCACCCTTGTAGGGTACAGAATCAGGCAGAAGCCAGTGATTAGGCTGTGAGCTGGAGAAATGGGGGTCACATCTTACTGCCCTCCCCCATTGCGTCTTTGACCACTTGTTTTCCCATGGCAGAGTGATCCTTCATAGCCTGCTGTCTTCAAAATTGCAGAATGTCTCTTTGGCTATGGTTGAACTGCAATTTAACTTTTCTCAGAAGTAATGTCTTCTTTCAAAGAATGTTCATTATGATATAAAGTCATGGTACTCTCTGCTGTGCTGCTATTAAGAAGATGTGAATTGGAGGAGTGTCTTCTGTAACCAGAGGATATGGGAAAAGGTAGGATTTTTTTTTTCTTAAATTTCCCATTCTTCCCTACTGAGGTCTGCTATGAAAAAATAAAACACATTGTTATTGCTGTACTTTAATTCTTCAGAAATGTTTTCTGCAACTAATAACTATTTCAAAATAAGTCATTTTTAAAAAAACTTGCAGTAGTAAGCAACTGCAATTCCCATATGTCTATGTTACCACTGGTCCTTAGTCCTATTTAGTGCCATATGTTCCAAGGAAGAGGCAATAAATTATCAACCTAATTTTTCAAAGTTTGTCTTTAGAAACATGAGCTTCTTTTGTATCTGCACAACATCATCAGGTCTTATACTATCTCTGAGCACCGTAGATATAACTTTCTTCTCTCTTTGCCAGCCAGCAAAGTTTACATGTTCTATTTTTAACATTTATTTTTTCTATTTTCATTTATCTATTTTAGAAATGTGTAAACAGGCAAAAAATGTACTTAAACATTTCAATGACCACTGGAGCTACTGGATATTATAAGATATGTCTGTCACTGCAATAGTGAAGGTTTATACTTCCTTAATTTCTAAATACACCTAGCAGAAGTTTGTATCTAATCAATACACATGCATATGAACATAGCTATTTCTCTCTGTATGAACTTAAGTATCATTCTTATAGGATTAAATATAATTTTGTTTCAATAAAAATCAAAATCTGCAGGCACTTCAGATTCTACCAGCATTTGTTATTTTCCCCTGCAAAACAGGAGGAAAAGCAGCTATTCTTCTGCATGGCTTTGATTTCTAAAACTGATGTCCATTTACAATGGAAATATATGCTATTATACATTCCAAAAAAAAAAGGAAAAAAAAAAGAAAAAAAAAAAGATATTGAAGAATCTCATAAGAAGATTATTCAGGAAACAACAGTTCTGCAGTTCTTGCAAATATAGCTCTTAATCTTCAGCTTCATGTTGCATCTTGGCCACATGAGCTTAATTATTGTTACATAATAAATAAAATATTTTTAATAGGAGCATAAACATAAATTAAAGCTATTTTGTGGCTTTTTTTGCACAGCTGAAGAAGTGTAAAATGTTCTCATCTGAATGAGAGTGGGCATGTTATGTTATTGTAGAGAAAGAGAAGCCCATGAAGTTACTGGTGTTCTTCGTATGTACAAACTCAGAGGTTTGGACACGCCTGGCTCTGGCATGTGCACTCACATGTCCACACACACACATCTCCTCCCAGGCACACATCTGGCAACATGCAAAGTTTTAACCAGCACTGTTAAAATGCTGCACCATTACATGGTTGAGCCACATTACCATTTTCTGGCATGTACAAGGCATGATAGTTAACAAGTGTTGTGGGGCACCGCAGTCACTCAGAAACGTTGCTCAGAAATGCTAACTTGTAAGTAAATGCAATTATTATAATTCTGGAGATCGTGCTTACAAAATCCGAATATTTCATTCCAGTGTATTATTTTTACTATTTATTTATTACTTGTATTGCCATAGCAACTAGGAGCTCAGCCACAGTCAACCCCTCCACTTTACTTGGAACTGCACAAACAGGAAAAACAAATGAGGAGCTCACACTTGCATTAATAAGGTGTTCTTAATTTTAAAAGGTCTCTGCGGTCACGTATGCAGCTGCAGACAAAAGATGTAAAGCAAGTTCCAATATAAAGGATAAATAAAACCACAATCAGACCCTCAGTGATAACTTGGCTGTCTGCTAAAACTCCTCAGAGAAATGCTGGCATTATCAGCAGACCTTGAACCGTGCCCATAAGGAAATAAATTCAGGCTCTATCAAGCCAAGGAGGGAGGGCCGACTAAAGACCTCATACTGCAGCATCTCTGCATTTACTGTGTGGATGGCTACTGGGAACATCTCTGCTGATCCAGCTGAGCACAATCTCCTCACGTGAGGAAAGCTACGCAAAATTCTTTGGTACAGAATTCAGGCTTTAATGAACCTGGGATCTGGAAATATTCCTTTCACATTATCTTGCCATTGACCTGATGAAACCTTCTTGTTCATTAAGAAGAAAAGTTGTCAGCCCTCCATAAGAAACTTTCACCCTAAGAATCACAATGGGGATACCACCGAAAGGATCATGATTACACAAAACAACTACCTTCTTAAATTCTACTACATTTCAGAGCATATTGATTCCTGGCATGATATTCAGCTGTGTAATACAAATGCTATTTTACATTCCAGAAATGCTAGCCCTGTTAATGCTTTGAAATCTTCCTTTAATCTTTCGTGCCCTATAAAGACTTCCATTAACTCCTTCCCTTCTTTAGTATTTCTTTGTTTTAGTTTCCTATTTATTTTTCTCTCTTTCTTGTTCATGACCTTTTTTTCTGCAACACGTTACTCTCACAAATTGCTGCCTGAAAGAAGACACAATTTATTATGTCATTTTAATGCAGGGAGTTTGCACAACACATGTAGTTTTGGATTACTTCAAAAGAAAGGACACAAACATGCATGTGCTAATTAAACACACCATACTAATCATGTGGCAGCGTGTGACCCTCATAACTCTGGAAGCCATAAGAAGAGTCCTGAGGGAGGCATATTCCTTCAGATTAAATTGCTGTAGGGATCTTTGCAGGGAGGCTCTCTTTTATTTCAGAAGGCACTATGCTGGTGGGGGGATGTGCTCTTGTCTAACGTTGATAACCCACTGCCCCTGCCTTTTTTCCTTTCTGTATGAAATTGCTGATAAATCTTCCTGGTCATCCTGTAAAGTAGAAGAGAGAACTAAACCCCCAGTGTTTCCAGCCAGCAAGACTGTAGAGGACAGGAGTGTGTGTGATATAGTTGCAGAAGGGGGATTCAGCTGGCCTGAAGTGCAGGTGGCCTCAGTTATCATCTGGCATGGGGAGGCAGGGTCTGGTCTCGTTCACGCCACAGGAGCCGTGGTGCCTGGAGCCTGGCTTTGTTCATGGGCACAGCTGGCCAGAGCCACAGGCTGCACCCCGGGCTGTGGGAGCTGTCAATAGGGTGCACCTTTTGAAGTTGGAAAGGGCCCTAAGCTTCCTGTGAAGGCATAGTCAGTGATATTTATTCACTACTTTTTGACAAGTGTGAATTTATAAGCATCTTGATCTCACTCTCTGATTATATATAGGGCTTACAGGAGCAGAGTGGCTTGAAAAGCATGGCCTTTTGGATACCACAAGGACAATCTTAGTTTTTGTCCATTCTCTTGTATAGAAAAATTAGACATAGCAGAGAGAAATAAATTTAATGAAAACCATTTCTATCTCAATTGAAGCAGGGCAAACCTTCAAGGTGTGCTCAGTCCCTATTTGGAGAAAATGCCTGTTTTTGAGAATGAGGCTTTTTAAGCCAAATGTCTGGACAATTTGCTATTAGTGGGCACATGAATGGGAAACCAATTCAGAATTGATGCTAGAAAATGTTCAAGGTCAAATGACAGTGTTTAGCTCTCATAATTTTTTGTATCTGCATGCATCTACAGATTAAGTAGCTTAAGTCTCAAATGCTGTCATTTGTTAGTATAAAAGGTTCATGTTCAGATGAGGTAAAGGTGCTCTCAAAACTGGGCTCTGAAGTTTTCCCTAGATGTGCAGCAGAGACTGAAGCCCAGGCAGGTGAACAGCACTGATCTGAGAAAGGAAGGCTGAATTAATGGATAGGCTGTGTGCACAGCACAGTTTGGCTCTAATGGGTTGGGATGTAAAGAGCGTTTTTCAGCTGCCTCATGCATGGTGGCTGCCTGTCGTGAATACTTTCAAGAGGACAGTTTGAAAGAAAAACTAGGAGGTTCACATACATGCTTTGGAGAATATTTTTTGGAAAACTTTTCCTGTTGTAGACATTGACTCAGCTCTGACTCTGGATAAAAATTGCCTGCTAGCTGTACAGAGGTGATGTGTTCAAATATTTGGATATTGTTTGGTGTAGTCTGCCGTAGACTCAGCCCTGAATCTGAGCTGTCTGCTACCAACACATCTTTGAGGTGCAGTCATATTCATCTTTAGCTTTTTAGGGATTCTTCTGATAGATATTTTATGACTGGGCACAGAACAAGGCTGCTAAAGTCAGCCTAGAGGCTCTTTGCCTCTGCTCCTGAACTCAGTCTTCACCATTCACTACTGCCTTCTGTGGGGCTGACTCAGAAGGGTAGCTTCTTCCTGCTTTATCTTGCATGAATTAAACTTTCTTTTGCTCCCCAGGTTATAGATGAGTAAATTCCCTTCCTTACCAGAAAAAATAGGGTAAGTGGCTCTGCTGGCACTTGGGCACATCCTGCTGGCTTCATGCAAAGGATGTTAATTCACCTCTCCTCTGCTTTTGGCCCTGAATGCCAGTTCCTGCCAAGTGTGCTGTGGGAATGTGTGTTGAATGTTACTGTCACTTTTAGTATATGATAGATGATAAATACTGTGGAGACAAACTGTGAAGAATGGAGACAAGAAGCTGATGTTTGGTGTGAATGAAGAGGGGGAAGACTGTGAAAAGTGAAATCACATGCTCGGAGCAAAAGGCTAGGAAACTTTTCTTCACTGTAATGTTATGAATGGAAATAGGTAGCAATGTTATATTTGACAAATTTGTAGAAGATGATGTTAGTTGAGACAGGAGATGGTGAGAGCCTGGAGGAGTGTTTTACGTTATGAATGGGAATAAAAGTGTATAACATGTAACTGTAAAGTAAAATGATGGAGTAAGAATCAATTGGGAATTCAGCTAAAGGCTTTGCCAAGGCCATGGACCTGAGGAGCTGCAGAAGAGGCAAGACAGTGGTATTTCCATAGTGACAGAAAAAGGGGAACATGACAGAGGGAAAGATGAAGAGCCCTACTCTGTAAGACTGTGCCGCTCTTAAGCAGCTGGCTGAAACATGGAGCAGGTACATTATTTATTTATTTTGCAGATGAGATTATCTGGAATTTGATTATTTGCATAATTATCTGTAAATGAATTATCTGGAGACAACATGAAAAGAAACAGAGACAGAACCCAGGTGTAGAAGGCTTCTGTGGAAAACTGGAGGGAAGAATGAGAAAAATCCTTTGAAATGTACATTGGAGTGTGGTTAGAGGAAAAAGAGGAGAATCAAGACACAGATGAATCAAAGTCTATGGAGATCAGCTTTACAAGAAGAAGAGTCTTGCAGGCAGATTGGAGAGGGTGACAAGGAGTGTCAGTTCTGGATTTTGGGAAGAATGATTTGCGAGGCACTTCAGTGAAAATGTGTCTGCTTCACTGGAGGGCAAAGGGAAGAAGTTAGGAAAAAAAAAGAAGGCTTAAGACAGAGCTTAATTGGAAGAGCTCCAGAATACATTTGCAGACAAAAAAGGTGGGCGGGATGGTTGGTAGAGAGTGGAGTCAAAGATGGTTTATTTTTAAAAGTACATTTATATTGTGAGCTGGAGCATCTTGAGGAAATTGAGAAATAGAGATACTAAAGAGGGAGTGGAAGGGTGCCAGTGAGATTAAAAGACAAGCTTGAAAGAAGCAGATAAGATGCTTGTCTGCTTAGAATGAATATTGCTGGATCTATGTCCTGCATGTTCTGCAGAAGGGAAGGAGTTTTGAAAAACCTGACAATTCTCTTGATGAGGAGAAAGGTGTGGTTGGGAAAAGGAAAAGGAAAAGGAAAAGATGACTGAAGGACTAATTGAGGGTGGTGGTAAGATGTCAGCTCAGAAAACATGGGATTCAGTTAAAGTATAGAAACATAGAGGGTTTTTTAGTAGACATGTAACAGAACTGCAGAACTGAAGAACTGAAGGAGAAAGGGAGGAGAAAGCAAGGAATTTAGAGTGGAGAGTTCTGCCTAGGCTGGGGAGAGGAGGAAGAGAGGAAACAGGAGGGGGACATACCTTGCTGTGGGAGGGTGGGAAAAACATAAGTGTGAGTGGGGAGACACAAGGTTTGGAGAACTTCATGAGCATATGATAAGAGAGGAGAGAGAAAGAGGGAGCAGGAGACACCAAAGAGAAGAAGGAGGTATCTGTGCTTGTGATCTGGAAATAAGAACAAGGTACACTGAGGAGGCAGATGATTGATGGTCATTTGTCAAGACAGAGAGATAAATATTCAAAGCTGGCCTGAAAATCAAATGTAAATGTAAAGCTGATTTATGGCAAAAGGAATTAGGTGTACTAATTAACACTATACGGCAAGATACGGAGCATAGGTGAGGAAAAATATTCTATGATTCTATGACAGCTGGAAAGAGAGAGATGTGAGTTCAAAATTGTTAGAAAGAAGTTTGTAATTTGGAACACTTGTAACTGGCACGGGGTTTTGTAATAAAGAAGTTGTAACTTCTGATAGTGCTGTTGCCATTATGCTTGATCACAAAGGCTTGCTTTTTAATGTGAGGCTTAATGTTACTCATTATTTTTTTGTATTTCCTTGCAAAACCCAAATAGTCCACTCATAATACATTAGAGTTATTTTCTGTGGGCCCCTTTAATATTTTTCCCAGAATGCCATCTCCTTAGTGCAGAGCCTACAATATATTCGTTTATATCTAGAAGCTCCTTAGAACTTTAAAATATTAAGCTTAAAAAAAATAGTGAGTCAATGAGTAAGAAATTATGAAATGCTTCCTGAACCAATAGGTCCTGTGAATTAATAGAAAAATATGTACTGTAGAAAACTCTGAATTGAGTTCTTATGAATGCCAGAGTAATAATGATGAAGGTCAACACTGAACCATATATATATAAAAATATATATATATTAAATTTTTATTTGTAGAGCTGCATGTAGAAGATATAGCAGAATAAATATGTAGCACCTCAGATAGACATATACACACAGCGATACCATCCATATTTATATATGTATATGTATATGTATATGTATATGTATATGTATATGTATCTATAGCTATATCATCCATATCTATATCTGTATCATCTATATCTATATCTACATCTTTATATCTATACCTGTACCTATCTATATGCAATCATCTCAAATATACCTAGTTAGGAGTAGGAGTTAGGGATTTTTCCTGCGATCCTGCAAAAGCATGAAGCACATTCTTATTGTGAATCGTTGTTGATCTGATGATGCAGCAGCAACAAATTACTTGCTAAGCTAGCCACTTTATTTATGATGAGTGTCATTGTAATTTTCTAATTAAAAGAAGTTTTTTTCTCCATTAAAAGCACGAGATTTCACTTCCATTGGAAAGGATACCCTTAGTCATCTAATGCTTTCTCATGACCTACCCACTTCTTTGCAAAACTGCTTTTCACCTTTATTAGAGGTTTAAATAATGTGTCTTATTTTGATGTTTACTCTTCCAGGTTTCTCACAACAGTTGTTACAGCTTCTTGTGGGTGTGATCCTTGTTTATGGAGGGATTGTTTGATAATGCAATATTACTGCAACTAAGAAATAAATCCCATGTGTAGCACTGCTAGCCCCTTCTTCATGGGCAGAAAGCTGTGTAAACTGGAAGCATGATGTCAGATCTGTGAGCTGTGATGTCTCTTTTTCAGTGTTTTTCTTATTCAAAAAATCCTTAATAACTTTTAAACATAGGGAACGTCAGCAGAAACACAAAGAGGTTGAACCACTGTAGAATAAAGAGTTAGAGGTTGGAAATCTTTGATTTTCAGACGGTGTGAAAGGATGATGAACTTGGGCTATGTTAGGCTGAGCCATGGCTACATCTATGCCAGGAAATTAAGTGGTGACAGGGAAGGCCCCAGGGCACAGGCACCTGGTTGTCCATACTGTTATTTCTGCAACAGCCCACAAATGGCACGCTTGTGACCCACAGAAAATAACAGCTTGCAGCCAAGTCAGAGTGATTCAGGAGCTAGTAACTCCCCAAAGGCAGTTTGGCTTCTTGGAGACTAGGAGAGTTTAAAAGCATGGACAGGGCTAGTCCATGCCTGTAGGTCTCAGTGCCAGACTATAGACCAAGAAAAATTTAATTAACCAATGTGAAGAAGCCTTACAACACTATACATTACATGTGTCAGGAAAATTTGGAAAAGGAGCCAATGGTCTATTGATTGCTCAGAGTAGAAAGGTGAGCTGAGTCAGTCACTGATGAAAGTAGGGACAATACTCTTCACAAAAGGATCTATATTAAGACAAGCATCATTTCTTGAACCTTCCTTTTTTTTTTTAATGTCCAAATATTTTTTCTAGAGATGAATCATTGTTCTTATTGAGCTTCATACAAGCCATAAACTTCTTCATTTTACAGCTCCTGCAGTAAGAAAATATTAGAGTAAATAGGCTTGTGGGTAAAATATAACAACAGATTAATGCCATTTTCTTCTATTTATTTCCTATTGCTAGCCATCTCTAGGAAACAAGCTAAGAAAAGCAGGGAGTCTGTGATTCCCCATCTGATATTTTACAGTCTTATTAGTTTATAAGGACACTTTTGTCCTTTCTATGTGATGGTTATATCTATTAGAGGGTTATTTTTTTTTTCAATTTCAATGAACTCCAAGGAGTGCTTGAGGGATAGGTGAATTGACCTGAATTTCCTCCTTACACTTGGACAAACATTCAATGGGGCCCTAAAAAGTTCAGTTTATATTTAGTTTTTCTTCTGTCTGAATAGGTTGGAAGAAAGGAACTTTTACATAGTCCTCCCTGCTAAGTGCTTTAGCATGGCCAATACCATCACTGCATTGATCAATAGTCTCATGGTGAAAAAAAAGACCCTCAGGCAATGACTTGAAGCAAAGAGGCCAACTGTCTAGGTTGAGCACGAGCAACACGAGCAAAAGCATTTCTAAACAAAGGGCAAGGCTGTTCTAACTGTTCTGATGCAATTATTACTTGGTGTATGCTGACTAGAGTGAACAGAATTGGGCATTATATCCAAACACAAATCTGTCCATCCACGCACACAAAAATAGATACAGTTGTCATGCTCAAGGAGAGAACAGAGCAAGAAGTTATATTGTGACCAAGACATTTGGAAATGATTTTGACTTTGGGATCTTCTTCTGTGAATTTTGATGTAGGTGTTTTTTATTCATAACAGAGGAGCTCATTGTTCTCTGGAGCTCTGGACAAGTCTCAGTCTGGATAAAACATTATCATTTGAGAACCTTAGCCTTCTTGTAATTTTTCCAGCCCATAAAGCTTGTTTGCTTTATACTTTTGTATGTACTGCATCACAGGAGAGTTCAGCTGCAACTGCATTGCAATCCATTTTTGAGGGTTACTAGAAAAAGGGATGGGTCTGTGTCCGAACTAACATCCATTTTGCACTTCTGTCATCCCACTGCTAGGAATGAGAACAATGACACCGGGGTAACGACATTGCTCCGGATTTGCAACTCTGAAGCTATTGCAAGCCTGTCTTGCTTCTGGTAGCAAAGTTTCAAGTATCTTTTACTAACACTTGGGAAAGCATATCTGAAATTCTTGCCTGCTTTATGTCAAAGCTGCATCTGCTAGGAAAGCTTTATCTATGAAAAAGTGAATGAGGTTTCAGATAACCTTTGTGACAGATTCTTAAACTATATGTAGGCTCCCAGTGTTAGGAAGCTGTGAGGCAAATTTAGATTAGTGTGGACTAAATATAAGTATACTGCTCACTTCCCTGAGCAGTTGATGTGAAGAGGTTAGACTCCTGCCAGAAATAGGACCCTAAGTCCCTGCACTGTAATGTTTTTCTTTGAAGGCTGGGATAAATCATTGAGGCATCCAGTGCATTGAATGGGATCCTTGGCCTTCACTTCCCATTTGTAAAGTAGCACAATAATACTTAAATACTGAATAGGGACAGTTCAGAGATTACTTTGATAGCTGGAAACATTTTAGCCACTGGACCAGTAATGCAAGATTCGACCAGTTACCTTGACATGTAGAGGCAAGTTTTAGTTGCAGGACCTTTGCTCCATTACATGTCTGCTGTGGTTTAAAGATAAAAAGGTATTGATTCAGACGTTTGGAATTCAACAGGGTACAAGTATAAAAGTCACAAGGAAAACTAATAATTATAGAACTAAGAATTTTTACAGGGGAATCAATGGAGGCCTTGGACAAAGGATATGTTTTATTACTTCTCAGAGTATAACATAAAGGTGAAGGCTTTATAGCAGCAGAGTTAAACACCATTTCTTTCTTTCTTTAACATTTATGAGGAGCATACAGGAACAGGGAATTCTTAGAAACTGATGTTGCAGTTTGATTCACAGTGGCTCCTGACTGAGCTGACAGTGTTCATTTAAACCCTCTCTCAGGCAATGCTTTCAAACAGAAATGAAACTCACACCTGTTCAGGAAAGCACTGAGTCACATATCCACAGGCCAGTATCATTTGAGTGCTGTTGGCTTCAGTGGGATCTGAGTGTGTGTGGCTGCACCCTACTGAAATAGGGGTGTTACTCAGAGCAGGACCTGAAGGCTGATTTTCCCTGAAGATGACAAGACGCTGTAACATTTGTTAGTATTTGAACAAGCTCTGCATTTGGATGGCTCTCCTAAGACTGTGTTTCTTGAAATAATTAAAATAAAATGCTTTGTTGCATTTGTGTATTCCCAAAGATATTCTGGTAAGTCCCCAGTCATTAAAGACTATTTTCAAAGTATTTTTCCACACTAACTAGATTTTATTTGATTAAATTCAGTATCTAAAGGTACGTAAGAATTGTAGTGCTGCTATTTGAATTACTTAGGGAAGCAATTTTTGTGTGGTGTT